>JBBDGP010000144.1:920000-1597500 GCA_037952835.1 Lithobates septentrionalis | reverse complement strand
AATTAGCATACAAAAAAAATAGTAAATACATCTATTACAATTTGTCTGGACTCTTATTTGTGAACATAGTAACCATAACTTTTTTTCAGTTTTTTTTTTATACTTATACTTTTATACTCAGTGTAAGAAGAAATATATATATAAGTATTTTAGATGAATGTTATAGGAATGAGCCCTTGGTATTTGTTCTAATCTATTCTTTATGGAAGAGTCTTTTATGCAGGGTGACTTGTCTTGGTGACAGAGGATGTGGCTCAGTCCAGGTCTGTGATGATAAGTGGAATGTAATAAAAAGTCTCTGTAAATCTCGCCCCATGAACAGCCATCACTGCTGCTTTAGGAAATCCTGGAAATAAAATATTGCAGCTCCCCAGTCCATGTTCCTGTGTTCTTCTATAACCTCACAAAGTCTAATATTTCCTCCTGAGCTGTGACCACACTGGATCATTGGTAGGGGGCACCCAGTGGAGCTGGGAATGGACCCAGCCTGACCCTCATCTCACACACACACACGCTGCGATCTGAAATATGAGACATCTGGAGCCGATCCGTCGCATCCCCAATGGATGGAGCATGACCTTAAGAATGACATGAATTACATGACTACATGACCTGCACAATTACTGGTGAACCCTAATATTACACGACCAATGCTCGGTTCTAAACTCTCTATACCCTTTCACGTTGTGTCATATTAATAAAGGGTGAAACACAAAATATTTTTATTATTTAGAACATGCTTAATCTCCAGCCGTATATTAATTAATTCTTTATTTTTTTTATTTTTTTATCAAAAAGGGGTTAATCAACATTCAGTCCTTCAGCACACCCCGTAAAAATAAAAGCTTTAGTCACCCTGCTGACCTCTGCCTGGGGTATTCTATGGCAGCGCATTCCTCTAGACTTTGCAGTGCTATTCCCATCTCCAATCTGATTTTTTTAATACAGTATAACTCATTGGCAGGGCTCTCCATTCATCGTTGCCCTCCCTTTCCCTATTAGGTGAGAATAGGGGAGACCCCAGCTGGAAAGGGGTGCAGGAATAGGGGAACTTCTGGCTGAAAAGGGCCACAGGAGATTTGGGGGGTCCTCATACTATACAGGTGTAGTAATACCATATTATGAATATTAACTATTGCTATTAATGATATTAGTGTTGTACTGGATTACTGCCGGCATATTGGGGATCAGATAAAATATGGACGGTAAGCCTAGCCAGAATATATATATATATATATATAAATATATATAAATATATATATATATATATATATATATATATATATATATATATATATATATATATATATATATATATATATATATATATAATATGTAATATATATATATATATATATATATATATATATATAGTATATGTATTGGTTTGTATTGTCCTCAGGTTGTAAAGCACTGTGCAAACTGTTGGCGCTTTATAAATCCTGTAATCCTGTATTATAATAATAATAATAATAATAATAATAATAATATAGTCCTTCTATAAATTGTTTCTTTTTTGTTTACACACAATCCTCTATTTTCTCCCCCTTCCTTTGCTTGCCTTCATTTCTGCTTATCTAATTTTCCGGGTAGTGAAATGGCTTGAAGTGAACATCACTGAAACTAGTAATTATGGTGAAGAGGAGCTCCATATTTAAATTCTGCAGGTAACTGGATATTTGTGTTCTCTTCACTTCAGTCTTTAATGAATTGGTCCCTCTCTTCTATTATCTCTCTAGGCTTTCTCCCTACAGCTCCTTTATTACTAGGGAAGGGTGAATCTGCCCAGGTCCAGTTCAAAAAGGGTTCAGAAAGTTTGAAATTGGCGAAAACCCTTCTCTATCACATTTTCAGGTGAAGTTTAGGAGCTGTAAAAACGTCAGTCTCTCCTAAACTCCTCTTATCTCTTCTGAACGTCAAGTTTCAACATTTTTTTTAGTAAAAAAAAAGGTGTGTTGTCACTGTACATCATTTCCTGGCTTTTACAGAGGGGCGTGTAGTGCAAAAAACGCCTATAAACAAAATGCTCTTAAACGCTCATAGACTCGCCTAAACTTTGTACAATATGCTTTCAATTTGCGTCTTTTATGCCACGTTTTAATGCTAAAAACGTTGACATTTTTTCTGCTCCTAGTGTGCCTGGAGCCTAAGGTTCCATGCCCACTGGCAAAAAAAACCCCCAAAACGTTGATTCTACAGGCGTTTGACATTTTTTTCGCCTGCCTGTAGAAGCACTTCTATTGTATTCTATGGGTCTTTGCACATTATGACGACTACAGGTATTTTCTGATGGGGACGTTCAGAAGCAGGAAAAAATCCAGTTTTCCTGGGAGCATCAAGTTTCAACGTTTTTCTTTATTTGCTTTTGCAGAGGGGAATGTTGTTAAGTGCAAAAAACGCCTGTAAACTCAAATGCTGGTAAACTCCCATAAACTCTGTACAATATGCTCTCTCTTATGCCACATTTTCCCAGCTAAAATGCTAACGTTTTTTCCTGCTCCTTGTGTGCATGGGAGCCTATGAGCACTTTTTACTCCAGAGAGAACAGACGTTTTTTTTAGTCCACTGTGCATGAAAAGGTAAATTTACAGCAAAAAAAAAGAAAAGAAAAAAGTTTGTTATGGACAGGACAACAGCTCAATCAACCACAAATCAAAACTACATACAAAAAAGCACCCAAAAATAGGAACAAAAAAGTAGCAAAGAAGTTGTTTGCCCAAAGAGCTATCAATCAGAATTAATGTGCATTTTTCTGCTGTGTGCCCCTCTACACTTTTAGTGAGGGGGCATACTTATCCTAAAGCCCCTTTGATTGGCCCTTCTTGATGGCCTGCTGGCCATAGTTTAAAAGCGATGCAGTGCATTATGGTTTAAAAACAAATTCTGAGCGAATCTACAAATAAACTCAATTAGACTCTGAATCTTGTATCTACAGGATTCACCACAAACCCATGATAGCAAACCTCATCCCTATTTATAACCAACAATTCTACCTATTGTTAAATAATTATAAATACAGTCATTGTAGCTATATTTCTCTATATGCATATAGGTTTCAGCTGACATAAGGGGCTCTCAGTGTAGTAGTGTAATAAGAAAGTGTTTTCTTCGTTTTGGCAGCAGTAATATAAAACTGATGTGACCATGAATGCCACATCAGTTTAATATTAACAAGGAGAGTATACTGGTTACATACTGTATCAGCGTATATGTCTTTTCATATGTTCTTTTTGACTTTAAAATCCATTTAAGAATTTTTGCAATATAATATTAGCACAGAGCAGAAGATACGTGGATTAGAAGACGACAACCAATGCACCATTGTATTGTTGTATATTGCATATTGTTATAAAGTATATTGCATATGTAATTTATGTCTGCTGAGGCAACAATAAATGCATTTCATGTATATAAACACAAAATGCCTTAAAGTGTAACTAAACCCACAACAGTAAAATCAGTCTGTATATACAGTAAAGCATGTTTGTTATACTCACTGTGGAGGGGTTAATCCTTCCTTCTTCCACTGTCCCCAATCCATCTCCTGATAAGACAGAGTTTTTGGAGTCACTCTGCACATGCTCAGTTTGGTGTGTATTGCTAGAGAGTTTTTATTTTTTTCTTGGGAGAGTGCATGTGATCAGCACAGGGCCAATCAGCACTGTTTAGTCAGAGGGTCAGGGGTCCTTGAGCCTCATAGTATAGTCAGAGTACAATAAAAACTCCTCCTACAAGCTATACACAGCTGATGAGAAAAGTTATTTAAAATAGCAGGTATAAAAATAATTGCATTTCCATGTTCTGTGTACTGTGGGAGACCAGGTATAGGGAATGCAGGGTCCTGGGTTTAGTAACATTTTAAAGGGGATCTTTGGTCTCAAAAAAGAAAAAAAAGAAGTCAGCAGCTACAAATACTGCGAACATTTAGAAAACATTGCATTTACCCGCCCAGGGTTCCAGCGCTGTCCTCACCCCAGACTGGTTGTTCGCCAGTCTATGGGTCCCTGGCCCCACCATCTTGGATGTGGGAAGCTGGCTGTGACCTCTTGTGGTTTCACAACCAGCTCCCCACTGCGTATGCATGAGTTGTGCTACGCATTCGGAATGGACTTGCAGCCTCCTGGGACCTGTGAAGTGTCCCAAGAGGTTGTGGGTGGGGGGCAACCTGCCAAAAAGGGGTACCCACTCCCTAAAAAAAGAAAACTTGTGTTAGAGGAAGAAAGGTGGATGGGAAGAGAAAAAGCAGGTCTTCCCTTTTTAGGTGAAGTTCTGTTCCTACTAACAGAGAGAGGCATCTACAAAGAAACTGCATTTACCTACACAAATGTGAATTGTTAAGGATACCTATCTCTACTAGTCACCAGTATTGTCTGTGGTCTCCCTGCAGCTAATCGCTTCCCCATTCCTATACCTTTTGCTGCACTATGTCTTTATGTGAAGATGGCCACCCTGGTAGAGGCATGGATTTAATTGCTCATGTTAGAACCTTCAGACAGAAGAACAATTATCAGTGCAGTAGTGGCATCATCAAATATCATTTCAGATCATCCCAGGAGTCTTCAGAAGGGGAGGATTGGCTTTCTCAGCTAAGCACACCCTCTTCCCTACATGCCTGAGCTAAGGACAGATGGAGTCATATTAGTAAATGCTACATGAATCATCTGCCCTTACTCAAGATGGCCAAGGCCAGAAATGCTAGGAGGTGTTTTTAAAGTGATTTCTCAGCAAAATAAAGCATGAAGACATGAAATGTTTGGGTGAGTTTGCTTTGAATATTAACCGCTTCCTGACCGCCGCACGCCGATGTACGTCATCAGAATGGTACGGGTGCACAAAAGGGTGTAGCCGTATGTTCTTTCGTAATCCCGGGCTAGGGGGCTCGTGCACGCTGCCGCCGGCGTGGGCGTGCCCGCCCGCCCGCCACTGGAGCGCGCCGGAGTTTCCCGTGGACTCGATGTCCGCCGGTGGCCCGGGATCGCGATGAGGATAGGCAAAATGGGGAGATATCTATGTAAACAAAGCATTTCCCTGTTCTGCCTAGTGACATGACAGGGATCTACTGTCATGTTCTAGATAGCCCATCCCCACTACAGTTAGAACACGCTGAGGGAACACAGTTAACCCCTTGATTGCCCCCTAGTGTTTAACCCCTTCCCTGCCAGTAACATTTATACAGTAATCAGTGGCTATTTTTAGCTCTGATTGCTATATAAATGTCAATGGTCCCAAAATAGTGTCAAAAGTGTCCAATCTGTCCACCGCAATGTCACAGTTCCGATAAAAAACGCAGATCACCACCATTACTAATAAAAAAATTAATAATAAAAATGCCATAAATCTATCCTCTATTTCGTAGACGCTATAACTTTTGCGCAAACCAATCAATATACGCTTATTATGATTTTTTTTACCAAAAATATGTAGAAGAATGCATATCAGCCTAAACTAAGAAAGAAATTTGTTTTTCTATATATTTTTTGGGGATATTTATTATAGCAAAAAATATTGCTTTTTTTTCAAAATTGTCAAGTTTCTTTGTTTATAGCGCAAAAAATAAAAACAGCAGAGGTGATCAAATACCACCAAAAGAAATCTGAATTTGTGGGAAAAAAAGGACGTCAATTTTGTGTGGGTACAGCGTCGCACGACCGCGCAATTGTCAGTTAAAGCGGCGCAGTGCCGAACTGCAAAAAATGCTCTGGTCAGGAAGGGGATAAAATCTTCTGGGGCTGAAGTGGTTAAAAATGAATTAAATAGCATTTTTGGTTTGTGTGCTCAGATGCAGTGTAGTTCCATTTTAGATACTCACATATTAGCAGTCATATATAGGCAGGAAAGAGTATATGCGGACAAGTGGTCAACCCTAGGAAGATTGAGACATGCATGTCATTTCTTGTGCCATGTAAAAAGTCACATGACACAACACAGGGAATGCATGTGGTTGTCACTCCGCCGTGTGCTGGCCCATGAACTCAACCCTCTTTGTGTAACACAGCCTTAGGTAGCCTCCTTTTTTCACCTTTTTCAATCTTTCCTTTTTTTTTTGCATCTCAGTACCTCTGACCACCTGCAGTCTTTCTGCAGCCCCTTCATTTATATATACACTCTAGCAATGGCTACATGGCATTTTTAAGGGCAGGTTAAGTGATAGTGACAACAGTGGAACACCTGCATGATGAGTGTCAGCACAGCTTCTTATGGTCTCCACCAGAAAATAATGTAACAGGTGGAGATAAACTAAAGCCCATGGGAACATTATAGCAGGCTGCAGGCTCAGTGACTCCTGGGTGGACAATTTTCCCACCCTGGAGTCGAACGTAATAAAGGGGCAGTTTGATGTTGACATCATCAACCTAATATGGTAAAATGAACAAATTTGGTCAATTACATTGTTTGTATATAGCTACATGACCATATTAGGTCAATTCCCAATGTCTAGTGGACGGCTATCATGTGACAGGGTGTCAATGTAGGGTAGCTATAAGGAAACAGAGCATTGTCACCCTATAAAAGGAAGTGCCTGAAAAAAGACCTTCATGGCAGGATTACCAAATATCATTTTAATGACAATTGTAGATTTAAAAGATAAAAAAAACACTAATGATATGACATTAACAAGTTAAAAATTATGTCAGATTTAAGTGATTGGCGTATATGTTACTTAACATATGGTGAGAAATGTAGGTTTTTGGTAGGGTTACCAGTAGAGGTTTTGTGGGCTGATTGATTTGTTAATTTATGTGGGCTGAGAATAGAGGGTTTCCATGCCAACTCAGTTTCTGGTCTGTAGAACTAGACCAATGTGGTCTCTGCTATTAAAAAAAAAATCTTAAAGTGGAAGTCAAGGCTAGAACTGACAATGCTTAAAACGGCTCCCACCCATCTTCTAACACCTATAATACAGTAACTACCCTGTAAAAGGAAGATGCCTATAGTTACCTATTTGTAGAGTGCTCCAGTCAGATCACATGATCTCCCTAGAGGAATGAGGAGAGCGCGCAAACAACGGATAGAATGCCTGGGTGGTAGCATCACCTATAGGCTTACTTTGGGACATCCGTTGTCGGCTGTCCCTCCTCTCCACTAAAGCCGCTGCTGGGAGCCAATCATGTGCCCGGACCGGAGCACCCTGAGAATAGGTATGTACAGTGGGTATAAAAAAGAATCAACCTCCTTTAAAATAATTTACATTTTGCTTTCCAGCCTGAAATGAAGACAGACACAGTTTTTATTTTATCCAGCTGTGTTTATCCATTGCAACTTATAACATCCAAGTGAAAGATATAAGGCTTCATTCTCACGAGGCGGATCTGCTGCCACGGAGTCCGCCTCTGTCCGCCAGCTCAGCATGAGATCTCTCTGTTGATCTCCGCTGAGCCAGCGGATGACAGATCTGCTCACTGAGTGGGGAAGGGCCTGTTGAACGCCGCTGGTTGCTATGGAGAGATCAGACGAAAATGGACAGCATGTCCGTTTTCATCAGATCTCACCCGATCCGATCCGCCAGGGACGGATGCGAACGTAGGGCCATCCGTCTGATTTTAGAGGATCGGATCAGGTCGGATGTCACCGGACATGTCACCGCTGACATTCGTCGCTCCATAGACTAGCATTGAGCACCCGTTCAGGTACGCCGACAAAACTGACAGGCGGACCTGAACGGTCCAACGGTGTGAAAGGGGCCTAAGGCCAACATGTCAGAAAAAAAAAAAACCGAATCACTGAGTTGGAAAAAGGATCACCCACTTGTGTCATTATTTTATTGAACCATTTTAATTACAGCCTTTAGTCAGTTGGGATGTCTCTACTAAATTTGCACATCTAGGGGTTGATTTACTAAGAGAGAACAAGATCTGGTGCAGCTGTGCATGGTAGCCAATCAGCTTCTTACTTCAGCATGTTCAATTAAGCTTTGACAAAAAACACCTGGAAGCTGATTGGTTTCTATGCAGGTTTTGCACTCTCCAGTTTTAGTAAATCAACCCACTAGACTTTGCAATGTTTGCCCGCTCTCCTTAGCAAAACTGCTCACGTTCAGTTAAATTTGATGGTGACCGTTTGTGGACTGCAGTCTTCAAGTCATTCCACAGATTTTCAATGGGGTTTAAGTCTGGGCTCTGACTAGACCATGTAAGGACATCCACCTTGCATGGCTGGAATAAAACAAAATATCTTCATTTCAGGCCTAGATTTGTACTTTAATTAAATTTTTTTTATTTCCCTGTTTATATATTGGGCACATATTATACATATCTTATATCACATAGTAGATTGCACTCACAATCATTATGAAATGTGACCTCGCTTCTCTTAGACTATATTGTCTGCTCCAGAATCCAGGGACGGATGCTATAATCAGTAAATGTAGTTGTGTAACCCATGGAAGAAAACATCTGGGGGCATAATTCAATTTATACTCTCATTCACTCTGTGTAATGCTTCACAATTGTTTATTTATACGAGGTCTAAATGCGGAAACCACGAGCACAGGCTTATTTAATATCGCAGAAAGCTGCATGTAAGTGCTGCAACCCACATCAACCAATCAGCAATCGTTTCTTTTTCTTTTTTCCAGACTGAAGAAAGGTGAATATGATTTGTTACTTTAGTATGCATTTTGCACTCCATCATTGATCTAGGCCTAAATGAAAAGAAAGGAGATAACGAGACTCACTTTGACCCCAGTCTTTGTATCAAGATCTGTCACGTTTCGAGAAATTAAAAAAGGAGGTTCCTCTGCCATTGATTGAGAATTAAAGTGAGAACAGAATAGAATAAGATTTACTAGGATTTACTGTGGTTTTTCTCCATCTTTGGGGCAACTTATCGATGTAAAATGTGTGCAGTGAAGAGACGGATTATTTTCCCATGGAAAAAAGAGAGATTACAGGCATGTCTGGCATCATTCAATAGATGCCCCCCCCCCCCCCCACTATACACAACTAAACTGTCATGAAGGATGCTGGAATCTACTTTTTTGCTTGTAAGGTCAGGGCTGTAGTCACTAATATAGATTTTGTCAACGCTGTTAGTTAATCATATTATATTATATAGTAATCATTTTCTTCTAATAACATAAACGTTGTTTAAGTGTGGAATCATTTTTTGATTAAATCAACATTAAAAGTTGAACTGCAAAAAACAAATAAAAAAAAAACAAATTATGTTGTATATAGGATCGTATGATTTTTTTAAATTTTTTTTTAGGATTTTTTTCCCCCTTTTATTAGTTGAAGTAGATGGGCTTGTGTCTTTTTTCAACCAGACTAACTATGTAACTATGAACTTTTATGTGAAATTTATGGTCTCTGCTGTTGGATTTATAAAGTTTATTATACTATATTACTTGTGTGTTTTGCTTGTATCTTTTTGGCTACTTTTCAGTAAAGCAAGGAAACAAAAAAACCCTATAGTATATTATTGTACTTTTACTAACAAGAATGCTGCATATAAAAACTTCTTACAGTTGAAGGAAAACAATACAGGAAATACAAAGTGTCACAAACATGCATAAACACATTCACATTAACTAGCTTTTCAAGCAAATGAGCATCATCAATAGTTCGACTAATTGCCAATTCTTAGCTTCTGTTATAGCTGGTCCACAATTCCCTCCTTAAACAGGACTTCAGGCATTAACCTCCCTGGTGGTATGATTATGTCAGATTTTTGCATCTCAAAGCGGTACATTGTTTTGCATAGAAATTAGGCGTTTTATATTGTAGGCCTGTAATTCTTAGGAATAACTCACTTAAATCTGTCCAAACAAGAGTCTAGTAGACATCCCGGTTATGAAAAAGTTTGAAACACAAAATCATAAATTATAATATAATAAATAACTATAAATAATTATCAAAAATAATAATATAATAATAATAAAATGTATTCAATAATGTAATCAAATCATAAACACTGAATTGTCACTGTCGTCACTTAACCTTGAGGAAAGAAAAAAATCCTGGATGGCCGCACACCATAAAAGGCATCTTTATTGATATGAAGAAATAAAATCCAAATGCAGTCACCTCATGTACAGGGAGGAACAGGAAAGATAGCTAACATGTTTCACGCCCCATCATGGCGCTTATTCATAGCTGTTGTCACTTTACCGCTTGCCGACCGGCTCACGCCGATATACGTCGGCAGAAGGGCACGTACAGGCAGATTAACGTACCTGTACATTGCCTTTTAAGAAACGGTTTGCGTTTCTTAAAGGGCAAGAAACGCCCGCCGCGACCCTCATGACTGTGATCGCGGGTCCCGCAGACCCGATGTCCACGGGGATACCCGTGATCGTCTCACGGAGAGGAATAATGGGGAAATGCTGATGTAAACAAGCCTTTCCCCATTCTGTCTAGTGACAGGACACTAATCACGGCTCCCTGTAATCGGGAGCGGTGATCAGTGTCGTGTCACACATAGCCACGCCCCCTCACAGTTAGAATCACTCCCTAGGGCACACTTAATCCCTTCACTGCCCCTAGTGGTTAACCCCTTCACTGCCAGTCACATTTACACAGTAATCAATGCATTTTTAATTGCACTGATCGCTGTATAAAGAATGGTCCCAAAATCACACCGTCCGATCTGTCTGCCATAATGTTGCAGTCACGATAAAAATTGCTGATCGCCGCCATTACTAGTTAAAAACAAAATGATTAACAAAAATGCCATAAAACTATCCCCTATTTTGTAGACGCTATAACTTTTGCGCAAACCAATCAATATACGCTTATTGCGATTTTTTTTACCAAAAAATAAATAATATTTTTTTTATATATATATATTTTGGGGATATTTATTATAGCAAAAAGTAAAAAATAATGCGTTTTTTTCAAAATTGTCGCTATTTTTTGTTTATAGCGCAAAAAAAACGCAGAGATGATCAAATACCAATAAAAGAAAGCTCTATTTGTGGGGAAAAAGGGACATCAATTTTGTTTGGGAGCCACGTCGCACGACCGTGCAATTGTCAGTTAAAGCGATGCAGTGGCGAATCGCAAAAAGTGCTCTGGCCTTTGGGCAGCCAAATCGTCTGGGGCTTCAGTGGTTAAAGTGTCTGATGACAAATTTCCCCACGGATCACTATCACTCAATTCTGCAAGTGATTCTTATTTGCTATTGCTGTTTTCTAGCTGGTCAAAAACTGCTTTTGACGTAAAGGGACGCTTTTTGGATGCCATGGACATTTTCAAGTTTCCAGGCAAACAGAATATAATATAAAAGTGCATGCAGGGCACTGGACAAAGCATTAGGGACAAAAGGGATGTGAAATGATTTGATACAGTAATGTAATCTTACAGATTACAGTGTACTGCATGTATTATGTTTTTTGCACTTTTTGAATTTACCACCGGGCTCCGCCCCCATGCGTTGTGACGCTCGCAGGGAACGGAGCCCGACACACAGTACATCGGGCGGAGGACACGGCCCGCCGACACAGCGGGAGGACATCGCGGGATCCTGGGGACAAGGTAAGTAACTTTGCCTGAATCCTGTGATGCAATCCCGAGTGTGGCTCGGGGTTACCGCTTTTGGTAGTGAGAATTCACCCCGAGCCACACTGGGGAATACCGCCAGGGAGGTTAAGAGTTTGAAAGAAAGCTCTATGTTGATCTGATTCTCTTGCAATGTAGATTTAATGTTGCCCCCAGGTGAAGTTCCCTTTCCAGTTTGTGCTGTTGTTTTTTTTCTTAGTTTGTTATCCATTCCCACATGGGCGTGATGTCATGGCATAATTAAATAAGGAAAGAGGGTGCTGCGCTAACCAGTAACGTACAATGAGGTGCAAAAAATATATATATAATATCACTGGATGGATATTGCACTAGATAGAGGGGTTGCTGATATCAGAATGTCATGCCGCTAATCTCATATCAATATACAAAAGATTAACCGTATAAAAATGGATGGAAAAGGAGTCTGTGCAGAAACTAAGTCTACTAATCGGACCCAGCAAAGTGCACTGATATAAGCTGTACACTAAACATGTAACCAATTGTAACCAATGTCCATTTGTGCTTCCTCAATAAAATTAAATTTGAAGGAAAGAAACAGCAGAGAGATGACCTCATCAGCCTGTTGCTGTTCCTTTATTGTCCAATCACGGGACGGAGGCTGGAAGGTAAGTAACCAGCGCTTTATATCTGCAGTGGAGAAAAGTCAGGCCATCAGACATGCTCTGCTATTTGGCAGGGCTGTGTTAATTTTAAGGATTGTATGGACAGAAATTCAAGCCCTTTGGCAGGTAAAACAGCTCCTAAATCTGTATTTTAGCTGAGTATTTGCCTGCTTGTCTATAGTTCAACTTTACCAGTTGAAAGTGTTATGTTCTCATTAATTGCTAATTTATCACATGAAAGATATTTTTCACCACTTAAAATGTCTTCTCTTCTTGCCCTCCTCTATAGACAATACACTGGAACTCAATGTTATTGCCATCCAGGAGCTACTTGTATTTTACAGACTGATAATCTTTGTGAATTTCTTTGTGAAGTGACTTTTATAGAAATGCCTCAACAATCAATAAAACAACTTACAGTATATGGAAAATTTTAACCGTGTGGTAATGATTTTAATACAAACAATAATCCCTTTTCTGTCATGAAAATGTCAATGATGTATGGTAATAACAGTACTGCTAACACTTTTGTGGATTAAGCCTCATGTTTGCTCCCTTTGAAGCCCCCACTCTAACTTTTTACTTTGCATTAGATTCAAGTATATCGTATAGAGCAGTGATGGCGAACCTTGGCACCCCAGATGTTTTGGAACTACATTTCCCATGATACTCATGCACTCTGCAGTGTAGTGGAGCATCATGGGAAATGTAGTTCCAAAACATCTGGGGTGCCAAGGTTTGCCATCACTGGTATAGAGTATGAAAAAGGTTAGCACTTCTGTCAAGTTTTTACTACTGTCTGTGTCCCTATTGGGGAGATTTACCATAACTTCCTGTCCTGACCCTCCAATTGGTACAAAAAAACAAACAAAAAAACACAGTTGGACTGGGGAAAGGTTAAAATGCATGACAGTTTTTTTTTTGTTTTTTTTATGAGTGGTGTAACAATAGCTGTAGCAGCACATACGGTTGCTATGGGGCCTGCGGGTGGTGGGGACCCCTCATTAGGGGGAAGTTGAGGCAGTTTCAACATAGACAATCTGTGTGCCTATGAAAGTACCACATATTCATTAGTGTATTATTAAAGATTATAGAAATTGCTGCCGACACTGACCCTGTCTCCCTTTGACATTTCCAATCAAGAAGAGCTGACATCAGATGTACAGGAGGAGACTTCATTGTCGCTAGTCACAGATCACATTTGCAGGCTGTGTAGTCAGGACAATTTATTTAATTGTCTTAGCAGTATAGATCTGATGCCACTTTGAGCTTGTGGCCATCCCGGCCAGTTAATCCTCTATGCCTAACACGGTCTTCCTCAGGCTGAAAAATTCACAAGAGTTCCTTCAGCTAAAAACTGATAGTTGTCAAAAAAAAAAAAATCACCCCCAACACTTTAAATAAGTTTTTATTAGAGTGTGCAGGAGTACTAACACTTACACCATGATATAAAATATTGAGATGGTCCTTGTTATTTGTACTACCCCTCCATTTTTTTCTTTCTTTTTAACTGTCTTTACGCCACCTCTTTCAGTATTTGCTTGCTGTGGCAGTTGAAGTGGGTGGGAGGGCTTAGAATTTACTCTTAGGTCCGGAGATCTGAGAGATATGACAAAAAAAAAGTGGAGAGCTAATGAGTTTAAAAAAAAAATATCCAAGCGGTGCTGGGAATTCAACACTTATTCACTCTTAAAGTAATGAGAAGAACGCCATCATTCAGCAAGCTTACTGGGTCTATTAAGGATACTCACCTGAACAAGGCCCCCCCCCCAAGGAGGTGACTCAAAGTATAGAAGTACAACAGGAGCTCCAAACCAAATGATGAAAACCAATAGACATGTGCACAACGAAAACATTTGATTCGTTTTGATTCATTATTTACATAAATTAGTTTAGTTAAATTTGTTTAATTAGTTTTGTTTATTCAAATTCAAATCGATTCCAATCTTTTGAACTCCATTAGAATCAAATTGCATTCAAAATCAAATTCAAGAATTCGAATTTTGGAAGATGGTTGTATTCTTTCTATTCCATTCTATGCTATTGTTTTTTTCTATTCTATTTTTTTATTTTCTAATCTAATTCGAATTTATTTTATTTTAATTTTGGGAAATGGTTATATTATTTTATTTTCTATTCTATTCTTTTCTATTTTATTTTTTATTCTATTCGAGTTCAAATTTATTCCATTTGAAATTTGAATTTCAGAAGATGGTTATATTCTTTCTATTTTATTCTATTCTATTGTATGTTTTATTCTATTCTATTCCATTCCATTCCTTTAATTTCTATTCTATTTTATTCTGTTCTTTTATTTCTAGTCTATTTTGTTCTGTTTTACTCTATTCTTTTATTTTCTAATTTAACCCTTTTTTCTATTCGTTTATTTTGTATTCTGTTCTGTTTTACTTTATTGTATTCTATTTCCTGTATTTTCTATTCTATTCTTTTCTATTCTACTCCTTTATTTTCTATTATATTCTCTTCAGAAATTCAAATTCAATTAGAAAACTATTTGAATACAAATTTCGTCCGAAATTTTGATTCGTTATTTGATTCGTTATTTGATTCGTTATTTCAGATTAGTTTAAATTCATTACTATTGTAATTCGGAAATTCGGACACAACATTTATTTTAAGATTATGAACAATAGTCACCAGAGGGCCCCATCAAAATTTGGCTATGGGGCCCTTGATTTGTACTTATGCCTCAGGATCTATTTCTGTCTGTTTCTTGCTGCCCCAATCACTCTCTCTTTTTTCCTGGTGTCACGGAGACAGGAAGGACAGGAAGGACAGGAAACTCTTGCCGTATGGAACAGACAGAAATAAGAACTGAAGAAGGCCAGAACATCAGAAGGTAAATTTCAAAAATTCACTAAAGATCTGAGTAAATCAGATAAAAATCCACCAAATCCATATACATTTGTGTTTTTCACCTTGATAACGGGGGCCAATGTGTCCTCAAAACCTTGGTGGATTTATGTCTGATATAAAGTATATGGATCTTCAGTAAATCTTTCAAATGTACCTCCTTGAGTGCTGGCCATCTTTTGTCCATGTGGCATATATGGAATCACCATAGGCTGTAGACAAACCATCATCAAGGTCTATGAGACACAAGCGGAGGATGGATTGATAAAAAAAATAAATAAAAAAAGTGACTGAAATTATTAACTCTTCCTCACCCTATCTGAAAGAAAAAAAAAATAATTTGACTGGAGTTAGGCTCAGATGCTGGCAAAACACAAGTCAATTTTCAGGAAAATGACTGAAATTCTACACTTGCACAGATATGAAAGCTTTGGATCTTCAGTAAATCTTTTACATTTATCTCCTTGAGTACTGGCCATTTTTTGTCCTTTGGTATATATGGAATTACCATAGGCCGTGCCCCCACCATCATCAAGGCATATGAAATAGAGATGCAGGATGGATTGATAATAAAAAAATAAAACCCTGACTGAGCTGTTTAATTCTTCCCCACCTTATCTGAAAAGAAAAAAAATTATAATTGGCTGGAGTTATTCTCAGATGCTGGCAAATAAAGGGCTATTTTAAGGAATATGGCTGAGCTTCTCCATTTGCACATTGAAAACCGGGCTGTAAAGGCTGCCTGACCAGCAGAGGGTGCTGATGTCCTGGTAGACTCCTACGTCTCCATACATAGGGGCATATTTTTAAAACACAACTTAGGGCACGTGTTTTAGGCTGATTTTTCCTGCCAGGAGCAAAGGCATCTAGAAGGAAAAAAAATGTCCTATGGGCATAAAGCCTAAAACCAAACACCCATTTGACATGCTGCAAATATATGGGGCAAAGACTGAATGTGAGCAGTATTAGTACCAACCAGGCTGGTAACTTCCCTTTCATGATTGGGGAATCCAGAAATGATGAAAGAAACTGGCCATGAAAAGTATCCTGGCATATTTAACCATCAAAGGACTTCACACGTGTGGCATATCTTCCAAGGGGGCCAATTGAGGACTCAGTATTTTCTACACCAGCCATGGTATTGTTTAATGTAATTAAAATTCATCCTTCATTTTCAATATGCAGCGCTGTAATTGATGTATAGAACCCTGCCCAGAAATGTCATTTCCTTCTTCTATGATTGTCTATTTTAGTTTGGTTTTGGTGAGATATTTGGTGGGATACTCCCCAGGGGTTAAATACTTCTAAAGGAATGGAGACACTGAAGCTTTTCTCATTAGAGCACTGTGAGTGTACCTGGTGATTATAATAAACCAAGACCTCACATTCAGAATCAGTCTGCAAAGGTTATGGTGAAACAAACCGCTATTGCTTCAGAGCAACAAAAGGTAGGAATGTGCTACAAGGTTTGTTAAAATCCCTGCAACGTACATTAATCACCCAGGGGGATAGTTTTTTACCCAAAAAAGTAAAGTTAAGATGGTGATACACTAGTAGAATTTTTGAACAAAAGTTCATACAAAAATTCGATGACTTAATGAATGTGGTTCAAAAGTAATTCAAAATTGAATTTGCTTTTAACATTCGATTTTGGAACAAAATAACTTTCCTGAACAAAAACTACATTCACTGTTTCACAACAGGGTATTTTTTTGTTGTTGTTGTACCTGAAGTTGGACTTAAAGGGAGAAAAGAACACATCTGAGAACTATAGTGGAGAAATCTCATTACATATGTGACTTACAATTGAATTGTTTTATTAAACATGTAGTTTACTTTCATTTCACAGAGTGAATGTTAACTTTCATGTATAGTTGTGTGCCCCTCTACTTACCATAGATGCAGGCGGGGGCTCCTTTAACTTTCTTTCCCAAAATCCTCTGGGCTCCCACAAACCATTGGGCTCCTAGGCACAACCAGGGGGTATAAATTGTTCTCTCTGCTGCCCCCTGGTGATTAGAGAGATACATCTGTGACAGCAGTGCCTGAGCATGTGAGCTATTTGCCAGGTCACTGGCCCTCCTGTGGTAATCCAGGTGTGCAGGGTGCCTGGCTTGAGCACAAGAGCACACAACTTCGACCCACTAACTTGAACAAAGGAAAGTGTATGTCAAAATTTTACCTGAAAATGAAATAAACCTAAAATAAATGTTGCCAGCTTCCCAAGCAATGAAATGCAGCAAGCAAAGTAGCAGGTAAAAAATACCATGTTGGAGCAAAAAAAAAGCAGTGTATGTTTGGGTATTAAAAACTGAACCTGTTCAAGGGCAGTAGGGTATGAATCAGTGTATATATGCTGACTGTGATCATCATTGCCATTATTGCACTGTGATATCCAAAGCACAGTGTATGCTATTGGGTTTTTTGCTTTGACTTTTTTTACAGTTGCTTTTGAGGCCTGGTTCACACCTATGCATTTTTTTGTGCATTTTCAGTTTTGCAGAAACACACTACAGTCCATTTAACATGGTTTCCTATGGGTCACGTTCACATCTGTGCATTTTATGGAAAGGGCCAGGGACCAGCAGATTGTGTTTTTGGTTCCACAGACTTCAATGAATCAAAAATGTGTATTGAAAAATGCAAAATGCACCTGGAATATGCATCAACTGCAACCTGCATATGTGTGAACCAGGCCTAAACTAACATTGTTGTTGCGAAAAAAAAAAATCCTAAAAGCATTTCTTTGCAAACGAACAGGTATCATGCATACCTCTTTGTCTTTGCTCTGCTGAAGCACTGTGGTCTCCATCAGAATCTGAACATACAGCACTCCCAGGAGTGTTGGGTGCCTGTGTCTGCCCCATGTGCTGGGGTTCAGACCACTGACCCCCAAACCATAAATGTATCCTCTACTGACAAAAGAGGCAGAGGATAGGGTGATAGCATACAGCAGGGTCAAAGGCATCTGATACTCCTGGAGATGTCGAACATTTACTAGTAGAATTAGTCATGATAGGGTAATGCACTACTGAATGCTTAAAAGTGACCAGAGGAATGGTGACAGTATATAAAAGCTTGCATGCTCTACAAAGATACATTAAAAAGAAAACTTGTGTTGCCCCAAAAAGTTGACCCCTCTGAAGTGTGAATAACCTCTCAAGAATGCATGACTGTGCTGGCAGCCTGTGCATGGTCTGCCTGTCTGTTTATAATGCACATGTGCCCAGACAGTTGACATATATTCTTCACAGGAGCTTAAAGTCAAATTCTTGCTGATCTCGATAGCTGCATGCACTGTGAAATAATCCTCAAAATCACAACACAGACTCTGTACACAAAGTCTCCAAGTTATGAACACAATAGGGACTGTAGGTTTGTTCGTAAGTTGTTTGTAAGTCGCAACACTGCATCTGTAAGTGTAACTTCCGGTCGGAACACTGCATTCGTAAGTGTAACGTCCGCCTGTGCATGGATGTGGGATGTTCCGGGCGCTTGTTATGTTATCTGGGGCTCTTCTGGCAATGTAGTACATGTAGTACTGCAGTATGGGATGTGTCCGGAGGTATCCAGGACCAGCGTGGAGCACAAGTGGCCGGCATTTGAGGCCGTTCGTAAGTAGGAGTCATTCATAACTCGGGTGTTCATAACTCGGGGACTGCCTGTACTTGAGGTTTTTAGTTGGTTTTTGACAGCTAACAGCACCTGCTGTGTGCTTCCATTAGATGACTGGTAGGCTGCCATGTCCCTGCTACCAAAGAGAGCAACAGAGCTGTGATTTCTGTGAATTTTGAGGTTGAATTACATCACAGTACAGCTACAGAGGTCAATGACATTTTAACACTATTTTACTGCTTGTTAGGAATATGTAAATACTTTAATGGTCATAGTTTGGGCATAGGTTCACTTTAAATCTGAACATTAGTCAATTATCTGAATACACTGTTAACATATATAACTGTGAGATGTCCTTTAAACAAATAGTTTTCTAATTCTGTTCAGCCGGTTCATGATCTATGCAACTCCCGTGGATAGCATAAGTCAGTGCCCAATTGTTCTCTGCTGCTTTTAGGCAAAGCAGCTTTATTACCCTCTTTACTGGAAATATAGAAGCATCAACATGATGATGATGTTATTGTTCCTCTCCCTCTGTTCTGTTATCCTTTAAAAATATCTTAGTATTACGTTGGCACTAGTGTTGCCCTCCCTCTACCACTCTTTCTGTGAAAGGCCTTAGAGGAAGGTTTTAAGAAGACAGATTTGGCCACTCATACCAACAGTTTATAGTACTTATTAATAATTTATCACATTCAATTGGACATGTTCTGTAATGTTGAAAATATTTTGTAGCTAATCCAAGCAGCTTTTTTAGTTCTGCACTGAGGTTCAAAACTAAAAAGGTTGCTTGGAATAGCTGAGAAATGTCTTAACCCTACAGAACAGGTCCAGTAGAAAGTAGCCAATGACTACTAGCTGAGCCATGACCAGGACTAATGAGAAACTTCACATATAGACTATATACCAACCTTATTTATACCTTGGGGTTGATTTACTGAAGGAATAAAGATTTGAAAACTGTGAGAATTGCATCAACTTGCCCTTGGGACTTTGAATGAGGCGTGACACACCCAATCGTAAAATAGATAATATGCAGATTTATTGATAAATACAATATCAACAGATAAACACACACAGGAACCATCTTGTCCAACAGATTTGTAGTAATAGACATAATATATTATATAACCACATACAGTATTCCAGAAACCCTAAACTTTTGGACTAATAGAATATTACTTACTATCTTTGTTACATATTTCAAAACTGTTTTACTTTATAGATATTTGTGTGCGCATCAACCCCCTGAGGAAGTGAACGTTGATTCAGGAAACACATTGGATCACAGAGATGCATTCTCACGCCTATTATGGACCGATTTCTGGAATATTGTATTTGGTCATGTAATATATTATATCTATTACTACAAATCCTTTGGACAATTTGGTACCTGTTTGTGTTTTTCTGTTGATATTGTATTTATCAATAAATCTGCATAATATCTATTTTACAATTGGGTGAGTCACGCCTCATTTACCATCCCAAGGGCAAATTGATGCAATTCTCTAAGTTATATGGGGATGAAGACTATTCATAGGGAGCATCAGACCACATCTTCCTATTTTGATTTGAAAAATGTATTTTCACAAATCGGATGTTTATTTAGCTTAGGCTGACCCAAGATTACTCAGGTTTCTCGATTAGCAAGTGGGCTGAAAAAAAAAACTGAACAGATTCCTCCATCCACACAAGCACGGTGGACTAAGGACCAAATACACAGATCAGCACTGAACAGGAATGGCCATAAATGAATTGAAATGCAGTCGGTCCCTGCTGAACCGGACAAATTTTGATTCTGTGTTCACTTCTACCATCCATTCACATACAATCCTTTCATTTTGATTTCACTTGCAAATGGCTGGGCTTTTACACTTTCACTTTAGTTATTAAACTATGTACATTTTGCAAAGTAAATATTCACCTTGCTAAATGAACAGCCTCTTCTATTTTGGTAAGTCAACCCTATAGAATTTGCAAGGAAATTATGCATGGATAAAATGGTGATTTATTATATCCTGCTTAGAGATCTGCTAAAAGACAAATTCCCTTTGAAATTCACACACATTTTAGAAATAAAAATAATAAACCTATCATTTTGAAATATTAAAAATATTCACTAACATTGTTTACGGATTGTCATAATACATTCTATTTACTGTTACAGAATTGTAGAATGGATATTCTTTATTTTTGGATTCTATAAAGGTATCAAATCTTTGGACAAAGATTTTGCTGGCTATCAAACTAAAGTTGTCTTTGAATTTATGTAGCCAGGGAGTTTTAAATCTTAAAGGTAATGTGCATGCTGGAAATGATAATTCAACATACAGCACATGAAACTGCAGGAAATCCAGGGGTTTGAAGTGCTTGAATACATCCTAAAGACTTGGCTGAAGCACACCCTGATAAAACCCCTTAGGTATGATTTATTAGAAATTTTATATTTTACTGGAGCTCAGGAAACCCGTACTCACAAATGACAGCCAATCATATTGAATATTGAAAGTACCGTAATTAATGTTTTAACCAATCTATTTGGGGTTTAAGTGCAATGCAGGTTCACTGGCATTAATTTACTAAAGGGATATAGAATAATCACTTTATCAAAGAGAATGTTCACTCAGCTTAGTTAACATATTGAAGCTGTGTTCACTTTGAATCACGTACAAGGGGACAAAAAAATATATATATTTTTGCTTTAAAATGTTTGGGTGATTAAAGTGAACACAGCTTCAACGTATTCACTTACCTAACAACGTGAATGATCTTTACTCCTTTAGTAAATCATTCCCACTTAGTGATATAAAAGCTCAGCGCAGCATTATAAATCTTTACAGCATACAGGTATTGTCCAAACACAAATGATTTGGGCGACATTCTACAACAGGTAAAGCACATGTACACCCAAAAACAAAAAACAAAAATAATATAAAGCATGTATACAGTATAGATTTATATATATATATATATATATATATATATATATATATATATATATATATATATATATATATATATATATATGTATATATCTCTATATATATATATATAGATATATATATATATATATATATCTATATATATATATATATATATATATATATGTATATATATATGTATATATATATATATATATATGTATATATATATATATATATATATATATATATATATACACACTTTTTTAATATGTAATATATTAGATTTCAGACCAAGTAGATTGTCTGCTAGTACAGAAAAAAATTATGTGAACTAATAATATCACACCACCATGTAATGAAGAGAGAGGGGAGATTTAGTAAAACTGGAGCGCTCAGAATCTGGTGCAGCTGTGTATGGTAGCCAATCAGCTTCTAACTTCAGATTTTTCAATTGAGCTTTGACAGTAAAACCTGAAAGCTGCTTTCTATGCAGAGCTGCACCAGTTTTTGCACTTCTAGTTTTACTAAATCTCCCCCAAAGGCTGTCCACATAGATACAGTGGAGGAATAAATATAGTCACATAAGAACAGGAAATGTGTTATTCTTAAGACTACTAGGTGAAAAATACAGGAAAAAGTAATGAAAAAAAAAGAAAATGAATGCAGCAATTGCATCTAAGGACCAATAAACTGCAATATATTTAATTTTGCTTTTGGGTTTAGATACACAGGCTGAACAAGAGAAATCAGTTGATTCCTTCATCCATGCTTGCTCCATCCATGGAATGAATTGTCCACTGATTCAGCTAAATTAAAATGAATTAAAAGTGTCTCTTTCCCTCTCTGTCTCTATATACATATACGGTATATAATATATATATAATGTATAACCTGTATGGTGTTATGCCCTAGCTGTCATCTAAGTCCCCCTTTTAATAAATCCCTAGTTGAACCTCAAATTGTGACATTGTGTATAAATGTATGGGTGAAAGAAACTCTGCTGTCTCCAATATGCAATATGTAATAAACAGTGGCGTATCAAATAGTGATGAAACCAAGAAGAGCTGTGTTACCCCAAAAAGTTTCACGTTCATCATGTACACCTCCATGGTGGCCATTTCCAATCAGATGATACATTTGTCCTGGGAACTGAACGGCCTTTTAAAACCAAATAGAGATATGTCCATGCCACCTGGTTGGACCAGATAGAGTATGTTGGTTTATGGCCAGCTGTCACATCTTTTTAAAGGTTCAAACTACTGGACAAGGGGACTCATATGTTGGGTGCCTACAAGTATTCGTTATATCAAGCTCTGGTCAAGCACTGGTAAAATGGCATGTCCATGCATTGTAATGGAACATGAAGAGATCATATATATTCTAATTTCCAGTGTACAGCTGAATTTTTATTTCGGTTGAGATAGCTAAAACTGTCAGGAGAGTGCTGAGACCTCTAGAGTAGTTCCACATCAGTGGGAGACCCACAAGTTGCATACCTCTGGCATATACTACACAAATAGATTTGGTTGTTTGTATAATATTGATCCAGATGGTTTCTTAACCCTCACAGGAGACATTAATAAAACTCAATTACCTGAATATATTCCATCCTGTCACACAAGAGATTGTTTAAAAATAGACTAACCACTATAACTCAACCATATGGAATGAAATATGACTCAACTCAATAGTAGATGTTATCATGATGCCTTATGCATATTTTCTCTTCTCTACTAATTAGTTGGGGGAATGGTCTCTGATCTACAAATATCACTCATTAAATTATAACCAAACCTCAAAAAATATGTTGTAGAGGAAAGGAATATTATTTAAGTTAGAACTGTTTGTAATTTATCATTGCATGCTGCTGTGGTATTGTATCTCTTGGACCTGTTACTGAAGCTAGCCATAGGCTTTATCATGGTCGGATTGTGCAAACACTGGAGGACATTTGCCAATTCTGTTGCACAGTGGTGCATTGCTAAACAGGAGCAGTGAGACAGATTATGCAACAGATGTACAGTACTACAACGTTACTACAAGTCATAAATTCCCTCTTCTGCTGCTCCAACTGGGCACTTACGACAGAATGAAAGCTAACCTTGACCTCTGCCTGATCGTGGGACTGTTTCGAGAGAAAATCTGTCCCATCCACAGTGTTAAAACTGTTCCAGACCCCTGAAAATCTGTCACAGTTGGCTGCCCTGGCGTAGGGGTCACAAAACCACATATTTTATGAAGTGACGCAAAGACTTTGTGAAGTGGAAGGCAGCCTGATTTGTGTCTAATTGTGTCCTTAATTTTCTTGATAAATCCCCCTTGTATGCATAGACATGACTGCCTGTCTTTTGTGTGCACATCTACACTTTAAGCAGACGTGTTCTCATATGAGAACAGATTGGCTGTAAAATATGAACCGACCTGTTTTCCTTTGAGGAGGTTAAGGTGTCAGCCACATCTGAAATGTCCACAAACTTTGCAATTGCATGTTAAATCTAATCAAATGTCTATAAACATCCTAAAACTCCAACTTTAAACAAATATATTGGCACTTATTACATTATTTTAAATCAACATTTGCTGCAATACCTACCTTATCATTGGTGCTGTCACCCACAGACTCACTGATCCATTGTCCAGCACTGGTCCCCCACTGGTTGAACAACATTTAGCATTATCCAAACCAAACCATTATCCAAATAAGGCATTATGAGGTGCATCATCGCCCAGGTCATTATAAGAGCATACTTTTTTGTGTCATTCAGGACTGCCCACTGCCTTGGGAAGGCTTAGGGCACCCAAGTGGCCAGAGGCCACTTTCAGGATCTTTGAACAGGTCTGAACTAAATGTGGTAAACCAGATTAGGCTTCAGCTGTCATGCCACTGTTTTTTGACCAAGAAGGTCGATATAATCAATATTTATAAGGTCAATACAGAGAGAGGGAAGACCTATGTCCTCAATGGACTTCAGAAAACAGATTTTAGAATAAGTACAAAAATCGTATTGTCTTTGTCATCCTTTGAGGGACATGTGTTCAAGTAAGTCTTGAACACACGGATCATCTAAAACAGTCCTATATTAAACCAATAAGAAAACCAACAATTGTGGAGTCTTATTAGGATCAGAGTCTGAAAGAAGATTTGCTGAACCAAAATGTAAAAGGAAAACAAAATGCAAAAAAGGGTATGACTGTTGGAGGTGGTGTTAAACAGGGGACTGGCTAGGCATATTGTGTTTTGCCAGTGTCCAAACCTCCTGAAGGTGCGAGTATAACCAACATGTCCAAGACTTACTACAACTCTGTGCCCTTTAATGGACAATAAAGATATTGATATCTTCCAATATACTTCAATCTGGCAGAAAGTCAGTTCATCCACTAGAGGGCATTCCTCTTTCAGGTGAATGATGACTAGTGTCACTGAACCCTTTTCCTGTAATTCCAGGCTGTCATGGACACACCCATTGGAGGGTTGCCATTACATCATCTTGGGCTCACAGTAGAATACTACAGAGAGCATTATGGTGTCGCCGCCTCTTTCCACATTATTGAGGACTGCCCAGTGCTGCTGCAGGGAGAAGAGGCCCCTGGGATGTCACATGACTAAAAACTCTTTAACCATCCTGTCCAGATGCCCATGTCTGTTGATGCTCAGTCAGTCTTCTTAAAGCAGACCTTTGCTCCCAAAACTGAGTTTGTTCTCTTCTATCCCTTCCTTTGCAAGTAAAAAAAAAATCCCTGCATATTTAAAAATGTTCCCCTGCCCCCTTAAACCCCCCAACAGCCATGCATACCTAGGCAAGAATGATGTGTCCCTGGTTCTACAGCCTCCTGGGACACTGTGTTACATCTTCCAGAAGGCTGCAGAAGCAGGGACACAGAGTAGCCAGTAGGTGGGCGGCAGCCCTGGCACATGTCACCGGGTCCCTTCTCCCACCACAATTCTTGCCTAGTCAAGAATGTTGTATCCTTGGTCCTACAGGCTCCTGGGACACCGTGTTACATCTCTTAGGAGGCTGAAGGAGCAGGGACACAGAGTAGCCAGTAGGTGGGCCTGGCACATGTCACTGGTACCTTTCTCCCACCACAATTTTTGCCTATTCAAGAATGTTGTATCCCTGGTCTTACAGCCACCTGGGACACCGTGTTATATTTTCTAGGGGGTCAAAGGAGCAGGGACACAGAGTAGCCAGTAGGTGGGCCTGGCACATGTCATATAGGCCCTTTTCCCACCACAGTTCTTGCCTAGTCAAGAATGTTGTATCCCTGATCCTACAACCTCCTGGGACACCATGTAACATCTTCCAGGAAGCTGCAGGACCAAGGTGGCTGGTGGCGGTGGCTGGCACATATCATGGGGGGGCTGGCTGCCTGAACCTGGAAGAGGTAACCAGCTTCCATCAGTAAGGAGGGCCGAGAGGGCAGTGCATGACTTGACCTATGTCATCTAAACAGCAGATTGAAGTGGGACAACACTGGATTTGCTGGACAGGTAAGCACGTGTTTTGAAGAGAACTGATCAATACAGGTATCAGGGGGAAAAAAAACGAAGTTCTCCTTTAAGGATAGTGTACATCATATGGAAAAATCTATCAGCACTCCCCATCAATATGTGACGTTCGTCTCTGAGTTTTCGGTGAACATCACTCTGAACACTCGTCTGCTGTGACTTTGCCCTCTGGATATAAAATCCTCTGACTGACAGCTTTGAAAACAGCCTAATGAGGCGGGTATGCTAGAAGGATGCAGGAAAGATGATACAAACCATTTAAAAATAATTGAATACACAAATTGAAACACAGTGTCAGGGCTGCTTATTGATAAACATGTTATTTGGATAGAAATACCTCCCCAGATTGGGCAATGTTTACATTTTTCTTTGTTACAATTAGGAACAAGCTCACATACAGTATACAAATGATGGTGGTTATTTAATTCCTCTAACAGAAAACACATGTCTCCATCATGTCTCATTCCTCTAGCAACCGCCTGAAAGGATTCCATTTTTATTCCTTTATAATTGAGTCAGTCGTCATTTTCTGTGAAATCAATCGTGTGGCACCATCATCGTGTGACACCACAGCCGGCTACCTTACAGTGATTGAGAACTAAAATTCCAAGAGGACCTGGAACTTTAACAATACATCAGGCACTATCACAGTAGTGGGTAACAATGTAGCTGTTGTGCCCATTGCATTAAATTGTTATTGATGTTCTGATATCTGCTGACCTCCAGTGGTAGGGTAGTGCTACAGCATTTTATTTGTTTTGTGTTCATTTGGTATCTCCCTCTGTTCCCCCCTCCTGCTCACTGCCAGACCCTCCCTATTTCTTCTATGTTCCCCTCATTTAGTCCCAAGTCTTCAGAGCAGATACTATACTGGGAAGCTCATTGTCTCATTACACTTTAAGAGACTGGAACAAGGTCCTCTGTATTGTACTCGGAGAAGTAAAACTGCTTTGGATTCAACATGTTAAAGTGATATTAACCACTTGACCTCCAGAAGATTTACCCCTTCATGACCAGGCTTTTTTTTGCGATATGGCACTGCGTTACTTTAACTGACAATTGCACGGTCATGTAATGCTGTACCCAAATATAATGTATGTCTTTTTTCTTCCCAAAATTACAGCTTTCTGTTTGCAGTATTTGATCACGTCTGCGCTTTTTTTGCTCTATAAACATAAACAGAGCCAGAAAATTTTGAAAAATGAAACCAATATTTTTTACTTTCTGCTATAAAACCTATCCAATAAAAATTTTTAAAAAAAATTTAATTTCTTTATAAATTTAGGTCAATATGTATTCTACTACATATTTTTGGTAAAAAATTCACAATAAGCATATATTGATTGGTTTGCGCAAAATTTATAGTGTCTACGTATTGTAGGATATTTTTATTTACTAGCAATGGGGGCGATCAGCGACTGCAATATTGCATTGGATATCCTGACACTAACTGACACTTTTTGGGAACCAGTGACACTAATACAGGGATCAGTGCTAAAAATATACACTGTCACTGTACTAATGATACTGGCTGGGAAGGGGTTAAACATCTAGAGTGATCAAAATGTTAACTGTGTGCATAGACAGAGACTTACTATATAGTGCAAGGTGCTTTAATTAGGGGAAGAGATGGATTTTATTCCCTGCTTTGAAGGCACAGAAATTCCATCCCATCCTTCCTGTCAGAATGGCAATCTGACAGAAGGGATCTGTCCCAGTGGCGTCGCTAGGGGGGGGGGAGGTGGAGGGTACAGCCCACACCTGGGTAACACCCTCCAAAGGGGTGACACCCGTAGGCAGGAGCACCGCCACCAGCGCTTGCAGGATGAGGGGGCGGAAATCATCCAACCAGGCAGTCACTTGCACTGGCGGAGCCTGCACAGAGGAGCTGCCTCAGCGGTTTCCTATCTCATCAGTGAGATCGGGCAGCGGGTGGGCGATATATGTAAATCCCTCCCTGCTTGCAGCCCAGTGGGAAGAAGTGACAATGGGCGTCTGCTACTAAAAGCAGCGCCACAGTGCTTTGTGGATAAAATTATATAGGCAGCTGTAGAAGCATCTCTGGATTCTAGAAGCAAACTGAGGGTGGTACGTCCTGGAAACAAGTTAGTGTACAGGGTATATGACCAGTCTCTACTATGCTGACACTGTGTTGTACATGTGTTATACACAGAACAGTGTATATAATGTACAGCACAGTGTATCGGAGCCTGGTGATGGATTGGAGCTGAGCCCGGCTGTGTGTGGAGGTGGTGGGGCCACCAGAACTATTACCGGAGGAAGGACACCTGCATTTAACTGGGGGGGGGGGTTAAGACCCCCCCAGGATATGTGCTGGGGGGCACTTTGGAGAAGAAAGAACCTATACTAGAAGTGGAGGTTGGATTTGAAATCCAACCTCCCACAAGAGCATAAGCCCTCTCACCTCCCAAAGTACCCCCCAGCACACTACTTAGTGGAGAGGGGGTCTGGACTTAGATGGACGGTGGTCTATACTTAGTGGAGAGGGGGTCAGGACTGAGGAACTGGGGTCTATACTTAGTGGAGAGGGGAGGTCTGGACTGAGGGACGGGGGTCTGTACTGAGTGGGGACTATACTTGGAGGAGGGGAGGTGACACCATGTTTTAGCGCACCAGGTGACACCAACCCTAGTGACGCCACTGATCTGTCCTCCAGCGGGTGCCAGAGGGCATCGAGTACCCTGCACCTGCCAATCGGCTTCCGCTGTGTGTAATCATGAGCCTTCCGGGAGGTGTCGGATCACGTATATATATGTGATCCAGCACACAGGTGCCTCCCTTGAATAGGAAACTACCATAGGGCGGACCTGAAGTGGTTAAATCCTCTGTTTTTAGGCATTTTCAGCAGCTGATTTAATCACTTACTGAGTACGCAGCTTATTTATCTTTTAGAGCCATATAACACCGGGATTGTACAGTAACACATGATTTCAGGTTTTGACTTGTGTGCGGTGTGCAAAATGCTGGCATGCAGCGACTAGTTTTGTGTCTCCCTACACTGTGTGCATTAATAGAAACAACCAGTCTTGTAGTCCAGGATGCCAAGGCTCTCCCCTGCTCCTCCCTCCTCCTCCCCATTCAGTTTTCCAGGTTAATAAACTGAGCACTGACCATTGTTACCTCCTTCCTGTGAAGACTGGAAGTTCAGGAAAGCAGCAATGAGAGAGCATATGTTAGCAACATTGCAAGTTGTAAACTGCAAGTGCTGGGGTATTTTAACCAACAGCCTACTGGGCAATGTTTAGTTTATTGTGTTCAATTGTTAACTGAAAATTCTGAAATACTACTTTAAATTGTTACTAAACCCACAACAGTAAAATCAGTCTGTATATGCAGTAAAGCATGCTTGTTATACGCACTGTGGAACTTAAGGGGTTAATCCTCTGCATTGTGTAAAAAGACAGTTTGATCCAATCTTCTCTGATCCTCCCCTTTATCCACTGTCCCCAATCCATCTGCTGATAAGACAGAGCCTTTGGAGGCACTCTGCTCAGTTTGGTGTGTATTGCTAGAGTTTTTTTTTCTAGGAGGGTGCATGTGATCGGCACAGGGCCAATCAGCACTGTCCAGACAGAGGGTCAGGGGTCATGCAGCCTCATAGGACAGTCAGAGTAGAATGATAACTCCTCCTACAAGCTTTAATCAGTGCTCGGCCGGACACTGAGAGAAGTCACAAGATTGCTATATACTGCTGATAGAAAAGATATTTAGTAGTTCATATTTACTAAAATAATTGCATTTCCATGTTCTGTGTAGGGATGAGCCGAACACCCCCCGGTTCGGTTCGCACCAGAACCCGCGAACGGACCGAAAGTTCGCACGAACGTTAGAACCCCATTGACGTCTATGGGACTCGAACGTTCGAAATCAAAAGTGCTCATTTTAAAGGCTAATTTGCATGGTATTGTCCGAAAAAGGGTTTGGGGACCCTGGGTCCTACCCCAGGGGACATGTATCAATGCAAAAAAAACTTTTAAAAACGGCCGTTTTTTCGGGAGCAGTGATTTTAATGATGCTTAAAGTAAAAAAAAAAAGTGAAATATTCCTTTAAATATCGTACCTGGGGGGTGTCTATAGTATGCCTGTAAAGTGACGCGTGTTTCCCATGTTTAGAACAGTCCCTGCACCAAATGTCATTTTTAAAGGAAAAAATCTCATTTAAAACTGCTTGCGGGTTTAATGTCATGTCGGGTCATGGCAATATGGATGAAAATCAGTGAGACAAACGGCATGGGTACCCCCCCAGTCCATTACCAGGCCCTTTGGGTCCTGTATGGATATTAAGGGGAACCCCGCACCCAAATTAAAATAAGGAAAGGCCCTATATACTCTGAACAGCAGTATACAGGCGGTGCAAACAAGACAGGGACTGTAGGTTTGTTGTTAAGTAGAATCTCTTTGTAATTTTGAACGGGTACATTTTTAACGTGTTTAGCTCCAGCCAAAAAATCTTTTTTAAGCTTTTTGGAAAACATAGGGAAGGGTTATCACCCCTGTGACATTTGTTTTGCTGTCTTTCCTCCTCTTCAGAAGATTTCACCTCACTTTTTTGTCCCAATGAAAAATGTTTTTTGAAAATTTGGGTTTTTTTGTGGAACAAGGATTGGAAAGCATCAGTGGAAAGGAGAAATTGTTTTCCCATATTAACTCTTACAGGAGAGAATTTCCCTTCCTAGGGGTAGATTTCATCTCACTTCCTGTTGTCTCCTTCCGTTTGCAAGTAGGAGTCGTTTGTAAGTTAGATGTTTGAAAGTAGGGTCCTGCCCTATATACTCAGCAGAAATTTGGGCCTTAGGTGTTGCTGTGGCCACAACACTGTAAGCCCTCACAGGGCCCTGCTGTGAAATATTAGATCAAGAATTGTAATTACATGCCCCTGTTGAACAGGAGCTGAAAAATTAGGCCTTAGGCACTGGTGCTGGTGCCACAACACTGCAACCCCTCACAGACACTCTAGTTGGAACGCAGGAACGAGCCCTGCTGCAAAGTATTGCATCAAAAATTGTAATTACACGCCCCTGTTAGACAGGGGCAGAAAAATTGGTCCTTAGGCACTGGTGCTGGTGCCACAACACTGCAACCCCTCACAGACACTCTAGTTGGAACGCAGGAACGAGCCCTGCTGCAAAGTATTGCATCAAAAATTGTAATTACACGCCCCTGTTAGACAGGGGCAGAAAAATTGGGCCTTAGGCACTGGTGCTGGTGCCACAACACTGCAACCCCTCACAGACACTCTAGTTGGAGTGCAGGAACGAGCCCTGCTGCAAAGTATTGCATCAAAAATTGTAATTACACGCCCCTGTTAGACAGGGGCAGAAAAATTGGGCCTTAGGCACTGGTGCTGGTGCCACAACACTGCAACCCCTCACAGACACTCTAGTTGGAATGCAGGAACGAGCCCTGCTGCAAAGTATTACATCAAAAATTGTAATTACACGCCCCTGTTAAACAGGGGCTGAAAAATTGTGCCTTAGGCACTGGTGGTGGCGCCCAGAACCAAAAATGTTCTTACAAGCTATCAGCGTGATGATTGAGGAGGAAGAGGATAATTACTCAGGGATAGTCACTCAGCATCAGCATAGGCAGTCTTTGAAGGGATCTGAAAAAAATTATTCAGTTACATCAGCATCAGGTGCTTGGTAGCTGGTGGTGATCCAAGACTGATTCATTTTTATGAAGGTCAGCCGATCGACCGAGTCAGTGGACAGACGCACCCTGTGATCGGTTACCACGCCTCCAGCAGCACTGAATGTGCGTTCCGAAAGAACGCTGGATGCAGGACAGGCCAGTAGCTCAATTGCATACTGTGCAAGCTCTGGCCAGTGATCCATCCTCAAGACCCAGTAACCCAGAGGATTTTCGGTGGGAAAGGTGTCCAAGTCTGATCTTGCCCCTAGGTATTCCTGCACCATGTAAAACAGACGCTGGCGATGGTTGCTGGAACCGATCATACCTTGGGGCTGCGGACCAAAAAATTGTCTGAACGCATCGGTCAGACGGCCACCTTCTCCACCGCTCCTTCTTTGACTGACCGAAGCCTCAGCAACACGTTGTCCAGAAACAGGAGTTTGTAACCTCCCAGTCTCTGGGAACGCGTTGCACAGACCTTTCTGCAAGGCCTCCCGAAGATGTTTCATCCTCTGCTCCCTCTGCGATGGCAAGATAAGGTCCGCAACCTTACCCTTGTAACGTGGATCAAGGAGGGTTGCCAGCCAGTATTGGTCCTTCTCCTTGATACCACGAATACGAGGATCCTTACGCAGGCTTTGCAGGATCAGGGAGGCCATGCAGCGTAGGTTTGCTGAGGCATTCGGTCCGGAGTCCTCTGGGTCACTAAGGACAACAACGTCCGCAGCCACCTCCTCCCAGCCACGTACAAGTCCATGTGTTCCTTGGGACTGATCCCTTAAAGACTGCTGATGCTGAGTGCCAGGCTCCACCTCCATACTGACACAATCTTCCTCCTCCTCCTCCTCCTCCTTCTCCTCTTCCTGTGTGATCGGCGGGCACGCAGGAACACTGTCTGGATAAAGGGGGCCTTGAGAGCTAAGGAAGTCCTCCTCTTCCTGCCTCTGTTCTGCCTCAAGTGCCCTGTCCATTATTCCACGCAGCGTGTGCTCCAACAGGTGGACAAGGGGGACAGTGTCACTGATGCATGCACTGTCAGTGCTCACCATCCTCGTGGCCTCCTCGAATGGTGACAGGGCAGTGCATGCATCCCTGATCATGGCCCACTGGCGTGGGGAAAAAAAAACAAGGTCCCCTGACCCTGTCCTGGTGCCATAGTCGCACAGGTACTCATTGATGGCCCTCTGCTGCGTGTGCAGCCGCTGCAGCATGGCCAACGTTGAGTTCCACCTGGTGGGCATGTCACAGATTAGGCGGTTCTTGGGCAGGTTAAACTCCTTTTGGAGGTCCGTCAGCCGAGCACTGGCATTATATGACCGGCGGAAATGCACACAGACTTTCCTGGCCTGCCTCAGGACATCCTGTAAGCCCGGGTACCTGCCCAAGAACCGCTGCACCACCAAGTTAAGGACGTGAGCCAAACAGGGCACATGGGTCAGTTGTCCCTGTCGGAGGGCAGAGAGGAGGTTGGTGCCATTGTCGCAAACCACCATTCCTGCCTTAAGTTGGCGTGGCGTCAACCACCTCTGAACCTGCCCCTGCAGAGCTGACAGAACCTCTGCCCCAGTGTGGCTCCTGTCCCCCAAGCACACCAGCTCAAGCACCGCATGGCATCTTTTGGCCTGCGTACTTGCGTAGCCCCTTGAACGCCTACGGAGCACCGCTGGTTCCGAGGAAGAGGCCATGGAGGAAGAAGAAGAGGAGGGGGTGGAGGAGAGAGGTGTGTCACAATCAGCATTTTGGAGGCGTGGTGGCGGAACAACCTCCAACACTACTGCACCTTGTCCTGCATCCTTCCCAGCTGCCAGCAGAGTCACCCAATGCGCCGTGAAACTTAAGTAACGTCCCTGCCCATGCCTGCTGGACCATGAGTCAGCGGTAATATGCACCTTACCGCTGACCGCCCTGTCCAGCGAGGCATGGACATTGCCTTCCACATGCCGGTAGAGAGCCGGAATCGCCTTCCGTGAGAAAAAGTGGCGTTTGGGTACCTGCCACTGAGGAACCGCACATTCCACAAACTCACGGAAGGGGGCAGAGTCTACCAACTGAAAAGGCAGCAGTTGAAGTGCTAGCAATTTTGCCAAGCTAGCATTCAACCGCTGGGCATGTGGATGGCTGGGAGCAAACTTCTTTCGGCGGTGCAGCAGCTGGGGCAGGGAAATTTGCCCACAAGTACTTGGCTGTGACACACCTAATTCTACACCTTCATTCCTCTCACTGCAGGTCTCAGAGAGGACTGAAGGTCTAGTGGGGTTGGAAATCTCAGCTGATGAGGAGCAAGGAGAGATCCTCTTTGTTCTTTGGTGTGGGTCTTTTAGATATGCTTGCCAACGAACTGCATGGCAGGTCAACATATGTCTGGTCAAGCATGTGGTACCCAAGCGGGAGATGTTTTGGCCACGCGAGATACGCTTGAGACATATGTTGCAAATAGCAGCGGTGCGATCTGATGCACTCGTCTCAAAAAAGGCCCACACCAAAGAACTTTTTGAATAACGCGCAGAGACTGCAGCGCCCTGCACATGTGGAGCTTTGGGGTGTGATGCAGTCAATGTGCTGCCCTTAGGCTGGCCCCTGGAGGGCATCCTGCCTCGTTGGTGATGTGCCGCCTCCTCCTCCTCCTCCTCCTCCTCTCTCCTATCAGGCACCCACGTTGAGTCAGTGACCTCATCATCCCCTCCCTCCTCATCACTGGAGCAAACCTGGCAGTATGCTGCAGCAGGGGGAGCATGACTGCCAGATTGCTGTCCTTCTTGGGCACCCCCTCTGTCCGTGCTCATGTTACTGCCTTCATCGAGCTCAGTATCATCATCAGAGCCTTCCAAACGCTGGGCATCCTCCTGGAGCATGTACCCAACACTGTGGTCAAACAGTTCGAGGGAATCCTCAGGAGGACATGGTGGAGCTAGGGAAGGAGTCACTGATGACATTGAGCTGAGGGAAGAGGCCGCTGCTTTGCCAGACAAAGCACCCTGGGCATGGGTGAGAGAGGATGAGGAGGATGAGGACGGCTTGGTCATCCACTCGGCCAAGTCTTCCGCATGTTGCGGCTCAACACGGCCAGCTGCCGAAAAAAAGGCCAAGCGTGTCCCATGGCCACGTGCTGATGAGGATGCACCGTCTCCACGACCAGCACTAGACACAGAGCCTGCTTGCCCTCTCTTATTGGCTTGTGACTGTCTGCCTCTCCTTCTTGGCCTTCCAGACATACTAATGGCCTGTAGCTGCACTAAGCTGGGATAGAACACCTGTAATTTTCTTCAGGTAGCTTTATATACTGTAACCAGACAAGCCTGCCTGTCAGTAGGAAGATAACAGGAACGGATCTAGCTGAACACTGTGAGCAGGACGCACTGCACTAAATGTAAATAGCAGGAACGGATCTAGATAAACACTGTGAGCAGGACGCACTGACTGCACTAAATGTAAATAGCAGGAACAGATCTAGCTGAACACTGTGAGCAGGACGCACTGACTGCACTAAATGTAAATAGCAGGAACGGATCTAGCTGAACACTGTGAGCAGGACGCACTGACTGCACTAAATGTAAATAGCAGGAACGGATCTAGCTGAACACTGTGAGCAGGACGCACTGCACTAAATGTAAATAGCAGGAACAGATCTAGCTGAACACTGTGAGCAGGACGCACTGCACTAAATGTAAATAGCAGGAACAGATCTAGCTGAACACTGTGAGCAGGACGCACTGCACTAAATGTAAATAGCAGGAACGGATCTAGCTGAACACTGTGAGCAGGACGCACTGCACTAAATGTAAATAGCAGGAACAGATCTAGCTGAACACTGTGAGCAGGACGCACTGCACTAAATGTAAATAGCAGGAACAGATCTAGCTGAACACTGTGAGCAGGGCGCACTGCACTAAATGTAAATAGCAGGAACGGATCTAGCTGAACACTGTGAGCAGGACGCACTGACTGCACTAAATGTAAATAGCAGGAACGGATCTAGCTGAACACTGTGAGCAGGACGCACTGCACTAAATGTAAATAGCAGGAACAGATCTAGCTGAACACTGTGAGCAGGACGCACTGCACTAAATGTAAATAGCAGGAACGGATCTAGCTGAACACTGTGAGCAGGACGCACTGCACTAAATGTAAATAGCAGGAACAGATCTAGCTGAACACTGTGAGCAGGACGCACTGCACTAAATGTAAATAGCAGGAACAGATCTAGCTGAACACTGTGAGCAGGACGCACTGCACTAAATGCAAATAGCAGGAACGGATCTAGCTGAACACTGTGAGCAGGACGCACTTACTGCACTAAATGTAAATAGCAGGAACGGATCTAGCTGAACACTGTGAGCAGGACGCACTGCACTAAATGTAAATAGCAGGAACAGATCTAGCTGAACACTGTGAGCAGGACGCACTGCACTAAATGTAAATAGCAGGAACGGATCTAGCTGAACACTGTGAGCAGGACGCACTGCACTAAATGTAAATAGCAGGAACAGATCTAGCTGAACACTGTGAGCAGGACGCACTGCACTAAATGTAAATAGCAGGAACGGATCTAGCTGAACACTGTGAGCAGGACGCACTGACTGCACTAAATGTAAATAGCAGGAACGGATCTAGCTGAACACTGTGAGCAGGACGCACTGCACTAAATGTAAATAGCAGGAACAGATCTAGCTGAACACTGTGAGCAGGACGCACTGCACTAAATGTAAATAGCAGGAACAGATCTAGCTGAACACTGTGAGCAGGACGCACTGCACTAAATGTAAATAGCAGGAACGGATCTAGCTGAACACTGTGAGCAGGACGCACTGCACTAAATGTAAATAGCAGGAACAGATCTAGCTGAACACTGTGAGCAGGACGCACTGCACTAAATGTAAATAGCAGGAACGGATCTAGCTGAACACTGTGAGCAGGACGCACTGACTGCACTAAATGTAAATAGCAGGAATGGATCTAGCTGAACACTGTGAGCAGGACGCACTGCACTAAATGTAAATAGCAGGAACAGATCTAGCCTAATCTATCTAACTCAAATCAAATGACACTGTCTGTCTCTCTCTCTATCAGCACACCGGAACACACTACACAGGGCCGCCGTGCAGGCGGCCTTATATAGTGTGGGGCGTGTACTAAATCCCCTGAGCCATAATTGGCCAAAGCCACCCTGGCTTTGGCCAATTACAGCTCTCTCTACTGACGGCGCTGTGATTGGCCAAGCATGCGGGTCATAGTGCATGCTTGGCCAATCATCAGCCAGCAATGCACTGCGATGCCGCAGTGAATTATGGGCCGTGACGCGCCACACGAATTTGGCGCGAACGGCCCATAACGTTCGCAATTCGACGGACGGTCGAACAGCCGATGTTCGAGTCGAACATGGGTTCGACTCGAACACGAAGCTCATCCCTAGTTCTGTGTACTGTGGGAGACCAGATATAGTGAATGCAGGGTCCTGGGTTTAGCAACACTTTTAAGTGGAACTTCAGTCATTTTTTCAACTTTCCATCTATTAAATCTTCTGCCCTTGTTGTTGTTTTAACTTTTGATAGTAAAACATTTTTTTTCTGCCAGTAAATACCTTATACAGCCCACTTCCTGTATCTTGTCTGGTCATTAGCCTAGGCTTATGACATCATGCACAGCTCTCTCTCTCTCGTGAGAGTTTGCCAGGAAGGGAGTGGGGATGAGTCATAAGAGGGCCCATGAGAGCTGCAGGGCTGCAGAGCTGGAGGTGTGCTTCTGTGTGTCTGTGTAAATCCAGGAAGTGAACAGGCAGCAGCTTCAGCTGCCCACAGTTAAAATGGTTGCAGCCAGACTCAGTGGGGGAGATTTCTGCAGCATATTTGGCAAGTACAGAATCACAGTATATATAAAATAATATGCAAAGTGGTTGGAGGGAAGCTTCAGAATGGCAAAGATGTTTTTATTGCAAATTATGTGAGCAGACTGCAGTTCCTCTTTAAGCTATGTGGGGATTGTGCTGGATCAGCAGGTGACCATACTGTTTGTACAGATTGAGATCCATGAAGTTCTAGTCCTTCTCCACTTTATCCAAAAATTTTTACTGGACAAAAACTTTAAGAAATATAAAAAATGTCTAAAGCAGCTACGGTCTGAGTAGGAAAGTCTGTCCCTTGTTGATAGCTGTAGAGTGGGACCCTTGTTCTCTATGTGAAAGCAGTGGTCGCATTGCAGAGGACCCGTGGTCTATGTTTTTTTTTTTTTTTTATCAAAAGTTTTTATTGCGCACAAAGTCAATATTTTATACAACACAGCCGATAACAAAGTGACATTCAAGTCAAAATAAAAGTGTACATCTGACATTTGACCAGATATAATAACGTACATATTCAATGCACCGACATTTAGGCTAAAAAGTTCTCCATCCTTATCACCTATTTGGTATATGTGCTTTTTTTTATTAACCAGAAAAAAACAAAACCTGTATATTTTAACCAGTAACTTTTCCCTTCCCGCCCTCCCCCCCATAAAGTCTGTGGTCTATGTTTACACAAGAGGCTGTCACTGCTGTGTCTCTGAAAAGTGATCCACAATGGGATTGCCATTTCAGAGGCATTTGACAGACAGCGAGGAGGCAATATGTTGAAACCTGTTTTAACCCTGTAAATGCTGCACCACCTGCTGCAATTGCATTGCATGTGGTTGCAGGGTCCTTGTGTTGTGAACCATTTAATTTGAATGGGTTGGTATCAGTGGCAGTATTGCCCACCAATTCAAATGCAGCCACGGTACATTTACACCTCTGGTCGCTGTCTTTGCAGACTTAAAGTGTCATTAAACCCACATCATAAAAAACTATCAATAAATGGTGTATTACATGCTGTTCATATTCACTCAGTCACTATGATATTGATTTTCTGTATTCTGCAAAAAACCTGGTTGATCTTGCTGCTCTCTATCTCCACCTTCTGTCCATGTCACCAATTCAGCTAGGGATTTTGCAGAGCAGTGTTGGCAGCTTTGCACATGCTAAGTTTTCAGTGAGTTTCTATGCTGAGCATTTCCTCCCTATCACTTCTGAGCAGCCCATGTGACTATAGAGTTACACATGTGCTTTTTATACACAGTGATAAATGACAGCCCACTCCCTCCCTCCTCCTCTATGCCCACTTACCAGCTAAACACAATGGGGGTGGGATATTACATCTTGATTGACTGAGGCTTCACCTCCCTCTTATTCTAAGACACAGGCTGGAGGGGCATGACACAGCCTGTGCCTGGCAGAAATCCACCCACACCATGTTATAGCCAAAAAATAATAAAGCTTTGATTTCAAACATGTATTTGTATGATAATTTAAAACATTTATTGATATTAATTATTTATTTTAACTCTGTATTCCAGAGGTTGTTTTTTATTTTGAACATGTGACCAGCAGCAGAGGACTATAAGCTCCACCTGCTTATGTTTCCCTGCAGACAGACTGGGAAAGATCTAGGTCATGTGACATCTGTATATCAATTAGGAAAAAGGTGCTTAGTTTTTTTAATTAAAAATAATTACAGTGCCATCATCCACATACAAAAATAGAAGGGATGATGTAAATTAAACAGTGTGTGGTTAGTATCACTTTAAAGAGGGAGGCAGCTGGGGAGGCAGTAAAAACACAACTCAACCAAAAATGGAATTAAGCCCATTACTGGGTGAGACCTAAAGCTCTTCAATCAGCAAAGCTCATTCTCCCCACTGATTGGAGATCTCGAACCTCTGCAAGGAGATTTATGCTTCCCCATAGGGAGCAAGGGCCCCCCTCTGCAGCATGCTAATCAAAGCAGACTATAAGGCTCCAGGCACTTATCCAGGCATTACACGGCACACTGTGTACAAGTTTAGCCACAGGACCCGTCCATGGTGGGACATTTGGACATTCATTCCTGGGCTACTTAGCCTACATTACTGGTTTCAGCAAACTGGGTGTCCCACCTTTTCGGATGTGAAGTATTACGGGCATATATCACACAATAGATGTCATTGGTATTTGGCACCCTATGATTGTGCTCTACATACATAATATTTTTAACCTGCGTATGATATAATATCCATATGGACTTTTTGGTCCTCAGTGCCTGCTCACATGGAATCATCACACTGGAATATATTTGAATGCTATAAATTGTTTGAACCCCTGACCCCTGATGAAGGTATTTGAACATCTCATACCGGAAACGCGTTGGACATCTGGGCATTCATATTTGATACTACCATATGTGTAGTTACATAGTTACATAGTAGGTGAGGTTGAAAAAAGACACAAGTCCATCAAGTCCAACCTATGTGTGTGATTATGTGTCAGTATTACATTACATATCCCTGTATATTGCGGTCATTCAGGTGATTATCTAATAGTTTCTTGAAGCTATCAATGCTCTCCGCTGAGACCACCGCCTGTGGAAGGGAATTCCACATCCTTGCCGCTCTTACAGTAAAGAACCCTCTACGTAGTTTAAGGTTAAACCTCTTTTCCTCTAATTGCAATGAGTGGCCACGAGTCTTATTAAACTCTCTTCTGCGAAAAAGTTTTATCCCTATTGTGGGGTCACCAGTACAGTATTTGTAAATTGAAATCATATCCCCTCTCAAGCGTCTCTTCTCCAGAGAGAATAAGTTCAGTGCTCGCAACCTTTCCTCATAACTAAGATCCTCCAGACCCTTTATTAGCTTTGTTGCCCTTCTTTGTACTCGCTCCATTTCCAGTACGTCCCTCCTGAGGACTGGTGCCCAGAACTGGACAGCATACTCCAGGTGCGGGCGGACCAGAGTCTTGTAGAGCGGGAGAATTATCGTTTTATCTCTGCAGTTGATCCCCCTTTTAATGCATGCCAATATTCTGTTTGCTTTATTAGCAGCAGCTTGGCATTGCATGCCGTTGCTGAGCCTATCATCCACTAGGACCCCCAAGTCCTTTTCCATACTAGATTCCCCCAGAGGTTCTCCCCCCAGTGTATAGATTGCATTCATATTTTTGACACCCAAATGCATTATTTTACATTTTTCTACATTGAACCTCATTTGCCATGTAGTCGCCCACCCCATTAATTTGTTCAGGTCTTTTTGCAAGATTTCCACATCCTGCGGAGAAGTTATTGCCCTGCTTAGCTTAGTATCGTCTGCAAATACAAAGATGGAACTGTTTATCCCATCCTCCAGGTCATTTATGAACAAATTAAATAGGATTGGTCCCAGCACAGAACCCTGGGGGACCCCACTACCCACCCCTGACCATTCTGAGTACTCCCCATTTATCACCACCCTCTGAACACGCCCTTGTAGCCAGTTTTCAATCCATGTACTCACCCTATGGTCCATGCCAACGCACCTTATTTTGTACAGTAAACGTTTATGGGGAACTGTGTCAAATGCTTTTGCAAAATCCAGATACACCACGTCTACGGGCCTTCCTTTATCTAGATGGCAACTCACCTCCTCATAGAAGGTTAATAGATTGGTTTGGCAAGAACGATTCTTCATGAATCCATGCTGATTACTGCTAATGATATCATTCTTATTACTAAAATCTTGTATATAGTCCCTTATCATCCCCTCCAAGAGTTTACATACTATTGATGTTAGGCTAACTGGTCTGTAATTCCCAGGGATGTTTTTTGGGCCCTTTTTAAATATTGGTGCTACATTGGCTTTTCTCCAATCAGCTGGCACCATTCCAGTCAATAGACTGTCTGTAAAAATTAGGAACAACGGTCTGGCAATCACCTGACTGAGTTCCCTAAGTACCCTCGGATGCAAGCCATCTGGTCCCGGTGATTTATTAATGTTAAGTTTCTCAAGTCTAATTTTAATTCCGTCCTCTGTTAACCATGTAGGTGCTTCCTGTGTTGTGTCATGAGGATAAACACTGCAGTTTTGGTTACTGAAGCCCCCCGTGAATACTGAGGAGAAGAATAAATTCAATACCTCTGCCATCTCCCCATCCTTTGTAACCAGATGTCCTTCCTCATTCTTTATGGGGCCAATATGGTCTGTCCTCCCTTTTTTACTGTTTACATACTTAAAGAATTTCTTGGGATTTTTTTTGCTCTCCTCCGCTATGTGTCTTTCATGTTCTATCTTAGCCATCCTAATTGCACCCTTACATTTCTTATTGCATTCTTTATAAATTCTGAATGCTCTGGATGATCCCTCAACCTTGTATTTTTTGAAGGCCTTCTCCTTTGCTTTTATATGCATTTTTACATTGGAGTTAAGCCATCCAGGATGTTTGTTCGCTCTTTTAAATTTATTACCCAATGGGATACATTGGCTAATGCCCTTATTTAATATGCTCTTAAAGCAAACCCATCTCTCCTCTGTATTCTTTGTTCCTAATATTTTATCCCAATTTATGCCTTTTAGCAAGGTTTGTAGTTTAGGGAAGTTGGCTCTTTTGAAATTCAGTGTCTTTGTGTTCCCTTCATGTCTCCTATTTGTGTGATTTATACTGAAACTAATTGACCTGTGATCGCTGTTACCTAAATTGCCCCGTATTTCCACATCTGTTATCAGGTCTGAATTGTTGGTAATCAGTAGATCTAGTAATGTTTTATTTCTAGTTGGTGCGTCTACCATCTGACCCATAAAATTGTCCTGCAAGACATTAAGGAACTGGCGAGCCTTAAATGAATGCGCGGTTCCCTCCGCCCAGTCTATGTCTGGATAATTAAAATCCCCCATTATGATAACACTTCCCATCCTTGCTGCTAATCCAATTTGTGATAGGAGATCCGTCTCCACTTCCTCCCTCAGGTTAGGGGGCCTATAGCATACTCCCAGTATTATTTTCCCCTTAGCTTCATCCCTTTGGAGCTCTACCCATAAAGATTCCACCTCCTCCCTAGCCCCCTCAGTGATGTCATCTCTCACATTCACTTGTACATTATTTTTGATATATAGGCATACCCCTCCCCCTTTTTTACCCTCTCTATCCTTGCGGTATAGGGTATACCCTTGAATGTTTGCCAGCCAATCATGAGAGCTGTTGAACCAGGTCTCTGAAATTCCCACAAAATCCAAATCCTCCTTGTACAACAGTATCTCTAGTTCACCCATCTTGTCCGCCAGGCTCCTGGCATTGGTGAACATGCCACATAGTTTAGACCGGTCGCATATTGTCCTCGTATTGGGTGTTTCAAGATTGCAACTTGGACTTGCTACTATACTCACCTTGTGTTTTTGTGCTTTGGTTAACCTACCACTAATGGCCCCAATACTACCCTCTGGAATATCTTCCGCGCTGGCTATCACTGTCTCTGGACCCTCCCCCCCATCGCCTAGTTTAAAAACCCCTCTAACTTTTTGGCCATCTTCATTCCCAGCAGATCTGCACCCTCCTCATTTAGGTGCAGTCCGTCCCTTCTATAGTACCGGTTACCGACTGAGAAGTCGGCCCAGTCCTCCAGGAACCCAAACCCCTCCTTACTACACCAGCTCTTCAGCCACTTGTTTACTTCCCTAATCTCCCTCTGCCTCTCTGGTGTGGCTCGATGTACCGGTAGTATTCCTGAGAACACTACCTTGGAGGTCCTTTTCCTCAAATTCCTCAAAATTCCTCAAAGTCCCTAAAATCGTTCTTTAGGACACTCCATCTGCCTCTGACCTTGTCATTGGTGCCAACGTGCACCATGACAGCCGGGTCTTCCCCAGCCCCTCCCAGTAATCTGTCCACAAGATCCGTGATGTGCCGAACCCGAGCGCCCGGTAGACAACATACTGTTCGGCGCTTCAGGTCTTGGTTACAGATTGCCCTCTCTGTCCTTCTAAGAATTGAGTCCCCTACCACCAGAATCTGTCTTTCCTTTCCCTTTGCTGCCCCCCCACTCTCACTGGAGGAGTTCTTCCCCTGGCAGCTAGGAGAGTCCCTCAACTCCAGCAGTGCTGGTCCCTGACTGGTTACACCAATGTCACTCAATGGAGCGTACTTATTGGGATGCTCCAGTCCTGGATCGGCCTCCCTGGCACTTCCCCCTCTACCCCTCCTGACTGTCACCCATCTACTCTTTGCTAGTGCCTGCACCTCTTTGTCTCCACCCGCCTCTGTGCTGGCCCCTGCCGGCACCTGCCGTGTACGTTCCTGGCTCACCTTTAGTATGGAGGGACATTTTTATGATTTTTATGTAACATTTTTATGATATTCCACGTAATCGATGTTGTGCATTTCTTGTCATTTGTGAATATTATACGCTTTTTCATCATTAAAGTTTACATTTTTATGGATTTGCTGAGTGGGTGGTCTATTCAAAGTCCCAATTGAGGGGGTGACCACTTGTCTGTTCCTATTAATGGGGATGAGACCACCTTGCTCTGTGTGGCATGATGGGAGCCTCTTATTTTTCTATGCTTCCCCATAGGGAGCAAGGGCCCCCCTCTGCAGCATGCTAATCAAAGCAGACTATAAGGCTGGGTTCACATATATTCAGCTGTAGTTTGCAGTTCAGGGTCTGGTGCGTTTCTGTTCATTGGTTCAGGTCTGAATTTTTCCCTGAATTTGCACCTGAACCGGACCCAAAAACGCACAGGACCCTTTTCAAAACCACACCGCAGCTCCATTGAAAGCCAGTCACGTTCACGTGTTATGCAAATTGGATGCAGTTAAAAATGAATCCAATTCACATATATGTAAACCCAGCCTAAGACATTGCACCCCTTTTGTTTTGATGCACGTGGAATGTATTGTATTTAGATAATCTAAACTGAAAGTTTAATTGGGTTTTAGCCACATTTGATTATATGCTCCTATACCTTATTTTATATGCATATGACATCACATCACTAATAGCTGCCCATTTTGCATACTCTTCAAGCTTTGATGGGTTTGTCTTAGCAAGAGAAAATGAAAATGGAAAAACGCTAACACTTCCATACACTCTTTAGACTTTGCAAGACAGCACTTTCCTTAGAGAAGGTATACAATATCTGTCATTGGACAAATAGAACTTTAGGACTATTTAAGGATAATCTTCAGGTTGAAACATTTTAACTTAAATGATGAAATAACATTCTGTTGGTTTGTATTGAGAACAGCCCTGATGGGTGGTTTTGATACTTTTTAAAGCAAGCCTGAAACATATCAACAGCTTGTCATCAGCTATCATAGAAGAGGGTGTCTACAAATACATTTGTCATAACTTGTAAAATGTGCTAGCGGGATTCACATCAGGCAGCTCCCTTTTGTTCCCAAAATCAGACACTTCTCGATTTTCAGATGAAGTCTGCTTTGCCTGAAGATGAAAAGAATAATGTTTGCTCATTTATGAGCTGTTGACGATCTTTGGTCATTCTTAATCCGGTAGGCAATCCAGCTTCATGCTTATGATTTACGTTTGGCGTGTTTCAAAAAAGAAGAACTAGTGGTAATTAGGAAAGAAAGTATATTGAGAAAAGAAAGTACATTTAATAGCAGGACCATTTAACTACTGCAGCTGAAACAGATATGCGTACGCTATAATAACAAACTAAAACCACGTGCACTTCTCATTCCGCGCTTGGATATTAAACCATGCAAATGATACAAGATATGCAAAATAACCAGATGGGCCTTTTTGACCAAAGTCAGCTTGTGCCAGCTTTGTGTTTTCAGTAGGGATGAGCTTCGTGTTCGAGTCGAACCCATGTTCGACTCGAACATCGGCTGTTCGACCGTCCGTCGAATTGCGAACGATATGGGCCGTTCGCGCCAAATTCGTGTGGCGCGTCACGGCCCATAATTCACTGCGGCATCGCAGTGCATTGCTGGCTGATGATTGGCCAAGCATGCACTATGACCCGCATGCTTGGCCAATCACAGCGCCGTCAGTAGAGAGAGCTGTAATTGGCCAAAGCCAGGGTGGCTTTGGCCAATTATGGCTCAGGGGATTTAGTACACACCCCACACTATATAAGGCCGCCTGCACGGCGGCCCTGTGTAGTGTGTGTTCCGGTGTGCTGAGAGATAGAGAGAGAGAGAGACAGTGTCATTTGATTTGAGTTAGATAGATTAGGCAGAACAGTCAGTCAGTTAGCTGCACTTACAGTGTATTGTGTATATATATGCATCCCAGGTGTTGCATATATATATATACACTGTATTCAGTTTAGCTAGATCCGTTCCTGTTATCTTCTATCTAGACTATTTAGTGCAGTGTGTCCTGCTCACAGTGTTCAGCTAGATCCGTTCCTGCTATTTACATTCAGTGCAGTGCGTCCTGCTCACAGTGTTCAGCTAGATCCGTTCCTGGTATTTACATTTAGTGCAGTGCGTCCTGCTCACAGTGTTCAGCTAGATCCGTTCCTGCTATTTACATTCAGTGCAGTGCGTCCTGCTCACAGTGTTCAGCTAGATCCGTTCCTGGTATTTACATTTAGTGCAGTGCGTCCTGCTCACAGTGTTCAGCTACATCCGTTCCTGCTATTTACATTCAGTGCAGTGCGTCCTGCTCACAGTGTTCAGCTAGATCCGTTCCTGCTATTTACATTCAGTGCAGTGCGTCCTGCTCACAGTGTTCAGCTAGATCCGTTCCTGCTATTTACATTCAGTGCAGTGCGTCCTGCTCACAGTGTTCAGCTAGATCCGTTCCTGGTATTTACATTTAGTGCAGTGCGTCCTGCTCACAGTGTTCAGCTACATCCGTTCCTGCTATTTACATTCAGTGCAGTGCGTCCTGCTCACAGTGTTCAGCTAGATCCGTTCCTGCTATTTACATTCAGTGCAGTGCGTCCTGCTCACAGTGTTCAGCTAGATCCGTTCCTGCTATTTACATTCAGTGCAGTGCGTCCTGCTCACAGTGTTCAGCTAGATCCGTTCCTGGTATTTACATTTAGTGCAGTGCGTCCTGCTCACAGTGTTCAGCTACATCCGTTCCTGCTATTTACATTCAGTGCAGTGCGTCCTGCTCACAGTGTTCAGCTAGATCCGTTCCTGCTATTTACATTCAGTGCAGTGCGTCCTGCTCACAGTGTTCAGCTAGATCCGTTCCTGCTATTTACATTCAGTGCAGTGCGTCCTGCTCACAGTGTTCAGCTAGATCCGTTCCTGGTATTTACATTTAGTGCAGTGCGTCCTGCTCACAGTGTTCAGCTACATCCGTTCCTGCTATTTACATTCAGTGCAGTGCGTCCTGCTCACAGTGTTCAGCTAGATCCGTTCCTGCTATTTACATTCAGTGCAGTGCGTCCTGCTCACAGTGTTCAGCTAGATCCGTTCCTGCTATTTACATTCAGTGCAGTGCGTCCTGCTCACAGTGTTCAGCTAGATCCGTTCCTGGTATTTACATTTAGTGCAGTGCGTCCTGCTCACAGTGTTCAGCTACATCCGTTCCTGCTATTTACATTCAGTGCAGTGCGTCCTGCTCACAGTGTTCAGCTAGATCCGTTCCTGCTATATACATTTAGTGCAGTACGTCCTGCTCACAGTGTTCAGCTAGATCCGTTCCTGTTATCTTCCTACTGACAGGCAGGCTTGTCTGGTTACAGTATATAAAGCTACCTGAAGAAAATTACAGGTGTTCTATCCCAGCTTAGTGCAGCTACAGGCCATTAGTATGTCTGGAAGGCCAAGAAGGAGAGGCAGACAGTCACAAGCCAATAAGAGAGGGCAAGCAGGCTCTGTGTCTAGTGCTGGTCGTGGAGACGGTGCATCCTCATCAGCACGTGGCCATGGGACACGCTTGGCCTTTTTTTCGGCAGCTGGCCGTGTTGAGCCGCAACATGCGGAAGACTTGGTCGAGTGGATGACCAAGCCGTCCTCATCCTCCTCATCCTCTCTCACCCATGCCCAGGGTGCTTTGTCTGGCAAAGCAGCGGCCTCTTCCCTCAGCTCAATGTCATCAGTGACTCCTTCCCTAGCTCCACCATGTCCTCATGAGGATTCCCTCGAACTGTTTGACCACAGTGTTGGGTACATGCTCCAGGAGGATGCCCAGCGTTTGGAAGGCTCTGATGATGATACTGAGCTCAATGAAGGCAGTAACATGAGCACGGACAGAGGGGGTGCCCAAGAAGGACAGCAATCTGGCAGTCATGCTCCCCCTGCTGCAGCATACTGCCAGGTTTGCTCCAGTGATGAGGAGGGAGGGGATGATGAGGTCACTGACTCAACGTGGGTGCCTGATAGGAGAGAGGAGGAGGAGGAGGAGGAGGAGGAGGTGGCACATCACCAACTAGGCAGGATGCCCTCCAGGGGCCAGCCTAAGGGCAGCACATTGACTGCATCACACCCCAAAGCTCCACATGTGCAGGGCGCTGCAGTCTCTGCGCGTTATTCAAAAAGTTCTTTGGTGTGGGCCTTTTTTGAGACGAGTGCATCAGATCGCACCGCTGCTATTTGCAACATATGTCTCAAGCGTATCTCGCGTGGCCAAAACATCTCCCGCTTGGGTACCACATGCTTGACCAGACATATGTTGACCTGCCATGCAGTTCGTTGGCAAGCGTATCTGAAAGACCCACACCAAAGAACAAAGACGATCTCTCCTTGCTCCTCATCAGCTGAGATTTCCAACCCCACTAGACCTTCAGTCCTCTCTGAGACCTGCAGTGAGAGGAATGAAGGTGTAGAATTAGGTGTGTCACAGCCAAGTACTTGTGGGCAATCTGCTTTTGGTACACCGACGTCAGATTGTACCAGGCAAATTTCCCTGCCCCAGCTGCTGCACCGCCGAAAGAAGTTTGCTCCCAGCCATCCACATGCCCAGCGGTTGAATGCTAGCTTGGCAAAATTGCTAGCACTTCAACTGCTGCCTTTTCAGTTGGTAGACTCTGCCCCCTTCCGTGAGTTTGTGGAATGTGCGGTTCCTCAGTGGCAGGTACCCAAACGCCACTTTTTCTCACGGAAGGCGATTCCGGCTCTCTACCGGCATGTGGAAGGCAATGTCCATGCCTCGCTGGACAGGGCGGTCAGCGGTAAGGTGCATATTACCGCTGACTCATGGTCCAGCAGGCATGGACAGGGACGTTACTTAAGTTTCACGGCGCATTGGGTGACTCTGCTGGCAGCTGGGAAGGATGCAGGACAAGGTGCAGTAGTGTTGGAGGTTGTTCCGCCACCACGCCTCCAAAATGCTGATTGTGACACACCTCTCTCCTCCACCCCCTCCTCTTCTTCTTCCTCCATGGCCTCTTCCTCGGAACCAGCGGTGCTCCGTAGGCGTTCAAGGGGCTACGCAAGTACGCAGGCCAAAAGATGCCATGCGGTGCTTGAGCTGGTGTGCTTGGGGGACAGGAGCCACACTGGGGCAGAGGTTCTGTCAGCTCTGCAGGGGCAGGTTCAGAGGTGGTTGACGCCACGCCAACTTAAGGCAGGAATGGTGGTTTGCGACAATGGCACCAACCTCCTCTCTGCCCTCCGACAGGGACAACTGACCCATGTGCCCTGTTTGGCTCACGTCCTTAACTTGGTGGTGCAGCGGTTCTTGGGCAGGTACCCGGGCTTACAGGATGTCCTGAGGCAGGCCAGGAAAGTCTCTGTGCATTTCCGCCGGTCATATAATGCCAGTGCTCGGCTGACGGACCTCCAAAAGGAGTTTAACCTGCCCAAGAACCGCCTAATCTGTGACATGCCCACCAGGTGGAACTCGACGTTGGCCATGCTGCAGCGGCTGCACACGCAGCAGAGGGCCATCAATGAGTACCTGTGCGACTATGGCACCAGGACAGGGTCAGGGGACCTTGGTTTTTTTTCCCCACGCCAGTGGGCCATGATCAGGGATGCATGCACTGTCCTGTCACCATTCGAGGAGGCCACGAGGATGGTGAGCACTGACAGTGCATGCATCAGTGACACTGTCCCCCTTGTCCACCTGTTGGAGCACACGCTGCGTGGAATAATGGACAGGGCACTTGAGGCAGAACAGAGGCAGGAAGAGGAGGACTTCCTTAGCTCTCAAGGCCCCCTTTATCCAGACAGTGTTCCTGCGTGCCCGCTGATCACACAGGAAGAGGACGAGGAGGAGGAGGAGGAGGAGGAGGAAGATTGTGTCAGTATGGAGGTGGAGCCTGGCACTCAGCATCAGCAGTCTTTAAGGGATCAGTCCCAAGGAACACATGGACTTGTACGTGGCTGGGAGGAGGTGGCTGCGGACGTTGTTGTCCTTAGTGACCCAGAGGACTCCGGACCGAATGCCTCAGCAAACCTACGCTGCATGGCCTCCCTGATCCTGCAAAGCCTGCGTAAGGATCCTCGTATTCGTGGTATCAAGGAGAAGGACCAATACTGGCTGGCAACCCTCCTTGATCCACGTTACAAGGGTAAGGTTGCGGACCTTATCTTGCCATCGCAGAGGGAGCAGAGGATGAAACATCTTCGGGAGGCCTTGCAGAAAGGTCTGTGCAACGCGTTCCCAGAGACTGGGAGGTTACAAACTCCTGTTTCTGGACAACGTGTTGCTGAGGCTTCGGTCAGTCAAAGAAGGAGCGGTGGAGAAGGTGGCCGTCTGACCGATGCGTTCAGACAATTTTTTGGTCCGCAGCCCCAAGGTATGATCGGTTCCAGCAACCATCGCCAGCGTCTGTTTTACATGGTGCAGGAATACCTAGGGGCAAGATCAGACTTGGACACCTTTCCCACCGAAAATCCTCTGGGTTACTGGGTCTTGAGGATGGATCACTGGCCAGAGCTTGCACAGTATGCAATTGAGCTACTGGCCTGTCCTGCATCCAGCGTTCTTTCGGAACGTACATTCAGTGCTGCTGGAGGCGTGGTAACCGATCACAGGGTGCGTCTGTCCACTGACTCGGTCGATCGGCTGACCTTCATAAAAATGAATCAGTCTTGGATCACCACCAGCTACCAAGCACCTGATGCTGATGTAACTGAATAATTTTTTTCAGATCCCTTCAAAGACTGCCTATGCTGATGCTGAGTGATTATCCCTGAGTAATTATCCTCTTCCTCCTCAATCATCACGCTGATAGCTTGTAAGAACATTTTTGGTTCTGGGCGCCACCACCAGTGCCTAAGGCACAATTTTTCAGCCCCTGTATAACAGGGGCGTGTAATTACAATTTTTGATGTAATACTTTGCAGCACGGCTCGTTCCTGCATTCCAACTAGAGTGTCTGTGAGGGGTTGCAGTGTTGTGGCACCAGCACCAGTGCCTAAGGCCCAATTTTTCTGCCCCTGTCTAACAGGGGCGTGAAATTACAATTTTTGATGCAATACTTTGCAGCAGGGCTCGTTCCTGCGTTCCAACTAGAGTGTCTGTGAGGGGTTGCAGTGTTGTGGCACCAGCACCAGTGCCTAAGGCCCAATTTTTCTGCCCCTGTCTAACAGGGGCGTGTAATTACAATTTTTGATGCAATACTTTGCAGCAGTGCTCGTTCCTGCGTTCCAACTAGAGTGTCTGTGAGGGGTTGCAGTGTTGTGGCACCAGCACCAGTGCCTAAGGCCCAATTTTTCTGCCCCTGTCTAACAGGGGCGTGTAATTACAATTTTTGATGCAATACTTTGCAGCAGGGCTCGTTCCTGCGTTCCAACTAGAGTGTCTGTGAGGGGTTGCAGTGTTGTGGCACCAGCACCAGTGCCTAAGGCCTAATTTTTCAGCTCCTGTTCAACAGGGGCATGTAATTACAATTCTTGATCTAATATTTCACAGCAGGGCCCTGTGAGGGCTTACAGTGTTTTGGCCACAGCAACACCTAAGGCCCAAATTTCTGCTGAGTATATAGGGCAGGACCCTACTTTCAAACATCTAACTTACAAACGACTCCTACTTGCAAACGGAAGGAGACAACAGGAAGTGAGATGAAATCTACCCATAGGAAGGGAAATTCTCTCATGTAAGAGTTAATATGGGAAAACAATTTCTCCTTTCCACTGATGCTTTCCAATCCTTGTTCCACAAAAAAACCCAAATTTTCAAAAAACATTTTTCATTGGGACAAAAAAGTGAGGTGAAATCTTCTGAAGAGGAGGAAAGACGCAAAACAAATGTCACAGGGGTGATAACCCTTCCCTATGTTTTCCAAAAAGCTTAGAAAAGATTTTTTGGCTGGAGCTAAACACATTAAAAATGTTCAAAATTACAAACAGATTCTACTTAACAACAAACCTACAGTCCCTGTCTTGTTTGCACCGCCTGTATACTGCTGTTCAGAGTATATAGGGCCTGGTGGCCCCACACCTTTCCTTATTTTAATTTGGGTGTGGGGTTCCCCTTAATATCCATACAAGACCCAAAGGGCCTGGTAATGGACTGGGGGGTACCCATGCCGTTTGTCTCACTGATTTTCATCCATATTGCCATGACCCGACATGACATTAAACCCGCAAGCAGTTTTAAATGAGATTTTTTCCTTTAAAAATGACATTTGGTGCAGGGACTGTTCTAAACATGGGAAACACGCGTCACTTTACAGGCATACTATAGACACCCCCCAGGTACGATATTTAAAGGAATATTTCACTTTTTTTTTTTTTACTCTAAGCATCATTAAAATCACTGCTCCCGAAAAAACGGCCGTTTTTAAAAGTTTTTTTTGCATTGATACATGTCCCCTGGGGTAGGACCCGGGTCCCCAAACCCTTTTTAGGACAATACCATGCAAATTAGCCTTTAAAATGAGCACTTTTGATTTCGAACGTTCGAGTCCCATAGACGTCAATGGGGTTCTAACGTTCGTGCGAACTTGCGGTCCGTTCGCGGGTTCTGGTGCGAACCGAACCGGGGGGTGTTCGGCTCATCCCTAGTTTTCAGAAAAGGATGGCCTTTTTAAAGCTCTTCTTTCTCTACACTGTACATTTTCAAAGAGATTCTTTCACCAATTTTAAATTGCATGTAAAAACATAGAAAAATCGAATATTTTAAATGCTCATTTCCATAAATTATATTTTTTATTTACTTGCAAAGTGCTAGCAAATTTGACTTTTTCAGAAAGAGTCAGTTCCCCAGGACAACCCCTCCCCCCTTACATGTCAAAGCCCTCTTCACTTCCTGGAATGTCTAATTATGGTTTGTGTTGGCCCAGCTCCTCTTTTATGTAGCTACCAGGGGACATTGATGGGGATCCTTATGATGTAAGTGACAATCTGATAGGAATCCTGATGTAACCAGACTTTGATGGGGACAATGATGTACGGTTGACTCCGGTGGGGACCCTGATGTAAGGGTGACTCTGATGTAGGGGGACTGTGATGGGACCCTGATACAAGGGGGGCTCTGATGAGGACCCCGATGTAAGGGGGACTCTGATGAAGACCATAATGCAAGAGGGGATTCTGCTGTAAGGGGGAACTCTGATGGGGATTGATTGCAGCCTGCAAATAGTGCAGTGATGTCACTTGTACTTTTTGGAAAATGATAGGGGCAAGGTAAGGGGGGGTGGGGGGCTTGAAGAAGAACCCCAAGGCTGTGCCATGCATTGATGTGTGCTCAAATAGAAAGAAGGCTTTCTATTTGGTGCTTATTTACAGTAGATCTTTGCTAATTAGGGCCCTTTCACACGGGCAGTCCAATCTAACTAACATCTGCCGCTATCCGATCTGATCTGATCCTGTCCACAAAATCTAGATGGATGAGGGTCCTGTTTTACATCCGTTTGGTGGATCCAATCAGATATGATTGGATGAAAATTGACAGGCAGTCGTCAAGGAATGTAAACACCCTTGTTACAGCAATAGGCACATGACAGGTACTCTTTATGCAGGGATCTGAGTTCAATAAGACCCCAAATCCCTCCTTTGCCCTTAAATGCATTCAAAACGGCAAGATCTGCATTTTTCAATACTTTTGATTTTTAAAAAATGCCACCGTTGACAGCCAGGTAAACCGGAAGTGATGTCATGTCATTGCTAACGGGGGGCAAAGCAGGGACCTGAACAAAGCCGATTCCGGCTTTGTATGGGTCACCGGTCTACCAGTGGATGTGCCGGCTGGTAGCTCAGGTCTTTCTCAGGGGGACAGGAGAACCCGAGAGAGCTGCAGAAGGTGGCCATGGGGTGGGGGGGTCCCCTCCTGCTGCTTGTAGTAGTAACCAAGGGTGGGGGGGTCCCCTCCTGCTGCTTGTAATAGTAACCAAATGGCTAGTAAGGCGCTCTGGTTACTATTACAAGAGAGCCAAATGTTGGCTCTAAAAAATGGTACTGGGGTCATATCATACCAGTGCAACCACTTGAAGTCAAATGACATACCAGGCATGTGATTTGGGGGCAAGTGGTTAAGCAGAGATCACGTGGCCAAGTCTTTGGCCCTTTTTAGGAAAGCTATCAGTTCTTGTATTAATCTTTTTTTGTCCATACTAGCAAGACTGTTAGGTAGCTTTATGCTAAAATCTATATCAAGGTCTACTACAACATAAAATAAAGCTACATGGAGTCTGCAGGTCTAGACATTAATTTTTGCCTGTGCACAGCAGGCAAATATATAAAATGGCCAAATTCACATTTAGCACTACATTAAAATGAATCTTTGCATTGAGAGACTCAGTGGTAACAGGCTGGTTTACCTGAAGTATTTAACCTCTTGCAGATCTGCTCACGGTAGATGTAAGTTGAGCGGGCGGCATAACCAGGCACTTTCTAGTTTGGTGGTAAACATGCAGTGGACCCCTGCTGACCAGTGCAGTGATTGGAAACAGCACGAGTTTGTCAGCAGATTTCGGCCAATAATTTTGGCTGAAACCTGCTGATCGACTGTGGCCAATCACAGCACAAAGTTTTGTGTTGACAAGCACACAGTACTCTGTGCACAGACAGCGATCTGTCTGTTTTCTTTCCCTAAAATCAACTCTGATTTTAGTGAGAAAAAAAACAGACAGATCTGTTAGTAAAAGCAGCACACATTACATGTGTTAGGTACACAGCTAACCTCTTAATTTCCCCTTTGATCTTAATCCCGTCCCAGCCAGTGCCATTAGTGTAGTGTACAGTGTATTATCACTGATCACTGTATTAATCTCACTAGCGATGTGAGTGTCAGTTAGTCAGTTAGTGTCCCTCCCAGCCAGTGTCAGCTAGCGCTAGATTTTCCACCACACTAATAAAGTCACACTATAATTTTCTGATCACTGCCATTACCAGTATAGTCTTAATCACGATCAGAGCTATGCTAGTGTCCCCAATAGTATAGTGTCCCCAAAAACACAATTTCCTTTTTACCAAAGACATGTAGCAGAAACGTTTTGGCTTAAATTTATGAAGAAATTTTATTTTATTGGATATGTTTTATAACTTAAAAAAAAATTGTTTGTTTTTTTTCAAAATTTTCATTCATATAATAAAAAATAAGTAAAACCAAGTGGTGATTAAAGTGGAGCTCCAGTCTACCCCAAAAAAACAAATACTATAGCTGCTGACTTTTAATATAGGACACTTGCCTGTCCAGGGATCAAGCGATGTCCACACCTGAGCTGATTCTGCAATCGGCTTCGGGTGCTGACGACGGCATCTCTATTAAAGAAAACACAGCCTGTTTCTTACTGCGCATGCACAAGTTGCGCTGCACCTTGCCAATGATCCCGTAGTTTTCTGGGACCTGTGATGTGTCCCAGAAGACTGCGGGGGAAGGTGGGGGCCGAACTTCCAGCTCTGATCACCTAGTTGCCCTGGTCATGAAGGGTTCAAACCTCCTGGAGGTCAAGTGGTTAATTAGCCCAAACTTAATTTTTTTAAAGAGTTTGAGCCCCTATCAATGTTTTATTTTGTTTCCCATCAGATAGATGAACTTTTCATTTATCATGGCGACTGTTGTCACCGAGACAGAAAGTAAGGAAAAATCCTACATTTTTCAGTAGTCACCAGAAAAAGAGGTGAGGGTAAATCTTCCAATGGGGACACCTGTTATGGAGACAACTGTCAAAGAGGTGAATCCCCCTCACATTGTGGATTTTCTCTCCTACTTACCTAATTCAAAGCTTCAAAGAGTAACTCCACTTTCGTGGGGAAAAAAAATAGAAATGAAAAAAAATAATAATATAGCGTATACAATTGTGACATGAGTCATATTGTAATTGTAAATTGTAAAATGTATTCAGGGAAGCCTATCCCACACCCACCTAACAACTGTCCCGGAGCCACCCCCATCAAATCATTCCCCGCATCTATTACCTTTTGTACTACCTCCCCCCTCCCTTTCCAATGTAAGCTCTACGAGCAGGGCCCTCCTGTCCCTTCTGTATTGAACTGTACTGTAATTGTGCTGTCCCCTCTCTACATTGTTGTTTAAAGTATTTTATTGGTTTTTCAAAAGGATAACAGGATATACCATTACATTCAATATGTCCACTGAAAAATAAAAACAACGTACAGAATAATAAATCTCTTGATTAATAATCTAGTCAATGGAGAGACAGTCTTTAAGAAATCCTTGTGCGACCTGAGGAGTTTAGAGAAACGGTTACTAAACCGTCCCGGACCCATATGTGTCTAATGACCTAATATAACACCTCGTCTCCCAACATCCTAGTAGGGAACTCACTGTGTAGGAGAGGAGGACAACATCTCGCTTCTAGAGGCCTCGAGTCGGATAAGGAGTTAGCTATATCCTCTAGGTTTCTAGTGTGGACTGTCTGGGTTATAAACATTCAAAACCGGATGCATAGATCATTCTAGCATTAACTCCAGATAAAATTACTGAATATAATGAAACAAGTAGATAATTAAAACATAGAAAATATGTCCCACAATCAACTTAACACACGTTCTGTTACAGGTTGTATATACCATGGGACATAACCCGAATCACCCCGTAAGGGGATAAGGAGATAAGTGGGGGGGGGGGAGGGTGAGGAGGTAAAGAGGTGAAAGAGAGATAAAGATAGAGCAATAAGAGTTAGTCTTCTGCCTGTCCGTTCCTGGGTTTACTTAGTACTATGAACTTGAGAGTGAGGGAACACCCATTCCTATGTATTTAGTCCATGGTTCCCAAGTCTTCTCAAACTGTGCTGAGGTGTCTAGTATGGAACTCCCTCTCTACATTGTAAAGCGCTGCGTAAACTATTGGTGCTAAATAAATCGTGTATAATAATAATATAATAATAATTGAATGTTATTAAAAATTACCTTTCCTTTCCAATCTGCAGCTCTGTCACTTTCTGAAAATGCAATACAATATGGCTACCTGGAGGTGTTCCGTACACAGAATGTGTACAGAACACCCCCCCAGAAAAATAATTTCCTGCTTGTGTGATTGGCTCACCAATTTTCCCAGAAGTCTGCACTAAGATACAAGTCAGATTTCAATCATCCCCTGCAACAAAAGTTTCCTTTTTGGCGAGATACTCCCAATAGGAAACCACGGTTATAGGAATGCAGGCCCAGCCACTTTCCTTATTAGAGCCCTGCAGGCGCACAGCTGATTGATAATCATGAAACCACTCCCATTAGACTCACTTTCCCACATGGATACAGACAAACACCCAGGGATTTCTTCAAAATAACAAAAGGTGGGAATTTGCAACAAAGTTTGGTAAAATCCTTGTAATTTACAATGAGATCAATGTTTTTTTTCTCAACAAAAGTGGAATTACACTTTAACAAAAAACATTGGCTATATATACATTTAAATAATGGAATGCTTCCTGCTCTTTATTAGTTTGGAGGAAGGGAAGAGACTACCTTTAAATACCTAAATAGGAAGGAATACCTCTAATAGGCGCTTTTAGGCCCTTAGCTTGAATTCGTTGCTAGCCTGTTTGGCAAATATAAAAGCTTAATAGAAAGCCTCAGAGATGGGGGTCTCCAAACCCCCATTATTTTTTCTTAAATGGATATGGCAGCTTAATACAACAAGCTACAGAGCAAGTTAATGAACACTTTATTCCCTCAGAGGTTGGCTGACCCAGAGAATGGCATTATGGGTTAATGGGAAGAACAATGGCTGAGTGTCTGGAAGCAGAGTCAAATTCTTGGCAGCGTTATCTGTGTTTTAATGCTTGCACTGTGTATGCTATTTATATCAGAAGGCTTTCTTTCCTTAGACTCCAAGCAATTGTTCTGCATTTCATTAAAGGTAGAAAGTTGCTTTTCCTTATGTCAGGTAGAATAAAAAATTGCCTAATCAGAGTTGAATATATTCTTGTGGGAGCGTATCATAACAAAATGGCTATTATGTGCAACTGGAAAGGACTGATAATAATAAGTAAGGAAGCATTACAGCGACTTTATGCCAACCAAACACACAACAGCAGCATTACTTTTACATTTTTTTTTTTACAATCTTTAAAGTGACATTCTGAGCGTGTTTCTCTTAATGGAAATGCCATAGAAATATGATTCTAAGGTACCTGACTCCCTGTGTAATTAAACTATGATTTTGCAGCAGATGGAAAATGTAGGCAAGCAATGAATGCCATGGATCATGTGGCTAATACTCTTTTATTTGCCCTTGAAATGTGCCTCTAAATAAATGAAAGATAATTGAGGATATTATAAATTACAAATTGCAACCCCCAATCCATCCATTTTACTTTATAAAGGGGCATTAAGTTGAATCCATCCATTTTACTTTAACAGGGGACATTGAGTTGAATAGCCAGGTGAGGAAATCATAAGCTTCAGGTCATTGACCTGGTTCCATGGCAGATGCCATTCATGTTTGGTGATGGTGTGGGAAAAAATTAACAGCACTGATGCATGGTGTTTATGAGAATTTTTAAAGCTAAGGCTTAAATCCCAAATCTAGTCAAATAAACCTTTGTAACATTTTTAGAGGTGGTCTGTCATCCTATCGTGGAGTTTCTGTTTAGACAGGAAATGAAGGGGCCTCTCTCCAAATGAGACAAAGAATGCAACAAAGCATCATTTAGTTAAATGAAGAAGTGTTAAAACTTCAGACAAATTATTTCTCTGTGTGTCTTCCTGGCCCAGCAATGACTGCCCTTCTTATTTCCTGAGCTGCTGTCACAGCGATGGTCCATGGGAGTGGGCTTCATAGTCCTTTGCCATTCTCCTAAACCCTACTGTAGGATGCACAGTCCTAGGAGGCAGTGGGAGGCAAGAGCATACACTATTTGTTGCTACAGCTTCCTCCCAGCCAAGACTATTTATGGTGCAAAGCTGCTTTATTACCATGTGCATGATGTTGGCAATGATGCTGCTGGGTAAAAAAAAACTTCCCAGGGTAAGTTGATCCACTGTGCATAGCTGCTGACTGGAGCTCCTGGTTGACATCAGAGGGTTTCAAAATATCTAGTGCCCACAGTAGTGTGTTCAAGACAACATTTTCATTGCACATTTATCTGGATTGAAAAATGGTGCATTGATGGACAAGTAACGATGTGAGACACAAGGGGGTTGGAGAGGGGTTCAGACTTGTGTGTGCTGATGTAGTTTGAACAATGACTTCATAAAAATAAAATAAGTGAACATTGTTTTTCAAAAAAGGAACAAAAATTAGGTGAAAAAGAGAACAAACTTTATAAAGCCTTCTAATTCAGAACAAAAGTATGATGGCTTAACAAAATCTAACCAGGAATGGTAAATAACTCATAAAAGATAAATAAAGTTAACTAATCAATGAACAAACTGTGTTCCAGCCATAAACAGGCCAAGTCTACCTAAGCAAGGATCAGGTGTGGCAGAATTTCTAAAAAAAAAAAACATGCATTGAAGTACAGTGATGACAGGAGAAGTAAGGACTGTGTTTTACTGTGTTTTAAAGCAGTTTGAACAGTGACTTCATAAAAATAAGAAAAAGGAGAAAATAAGGGAACAAAAATTTAGTGAGAAGGAGCGAAAATATACTGGACACTAGAGAAAAGCAGCACTGCATTGTCAAGTAAGTGAGAAGAGTAAAGAAAGAGACAACAGAGAGTCTCACTCATGTAGGCCAACTATTCTTAGAGGGTAATAGTCAAATACATAGGTGATTCAATGCATCTGTCACATGGCTGAAAGCACGGCCCATGCTCAGAAACGCATCGCTAGCTTCCTGGTATTCCAGTGACCTCATCACGCACATGTTGAGGACCACGCTGTGCTCCGACGCCATCTTGAAGAGACACAGTTGGTTTCCTGGTTCCTTCTTCCTCATGGTGGCGGACCCTGGCGGCTCCTTAGCCTGCTCCTGCGGCACGTCACGGACCTTGATACCTTCTAATGTATCATGATGAGCCTTTCTTTTAGCTACAAATGTGAGTGGCCATTTGTTTGGCTTTTTAATAAATTTATCCAGCAGTCTGCACTCATAAGCACTCTTCTTTTCTCTTTCTGTCACTTGGTTTAAAGTAATCTGTGGACCACTGGACCATGGGGACTAATATTTTAGCTACACCCCTAAGAAATAATCAGAAGCATTTTTGGTGATGGAAGCACATAAAGATTTTCCACCTCGCTCATAAATATCTACGTAACCTGGATGCTCCTTCCTTCTTCTAATGAAAAGACAGAAGAAAAGGAGAAAGTTAGGTTTCAAACATCCTCAACTGTGCAGTTTTAAGGCAACAGTTAAAATATTTCCTATATGGGAACAACAACCACAAAATGAAACTAAACTGTATAGCAGCCACTGTTATGTTATATGATAAACACATACATATGTAGTGAATTTACACATGCACAAACAATATATACCTTAACTCTACTGTATATAAAACACATTGAAGTTACTACACTCTGAAGTAAAACAAAGACATCTTAATTTGAGCATCATGTGTTCCTATTTAACCTCGCCTCCTAATGTACATGCCTGTCTTTTAGGTGTGCAATTCCCCTGGACCCTTCACATATCATAAGAAAAGTCATTAAATACTGTTTTGCAAGAACAGCTTAAATTGAAATGGGGTTTAGGGATCTAATGACTAGGCAGCTTTTTATGGAAGGCTTTTACAACTGCTGAGTTGTTCTAACATTCGCGGAGCCACCAGCAGGATTTCATGGTGTATAGTGTTTGATGGAGCTCTGAAGACTTTCTTTGCGTTCTGGATTTACCATTCAGCTCCTCATATTAAAAAGATTGGACATACCTCACAAGCATCACCCTATGTGACAAATGCCCCATTCATTTTTTTCCTGTAAATTTTGTGGATCTGAATATATAGCCAGATATCTTAATGCAATCAAGTATGAATTTTATTTTTATTGTTGTTGCTGTTAAATGTGAACACTTTTAAATATGAAACTAAGTAGATAATTATAAAGACAAAAAGATATACTGTATATATATACACACAGTATATATATATATATATATATATATATATATATATATATATACACACACAGTATATATATATATATATATATATATATACAGTATATCTTTTTATCTTTAGAATTATCTACTTAGTTTCATATTAACAGTGTTCACATTTAACAGCAACAACAATAAATAAATATATAGATATATATAGATATATATATAGATATATCTATATATATCTATCTATATATATCTATTTATTTATATGAAAGTAGTTATATGGCTTTTGTCACTCTTTCTACTATATACGGTATTTGGGTATATTTTAATGTGTATGCCTCATGGTTGCTTTTTAATTTGTAAAGAAAGCTTGATTAAAAACAAACTTAGAAAACTAACTTATTGTGTGTTTGACGTGAACATGGGTTCATTGAATTTTACTGGCAGGGGTATTATGTGGGGTTTTTTTTTGCACACATATTAAAATAAATATTTTATACCTGACGATTAGTTAAAACCCCCACACATTGTATACTTTCTGGAAGCAGAGACTCTAAAAAATAAAATGGTGATATTTTTTATGGCATCATTTTTTATATCATATAATATTAGCACAACAGTTTGTCAAGTGCAAAATTTCAGTAAAAAATACATTAAATTGTTTATGTTCCTTCATAAAACAAATGTTCTATATTATCCAAACTTAAAACTGCACTTAGATGGTAGTACAATCCACAAGAAAATGATAAAATAAGCGGCTCGGCTGTGAGATATCTTCCACAGAACTTTTTTTGTGCCCTGTACAGTTCCTTTGACACTTGAATGCTGCAGGCTTTGGCTTTTGATGTATGTTAACCTTTCTATTGCACATTTATAATAAAAAACTTTTGAACGTAAATAATAAGCTCCATTAACTTCTTTCCTGGTTGCAGCAACCAGATAATGTGACAGCAGAAACCGGAAATGATGAAATTCTCTTACTAGCTAAGTAGCTATGGGACATCAGTGAATGGATGTTCATTGGTCTCCCTCCCCTCTACCAGGTGACACCTGCCATGTGGGTCCCGAATCTGCAGATGGGATAGCAGAACCCAGGAAACATGGTAAGGCCCATGAAAGCAATCCGGCATCAGTACAGCCACCAGATCACTTCCAACTAAAATCCGACAGTTGGCTTGTCAGATTTACACACATTCTCAACTGCTGTGGAAGCCTTGAGTATGCACCAAACCCTCTGATGCTGCTGATGTATGATTTACCTTGGTGACAGTAAAAGGGTTAAAGTATATTTAAAAGCAAAGCTTTTTTTTTTAAAGATTAGGAGAGGGTTATAACCGATCGGTTTTTTTTTTGCCATTTGCTTCTTTTGGGGAGAGTTCCCTTAACTTCCTGCCTCAAGAATTTACCCGGAAGTGAGGATATATCCCATGTGATAGAAATTTTCCTCTATTTGTCACATGTATCACAGGAACAAGTGTCCCACTGAAAGATTTTATTCCTGTTGTGGTGGCAACTACAAATTATGGATTTGACCAGTAATTTTATTCTCCATGACATTTGTGTTCAGGACAAATGGTGAATCTCCCTAATGGGAACACAGACAGCAATAAAAACTTGACAGGGGTACCCCTCACCACTCTATCCAAATATAAAATAAAACGATTTGCCTTTAGTTATACTTTAACATGAATATATAGCCTTTATAGTGTTTATTACATATACTGTATGTGTAAAGAATATCAGCTACCTTTAAAAATCTGATCAATATATGTTCCTATTTTAAAGATATTGGTTCCATGCAGAGTTCCTCATTATAAATGCACATGAGAGTGACTATACAGTGAGGGAAAAAATTATTTAATCCACTGCTGATTTTGTACGTTTGACCACTGACAAAGCAATGATCAGTCTATATTTTAATGCTAGGTTTATTTTAACAGTGAGAGACAGAAACAAATCCAGAAAAACACATTTCAAAAAAGTTATAAATTGATTTGCATTTTAGTGAGTGAAATAAGTATTTGAACCCTTTGCAAAATATGACTTAGTACTTGGTGGCAAAACTCTTGTTGGCAATCACAGAGGTCAGACATTTCTTGTAGTTGGCCACCAGGTTTGCACACATCTCAGGAAGGATTTTGTCCCACTCCCCTTTGCAGATCCTTTCCAAGTCACTGAGGTTTCGAGGCTGACGTTTGGTAACTCGAACCTTCAGCTCCCGCCACATATTTTCTATGGGATTAATGTCTGGAGACTGGCTAGGCCACTCCAGGACCCTAATGTGCTTCTTCTTGAGCCACTTCTTTGTTGCCTTGGCTGTGTGTTTTGGGTCATTGTCATGCTGTAATACCCATCCACGACCCATTTTCAATGCCCTGGCTAAGGGAAGGAGGTTCTCACCCAAGATTTGACGGAACATGGCCCCGTCCATCGTCCCTTTGTTGCGGTGAAGTTGTCCTGTCTCCTTAGCAAAAAAACACCCTAAAGCATAATGTTTCCACCTCCTTGTTTGAGGGTGGGGTTGGTGTTATTGGGGTCATAGGCAGCATTCCGCCTCCTCCTCCAAACACGGCGAGTTGATGCCAATGAGCTCAATTTTGGTCTCATCTGACCACAACACTTTCATACAGTTCTCCTCTGAATCATTCAGATGTTCATTAGCAAACTTCAGATGGGCCTGTATGTGTACTTTCTTGAGCAGGGGGACCTTGCGGGCACTGCAGGATTTCATTCCTTCGCAGCATAGTGAGTTACCAATTATTATCTTGGTGACTGTGGTCCCAGCTGCCTTGAGATCATTGAAAAGATTCTCTCGTGTAGTTCTGAGCTGATTCCTCACCGTCCTCATGATCAGTGAAACTCCACGAGGTGAGATCTTGCATGGAGCCCCCGACCGAGGGAGATTGACAGTTATTTTGTTTCTTCCATTTGCGAATAATAGCACCAACTGTTGTCACCCTCTCACCAAGCTGCTTGGCGATGGTCTTGTAGCCCATTCCAGCCTTGTGCAGGTCTACAATCTTGTCCCTGACATCCTTGGACAGCTCTTTGGTATTGGCCATGGTGTTGAGATTGGAATCTGATTGAATGCTTCTGGCTCCTAGGTGTCTTTCATACAGGTAACAAGCTGAGATTGGGAGCACTAACTTTAAGAGAGTACGCCTAATCTCAGCTGGTCACCTGTATAGAAGACACCTGGGAGCCAGAAATCTTGCTGCTTGATAGGGGATCAAACACTTATTTCACTCATTAAAATGCAACTCAATTTATATCTTTTGAAATGTGTTTTTCTGGATATTTTTGTTGTTATTTTGTCTCTCACTGTTAAATTAAACCTACCATTAAAATTATAGACTGATCATTTCTTTGTCAGTGGGAAAACATACAAAATCAGCAGGGGATCAAATACTTTTTTCCCCTCACTGTATTTGCTGTATATTATATGCAGGGCTTTTTTTCAATGGGAACGCGGGGGAACGCAGTTCCGGCACCTCCAGCACTAGGGGTCTATTGTTGCTGAGGAGGTCTACTGTTTCTGGTGGGGGATCTATTGTTGCTTAGGGGGGTCTTATATTGCTGGGGGTCAATTGTTGCTGGGAGAGATTTACTGTTGAGGGAGGGGTCTATTGTTGTTGGCTGTGAGAGATCTCTTGTTGATGCCAAGAGCCTATTGTTGCTTGGGGGGAATTTTGTTGCAGGTGGTCCATTGTTGATAGGGGAATCTATTGTTGCTGGGGGGGGGGGGGGCTCTATTGTTACGGCTGCAGGGAATCTATTTTAGTGCTTTTCTTGTTATCAATTCCATAAAAATTCCATACAAATTACAAAATGATACTTGGTTCTGTATTCTCTAAAAAAGGCAGTACTGGGAGATGGGTAGGGGGTGAAACCAAGGAATGGTGCTCATAGGTGGGTAGGGGCGGAGAAAGGTGACTCGGAAAGGGGGGTTCCTGCACCTATTCTCTAAGAAAAAAAGCCCTGATTATATGTAATAATCTTCCATTGCAGTGCTAAACTATCTGAAAGCAATGCTTTACTTTTGTAGCTGATCTCTTAGTTGGTGTTTGGTACAGACTGACAGATTGTATCATTTATTTATTTGACACACTGACAAAATATGGAAGAAAAAGCTTGAAAAATGTGAAAATCAGATTAAAAAATTACTTTACGGCACACACTACAATAATAACTGTATAGTGTGTTCTGATTAGATTGCCCTTTTAGTTAAACCCCCCAACCCCCCCCCCAAAACACTGTATAATTTCTGAAAGCAGAGACCCTGGAGATGGTGGTACATTTTTTTGGCATAAATTTTATGTCATAAGATAATAGCACAAGTGTTTAGCAAACGCAAATTTTCAGTATAAAAATGCACTAACATTAAGCTCCATTAGATTCTTCCCCCGATTGCAGTGGCCAGTGACTGTGACAGCAGAAACTGGAATTGATTAAATTCTCTTATTAGCTAGGGGACATCAATGAATGCAATTATAACTGTACAGTATGCTCTGTTTGGTTTGCCTTTTTTAATGAACAGTTGAAGCAGGTGGAAAGAATTGGCACTTGACCCGTAGAGTTATCCTGTTGGTATTGTTATCTTAAAGTATTGATGTTGATGTAAATGATCTGGTTCACTTCAACAGCTTTAACACCCAAAAAGGGCTCCACAGTCTCCTTGATTTGTAGAATAATGTAGCAAAAATTGGAATTAAAGGGGGACACCACTACTAAGAGGTCCAGATACAATTTATTCCATTAAAAGTTAGGGGGACAATCCAAAAAGTATCCAATGAATTGCAGGGGTCCAAGAGTTCCCCGTTCATCATAGCTTGATTGACAACAATGTGAACAATTTAAAAGTTACCTGGATGCTGCCAAACCAGCTGCTGACAAAGCCTGTGTCTTTTTTTTTTTTTAATTCTTTCTTTCAGTTTAGTCAGAGGTATACAGTCATAGTCACAGAGCAAAGTTCAAGCCAAAATGTGTATACAACATTAATATGTACTGCTTTGATCTATAATCAAAGAAAATCAATCTTGTGCATGCTTAAATGCAAAAAACAATAATTAACAGTGGGCAAGAAGTCTGTGGCTGATACCTCCTGTGCATGTAGGATACCAAGATACGTTAGCTACTACTTTCTCCAATGTTTCCAAGTAAGACAAAACTAATGCCGCATACACACGGTCGGACTTTACGGCAGACTTTGCCCGGTGGACTTTTCGAAGGATTTTACAATGGACTTTATGAATGAACGGACTTGTCTACACACAATCCACCAAAGTCCATCGAATTCGTACGTGATGACGTACGACCGGACTAAAACAAGGAAGTTCATAGCCAGTAGCCAATAGCTGCCCTAGCGTGGCTTTTTGTCCGTCGAACTAGCATATAGACGAGCGGACTTTTCGACTGGACTCGATTTCGACGAGCCCACACACGATCGAATTGTCCGACGAAATCCCGTCCCCTGGGCAAAGTCTGCCGTAAAGTCCGCTCGTGTGTACGCGGCATAAGAGAGAGAACAAAGAGGGGGGAGAAAGACATGTAGAAGAGAGAGAGGAGAGAAAGAAAAAAATGGGGGTGGGGGCCCTCCAGGAGGAAGAAAGCCAGGTCATCACATGACATTTATGCACACGTAGCAGTGGGTCTAAAAATACACCACACACTCTCTGACCCTGAAGGGTGAGCCATGGGATGCTCCCCATACAGTTTAAGTTAGCCCCAGAAGGGTGTAACATCTTTAGTTTTGTGGAGGAGCATGTGAATGCCATGCAGGGGTACCAGATATTATGAAACTTTAATTCCCTGTTTTATAGAAATGCCGTAAGGCTTTCTATTTCCCTAATGTTGTCAATTTTAGCTAGCCACAGGGAGACTAGAGGGGTAATTGGCTGCCTCCATAAAGCTGGAATGCATGCCTTGGAAGTGGGTGGATTGTCAAAGAAGACTTGTAATAAGATCGCGGCACTTTATTGATATGGTATAGATAGCTTATGGGGTGCTGTCTCAGATCTACTGAGGTGAGCTGTAGCACTAAATTTTGACACTCTGCCAGAATGGGTGAACTCCCACAAGCTCCAAAAGATATGCAGTAGTGTACCCTATTCTAAGGAGCAGTGCCGACACTGTTTAGAAGTATGCAGGAAAATCCTATATAGATCTGTTGGAGCCTGATACTAGCATAAAAAAACCTTATATCCCTGTTCCTAAAATTTGTTGGGAGTGGGTGCCTAGTCCAGTTCAGTTCTAATTTTTGAACGTTGTTATCAATCAAGCCCTAATGAAGGGGGCAATGTTGGACCCCCAAAACCCATTTACTACTTTTTGAATTGTCTCTGAGACCTTTATCAGAATTAGGTTGTATCTCAACCTCCTAAAAGTGGTGCGAAATGTCAATTTCAATTTTTGTCATTTTTAATGAAAGACAATTAGATCTCAAAAGAAAAGTTTGGTTTATTTATAGATAGGGATATGCATAATATCTGGACATTCAGCAGTTCACTAATTTAATGAAGTAACATGCTTAACAATGTCCAGATTAATAATACTATGTAATACAAACACATTTGATGCATAAAAGTTACATAATTATCTAAAATGCTTAGCCACAAGAATATGGTGATAGTCCAGCATTAGGCAACTGTTAGAGGCTGGAAATAACATGAAGAACACAAAACACCTTCAAAAAAACACATCAAGTTGACCTGGGCCCCCCCACTACTTCCAACGTGCGTGTAGATACATCCACCACACGCCAAGATACTCAAAGTGGCTTAAGAGTCTTGAGTTCCCCCTTACATCAGAGGTTTGTGTCTTTTCCCCAGTTGTCAGGGAAGTGGGGTAAGTAGACATCCCCGGGTAGGGGGGTACAGAGAATCTCAGCTGGTGACTAGGAGACACTGAGCAGTGTCATACCTCACCAGTGACATCGGTCCCATCGTGGCTACAGGATGGCACTCTCCTCCTCTTGCTTCGCTGAGCTTGGTTACTATTCCATGTTGCCAGCACACAGCAAAGACACTTCCCCACCCTGGGCTGTTCTCACCTCGTGAGGCTCACAGCTTCTCCCCAGCCAATGGGAACTCTGTGGAAGGCAATGTAGAAGCCCAGTACTGGAGCGTGGCTGTGGGGCCCTAGGACAGATCGGAGCTGGATTTTGTGGAGGATAGGATAATATGACAAGGAGGCTGCAGGGGCCCCCTGGAGCTAGGGGCATGGTTGCAATTGTGACCCCTGCAACCCCTTATGCTACGCCCATGGATTGCACATCAAGGGTAAAATGATTCTGAAAGTAAACTCAATTTCAGCAGAATTTCCATCTGTGATCTTGCTCTGTACAGTGTTTTTTATTGGGATTTTATATGATAATGTCAGAGAACTCACACAGCAAGCACCCGTCTCCGTGCAGCAGCTGCCAATCCTCGTTCCGCTAATGCCAATGTGCATGCAGGGAACCTTAACCAGAGACAAATGAGATCCAGGGTGGGCATGTACAATGGCACCTCCATGCGAACGCGCGCTAACGCGCACCCGCGAGTGCCAAAGCGCTAATGTGCTAACGCGCATGCGCCATAGTGCTAAGGTGTCAACGTGCATGCGCCAACGTGCTAATGTGCTAATGCGCATGTGTGCACGCATGTACGCTGGCGCGAATCCTGGCACACAGCACGCTATATAAACAGAGAGTCTGCCTAGCATCAGTGCTGGATTGTCTTCAGCTTGTTCCTGTGTTCCTGTTGTTACTCTGCCTGATTGACCTTGTTCCTGAAAACCCGGCTATTTTCTGACCATTCTCTTGGATCTCCTCTGCCTGCTGAACCTGCCTCTACCAGCAATACTGACCTTGGCTTGGACTTATGATTACGGCTCTGCCTTCTGATTCTGTACCCCACTGCCCGTCTGTTGCCAACCTCTGCCTGTTTCTGACTACGGTTTTGCCTTCTGATTCAGTACCCCATTGCCAGCCTGTTGCCGACTCCTGCCTGTTCCTGATTCTGCAGTTGATCCTGATCTGGCTCCCGCTGAACAAGTCTGGTGATCAGTTTCCACATCTCCTCAGCAGAGGTTCCTGTATCTCCAAATTTCAGCCTCCTGCCTGCAGGCACCTGCACACTTTCCTTGCCCTTGCACTCCCTGTACGCATCACCAGGGGTGCTTGGACCATAACCGTGCAAGAGACCACCCTCATCATTTCGGGCTCCGCTGTAACGTGCGTGACAGATAGACCAACACAAAGTGGCACATAATTGTGAAGTGGTAGGAAAATGATAAATGGTTTTCAAATTTTGTTTACAAATAAATATGTGAAAAGTGTGGATTTGTATTCAGCCCCCCTGAGTCAATACTTTGTATAACCCCCTTTCACCACAATTACAGCTGCAAGTCAATTTAGGGATGTCTCTACCAGCCTTGCACATCAAGAGAGTGACATTTTTGCCCATTCTTCTTTGCAAAATAGCTCAGGCTCTGTCAGATTGCATGGAGAGCGTCTGTGAACAGCAATTTTCAAGTCTTGCCACAGATTCTCAATTGGATTTAGGTCTGGACTTTGACTGGGCTGTTCTAACACATGAATATGCTTTGATCTAAACCATTCCATTATAGTTCTGGCTGTATGTTTAGGGTCGTCCTGCTGGAAGGTGAACCTCTGCCCCAGTCCCAAGTTTTTTGCAAACTCTAACAGGTTTTCTTCTAAGATTGCCCTGTATTTGGCTCCATCCATCTTCCCATTGACTGTCACCAGCTTCCCTGTCCCTGCTGAAGAAATGCATCCCCACAACATGATGCTGCCACCACCATGTTTCATGATGGGGATGGTGTGTTCAGGGTGATGTGCAGTGTTAGTTTTCCCCACACATAGTGTTTTGCTTTTAGGCCAAAAATGTACATTTTGGTCTCATCTGATCAGAGCACCTACTACCACATGTTTGCTGTGTTCCCCACATGGCTTCTCGCAAACGGCAAACGACACTTGTTATGGCTTTCTTTTTGCCACTCTTCTGTAAAGGCCAGATTTGTGGAGTGCATGACTAATAGTTGTCCTGTGGACAGATTCTCCCACCTGAGCTGTGGATCTCTCTCTCTTTTAGTTGTGCCATACTCTTTCCATTTTTGGACGATGGAGTGAATGGTGCTCCATGAGATGTTCAAAGCTTGGGATATTTTTTTATAACCTAACCCAGCTTTAAACTTCTCCACAACTTTATCCCTGACCTGTCTGGTGTGTTTCTTGGCCATCATGATGCTGTTTGTTCACTAAGGTTCTCTGAGGGCTTCACAGAACAGCTGTATTTATAGTGAGATTAAATGACCCACAGGTGGACTCTATTTACTAATTAGGTGACTTCTGAAGGCAATTGGTTGCTAGATTTTAGTTAGGGGTATCAGAGTAAAGAGGGCTGAATACAAATGCACGTCACACTTGTCAGATATTTATTTGTAAAAAAATTTGAAAACCATTTATTATTTTCCCTTCACCCCACAATTATGTGCCACTTTGTGTTAGTCTTTCACATAAAATCCCAATAAAATACATTTACGTTTTTGGTTGTAACGTGACAAAATGTGAAAAATGTCAAGGGGTATGAATACTTTTTCAAGGCACTGTATGTGACAGAACTATATTAAACTCTAAAATATTTTTAAAAATCTGATGGGTTACAAATTGTTAAATTTCAGGAGGCATATGCCACTGCCTTTACATTTTGATTGAGCGCTTTCGCTATACTTCACAGAACCTTTTGTATGCTGTGAACCAATTCACAAATTGAAAAATAGTGTTCTGTGATTAGATAGTGGAGCGCTGGGGCAGGCAAAAGGCAGAACAGCTTGTGTGTAGAGCCGCAAGTCTCCTGTTGGAGTGCTGGAAGTTTAGAGAAAGCTATACTATCAGCGCTTAATGAAAATCTAAATTGTAAACAGTTAGTAATCCGGGAGGTGGAATATACCCCCTGAGATTTAACTATTTGTAACAAAGCTGATTTTATTTAAAAAAAAGTGTGGTTTGCATGTAGCCAAGCCTATGAAGAATCTATGATATTGACTGCCACCATTTTCCACAACTAGAATAAACAGACAATAATCTGCCTTGTCTCAAGAACGTTTCAGGAACAGATCAAATAAAAATCTGAATGATCTCATACATATTTACCCTGAGATTATCTGTTTGAAATGCTTTTTTGAAGTTACTTTGTCAAACAAAAAAAATTCTTTATTAATATACTGCCACACTGTATATGGCTTGTGTTACCTGAGCTATGGGACAGCTCAGAGGAAGCACACTGATATTAAAGTATAACTAAAGGCAAAACTTTTGTTTTTCATTTTGAACAGAGAGGAGATAGATTATAACCCCTGTCAGGTTTTAATCGCTGTCTGTGCCCCCGTTAGAGAAATTCACTCTCTCTATTTGTCCTGTTTACCATTACCATTGAAAGTGAAAGTGAAAGAAAATCCAAAATTTTGCATTGTCCCCAGAAAATAAATAGTGGGGAATGTTCCAATTTCGACACTAGCCCTGGTGACCTGAGGGTCCCCAAGGAATTACCTTAATTTGCAGGGCTTTTCTCCTACTTCCTGTTTTTGCTATGGGACAGGAAGTGAAGGTAAATCTCCACAATAGGACACAAATGACAAAATGAAAAAAAAAAGTTTTGTCCATAGTTCTACTTTAAGTTATAAGCATCCATCTCTGCTTTGTCTGCAGACTTTAGGTTCCATGCACACTGAAGCTCATAAACAGACATTTTTTGGAGTTTGGGCGTTTTTTTTAACAGCCCATAAACTCCCCTCAATGTTATCCTATGTGTCCATGCACACATCGACGTTTTTGGACGTTTATCAGCAGTGGAGTTTTTGGGCTGTTGTCTGAACGCCTTACAATCACATTCAGGAGCTGATTTTTTGACCACAAAAAACGCTTAAAATGATAAACACCCATTTATAAGCGTTTGGCGTTTTTGTGATGTCGGAGCTTAAAAAAACAAAAAACAAAACAGGAAATCCTGTGCAAACAGGAAGCAAAGTTTGACCTCTCATCCTCTCCTTTTGGGCAGACCACCACCCCTCTTGCTGCACACACATCTGCTGAGTCCTGTGCAAATGGCAGCTCATTGCTGCAGTTCAAATGCACCCTGCAGTTTGGTACTTGTCTCACTCTCGACATGTGGACCGTATATCCAAAAGGAACAACTGGAATGAGATCTGCCGCAGCCCAACGGAGGACTGGGATGAAATGAGCCATAGACAGAAGAAAGATCAAAGTGCATATGTGTGCATGAATGTAATGTTTTTATGTGTATGTTGTATATAGTTGCAAAACAGACTCAATGGAAGTCACTAGTTGACCGAATAAGAAGGGAAGTGAAAGATAACGGAAAATTGTATCAAATACTTATACCGTAATTTTCCTTTCCTGATGCCAAACCATGGCAGCATACTAATGATAGAGCTCCGCCTCTTGACCACTCCCTCAGGACCAGTGAATAGCATAAATGAAGGCATGGTTAGCCGCAACCCCATTCTTTGTAACAAGCCACATACCGGAACGCACATGGGTGGGCTCATATGCTGCTATGGTTTGGCGTCAGGAAAACGGAAAATTGTATACTCACCTGTCACGGAACGCCCCACACTCCGCTTGAGTGCTTCCGTCATATACCGCTTCCTAAGTTCTGGAACACGAGTCCAATGGATCTGGCTATAGGAACCCCAAGAACTAGACAACACCAGTCTTGGAGTACATCAGAACTACTCTTTATTTGAGATCTCCCACACATTTATACACCAGGATGACTCAAAGCTAACCTAATTAACATGAGCTCCAATAGGAGTCGTCCCGTCTCCTACATTGTATGGAGGACAATGTCATTAGCTCATTCAATTAACATAAGCACAAGTTGACACCAGCATCTCCTCACATGATGTGTCCCAACAGAATGAATCAGTCTTATCAGCAGGGGGCTGCTGGAGGAACCCCCCCTCCCTCTTCAGGGACACAGATCCACAGCAAGGAGTCCCCAACATAATTACACAACCAACAAAATATACATATATACACGACTGAGTCCGATTAAAACAGTTCAAACCGGACCTCCAATTCAGGTGAGTCTGTCACATCACCTTTCCGTAATTTTCCTTTCCTGTCGCATCTTCATGGCAGCATACACGTTGGGTTGTGACTCCGCCTCCACAACCTGATAGGACCACATAGCTATAAATTAGAGAGTAGACACCTGCCCCAGTATTCTCTGTAAATATATACACATGTCACCTCAGAGGGTGGGTGATTGTATGCTGCCATGAAGATGCGACAGGAAAGGAAAATTACGGAAAGGTGAGTATACAATTTTCCGTTTTCCTATCGCATCATGGCAGCATACACGTTGGGGAGTAACTCGCCAAACTGGGTGGGAATGCAAAATTAAATTTATTGACAAGAAACTGAAGAGTTGGCCTGTATGACGGCCCTCCCAAATTCAACTGCTGCTAAGCGTGCAGCGTCTATTCTATAATGGGAAATGAAGGTGTTCCTCGAAGACCAAGTAGCTGCTCTACAAATGGTTTCCGCTGAAACTTTACAGTAAGCTGCCCATGAAGTAGCCATTGCCCTGGTGGAATGCGCTCTTAGATCTTCCGGAATCTGTAAGGTGCTTAAGGAGTAGGCCTTCTTGATAGCTTTCACGAGCCATGAGGCGATGGTACGGGCAGAAGCTGCCTGGCCCTTCCTGAACCCATGTGGGATGACTAAAAGGTTCTCACATTTTCTGAATGACTTGGTTACCGAGAGGTAATGCAGAATGTTGCCCTTAACATCCAGGGGATGAGGGACGCCCTGATCCGTGACTAAAGCCGGGAGGTCAATCTCCTGGTTAAAGTGGAACGAAGAGGAGACTTTTGGGATAAACTTGTCTGAAGGCTTCAGGGTTAGCCTGTCTGGGTAAATCATCAGATATGGTTCCTTAATCAGCAAAGCTTGCATTTCTGAGACCCTCTTCGCCGATGTGATGGCAATTAGGAATGATACCTTTAGAGTCAGGTCCCAGAGGGAGGTATCCTCAAGTGGGAAGAATGGTTCTCCGGATAGAATCTCTAGGACAGTTGATAGATCCCATGTTGGAAATGAAGGCTTTCTGGGAGGCCTTAGCTTCAGGCAGGCTTTTTGAAATTGAACCACGAGAGGGTTAAGTGCCCACCTAACCCCTGTCAGAGCAGAGATGGCAGAGACTTGGACTTTCAGGGTGCTGGACCTAAGGCCTTTGTCTAGACCCGACTGGAGGAACTCAAGCACTTGTATTGCTGATGGGGAAGAAGGGTCCCAACCTTGTTCCTGAGCAAAGGAAGAGAACTTTCCCCAGATTCTCTCGTAGGTGCTATTCGTGGAGGATTTCCTGGCTTGAAGCAGGGTATCGACTACCTTCTGAGAACAGCCTTGATCTAGGAACCTAGACCTTTCAGTCTCCAGGCCGCTAGGTGCAATCTCTCTGGATTCGGATGTAGTAGCTGGCCCTGGGTTAGTAGATCCGTTGTCACCGGGAGTGGAAGTGGATCCGCTGTGCTCAGTTGCAGGAGGGTGGTGAACCAAGGCCTCCGTGGCCAAAAAGGAATCACAGCCAGGACTAGAGCTGTTGAGTGTTTGAGCCTCAGAAGGAACTTGGCTATCAGTGGGGTCGGTGGAAAAATGTAGCCTAGACGAAAGTTCCAGGCGTGCTGGAGACAATCCGTTCCCTCCGCTGAGGGGAAGGGGTTCCTTGACAGAAACCTCTGACACTTCTTGTTCTCTGGTGTTGCTGCGAGGTCTATGTCCGGATGACCCCATGTCTGGCATATGAGGGCAAAGGCCTGCGGGCTTAGACACCACTCGTTGTTGGAAACGAATGTTCTGCTGAGAGAATCCGCCAGTAGGTTCTGAATCCCCGGAATATAGGTCGCCTTCAGGTCTCGCAGGTTCAGTTGAGCCCATCGCATCACCGGACCGACTTCCCGCATCATGGAGATGCTCTTGGTACCCCCCTGCCTGTTGATGTAGGCTACAGCCACTCGGTTGTCCATTTGAATGAGGACTTGTTTCCCTCTCAGGAGTGAGCTGAACTCCAAGAGGGCTTGGAAGGCTGCCTTCATCTCTAGGACGTTTGATACTACATCCTTGGTTTTGAAGTGCCAGCGGCCCTGAGCTGCAAAATGTAGGTAGTGTGCCCCCCATCCCTCCAGACTGGCGTCCGAAGTTACCACCTCCTGGTGGAGGATGACTATCTGCTTGCATCTGCTGAGGTTGTCGGGGTGGGTCCACCACCGTAGAGATAGCCTGGCTTCCTCTGAGATGCGAATCAATTGGGACATGGACCATCCATCCCACTGGCGCAGGAAGGAGGCTTGCAGAGGTCTGGTATTCCATTGCGCCCATCTGACCATTGGAATGGTTGCTGATAGGGAACCCAGGAGGCTGAGGTATGCTCTGGCCGGTAGGCATGATGTTGGAACCGCATCCTTCACTTTCTGAATTATTAGGGACAACTTCTCCCTTGGCAGTTCCACCGTGTTGGCTCGAGTGTCTAATTCTGCTCCCAGGAAGACCATCCTTTGAGTAGGTTGAATGTTGCTCTTCTGCCAGTTGATTATCCAACCCAGACTCGTTAGGGTGGAAACCAAAACCTCGCGATGTTGCACGAGTGATTCCTGGCTGTTTGAGAGGAGAAGAATGTCGTCCAGGTAATGGTGGACCCTTAGACCCTTCTCCCTCAAAGAGGCTATCACTGGAAGCAGAACCTTTGTAAACGTTCTGGGGGCCGTAGAGATCCCGAAAGGGAGGCTTCGAAATTGGAAGTGCCCCTGACCCACCGAGAATCGCAGGAACTTTTGGAATGCCACGTGGATTGGTATGTGCAGGTAGGCATCCTGGAGATCTATGGAGAGCATCCAGTCTCCTAAGTTTATGGCCTGGAGGATAGACTGCAGGCTTTCCATCCTGAAAGACTCCACTCTGATGAACTTGTTGAGGTTCTTCAGGTCTAGAACCAGCCGAAAGTCCCCTGACTTCTTTTTGACGAGGAATAGTGGAGAATAGAATCCCCTGCCTCGTTGTGCTGGCGGAACCTCTATTATCGCTCGTTTTTGAAGAAGTTCTAGGACATAGTTTAGAAGGGACAACCTTTTCTCCCCAGGTAGAGGAATACGGGTTGGGCAGAATTGATCCCTTGGGGGTCGATTCTTGAAGGACCATCTGTGGCCGAAACTGACAGTGGCCAGGGTCCAGGTATCGTGAATGGTCTCCGCCCAGACCAGCTTGAAACTGGAGAGTCTTGCTCCCACTACCGCTGGCCGGACGGGCGCATCTTCAAAAAGGCTTCTGGTCACTGGAAGCGGGAGTCTTAGGCTTCTGGAATTTCATGAAAGAGGTTTGAGGGTTCTTCCAGCTCCTTTGGTACTCCTTCCCTGGTCTGTACGCTTTCGCGTCCCTGTACCTTTCTGGGAGATTCCGCTTAAAGGGAGGAGGTCTCTGTTTAGGCCTCCTATCCGAGGGAATGAGCCCGGATTTCCCACCAGTTACTTTGGTGATAGCCGTGTCTAACTTTGTTCCGAAGAGGTGCTCACCGTCGAACGGAATACGGCACCAGTTAGACTTGGATGCCGGATCCGCCGTCCAGGGCTTCAGCCACAAAGCTCTTCTGGCCATCACTGAGGCCAACATAGATTTTGATGCAGACCTGATGGTGTCGACTGAAGCTTCAGCCACGAAATCACCAGCCAAGCTTAACTCTTGTAATGCCTTCACTATCTTCTCTTGGTCTGCACCCTCTGATACCAGCTTCTCCGTGCTTGAAGACCAGCTCGAGATGGCCCTTCCTACTGCCGCAAGTGCTATTGCAGGCCTGCATGCGCCTCCAGCTGATAGGTAAGCCTGCTTAAGATCCGTGTCGATCTTCCTGTCGAGAACGTCTCTAAACGTTACCGCATCTTCTAGCGGGAGGGTACCGTGCCTGGCGAGGCGCATCAGAGATGCGTCCACTACCGGAGGGGACACCAGAGGGATCACTTTAGGCTCCTTGAGTGGGTATAGCTTCTGGAGTCTGTTATTCAGACTAGACTTTTTTTCCGGTCTCTGCCACTCCTCTTTGATTAAATCTTCCAGTTCGTCGATGAACGGAAAAGTTTCTGGCTCCTTCTTAAGCTGAGGAAAATATTTCCTTTGCTTTGGCTGGACTTCTTGGGGTTCTTCCCATCCTATTGCCTCCTTAACCGATTTAACAAACGGCTCTATCAGACCAAAGTCGAATCCGGCCGACACCTCCAAGCCCTCATTATCAGACAGGGAGTCTTGCTCCTTTGATGTGCTGGCCCGGGCTGGAGAGGTAGTGGTGGAGAAATCCACATCTGATACCGAGGCCTGAGGGGCTGAGTCCCCAACTTCAGAGGCTCTCTCTCTTGTGGCCTCTTCCAGGCATTTCTGACAAGCCAGTTTATCCGGAAGAGCCGCCGCACCGCAAATCCAGCATGCGTTCCCGGCGGGACGGGAATGGCGTGCAGGGGAACGGTGTCTGCGTGAGGACGACCTTCTATGGCGGGATCGACCATGTCGGGAATGCGACCTGGAGCGGCTTCTTCTGCGGCTTCCTCTTGAGCGGCTTCTCCTATGGTAGGAGCGGCTCCGTCTATGTCTGGAGCGGCTTCTCCTGCGTGAGGACTCTCTTTGTCTTGACGCAGACGTTCTTGAGGACCTGGTAGGGCTGACCAATTTAGGCAGCGTTAGAAGTGCTCTCTTTTTTCAATCTTCACTACTTACCCTTGTCTTCCCCCCCCTTACCTAGTAGGCTGGCGGTGATCTGCTGGGGCAGCGGTCTCCATGGTGAGTGGGCTGGAAACCTGCAGGGAAAAAAACAAGCAGCAATGCAGAGAGAGAGAGAGAGCAGGGATCCTGCCCAGAACTGAATAGGGGAAGGGTCACCCACCTTTGTAGAGCGCTTTTCCTCTGTGTTTTTGCAAATGACAGGCGATCTGTAGCATGCAGCAACCAGCAGCAGCACCTCAGCTAGTGCTGGGTTTTTAAATTCGCCGCCATCAGCGTCGGACGCTCGCGCATGCGCAGTAGCGCCGCAAGACACCCGGCGCCATCTTGGAAGCTGGAAAACGGCATAGAGGCGCCCAGAGAGCCGTACCGCGCATGCGCGAGGACGCCGAGAACGCTCGGCGGTCCCACACAGCTGCTATGGAACAACAGAGCCCAGCAGAGCACAAGAACGGTAGGAGAGGGGGGGAGAGAGAAGGGGAGAGGGGGGATGGAGACCGCTGCACACAATTAAGCCTGTTTAAGGCTTATTTCATGAGGCCATACTGAATCTTCCCTGGCCAATCCTCCAGCAAGCCTGTTTAAGGCTTTGTGGGCTGTTGCACTTGAAGCCTGTTTAAGGCTTATATCATGGCAAACAGTTTGAGTTGAGATGAGTGCCCCTGAGATCACCAGAGTGGGGCTCCTTCCATTTAGCTCGTTTAGAGGCTGTACAAGAAGGACTTCCATCCAGGAGAGGCTAGAACCTGGCTGGGGCGAAGCGGTAAGGGGGTGCTGATCCGTGCGGTCCTGACAGGTGAGGAAAAATAAGAGAATACTGGGGCAGGTGTCTACTCTCCAATTTATAGCTATGTGGTCCTATCAGGTTGTGGAGGCGGAGTCACAACCCAACGTGTATGCTGCCATGATGCGACAGGAAAGGAAAATTACGGTAAGTATTTGATACAATTTTCAGTTTTCCTGATGCCAACATGGCTGCATACTAGTGATAAATAACTAGCTGATAGGGTGGGATATATTTGTCAAACCAATCTTCTAATTAGGATGAGACAGAGGACTGAATAGTCCTTCCTACAAAGTCCCCTGACGACAAGGCCCCCGCATCTATTCCGTCAAGTTTGAGTAGGAATGTTGGAGCGACCATGATACCCCTGTACAGAAGGGCACCATAGATTCTCTTGAATATGTTGCCTATGAGGCTTTAACCGTTCTGGTAGAGTGCTCCACCACCACTGACGGAGGCTCGCGACCTATAGTCTTATATACACAACGCAAGCCTGCTAGGATCCAGGCAGTAACCTCTTTTCCTTGATGATTCCCAGCTGGAATGACAAAAGATTTATTTAGATGACCTGAAAGGGACAATTGTGGACAGATACTCCTTTAAAGTTCTGAAAATGAACAGTACGTGTGACTTTCTTGTGTGATGTCTCTGGAAAGTTAGGCAATGTCCAGCTGTCTGTTAAATAGCAGTCTGTTGCTAAGTTTGATGCAGGATGATCTACAAGATCCAACTCTACTCTTTCTGCAAAGAATATATATATATTTTTACTTTGAAGCTCCAAGAGCTTGAATCTCTGATAACCTTCTGCTTAAACTTCTTGCAATTGATACTGCCTTGTAAGGGATGGCCTGAACCGAACACTGCTCTGTTGGAACAAACGGTTAAACTGATATGAGATCCAGCAACTGCAGAAGATCTTTCTTCCTTGGTGACTGACTCTTCACGACTGTCCTCAAAAGTTGTGCAAACTTAAGGATTCTTGGCCCATTCAAATGTGTTATTGCCAAAATAGCCCACACTCATCAGCTATCTGAGGATAGGCCAAGGCCTGGAGGAAGTATAGAACAGCTGACACTGGCAGGGCAGTAGGATCAATGTCTTGCCCTACCAAGAAAACTTGTTCCAGAATTAGACCTAGATAAGTAAGTAAGTAGAATGTTTTCTCACACACAACAAAGTAGAGATCACTCTGGAGTGAAACTGGAGCAACTGGAGTTGCCCATTCTCCCCCTTTAGTGTCCCTGCTTGCAGCCCCAGTCTGCGTATGTTAAAGAGGGGAAATGTCTTTTATATCCTGAAATAAATGGCCAGGGAAAACCGAGGGCCTCCTGGTCAATATGGAGGACTGGCTATGACAACTATGTTATCCCTTGACAGCCTCAAGTGGAATCTCATTTACGGGAAATGTTGGGGAAAAATATATAGGTTAGATTGTAGTCCCAGGGAGAGACCAGAGCATCTGCCCCTTGCGCCTTGGGGTACAGACAAAATCAGACCAAAGTTTGTGATTACTGTGGGAAACGAGGAGGTCTGTCTGTGGTAGGCCCCACCTGTGGACCAGCTCAGAGAAGACCTGGGTCGTAGACCCACGCGTTGTGCTCTGGGAAGCTTTTACTTGTTCAAAAGAAACCGCTGGGAGGTAAACTGCTTCCGAAATTTTGCTGGTATTCTTCCGCCCCAGGCGTTAAGGGTTTCACCTCTCTCAATAGCATATTGCTGCGAGTTTCATCCTGGAGCTGAATATAGGTGACTGCTGTCCTGTTGCTAAACTGCAAGGAGATTGGTCCTCCTTGACTATGTATAGTAAGGCCAAAGTGCTAAAAGGGCTGTTTGAACCCCCAGAGCGTTCAAGGTTATCCTCCTTGGCTGGGAATGTCTGCTCGCCTTGACCGAAAGTCCTTCGCAGTGCATGTTCCCGGCTGTCTAGCAGAAATGATTTGTAGCCATTCTCCAGTCTGGCGGTCCTAATGGACCAAGACTTCCTTAAAGTCTTTCCATCACCGCGGACCGCTACTCATACTGAGTAATACCTATTAACTGTGTTCTATCCTGTTTCCTCCCTTGCACTAGAAATTCTAGTTGAAATTTGTGCAGGTGCCCATGCACCCCAGGAATCAACTATATGCATGATGACGTTGTGCCCAGATGACTGAGGCACTGAGAAGCTATCAAACAAGCGGAAATATTCGTCCTCAGAATTCTGTTCCTGACTGTCACCACTTCCTCTGATGGAAATAAAACAGAGGAAATAGTAGAGCACCCCCGGGTACACCAACCATTGGGATGGAGAAAGGTTGGCTTTGCTTTCCCTCTAAAGTGTGAGGATAGAATAGGCATCCTAACGATCCATCAACAACCTCCAGCCATGTGGTTATACTGTTTAATGGACTCCGTCTTAAAGATCTCAAAGAGGGTCCAAAAGGGTTTGACCTCTTCCAATCTTGAACTGGACACTAACCAACATCCCTTGTGAACTCCAAACAGGATTGGGTAGAAAACCTGCAATCCCTCTTGAGTCTGAGGTGTCTGTAAGCATTGTAGCAGCCCACCCGCTGTTGTGGTGGACTTGGCAGCTCCGTGGGAGAGAAATGGTCTGGAGGAGCAGCAGTCAGGTATCTCCCAAAGTGATTACTGATTACTTCATCCAAGGCTCTGTACAGCATGCTGTCCAGAAACCTGTAAAGCGTGCCTTCTAGGATTTACCTTAAGAGTCTGGGTATGCACTTGTGTGACCGGCTCACTGATTTCCCCAGAAGTCTGCACTAAAATACAAGTCAGATTTTTTGGCATCTACTGCTACAAAAATATATATTTTTTGCAAAATACTCCCAATAGGAAATCATGTCTAAAGGGATGCAGACCCTGCCACTGTCCTCAGAGTACTGCAGGTGCAGCAGCTGGTTGATAATTATTAAACCATTCCCATTAGACTCACCCAGTACATGGGCTGGATATTGCTGGCCTGCCGGCACTTGCAGATGCTACAGTATGTAGGAGCAAGTTGACCATTAGCTTGTTCAGGGTGCACAGTTTTGACAGCCTGTTTATACGGGCATTTTTCTTGAACCCCTTCCATTCTTCCCCACTTTTGTTTCTAGGAAGCAATACGCAGTCCAGGGTCCCAACCATATGGCCTCCCTAGGGTGCTCCTCCAGTGGTTATACAAGCAACTAGGGGGGACTTCCTGGTCAGCCTCCCTATTTTTGAGTAGCAGACTGCTGCATCTATAATATATATAGCAAGAAACCAGGACTCCTTCAGTCCAATGAGAACCTCCAGAGCCATGACTTGTCGACCTCCCTCCACATAGAGTGGGTCGAAAGGCATAGTAGGTGCTAGACATGTACAAAAACCAAAAAGAAGGGGGGGACTTTTGGACTTTATAGGCACAACTTCAAAACAACTAGTTATATAAAATCTAATTTTATTAATTTAGAAAAATACGTAGCAAAAAAAGAAACAATATTAAAAACACAACATATGTATATGTTCAGACAATTGCTATACAACACCATCTAGAGTATATCATTATTCGGACATCTGGATGGTCGCTCCAAATATAGATCAGTCCGAAGAGGTGGTTAGATAGCAAATCCGCAATCAGCTCATGTCATATGATTGTTCGATGCTCGACATGTTTCGCGTGTGGGCCACGCTTCTTCAAGAGCGATGACAATGTATGTTGTAGCTATCAGAGTACATAACTATACAATTTCATGATTAGTATATACATATATACATCTATATAGAAAACAGGCATCTATAGTGACGCCACATATACTGTACAAAAAGAGAATGTGTACTGGTTCAGACAGGGCGTCAAGACCCAAGCGGTGCTGTCGAATGTTCAAAGAAGATTCGACGGAGCAGCTAAACTATACAACGCCATATAGTTTACCTGCTCCGTCAAATCTTCTTAGAACTTTCAACAGACACCATAAGCCAAGTTCTAGCTATTTTACTGCTCCTCCTCTTTGGTTACAATCAGCCAATAACATTCATCATCATCATCATTATTTTTATTTATCTTTTCTCCCCTACATCGAATCTTTTATCCCCTCGTCGAATCTTTTCTCCCCTACGTCGAATCTTTTCTCTCTACGTCGAATCTTTTCTCTCTATGTAGAATAATCTGGGACTAATAGAGTTAAGGTTAGGCACATTCGACCACAGGTTCGATGGACACAGATTGTTATTGTCATCATCATGTCGAATCTCCTATCTATATTGAACTGTTGTAGCAACGAAAACAAAAATAAAGCATTTGTTTATGTCGGATCTTTCGTTTTTCGAATTCTGCACTTTTGTTATTGTTTGTTAAAACGATAACGAAAATACCTGAAATTCGGACAAAAATGCATTCGGACGAAAACGAATGCACATGTCTAGTAGGTGCAGTGCAAAGTAGAGGAGTTATGCAGCACATAGCATGCTAGGATTACTTTTATAGCGTTCTCCACATTAAGCTGAATGGCGGAGAGAAGTAAAAGCCACTTTGCTGTACATACTCCAAAGGCGCACTCTGCAACACGCCTGGCTCGGCTTAGTCTTTAGTTATAAATTCTCTGCTGGTAAGTAAGTCCATTTCCACTATATGGGCACATTAGATGTTCTGCTAAACCAAAAGCTTCATCGGCTATCATCACCAGTGGAAGACTGGGCTCCATAGTGCCCGGAAGTGGCCTACAAGAAGGAATCCCTAGCTGTCCTTCATGTAGCAGATGACCCAATGCAGACTCCCGGAATTTTCGGGCATCCCCCACCAACAAATGTGAACCGCAGATTTGCATCCGCCAATGCCAGAAGTACAACTGAAAAGTACTTTTTATAATTGAAATAACGTGACCCGGAGTTAGGTGTTTTTTTCACTCGGACATGCTTTACATCCAGAGCTCCTATACAGTTTGGAACCTGTGTCTTTTCCTCAAATTCCTTAGCCACCTGTTACCACGTTTCTTCCGTAGCATCATATCATTATTTAACTCCTCCCACAGAGCAAGGCAGGTCTCCCGGGTCACTTTTGCCACCGTGCTTACACCCATCAGAAAGTATTGATGTAGCGAGACAAACAATTGACCTGTGGCCGGGAACCTACAGAACCATTAAAAAATATTGTGAATAAAATTTTTACATGTGAAAAAAGTCACAAACTTTAAAAACATTTTTTCTAACCAATACTTTTTATTTGAAAAAAATGATTGTTTAAAGAAATATTTAAAAAATCAACAAGCCTGCAAATTTTTGGGGGATAAAACATTGTCCAAGCAAAAAAAAAAAATTATAAAAAAAATTGTCCATTAAAAAAAATTTGGCATGTAAAAAAAGGCAAAACATTTTTTTTTTTTAAATACAATTGCGGAAAACATGACTGTTTAAAAAAAATGAAGAAAAAAAGAAAAGATATATATTTTTTAACATTAATAAATACATGTGACTAAAATAATGACATACCAAAGTGTCACCAGGAGACGTTCCTCAGGAGCCATGCTCATCCCCATCTGGGTGTCCATTCGAGTAAGACGTGGTCGCAGCCTCTCTAGAAGATTGTCAAATGTGTCAACAGACATCCTTGTAAAGTTAAAAAACTTTTCAGGATAGTTACGCAGCTGAATGTATAGGCTGGTAAAATATCTGGAAGATATGCGTCGGTCCATCAACGGATGGGTCCAGTACCGACAAACTCTGGTCTTCTCATTCAATTCTGTCCGTCTTCTGATCCAACGCATTAAAATCAGGAGGAGTATTTCCTGCATTGTGGTCAGGGCTGGATCCATAGTGAACGCAGCTAGCAAAGGTAGACAGCTTACTGCTGAAGACAGTGCTCTCTCTGCTCTCCTAAAATGGCTCCTAGGGTTAAATTCAATGTTTACAATGCATTGTGGAAGTTTAGGAATGCATTGTGGGAGTTTGGGAATGCATTGTGGGAGTTTGGGAGTGTCCTTTGTGTAATTTTAATAAAAACGCCCAAAAACGCTGACGCTAAAAAAGCGCATAAACGCAATTACAAAACGCTGATAAAAGTGCGTTTTTCAAGCAGCGTTTTCTGCCAGCAATCCGACGTCTAGAAAGAGTTTTTGGAGCGTCCAGTGTGCATGAAGCCTTAGCGAGCAGGCTGTGAGATATCTACTGTATTTATAAGTTCTGCTCCAGACATAAGAATCCTGTTCTTATCAATGAGATTTCAGAAAAGTACGCTAGAGATGTGAGAATAGAAGCACTACATCCCAGAATTTGTACATTTTTTTTAGGAAAAGCACATAAAGGGATTTTATGGCCTAATGAACACTGGACATTTTAACAGCTATTGTTTTTGGCTGCAGATGTTTTTTCTGCAGCTATTAAACTCCCCAGCATGTTATCCTATGTGTCCATGCACACATAGGTTGTCATCAGCAGTATTTGGTAGGGGCGTTTTCTGGCTTGAACTAGTGGGTTTTTAGAGTAGTTTTTCAGCTGTAAAAAACGCTTAAAAACCGCCAAAAACGCTAAAAAATGTGGCTTTTCGCCATTTATCAGCGTTTTTGAGCCATAAGCTTTTGTGGGAGTAAAATTTTGTTGAAAAAAGCTAAAAAAAACATACAGCGCAAAAGCTCTGAAAAACGAATTCTACAGTTAGAGCTTTCTACAGCTAACGCTACTGGCTTTTTTATAACGTCCAGTGTACATGAGGCCTGAAGGTGCTGAAGACAAGATAGAACATTTTTTTTTTTTAAAAGTTAAAATCAGACATTTTTGTATAAAACCAACATGATAAATTCATACGGTCGTCATATGTGTACAGAGGTTTCCGCTCTACATGTTTCATCAGGAATATGGCTTCTTCAGTAGACTCATGAAGCCTTGTACACAATATCAGTGAATAAAAAACATTATAAGTTCATATTAGATACAAATAGAGACATAGATAGTCTGCAAATTCAAGCAAAATCATCTCATATACATTTTTATTTATACAAACAAAATCGTAGTTTCATAAGTTGGACAGATCCAAGATCCAGATCTAATCACAGATCATCTGACAAAAAAATTCTCACCCTGGATGTGAATATGATTTCAAAATGATGGTAACACATAAATAGACAGCCCCTTGGAGTATTAGTGTGCCATAAAAGGAGTATGTCAAATAATGAAAACTAAAGAAAACAAGGCCAACTATATTTATGAAGGGCCTATAGTAATTACGTTTTATTTTATTATAATCCCCATATTAGTGCGGTAAGATATACCCACCATATTCAGAAAGCTGATCACGAGGGCTTAAAGTGCCCTAATTGCCTAATCTACTACTTGCAGAGCTATAGCTAAACAGTCAACCACATTTATGGATGACAATTACCTATATAGGAATATATAAACATAGCCATGAGAAATCACATAAATCCATGTGGATGTATACCATGAAATCCATTGAATCCCCTCACATAGCTATCTCACCTCAGTGGGCTTTGGGCAAGGATAAACAGCAGAGTAGGGGAATGTCTAATCCAACGGTTAAAGTATAACTAAAGGCAAAACTTTTTTTTTAGTTTTGGATAGAGTGGAGAAAGATTAGAACCCCTGTTAGTTTTTATTGTTATCTGTGTCTTCATTTGAGAGATTCACTCTCTCTTTTTGTTCTGTTTACAATTTTCATTGAAAGTGAAAGTAAAAGAAAATTCCATATTTTGGGTTGTCCCCAGAAAAGTAATAGAAGTGAAATCTTCTAATGGAGACACTCGTTTTGGGGACCTGGGGGTCCCCAAGAAATTCTCTTAATTTGCAGGGATTTCCTCTCACTTCCTGTTTGGCTATGGAACAGGAAGTGAAATCTCTCCAATGGGACACAGATGGCGAAAAAAAATCTGACATGGGTTATAACCCTCCCTTACTCTATCCAAAATGCAAAAAAAAAGTTTTGCCTATAGCTCTACTTAAGTAATTTCCTCCAAATGGCCATATAAGGATCAGTCAGGCTAAATCATATACCAAAACAATGTTAGCGTCAGAAACTGGGGCAATCCACTGGAATGAACAAACAAACCACCATATAAAGATATAGCTACAGATATTTAAGCTCAATTCCTTTCAGTCATCCAAAATAAGCAATCACCTACCCAGCTTATTGTAAATCACTGCTTCCAGGTATCTACCAGGGCGAACGGCTATAGCAACGAAACGCTGACATCGTTTTGGTATATGATTTAGCCTGACTGATCCCTATATGGCCATTTGGAGGAAATTAACTATTGGATTAGATATTCCCCTACTCTGATGTTTACTCTTGGCCAAATCCCACTGAGGTGAGATAGTTATGTGAGGGGTTTCAATGGATTTCATGGTATGCATTCACATGGATTTATGTGATGTCTCATGGCTATGTTTATATATTCCTATATAGGTAATTGTCATCTTTCAAGTTGGTTGACTATTTAGCTATAGCTCTGCAAGTAGTAGATTAGGCAATTAGGCATTAAGCATTAGGGCACTTTATGCCCTCGTGATCAGCTTTCCGAATATGGTGGGTATATCTTACCGCACCATTTAACTATAGCTCTGCACATGGTGGATTAGGCAATTATGGAATCTTAAACATTTAAGCCCTCGTGATCAGCTTTCCAGATATGGTGGGTACAGTTGTACTCATAAGTTTACATGCCCTGGCAGAATTTATGGGTTCTTGGCCATTTTTCATAGAATAGGAATGATAACAGAATATGAATGATAACACAAACAATTTTCTTTCACTCATGTTTAGTGTTTGGCTGAAGCCATTTATTATCAATCAACTGTATTTACTCTTTTTAAATCATAATCACAACAGAAACTACCCAAATGACCCTGATCAAAAGTTTACATACCCTGGTGATTTTGGCCTGATAACATGCACACAAGTTGACACAAAGGGGGTTGAATGGCTATTAAAGGTAACCATGCTCACCTGTGATCTGTTTGTTTGTAATTAGTGTGTGTGTGTATAAAAGGTCAATGAGTTTCTGGACTCCTGACAGACCCTTGCATCTTTCATCCAGTGCTGCACTGACGTTTCTGGATTCTGAGTCATGGGGAAAGCAAAATAATTGTCAAAGGATTTGCAGGAAAAGGTAGTTGAACTGTATAAAACAGGAAAGGGATATAAAAAGATATCCAAGTAATTGAGAATGCCAATCAGCAGTGTTCAAACTTTAATCAAGAAGTGGAAAATCTGTTGAAACCAAACCACGGTCAGGTAGACCAACTAAGATTTCAGCCACAACTGCCAGGAAAATTGTGTAGGATGCAAACAAAAACCCACAAATAACTTCAGGTGTAATACGGGACTCTCTGAAAACATGTGATGTGGCTGTTTCAAGATGCACAATAAGGAGGCACTTGAAGAAAGAGGGGCTGCATGGTCGAATTGCCAGAAGAAAGCCATTACTACACAAATGCCACAAAGTATCCCGCTTACAATACGCCAAACAGCACAGAGACAAGCCTCAAACCTTCTGGCACAAAGTAATTTGGAGTGATGAGACCAAAACTGAGCTTTTTGGCCACAAACATAAACGCTTCATTTGGAGAGGAGTTATCAAGGCCTATGATGAAAGGTACACCATTCCTACTATGAAACACAGAGGTGGATCGCTGATGTTGTGGGTGATGTGTGAGCTACAAAGGCACAGGAAATTTGGTCAAAATTGATGGCAAGATGAATGCAGTATGTTATCAAAAAATACTGGAGGGACATTTGCATTCATCAGCCAGGAAGCTGCCAAAACACAAGGCCAAGTCGACCTGTCATTGGCTACAGTAGAATAAAGTGAAGGTTCTGGAGTGGCCATCTCAGTCTCCTGATCTCAATATCATTGAGCCACTCTGGGGAGATCTCAAACGTGCAGTTCATGCAAGACAGCCCAAGAATTTACAGGAACTGGAGGCTTTTTGCCAAGAGGAATGGGCAGCTTTACCATCTGAGAAGATAAAGAGCCTCATCCACAAATAACACAAAAGACTTCAAGCTGTCATTGATGTTACATAGTAGATGAGGCTGAAAAAAGACACAAGTCCATCAAGTCGAACTTTGTGTGTGATTATATGTCAGTATTACATCGTATATCCCTGTATGTTGCGGTCGATCAGGTGCTTATCTAACAGTTTTTTGAAACTATCGATGCCCCCCGCTGAGACTACTGCTTGTCAAAGGGAATTCCACATCCTTGACGCTCTTACAGTAAAGAACCCTCTACGTAGTTTTAGGTTAAACCTCTTTTCTTCTAATTTGAATGAGTGGCCACATTGTCTTGTTAAATTCCCTTCTGCGAAAAAGTTTCATCCCTATTGTGGGGTCACCAGTATGGTATTTGTAAATTGAAATCATATCCCCTCTCAAGCGTCTCTTCTCCAGAGAGAATTCAGTGCTCTTCATAACTAATGTCCTCCAGACCCTTTATTAGCTTTGCTGCCCTTCTCTGTACTCGCTCCATTTCCAGTACATCCTTCCTGAGGACTGGTGCCCAGAAATGGACAGCATACTTCAGGTGTGGCCGGACCGGATTCTGAAGAGTGGGAGAATTATCACTTTATCCCTGGAGTTAATCCCTTTTTTAATGTATGCCAATATTCTGTTTGCTTTGTTAGCAGCAGCTTGGCATTGCATGCCATTGCTGAACCTATCATCTACTAGGACCCCCAGGTCCTTTTCAATCCTAGATTCCCCCAGAGATTCTCCCCCCAGTGTATAGATTGCATTCATATTTTTGCCACCAAAATGCATTATTTTAAATGTCTCTACATTAAACCTTTGCCATATAGTTGTCCACCCCATTAATTTGTTCAGATCTTCTTGCAAGGTTTCCACAACCTGCAGAGAAGTTATTGCCCTGCTTAGCTTGGTATCGTCCGCAAATACAGAGATTGAACCGTTTACCCCATCCTCCAGGTCGTTTATGAACAAATTAAATAGGATTGGTCCCAGCACAGAACCCTGTGGGACCCCACTACCCACCCCTGACCATTCCGAGTACTCCCCATTTATCACCACCCTCTGAACTCGTCCTTGTAGCCAGTTTTCAATCCATGTACTCATCCTATTGTCCATGCCAACGGACCTTATTTTGAACAGTAAACATTTATGGGGAACTGTGTCAAAGGCTTAAAAGGGGTAATACACGGTATTAAGAACTGGGGTATGTACACCGTTGATCAGGGTCATTTGGGTAGTTTCTGTTGTGATTATGATTTAAAAAGAGTAAACACAGTTGATCGAAAATAAATGGCTTTAGCCAAACACTAACCATGAATGAAAGAAAAGTTTTTGTGTTATCATTCATATTCTCTGAAAAATGGCCAAGAAATCATACATTCTGCAAGGGTATGTGAACTTATGAGCACAACTGTATATCTTATTGCACTAATATGGGGATTATAATGCAATAAAATGTAATTACTATAGGCCCTTCATGAATATAGTTGGTCTTGTATTCTTTAGGTTCCACTATTAGGCATACTCCTTCTATGACACACTAATTGATACACCACGGGGCTGTCTATTTATGTGTTACCATCGTTTTGAAATTGTATTCACATCCAGGGTGAGAATTTTTTGCCAAATGATCTGTCCAACTTATGATACTATTATTGTATTTTTTTTAAATTTGGCCCCTCCTACCCCAATGTTCTCCGATGAAGCCTATGTGAATGGCCACTACTTTCGGTGTATGTGAGTGTCAGACCGTTTTATCACTGCTCCAGCTGCCAGTAGGTAGAAGTACATGCACTAAGCACAGCTGTAGAGGACAATGTCAATCTCAAGAGCTGAGCTGGAATCCAGACAGCTACTAAACTTACCACCCCCCCCCCCTACAATTTTTGGAGGTTTTTTTTTCTTGGAATGGGTACCTTTTTCTGACAGGCACCTGCTCTCACTTCTGCATTTCCCACCTAGGTGAAAATTACAGAAGTTCAGCCCACCCCCTCCCTGCCTGCAGCCGCCAGGGACACATCACATGTCCAGCAGCCCTTAGGACCAGTCTGAGTGAATGCAGTGCTGGAGTGCAGTATTTGTAGCTGTTGACTTTTTTTTTTTTTAATGACCATAATTTTTCTTTAAGACCACACTTACTCTTGTGAAGACAATTCTAGAACTGTGAGAGCAGAATCTATCACATACTTCCAAAGACAGGGCAAAAATACATTTATGTGGGCTGTCAAAACTTTTTGTATAGCTTACTACAATGTGACACCACTATTTAGTGCCTGCAGCTTTGCAATTTCCTGTATCACCTCCCTGTAGATCAGTGGTTCTCAACTCCAGTCCTCGGGACCCACCAACAGGCCAGATTTTAAGTATTACCTTGGGGAGATGCAGACTAGAATACTGCAATCACTGAGCAGCAAGTGATATCACCTGTGATGTATTTCAGCTATCTTGCAAACCTGGCCTGTTGGTGGGTCCTGAGGACTGGAGTTGAGAACCACTGCTGTAGATCCTTATCTTCAGGCTGGTCACTGGTTAATGAATTAACAAGAGGCCACAGGAGAAGTCTAGACTGGGTCGAAATATCTTCCTGTATGGAACTCTGCTATAAAGACGCTAAAGTGTATTTAAAGCTAAAACGTATCTAAGCCTCAAAACAAAAATGTAATATATTGCAGCTTATCAGCCTATAAGTGTATTTTCTTCCATTCAAGCAGGGTCCAACAAATATGACTAAAGCTGGGGTGCCAAATCCAAACCCTATTGATGTCAACGTGAGCCAAAAGTAAAAAAAATAAAAAAACTGTTTGGGCCATTTTCTGGGCTAATAGGAAAAAAATGTGTCCCCAGATGGAATGGGGGGGGGGGGGGGGGGGGGGGCTGGGGCACACTGCCATTAGAGAAATGTGCCAATGCCAAAACGGAGAATAGATACATTTTTACATTTAGTTTGGCTGGGAGTAACAATTTTAGTAAAGTGATACATTTAAAATCCAAAACACCACAAAATAACATGCCTGGGGTGCCCTGCCTTCATCTGTACCAGACTCTTATCCTAGGTGTTATTGAGGCACTCTCATACACAAAATCTTTTTTACGGGGGACCCAATGCAAAAGAAGAAAAAACAGCGTGAGGTCCTTCCCAAAATCAGGCATGGATTTTATGGGGGGAAGGAGGGACCCCATGCAAAAAAAAACAAAAAACGATAAGTTCCCCCAGAAATCCATACCAGACCCTTATGTGAGCATACAGCTTGGAAGGCCAGGTAACACGTGCAGTCATACTAGGCCACATGCCCTCAACATGGGACGGGGGACCCTCTGGCAGATGGGGACTTATTGGAATCTTAAAGTCCCCTTTAACATTAAGGGGGAAGCCAGATACTGACTTCTCCCTCTATATAAATGAGTAAGGAGTACATTGTACCCCTACTCATTCACAAAAAAACTGTAAAAATACAGTTTTTGACAAGCTCTTTAATAAAAAAAAAACAGAGCTTCTTGATGTACATCCATTATCAATCACTTTTTCCTGCGATGTATATCCAAGTCAATCATAATGCTTGGCGCTTGCTAACCCACCGAAATAAAATAATAATGTCTCCGGCTGACACACTTCCAGTATCATCGCTTCCCAAGTCCAGCAGATGATAAACACAAAGGGGCGGGAGCTCCCAGGTGACATCATTAACCAAATGCCCTTGATTGACCAAAAGTGGTCATGCCCATATATGGTCCATATACAGTCAATGACATCACCTAGGGGCAACATAGCCACCCTTGGTCAGCAGCATTGTCGACCTGTAGAGGGAGTAGTGTTATAGGGACTATTTGATTTAGATTAACTTTATATTAGTGACTAGGAATAAGCTGGGTTCGGTCTGGACCTATGTTCGACCGATTCCAAAGGAAGATGTCAGTACTGAAACAATTACCTGCAGGCAGGGGATTTCCCTCCCCAGCTGATGTACATAAAGGGACGGAGATGCTTGCAACATCTATAACCTAATATGGCCACATGGCTATATTAGCTCAATGATGTCACAAGCATCTCTGCCAGATTATTTATCCGCTGTCCGCAGGTGATTGGCTCAGTACTGACATCTTCCTTCCGGTTTGGACCAAACTCAAACTCATTCCTATTAGTGACTAAAACATTAAAGCTTAAATCCAGCTAACACCTTTTAATCAGTTACAGAAACTGTTTTTTTTCTGTTTTAAACTAGGTTTTAACTAAATGAATGAAAGCTGACCATTTTAAACAGTAGCACCCCCTAAGTGTTAAATGGTGTGTCTCAACCCTCTAACTTTCACCCTTGCTAGAAAGCTTGATAATAATAACAAGAGACTTACTGACAGGATCAACAAGTAATAAATCTAATGTAAGAACATATCCAAATCCACAGCACCACTTAGCACTGACTTTTCTGTTTATACTTAAGACCCTCTCCTCCTGTCATCCATGGACAAGCTGGTTGCCGGCTCCTGCAGCTCGTCTCTGCTCACGACCTGCAATAAAAAGTTAAAAGCTGCACTCCAACAAGCTTTTCTTACCAAATTTATTTAAACCACTCCTGGGTTTGGGTGAAACCCGTCAAGGAAGTGTGGCTTTGGGTGGATATATTATGTATGCAGTTATTTGCTGATAGTTTAAATAAATACTGCAAGAAGAGCTTGTTGCGGTTTCCAGAGGTCATAGGAGGTAAAGACCATAAGGGGATGGAATAGGAGGTAAGGGGGCTCTTCCTCTGGGAACGCCTGTTCTGGTGACCTGTTTCTTCACTTTGGAGAAATTAGAACTTTATACTCACTTTCCGTTGTGTCTCAAGGACAGGAAATGAAGAGAAATCTCCTTAGTTGGGCACAGACAGCAATGAAAAAAAAAACAGAAGAGGTTATAATTACTTCAAAATCATACTTACAGATGCACCCAAAAACAAAAGCCCTGTGCAGTTCTACAGAGCTTGTATTCATCAGTGATAATCTAAGAATTGTAGGAAGTTTATTAAAATATAGATCTCAGGGGGGCAGAAGGCGGAGCCTAGCGGAGCAGACATGCATTGTTAGAGCTCCACACCGCTGAGGAGAGAAGAGAAGGACAAAGCGGAGCCTGCAGGCTCAAAAGGTATCCATTTGAACCTTTTTGCCCCAGGGAACAAACTGTGAAAGTTTGGGCAGGAAATATGGTACTGGGAGGAAACCGTGGCAGAAATAAAAATCACCTCACAAAGAGCTCACAGGCACTCACTGCAGCTGAAGCAGCTCCAGTCACCTCACAAGATACAGCATCAGGGCGCTCTCACAGACAGAAAATGTCACAGCAAGACTCTCCATTTGAGTCAGATACAGAACAAATCCTCTCACAAACTTCTCCACAAGCCTCCTCAGTTTCCCCAGTAATATTATTACAATTTGAAAAGATGCTTCATAAGGCTTTAAAACAAACCTCAGACCAAATAACAAAAAGCCTAACCAAAGAAATAAGAGAGCTGGGAAACCGCACTGCAGCCTTAGAAATAAAAATGGATGAAATTGAAATTACAACCCAAGAAAATATAACAGAATTGGAACAATTAAAAAAAGAGAATTTAATACTTCAAACTAAGCTCGAAGAATACGAAAATAGAGCCAGACATTCAAACTTGCGCATAAGGGGAATACCTGAAACTGTGACAGACCTGCAATCTACTATTACTGCTCTATTACAAGAACTAAAGCCAGATATCCCTATTGAACGTTTAGAACTGGACAGAGTACACAGAGCCCTCACAGCCAAAAAGAAAGATGGACCCCCACGTGATATAATCACAAAATTTTATTATTACAGAACGAAAGAACAAATACTAATTGCTGCAAGAGAAAAAAAGGAACTTAATTTTCAAGGACACAATTATCAAATTTTTGCTGACCTATCCCAACTTACTATTACTAGAAGACGATCCATGAAACCCCAACTAATGGAACTGCAACGCCACAACATTATGTATCAATGGGGCTTCCCCTTTTCAGTCAGATTTAACTACCAAGGTACAATTTACAGAAGCAGATCAGCAGATGAACTACAACAAACCCTTTTAAAATTAAATCTGACAGAACCCACAAGCAGCAACTCTCCCACACGCAGAAGAATGGCGTCATCTTCACCTTTAGGCAGCACCCAGAAAATTTCAGAACAAAATGGGAATCATCATTCTCACAAAAGAGGCCGTTATGCCACATCATCCATGGACCAAGAAGATTCAATGGACTGACATCCTAATTCCTGATATCTCTTCATTTATTATACTAAGAGATGGTTCTCTATAAAAAACCTATATTTATAACTGAATGTAACTGCATTCTGATAGTCACACACTGTGTGGGATCATGTTACATTCCAGTTATATTTCTTATTACTTCTGATTCATATAGCCTTAGAATATATAAGTGAAATAAGGAAATTCTTGTTCAGTTATATATTATCAGGTAATAACAATAGATTTATTACTTTTTAGGACAAATATGTTCAATAATCCAGAAGTAATGGAAGCTTTTTCTTTCTTTTCTTAAAACAAATATATTATTACCTAACTAGTTCCTAGAACTATGTTTTTGTTTATTCTAATCTGAAGCAATACAACCTCAATTTTATGAGTTAACATATCTAAACAGTTACATATGAATAAAATATGTAATTGTTTACTCTAAAAGGGTTAAAATCCCAAAATAATTCAAACTATCTTCATCAATACCAAAGTTATTAACAGTACCTTTCTAACTGAATTATTTAGCCTAGGGCAAGACTAACCATATACAACCACCCTGGAATAAATAATTTCAACAAAAACTATATTCTGCACTCCAATTAATGAAACATCATTTTGATGTCTTTTGACATAGCACTTCTCTCCTGTAAGCGGAAGATCCGTGTACCCCCATTAGCCCTCCTCATTCTCCCAACCATATTATGTGGGAGTGTGACGAAGGCACTTATTCCCCTGAGAGAGATATTTATTCTCTTTCACGGGTAAATTGTGATTACTTGCAAAAAATAATTTATACAATGTATCATCTAATCTCATATGTTTTTTGTTTACTCTTTACTCCAGAATTCACTGGTTTCTTTTCTATCTATTCATCTCTTCAGTCCACACTGGTTGATCTGCGCAGTCAGCTCTGCATAACAAAAAGTAAGTCAAAACTATTTGATCTATTGCCATGGCACCACTGAATATACTTTCCCTGAATGTTCAGGGAATAAATGTCCCTCAAAAAAGGACCAAAGCCTTCCGTACTTTCCATAACAAGAAGGCTCACATAGTATGCCTCCAAGAAACACACTTCACCAAAGATTCTACTCCAAAATATATTTCTCCTTTTTATCAACAAATTTACACGGCTTCTGCCTGTACCAAGCAAAGGGGAACTCTAATTGCATTTCACCGATCCACACCATTCACCTTATCATCAGAAATGAAAGACCCAGAAGGTAGATACCTGATACTCATGGGTTATATAATGGATACAGCAATCACGGTGATTTCCTACTACGCTCCTAACAAACAACCTACACCATTCCTCTCACATATATTACAAGTGATTAATACACACAAAATAGGAACAGTGATAATGTGTGGGGATTCGAACCAGGTCCTCCTCCCATTTCTAGATAAATCACCTTTTACACCATCCAAAATAACCTCTAGATTACCTTTTTCTCAACTTCTTTCCAAATACAATCTGGTAGATTCATGGAGAGAAAGTAACCCAATGAAAAAGAAATTCACTTATTTCTCGCACCCTCATCAAACCTTCACCAGAATAGATCATATTTTTCTAACAATAGGAATGATACCAGAAATTATTGCATCAGATATAATTCCGATTCCGTGGTCTGACCATAATGCAGTATACACTACTATAGCCTCAGCCATACCAAAAGCGCATGACCCAACGTGGTACTTACCGGACATAATGCTCAAACACCCACTACATCAGATGGCCATTGAACAAGCTTTAAAGGAATACATATCAATTAATAATACAACAGACATCTCCCCAATAACACTGTGGGAAGCTCATAAGCCTGTCTTGCGTGGTACAATACAAAGACAAATGGCACTATTTAAACAGGAACGCAAAAATCTAGCAAAAAAACTAGAACTCAATTTTAATGCAGCCTACATATCATTTCAAGATAATCCATCTCAGAGTACAAAATCTCATCTGGAAAAATCTAGACTGGAATACGATCTATTTCTCACTGAGTCAGTTGATAAATCCCTCAAACGCTCCAAACACAATTTCTACATGAATACAAACAAACCAGGTACATATTTGGCTCGGGCATTAAATTCAACTAACAAATCTTTCAAACCAATACGTTTGAAATTATCAAAAAATGTTTACACTTGTAATCCAGTTAAAATAGTCCATAAATTTCACTCACATCTCGCAACTTTATACAAGACAAACAATGAATTTAATCCTACAGAAGCTGAATCCTTCTTCTCAAAAATAAACTTACCTGAGTTATCTCAGAATCAAAAAAGCAGTTTGGATGAGCCTATAACTATAGATGAAGTTGCTAACGCCATAAAAGACCTAAAACTTAACAAAAGACCAGGCCCAGACGGCTACTCGGCTTTATACTATAAAACATTCTCAGAAATACTCTCTCCCATTCTCACTGAAACTTTTAACAAACTTCTAGATGGACATTCTTTTCGGCAAGAAACACTAATGGCAATTGTTTGTATGATCCCAAAACTCCTTTCTGATGATACTTCCTGTGTGAATTATCGGCCTATCTCTCTGTTAAACCTCGATATTAAATTATTAGCAAAAATAATAGCAAAACGCCTCAATAGCATTATAGGAAAATTAATACATAGAGATCAAGTAGGCTTCATGCCAAATAGACAGGCAGGCGATAATATACGCAGGGCAGTGTTATTGGCACATATTGCTAAAAAACGGAAAATCCCTTTATGTTTTCTATTTCTCAATATTAAGAGGGCATTTGACACAGTATCCTGGCAATATATGCAATATTCATTACAAAAATGGGGTTTTGGACCCCACTTTTTAACATGGATCAAAGCATTATATAATAAACCCAAAGCCTATATAAAATATGCTGGATACAAATCTGAAGCCTTTAATATCGAAAGAGGTACCCGACAGGGTTGCCCATTATCTCCCTTATTATTTGCCCTTATACTCGAACCCATGGCCCAATACATCAGAACAAACCAAACTATAACTGGCATTGAAGTAGGAGGTATTACACACAAATTATGTATATTTGCAGACGATATATTACTTTTTCTATCATCACCACAGGTCTTTGGTCCTAACTTAATACCAGCTCTTGATGGATTTGCAGCCCTATCCGGCCTTATGATTAATCCTAAGAAATGCCTAGTGCTTAATATTTCACTCACAAACATGGAATTGATCCCGGCTAGGGCTGCACTCCCATTCACATGGGCAGAAAAATCAATCCCATATCTTGGAATTCATTTAACAGCATCTCATTCTGACTTATTCTCAACCAATTATCCTCCTGTATTAAGACAGATCACAAATCTAATAAAACAATGGTCGCAACTTCCTTTATCCTGGATAGGGAAGATTAATGCAATCAAAATGACTATTCTACCCAAATTGCTTTATCTATTCAGAGTCCTCCCTATTCCAATTCCTTCCTATTTTTTGAGAATAGTACAAAAAAGAGCAACTTCGTTTATATGGGGCTCTTCTAAACCACGGATACCTATACACACACTACATCTTCCCAAAAATAAAGGAGGCCTGGGATACCCTAATTTTACTAACTACTACAGAGCAGCACATTTGGCCAGTCTGTCCAAATACCATGCAAAACAGGAAATCCCATTATGGGTATTTATAGAGGCTTCAGAAAATGACCCTCTATTAATATCAAATTTATTATGGCTTGATCCTAAAGACCGCTTTAAAATTCATAATCCCATAACTAAACACTTCTTATCTCTCTGGGATAAACTAAAAACCAAATATCAGTTACAATCTCCACACAATCCTCTCCTTTCTTTTATCAGAAATCCGGCCTTTTATCCGGCATGGATCTACCCAAATTCTTTTAAAGCTTGGACAACATTAGGCATTCAGACACTAAATGACTTCATAGCATCTAAATCATTCCTTTCATTCCCATCGCTTAGAGAAAAATATGATCTACCAAACTCTGAGATATTTAGATATCTCCAAATCAAAAATTTCTATACACCATTCCTAAAGGGGGATACACCATTATCCCAATTATCCATTTTTGAATCAATCTGTACAAAAGATCCATTTGCTAAAGGTACAATTTCATCGCTTTATAATCAATTATATGGAGTAGCAAATCTTAATAGACCCTCTTACGTTCAGAGGTGGGAGGAGGACCTGGGACGAACTTTAGAAGACACGGACTGGTCTAACATATGGCTCACATCTAAGTCATCTTCACCCAACATCTTAGCACTGGAGACAAATTATAAAGTCCTAACTCGCTGGTACCTTGTACCCGCTAGAGTGGCAAAATATTCACCTAATACCTCAGCTCTTTGTTTTCGAGGATGCCCAGAAATAGGCACATATTTACACATATGGTGGACGTGCCCAGTAATCCAAACCTTCTGGAAGGAAGTCTTTGTGATTGCATCTAAAATATTTAAAAAAATAATACAACCAGATCCATATTTAACTTTACTTAATCTAAAACCGGAATGGTTAACACTCTCTCAATTCAAACTTATGATCCAACTAATAACGGCTGCAAAACAAACAGTGGCCAAGGCATGGAAATCTCCTACATTGGTACTAGCAGAAACAATTCACAGAATTAATAATACAATGTCCCATGCTAAGATGGTAGCCATCGATCAAAATCAAATTCCAAAATTTGAAAAACTTTGGCACCCTTGGATAAAACAACAGTTCCTGTCAAATTTCAATGACTCTGTCCTGTTGCCATGGTAACAGATTAAATGACTTACAGAGACACCCATTCTAAGGCTTCAAAGAGAACTAAAAAGAATAATAAACTGACGAGCGGGACAACCTTGTGGACCATACCTCTACCTTTCAACCCTTTTTCTTCTTTCTCTTTCCTTTTCTCCACCTTACGATTAAAGCTCATTATCAGAATTTATTTGACCTATATACACTCTACTTGTAAACAATATGTATAGTAGGTATAAATCATTTAAATACCTACAAAAGTAAATAAGGAAATGATATATATCTTTAATTTAGGTTTACGTGAACCCAATGTTTAATATTTGAAATTTCATGATATTTACCTATATAAACCCTACTGTAAAACAATGAGCTTACTTTATAGATCCTTGTAAACTTACTTTATGTATCTTTATAACATTGTATACTCAATAAACTTCTTTTGACAAGGAAAATATAGATCTCAGGGGTAAAAATTATATTCGCAATATTTAAGAATGTACCGTTTTCTGAAAGTATGTTTTTATATTTTCCTAGAGTTCCAGTTTAAGGCCTTAGAGCAGCTATTTAGTGGCTCGGTGGAACACTGAGGTGTGTGTTCTAGCTTCAGAATGTGATTTTTGTGTTTTTTATAAAGACGTTGGATAGAATCTACTGATTGTAACCTAAGCTGTACATGGAAGGAAATGAACGAATTTACGTTTTCATAATCTAATAACAATCAGCCCCATGACTATCGCTTAGTGGAGGCCGAGAACGGTTAGACTAAACTTTGTTTAACCTTATAAAAGGGCTTCCTGATGTTATCTTCTAGGAGAAGGTGTCCCTTTTCTAGCAGTGTGTCCTCGTAGAATGTGATCAGGAGGAGGCCACACAAACATTGCTGATTAAATGATGCTCTCCAACAAATCCTACCATCTCACTGAGTATAGGAGCCCTGCTCTCCTTACACAGCACAACCGGAGAGCCCAATGCAGGGACTGGGAAGAGAACAGCCAATATACACAAGACACAGGAAGGTGAAATGAGAAATCTTATAACCATAAAATCAAAAGGTATTTGCAAGCACAGAACATATGTATCCAGGCAATGTCTTATTGTTACAAGTGTGCAAGGCTGTGCTAACCCCTTCCCTGCCAGATGGTATTCTGCTTCTTATTGTATACATGGTTGGTGGCAATTTTTTTTCAGGACAGATGCAGACACACAACTGTAAACAATACTGTACTCCGATAACAGTATGTAGTTAATAAATGTAAAGAGAATATTCAGTATATGAATGCCTTTTTTGTTTCACATGCCTTGTTTATAGTTTTGTCCACATGTACATGCAGACCAAGCTGTCCAACAGAAGTGACATTGTGTGGGAAAAATTATAACACTGCCAGAGTGCTTATGACAGTTTCCTTTTATTTATATAGTTTTTTTTTTTTTTTTTAAAGGGCTGTTGCTGTAACTGGCTAAAAAGTGTTAGCTAGAAGCATTTGGCTTTAAAGTGCCACTAAATGATATCCGTATTCTCCAATAATAATCAATACATTTAACTTCAAATAGTGTAGTGCTACTTCCATAAATTAGTGCTTAACTAAATAAAATAAGATAAATAACAGTGCAACAGTACATAAGTGCAAAAATATGCAATAAGTGATATATATCACAATACTAAACTCAAACCCTAGAGTATAGTTAATCCACAGATAATAAAGATAAAATATAAAGTGCTAAGTGTCCATAAATTCATTTTTAAAAGTAGTTCATTATGGGGTACTATTCCACCACAGTGTTGGTAAAAAATACACAAAGTGCTCCTACTATCCTTCACCCGTGCACACTAGCTGCTCACCTCACGTTATGACCCCTGTTTGACCAGTAGGTCATAACCAGCTGTTCCCCCCAGGGGGTAATACAGCATCTGTGTGGCGTGCTATATCTCTGTGTCTCCTGTGTCCACCTCTCAGATTCCAGAAACTCGGGTGTGCTTAGGGGATGATGGTATATGGAAAAGGAACAGAACTGACAATCTAGTGCTCTCCGTTTGACATAATTTAATTCATGGATAAAAAAGTAATACACTCACATGAGAGGTACTTCAGCAGTGCTAGCTGTAATACACATATATCGGGTAACTCTCCATACAATGAGATGGCTGCGGGATGACGTCAGATTTTCAGTCCTCCATATACGTTACGTCCCTAGGTGTGGACTTCCTCAGTAGAGGTCAATTTGTATTAATATGTTCAACTTATAAAATTATTCTAAGGCAGAGCTTTCTATGACATAAAAGAACTACTAATAAGTGCCTAAATAAATTATATGCTATGAATACTGTTAATGTAAACATATATGTTACACATAAGTGCATAAATATTGACACAGTGCAAAAAAGTATTTTGTGCAAATTTTGAGGGCTATTTGTGCCTTGTTCCCAGGGTCTCCCCTGTAGTGAGTATTCCACCACGGCCTGTAATATTTACACACCACACTCTCCAGATGTCGTAAACTCTCTTACTATACAGCAAGGGAAGTCAAGAAGGCTTGTAGGTCTTTAGGGAGACCTGTCCCGCAATTCCTGATGTTTCCTGGTGGTTCTTACAGATGCTTGCTTCTCCTTATTATGATCCTGATGTTTCTCCCAAAGTTTAATAGGCAGGCAAAAAAATATAAACGGAGAGACAGCCTCTCATAGTTTAAAATCCTTAGATATGTTTATTCATTAAAATATAATTTAAAAACAGCGCCACTAAAATAGTGATACAATCTAAAAAACGCCCCACTATAGCATGCATAAAATTGACGCTATTCCCCTATTCCTCTCTTCCTTGTGCATATGGTACAGGTTGTACCCAAGGTAGGGTTTGTTCCTAGAATCTCCCCCTTCTCCCTCCTCCCTGTATGTATTTGCTCCTCCCCCTTTGGCCCAGATAAAAGTTTGGCTTCCCCGGGGGGTCCCACATAATTCAGTTTGTGAAAATCCCTCCTATAAAAGGGTCTTCATACCCTCCTGGGGTTCTGACATATTCGTTTTCATATTCTAATGGTCTAAACCAGTGCTCAAGTACCCCCAATGGGCCATGTTTTTGGGAACTTCCCTTAGATAACATAGCTCTTATTAATACCATTTCATTGATTTTGTTTTAAAGCAGCTGTGCAAAGTAAAGGAAAACCTGAAAACATGGACTGTTGGGGGTACTTGAGGACTGAGGTTGAGAACCACTGGTCTAAACCATAAACTTGTTGAAGCTAGGTTGTGCTAATTGAAAATAGATTTTTAAATAATCAATACACATCCAATACTTAAAGGGAACTAAACGCTCTCAAACAACATTAAATACTTTTAATCCTCATGCTGCTAACATTAGTAAATAGATAGGAAGGTATATTATATTCGCTTGTTTTAAAGTGGATGTAAACCCTCACATATACCCAGTGAAGTGAACAGCCTCAGATCATACACAGGGATGAAAAAAATCTCTATACATAAGTTTTACATGTATATCTGCTGTCTTCATCTTTATATACTGTTTAGAAAGTGCACATCGTGTTAGGAGCTTTTCTCTTCGTGTTCAGCACTGCAGTGAAGCCTGGGCATACAGTCGAGACAGCTGATTGGAGGAATGGCACACACCCCCTCTCCTCATAGGTAGAGACTTTCAGAGCCGTTTGTTGAATAGTTCAGGGCTCGGCTAATCTATTCTTTTATCACAGTTGATGGAGAACTTCAAGAGTTATCTGGCTGATAACAGAAGAATGGAGCAGGAGACAGCTATGAGACTTAGGGCTTTGAAGAGAGATAACAAAACACTGCAGATATATGTGCCCAGCTCAAATGTCATGAATTGGGTTTACATCCACTTTAAACCTTTTTTCACATTTCTTCAGTTGCTTCCTGGTTTCTGGCCTAGGCCAAAAAAAATGTCATGCATCCCAGGAGTTTTCATGGGCATTTTTTTTTCTTTCATCTGCAGGAAGTTTCCTTTAGTTTATATAGTTTTTTTTCTTTAAAAGGGATGCTGCTGTAACTGCCTAACAAGAGTTAGCTAGCAGCATTTGGTGTTAAAGTGCCACTAAATGATATCCCTATTCTCCAATAATAAACCACACACATCCAATACTTAAAGGGAACTCAAACAACATTAAATACTTTTAATCCCCATGCTGATAGCATTAGTAAATAGATAGGAAGTTATATTATTTTGTTTTATTTTAAATATTTCTCGAATTGCTTCCTGGTTTCTGGCCTGGGCCAAATGATGTCAAACATCTCAGGAGTCTTCATGGGCATTTTTTTCCTTTTTCTGGAGGGAGGGCATTTTTAGCTAAGCACACCCTCCTGCCTGCATGCCAAGGGCAGATGGATTCCAATAAATAAATGCTACATGAATTATCTGCCCTTACTCAAGATGGCCGCTGCTAGAAATGCTAGGGCGGCATTTTTCAAAGCGATTTGTCAACAAAATAAAGCCATGAATTAGATAGCATTTTTGGTTTGTTCTGTTTAAATACTGTACAGTTAGTTCTGCTTTAATGGCCTTTATTAATTTTTTGATTAAATTGTTTATTACTGTGTTTTTCAGCTTCTTTGGCTGACAGTCCTCTGTGAGCTTCTGAACCTCTCCATTTCATCCTCATTTCCAGTCGTTTGGAAGGAGCAGTGCTTTTTAGTTATAGTCATGTAGACTGCTCAATGCACACTACACATCCCTAGTCCATAGTTCATCTAGGAAGCAAACAAGAGGGTGGCTGCCATAGGTGTACGCATCCTATTGCATTAGGGTGTGCACCCCAAAGCTCAAGCACATATGTGTACATATATATCTACAGACAGTGTCAGTAGAACAGTGGATAGTGTCATAAGGTCAGAGATTGGTTTCAGTAGGGCAGTGGACAGTGTCAGTAGTTTTTATTATTTTATCTTTTATTATTTTTTTACAATTTTTTTTTTACAATTTTTTTTAGAAGAAAAAAAAGAAAAGGTGAAACCTTTTTTATTATTTGGTGACATTTCAGGGGTCTAAACAGGAGGAATATGCGTCACACTGGGGAGGGGGGGTGCCCAAGCACACCTGGCACACCCTGTGCGCACACCTATGGCGGCTGCATTCCGACATACAGTAGGACCATGGAGAAGCCTCCCTCTAACAGGAAGTTGGATCACATCAGCAACAAAAAAACTAATTTGGAGATTTGGAGGAGGCTGAGAGCAACAGGTACTTTTTTGATTTAAAAATACTTTGTTGTTTTTTTTAAAACTTGGGTTTAGTGTCACTTTAATGTGTTTGTTGCTTATTTAAAGCCCAATTAAAGCTGCATATACAGTGATAAATATGTTTCTTATTTTTATTTTATTTATTCTTAGATTATTTTGTGCTGCAGTTCGGTTTAAATTACTCTGCGCTATAAGCATGCTAGAGAGTCAGACCACTGATCAACACAGAGCACAGGGGATTGGGTCTCCAGCAGTCCAACATCCCCCCCTTTTTTGTGTTAAGTTAAACAAATCTGACAGCATTACAGTAATTAATATAGAAGCTTCAGTTAGGGTTTAAAACCCATCTGAAACTACATTTCAATCTAAAACTATACAGTGCACAGGGTTACAGCACTCAAAGCTCAATTACACACAATGGATCTGCTGGCAGGAGGTGTTTTAAAATCAAACCATCATAGCTATATTTTTCTGTATCAGTATAGCAGAGGGCTGTATGCTAGCTATGGTACTACCCTATAGACCATAGGACTCCAAACTTTCTAAACAAAGGGTCCGTTTACTATCCTTCAGACTTTAAGGGGGCCAGACTGTGGCCAACGAGAGTACATGTCCCAGCATTATTGGGATGAAACAATTCCTCATCCTTGGTGTTAGTGGGAGGAATAGTGCGCCATCATTGGTTTTACTGGGAGGAATTGTGCCACATGATTGTTGTCATTGTGCCCCATTCTTGGTGTCATTGGGAAGATTAGTATCCCATCATTGATATCATTGATAGGAATTGTGTCCCATCATTGGTGTCATTGGGAGAAATTATACCCTTCATTGGTGTCAGTGAATAAAATAGTATCCCAAGGGCCGGATGAAAGCAAGCAAATAGCCACATCCAGTTTGGAGACCACTGCTTTAGACAATAGGTATTGGGTTGATATTTTGGGACATAAAAAAAAAATATCCCATTGGATTCAGTGGGTGAGCTGGCAAATTGGCTGATGGCCATTAATAAAGGCTATGTTTCCTAAACACTACACTGTTTAAACTATGATGATGGCATTGGTTATGATAAACATATGATTATTCCTAAATGGTTATTAAACAGTCATGTTTTTAGGATATTTTTGTTATTTTTAACTCATTTTCTTTACTGATATTCTATACTGGTAACGAGCACGTGGAATATTGTAAAACAGTTGCAGGAAATAAATGCAAAAGCTCACCAGTGTTAATTTCGTCGACTAAAATGACTAAAACATTTTAGTCAACTAAATGAATACTATTTTAGTCGACTAAAATATGACTAAAACTAAAACAATAGAGATGACTAAAATACGACTAAAATAACATTTTAGTCAAAAGACTAAAATCGGACTAAAACTAAAATGCCATTTTAGTCAAAAGACTAATGCCCCGTACACACAGTCGGACTTTGTTCGGACATTCCGACAACATAATCCTAGGATTTTTTCCGACGGATGTTGGCTCAAACTTGTCTTGCATACACACGGTCACACAAAGTTGTCGGAAAATCCGATCGTTCTGAACGCGGTGACGTAAAACACGTACGTCGGGACTATAAACGGGGCAGTAGCCAATAGCTTTTATCTCTTTATTTATTCTGAGCATGCGTGGCACTTTGTCCGTCGGATTTGTGTACACATGATCGGAATTTCCGACAACGGATTTTGTTGTCGGAAAATTTTATCTCCTGCTCTCCAACTTTGTGTGTCGGAAAATCCGATGGAAAATGTTCAATGGAGCCCACACACGGTCGGAATTTCCAACAACACGCTCCGATCGGACATTTTCCTTCGGAAAATCCGACCGTGTGTACGGGGCATAATACTAAAACTAAATTGAAATTTGACTTCAAAATTAACACTGGTCTGTAGTGCATGTTCATACCTCAATACCATAAATAATAACATATTAGATTTTTCACTCCAGTAGTATATAATGAGTTTGGAAATTGTAGAGAAATGTTAACTAATGCATTCCAATTTAATTACACCTATTAGATTTTAGACAACTAAAATGAGTTTTAGTTGACTAAAATGTACTGGAGATTTAGTCGACTAAATACGACTAAAACTAAAACAATTGCAAAAGACTAAAAAGGGACTAAATCTAAAATACTATTTTAGTCCTAAGACTAAAACTAAATCGAAATTTGCTGCCAAAATTAACACTGATGCTCACTTATATTTTTTTATTTTTATTATGTGTTTATTATTGCTAAAATGCAGCCACTTTTTAACAGTGTCTTTTAGCAACTAAAAAGAAAATAAAAACAAAAATATAAGCAATGCTATGTTCATATGTTTCCACCGTAATAAAAAAAATGTGGTAGATGGAAATATAAAATTACTATATCCTAATTTATTCATTGTGAAGTTTTACTTAATTTAAAATCTCATAAACAGGCTCTATAAGCAGATGACATCAACAGAGCAGTATGATTTAACAGTGTGGATTTTTCCAGTGAAGTCTTGGGAGGTCTGTGCAAGTATTCCTGGACATTGCAGGGAACCAGTTTTTCAGGTAGAACTCCTGGAGGCTGTGCTGATGGAAGACTTTCCAAGCAGAATGTGAAATTGTATGACATGAGTGATATTGATGATCATACAACACATTGCCCTCCCCAACACAATGTTTGTATTGTACTGTAACATGGAGCAGACAGGTGTCTCCTTTGGTCTCCTTCAGCTGATGTGTAAAAAACTCTGGAGAAAACGCCATACAAAAATATGAACATTTGTCTGTGCTCAAATATAAAAATGTATCACTGAATATTTTAAAAACGGCAAGTCATATTACTATGTAATATACAGCATATATATATATATATATATATATATATATATATATATATATATATATATATATATATATATATATATATATATATATATATATATATATATATATATTTTAGAACATATATATATTATATGCACATATATTACATCTTATGTAAAATATATATTAATATATAAAAACATATATATATATATATATATATATATATATATATATATATATATATATATATATATATATATATATATGTATTTATATTTATTTATTTATCATTATTTTTTTCTTCTCTCAGCTTTGGTGTGTGCACTACAAAATTAAAAAGCAGTTTTTAGAAGGTAGGAGGTAGAAATAGGCAAACATTTGCAATCAGCATTGCGTGGGTGAACCTACACATTGTGGGCAATGACTAGTGCACACAAAAAACCTACAGTCACTGAAATGCTTTAAAAGCTTTTGTATGCTGGAAACAGAAATTAATCAGAGTATATAATGGAAAATAGTGTTTCTAAGAGCAAAACATTGACATCGGGAGATACAGTAACTATGTTGTATTTGCACAGTTCCTTTATTAAAAGCTGGTATATTTTGCCTGGATTTCATTAAGCAGGCCATGCAATGTGGCCCATGGATTGAGGGGACACGCTTTTGTTGAATTTGAAAAGCAATTGAAGACATAAGATAGCGCTTTCAATCATGAGGACATGAAAATTGTCCCAACTGCTCTTAAAATTATTATTTTTTTTCACAGTTTTTGATTTAATCTTTTAATAATTTGACTTAAAGCTGTCAATTTATTGTCCAGTTTCAGCTTCACTATTTACCAACTTTTTGGTTGTTGATTGAACTTGTAAATGGTAGATTACTTTGTTTCCAGCTATTACTTTTAACCGCATTTTTGGTCCCTGGTGGATGAAAGTGTTTGGTTGAAAGGCCAAATAGCTCGGTGTTGGGCTCATCAAACCACAGAATCTTCTGCCAAACAGCTTTAGCATCTCCCATGTGCCAGTTGACAAACTGTAAATAAATGTTATGTGAATTTTGAGTTACCAGTTGGCAATTTTTTAAACTCTTTCCCATAAAGCTACAACTGGTGAAGCACCTTTGCAGCCCTCATTGTATGCATTGTCTCCCCAATCTCAGCCACTAGGGCTTTTTAATTCCTTCGAAATTGTCATAGGTTTCTTGGTGGCCTCTCACAAGTCTCCTTCTTGGCAGATTTTCACTTGGCCCATACTCTTTCCATTTCTACCGATTGATTTGACGGAACTCCAAAGGATATTCAATTAATTGGATTTTTTTCTTATATTCAGCTCACAGCCTTTCAATTACCTTTCACATATTGTTTGAGGTGTTCTTTTAACTTTATGGGGTAGGTTCTGCTACAATATTGACCCACCAGAAGTTGAACCCATCAAACACACAATGGGTTTGATTTTATTAAAACTGGAGAGAGCAAAATCTGGTGCAGCTGTGCATGGTAGCCAATCAGCTTCTAACTTCCGCTTGTTAAAAAAAAAAAAACTTGGAAGCTGATTGGTTTCTACTCAGAGCTGCACTAAATTTTGCACTCTTCAATTTTAGTAAGTCAACCCTATTATGTGTTTCATTGTCTTGCAAATTCTACACTACACTCACCTGAAACCCCCTGACCGCACACACAAGTGATCTCCATTTTTCCAAATGTTTTGTCTGTGGAAATTATTTGGCTACACCATTGATGATTTTAATTTACAGTATGTATGGCATATTAAATGTGATGTATACTTATGTAGTCAGTTATTTGGATTTTTCTCATTGTAATTAATTTAAATCACTTGGCCGAAATTTGTCTTCATGTTGACGATAAAGAATATTTTTCTGTTGATCAGCAGAAAAAAAATTTTTTTAGAGTGTTTCAATGTTCTATGATAATAAAAGAAAAAAAATCCAAGGGCTTGAATACATTTTAGAGGTACATTTTTTTTTTTTTTTCTTTAACATGCTGCTTAAAAATTTGTGAATCAGTACTGCTTGGACCTTGAAGAAAGGGACATACCCCGAAAGCTTGTCCTGAAAAATTGTATGTTAGTGCAAATAAAAAAAGTATCACGGACAGTACTCAATTTTCTCTGTCACAATTGCACTAATACGGCTACAATCAAATCAAGTATAGGTACATTTAATAGGTTACATCCTACAGTAGCCACTGATGGCCAGAGATGAGGACGTTCACTGTTCTGCTGATCAGATATAGTGATGGGATGGATGATTAAGGTGGCGGTTGTGTGGGAAGTGGATGGTAGAAGACATCTTTAACAATTCATCATTCTGACAGCTAGTCTAGTCACCTGGAATTCATTAAAACAACAGTTGTGTTGTGTGATAACTCGTTCTCTCCTCTGCCTTGTATGGTGGTGTCTACTTCATGCCTTTTTTTTATTCGCTACAAGTGTTTGCAGCAGCCTGTAGTTTCCAGTGGCTGTTATAATTAGATTAACTACATGGTTTTATATAGTTCATTTTTTGCCTTTTCCTTATTCAGGGCTGACAAAGTTCTTATGTGCTGCAACAGAATGGTAAGACTGCCCTCTAATGGACGCTGGTATAATCTCACCATGAAAGTTCTTTATAAGTCTGATAAATTTTTTCTATCTCATTTGGGGTAGCCACTGGTAATAGTGAGCTTAGGTGGATCTCTAATATTAAGGTTGCAAGCATGCTCACTAGGCCATTGGTCTTAGACTATCCAGCAGGGATGCTTTACTGAAATGTACTAAAATAAAATACATATATTAGTATATGTATGCATGTTAGTTAAAGTGGAACTTCACTCTCACAATCAACATTGAAAATCTTTCATCCTTATGTGGCCAGCATTAATAAATAGATAGGAAAGTATATCATATTTACATGTTTTAACCTTTTTTTTACATTTCTTCATTTACTTCCTGAATTCCAGGCCTGGACAAATGATGTCATACATCCCAAGAGTCTTTAGCAGGGAAGGAGGGGCTTTCTTAGCTAAGCACACCCTCAAGCCTACATGCCTGAGCTAAGGGCAGATGGATTCCAGGAAGTAAAAGCTACATCAGCAGTCTCCAAACTGTAGCCTGGGGCTGGATGCAGTTCTTTTTTTGCTTTTATCCGGCCCTTGGGGTACTAGTACATCCACTGACACCAACAATGGGGCACAATTCCTACCACTGACACAATCAAAAGGGCACAATTCCTCCCACTGATACCACCAGTGGGGCACAATGCCTTCCATTGACACCAATGATGGGGCATAATTCCTTCCATTGATACCAAAGATGGGCCACTATTCCTCCCACTGACACCAAAAATGGGGCACTACTCCTCCCAATTATACCAACAAAAGGGCACAATTCCTCCTACTGTCACCAACAACGGGGCAGAATTTCTTCCACTGACACCAACAATGGGGCATAATTTCTTCCATTGACACCAACGATGGGGCACTATTCCTCCAACTGACACCAACAACGGGGCGCTATTCCTTCCACTGACACCAGCAATGGGGCACTAGTCCTCCCACTGACATCAAAGATAGGGCATTGTTTACTCCCACTGGATACCAGGACATTTTTAACTACCATAGGCCATAGTCCGGCCCTCTTAAGCGCTTCAGCCCTGGAAGATTTTACCCCCTTCTCGACCAGAGCACTTTTTGCGATTTGGCACTGCGTCGCTCTAACTGACAATTGCACGATCGTGCGATGTTGCACCCACACAAAATTGACGTCCTTTTTTCCCACAAATAGAGCTTTCTTTTGGATGTATTTAATCACCTCTGCGGTTTTTATTGTTTGCGCTATAAACAAAAAAAAGAGCGACAATTTTGAAAAAAAACACATTATTTTTTTTACTTTTTGCTTTAATAAATATCCCCCAAAAATATATAAAAAAATATTTTTTTCCTCAGTTTAGGCCGATATGTATTCTTCTACATATTTTTGGTAAAAAAAAATCGCAATAAGCGTATACTGATTGGTTTGCGCAAAAGTTATAGCTTCTACAAAATAGGGCATAGATTTATAGCATTTTTATTATTTTTTTATTTTACTAGTAATGGCGGCGATCTGCGATTTTTATCATGACTGCGACATTATGGCGGACACGTCGGACAATTTTGACACGTTTTTGGGATCATTGGCATTAATACAGCGATCAGTGCGATTAAAAATGCATTGATTACTGTAAAAATGTCACTGGCAGTGAAGGGGTTAACACTAGGGGGCAGTGAAGGGGTTAAGTGTGTCCTAGTTTGTGTTATAACTGAAGGGGGGAGGGGACTGTGCAGGGGAGATGACAGATCGCTGTTCATACTCTGTATGAACAGACGATCTGTCTGTTCTCCCCTCTGAGATCTGGAAACTGTTTACACACACAGTTCCGGGTTCTCCGTTTCTCAGTGGCGATCACGGGAGCACTCGCATCGGCTCGGGGGGCGAGCGAGGGGCCCCCTAGTGGCCACAGATTACATAACTTTGTTTCGCCCAGCCGTGCCATTCCCCCGCAGTTATACTGGTCGGCATGTGGTTAAAATCTAAAAGGCAGTAAACTGGCTCTTTGTTTAGAAAGTTTGGAGACCCCTGTGCTACATGAATCATTTTCCTAAACTCAAGATGGCCACGGCCAGAAATGCTACAGGGGTGTTTTTCAAAGTGGTTTCTCAACAAAATAAAGCATGGAGACATGGATGGAAGGTTGAGCTCACTTTGAATCTTAAAATAAACTAAATAGCATTTTTGAATTGTGGTGTTCAGATGCAGTTTAGTTGCGCTTTAAAGATAAGCCAAGAACAAACATGTAATGCATTGCAGTCTATCAGTTCTTAGATGTGGTGGCTGCATTAGTTTTCATTTTTCAGGCTCTTTTTGCCTTTTATTTTCACCTGGTGTTCCTGCCAGTAACACACTAATGCCCTGTGCACACGATCGGACATTCAGACAACAAAATCCATGGATTTTTCCAACGGATGTTGGCTTAAACTTGACTTGCATACACACGGTCACACAAATCTTGTCGGAAATTCCGAATGTCAAGAACGCGGTGACATAACACGTACGACGAGCCAAGAAAAATTAAGTTCAATAACCAGTGTGGCTCTTCTGCTTGATTCCGAGCATGCGTGAAACTTTGTGCGTCAGAATTGTGTACACATGATCGGAATTTACGACAACGGATTTTGTTGTTGGAAAATTTGAGATCCAGATCTCAGATTGTGTGATGGAAATTCCGATGGAAAATGTCCGATGGAGCCTATACACAGTCGGAATTTCCGGCAACAAGCTCCCATCGAACATTTTTCGTCGGAAAATCCGACCGTGTGTACGGTGCATTACTGTCCTGGGGTAACAACATTTTATCTATGGAGAAGCAGCATTCTCACCCCAGCACAAGAAAATGTGTCAAGACTACAGAATCCACATCTCCATAACATGGGAGGGGGGATTCTGTAGGATAGGGGGATTATGTCATTGTAGCGCACCCCCTAAGGTGCTGCAAGTATACTGGTATTCCCCACGCTGTACAGCCAGGCACACTGAATTTCCAAAGGCACTCAGAGTCAGAGAACAGTCTTTGTTTTTGTTATTTAACCACTTCAATACAGGGCACTTAGACACCTTCCCGCCCAGGCCAATTTTCAGCTTTCAGCACTGTCGCAATTTGAATGACAATTGCGCGGTCATGCTAAACTGTACCCAAACAAATTTTTTATCATTTTGTTCCCACAAATAGAGCTTTCTTTTGGTGGTATTTGATCACCTCTGCGTTTTTATTTTTTGCGCAACAAATAAAAAAAGACCGAAAATTTTGAAAAAAAACAAGTTTTTCTTTGTTTCTGTTAAAATTTTTTGTAAATAAGTACGTTTTCTCCTTCAATGACAGGCACTGATATGGCTGCACTGACGGGCACTAATACGGCGGCACTGATGGGCACCGATGAGGTGGCACCAATGAGGTGGCACTGATGAGGTGGCACTGACGGCCACTGATGATGGGCACTGATAGGCGGCACTGATGGGCACTGATAGGTGGCACTGGTATGCGGCACTGATGGACACTCATAGGTGGCACCGATGGGCACTCATAGGTGGCACCGATGGGCACTCATAGGGGGCACCGATGGGCACTCATAGGTGGCATTGATTGGTACATATGGGTGGCACTGATGGGTACTTATGGGTGGCATTGATGTGTGGCACTGATAGGCACTGATAGGTGGGCACTGATGGGCAATGACAGGTGGCACCGATGGGCAATGACAGGTGGCACTGATAAAACATATTGGGGGCATTGCTGTGCAGATCTGGAACATAATGGTGCCAATCAGTGCCCATTTGTGGGCACTGATTGGCACAGATTGGGCACATTGGGCACATGTGGATGGCCATGGGGTACATACCTGGCCATCCACATGTTGCCCTTTCCCTGGTGGTCCTAGTGGCAATCCCTGGTGGTCCAGTGTGGTGATCTGAGGGGGGCTGTGTTGATAAACAATCAGTGCAGACCCCCCATCAGGAGAACCGCCGATCGGCTCTCCTCTACTCGCGTCTGTCAGACGCGAGTGAGGAAAAGCCGATCAACGGCTCTTCCCATTGACAGCGTGATCAGCCGTGATTGGACACGGCTGATCACGTGGTAAAGAGCCTCCGCCAGAGGCTCTTTACCAAGATCGGTGGAGCGGTGTGTGAGGCTGACACACCGCTCCACCGATCTCCACGATGCACGCCCTCGGCATGTTATCCTGCTGGACGTCATATGATGCCCAGTCAGGATAACGGAACCACTTCCCGGACGGCAATCCGCTATAGGGCGGACGGGAAGTGGTTAATGAGGGATAATAACTTGGATCGGGATTGGAGATAATGGGATGCCCTCTGTCAGGGCTGGGCTCAGCCCTTCCTTCTCAAAGCTGGCTGCTCAGCTGTCAGCTAATTGCCAGCTCCTTTCTCTCCACAGTGACTCATCTGTTGATGATATCCTGCTCATCAGTCTTGCCTACTTAAGCTGGCCATACACCATACAATTTTCCTGTTCAATTTTCTTTAGATTTACCTTCAACTATGTAGTACAAGGGCCTGCCTGATTGCATCCAAATTGAAAGTGTTTAGGTTTGACCTCCTATTATATGGTTTTGGTAAATCTAAAGGAAAGTTGAACAGGAAAATTGAATAGTGTATGGCCAGCCTTAAGCCGTTCAGCCCAGATGATCTCTGCCTTCGCCTTGGTCACATCTCTAGAGACACTCTCGTGTGTTCCTGTTAAAGACTTGCTTGGCTGACGTTCGTTCTGGCTCTAGATCCTGCTTGCTGTTCTACTACGCTCATTTCTGGCTCCCTGATGTTTTGGCTTGTCTGACTATCTGTTCCAGTTCCTGAACTCTGGTTATGTTTTGACTATGTTTACTCTGTTTACCTTTTTATTATTATTATTAAACAAGTGTGATTTAACTGTACTTCTGTCTCAATCTGACTCATGGTTTCTGACAGTAGGCGAAGGCCATGAATTCAGAAGATGCAGTTAATCCATTTGTTGGTAATATTTCTCCAGATTGGATGAGCAGGATCACCGCATGGATCAGTTTGCAATGGCGTTACAAGTGCTCCTGAGTTGTACGGCTCACCTGGAATCTGCCACTGTGGCTGCTCCCGTACAACCTGTGTTGCAGGCCGTTCCTGCTGCTGCTCCAGTCTCTGTGCGGGCACCCACCTCCAGTATTACCTCTATAAGAGTTATGTCTGGTTCCGCTCCACTTCCCCAGCCATTTGGGGGCGATCCAGTCCAATGCAGAGGGTTTCTCAATCAGATTGAGATAAACTTTGAAATGCTGCCCCAGGCGTTTCCCACGGACAGAAGCAAAGTAGGTTTCATGATATCTTTGCTTTCTGGGAGAGCCTTGGCCTGGGCAAACCCTCTATGGGAGATGCAAAAACCTGTTGTCTTGAGTTACCCTGAGTTTGCGGCTTCTTTTAAAAGGGTATTTGACGTTCCCGCACGCTCTGCTTCTGCGGCCAAGTGTCTTATGTCCATCAAACAGAGTACGAGAACTGTTGCCAATTACGCCATTGAATTCCGTACTCTGGCAGCAGAGGTTGCTTGGAACAATGAGGCCCTCGTGGCTGCTTTTTCTCATGGTCTCTCGGATACCATCAAGGATAAGATAGCAGCCCGAGATATACCCACTGAGCTGGAGAAGTTGATCACGTTTGCCTTCCTCATCGACCCCAGTCTCAAAGACTCTCTTTTAAGGAGCTCTTGCAGAAGCCTTCTGTACATTTGTCTCCGAACTTTGCAGTCCCACCCTTGCCTCCCTCACCTCCCATGCCTCCTGGTACCGAGTTGGTCTGTGAAGAAGAACCGAAGCACTTGGGCTTCACGCGTCTCTCTGCGGATGAGAGAACCCTTAGGAGGAGGGAGAGATTGTGCCTGTATTGTGGCCAGGCAGGTCACTTTTGAAGTCTTGTCCTACCCATCCAGGGAACGCCCGAACCTTGAGGTCCTGTCACAGACAGACCTTACGTGGTGTTGTTTTGTCTTCAGTTATCCAGAAGGATAAGCCCTTGGTTTCAGTTACCCTTTCTTGGGCTGAGTCATCCGCCAAGATACAGGCTCTTGTCAACTCTGGGGCTGCAGGCCTGTTCATTGATGCTGCCTTTTTGTTGAAGCACTCGATTCCGCTGCAGCTGCTGTAGGAAGGCTGTAGAGGTCTCCCATCAAGAGCCATTGAGGCTCTTGATGGGAGACCTCTACAGCCTGCCCATGTGATTGAGATAATCCAATTCCAAGTTATTTCCTCACCTAAGTTTCGGCTGGTTATTGGTTATCCTTGGTTACAGAGGCACAACCCCTCTTTAAATTGGCTCCGTGCTAAGGTTCTCTCCTGGTCTTCACAATGCAGTAAGTCATGCTTCCAGAAGGTAGCCAAGGTCCTATGCACCTCTTCACTCTCCTCCCTACCGGAGGAGTACCGCAATTTTAGCGATGTCTTTGACAAAGGTCAATCCAGTAGTTTGCCTCCACACCAGTCATATTATTGCGCAATTGACCTTCAATCTGGTGCCATACCCCCTCGTGGCCGGGTTTACCCTTTGTCGGTCTTGGAGGATAGGGCCATGGAGGAGTATGTTGCAGACACACTTTCTCGAGGTTTCATCCGCAAATCCTCGTCTCCTGCTGGTTGCTAGTTTCTTCTTTGTGAAGAAGAAGAGTGGTGAACTGAGACCTTGTATTGATTATAGGGATCTCAATTGTTTCAAGATTAGGAATGCCTATCTGATTCTGTTGATTACGGAGTTATTTGACCGCCTCAAGGGAGCAATGGTTTTCACAAAGCTTGATTTGAGAGGGGCATACAATCTCGTGAGGATTAAGGAGGGCGACGAGTGGAAAACTGCGTTTAATACCAGAACAGGCCATTATGAGTACCTCGTAATGCCTTTGTAATGCCCCGGCAGTTTCCAGGAATTTATTAATGATGTCCTCTGAGATTTGTTGCAGTTATGTGTGGTGGTTTATCTCGACGATATTCTCATATTTTCCAAGTCCCTGGAGAGCCACCACACAGATGTCTGTCGTGTGCTTCAGAAACTAAGAGCGAACAATCTCTATTGTAAATTGAAGAAGTGCAAATTCCTTTGTGAACAGGTTAAATTCCTGAATATATAATCAGTGAAGGGCGCATCAGTAGTGCAATACAAACAACTGAATAATGAATTATAAAGTGCTGAATGAATCAATTTAAAGTGGATAAAAGTGCAATAAAAAAGTTCATATTTTATCCCACATTGCTATGAAACAAAAACAGTGAATCTTCTTAAAGGTGCTCCAATCACCATATGATAATAAAGTGCAATTGCTGGGGGGCGTGGCCTGGCCGGAGACCGAGATGGCAGCATAAGTTGTGAGCTCCTGCGACCCGGGAACCGAATCTAACCTAATAGACTGCCTACATCTGTGAGCCACTATGAACAGATCCACCCGGAGCTCCTCGGCAACCCGCACAGCCATGGATCCAGGTACCCAGCTTAGCAGAAATATTCCGGAGCTATTCCGGACCCAAATGCAACCACGCCATGCGGCCGCACAGGCCCGATCCCCGGCCTCACCTAACTCCCAACACGGAGACACGAAGGGGAGCACACAAACCCCCAGTCTGTTCGACCTAGAGCAGGTGGCCACGGATATAAAGAACACTGTCACAGCTGCGATTGCTGATCTAAAATCAGATCTACAGGCAATGACACACCGAATAGATGATGTTGAACAAACAACCGTGACTCATGCAGCCGCCATTCGACAGGTCCAACATACATACGACGCACAACTATCCCACATGTATGACCTCCACAGACACATCGAAGACCTCGATAACCGAGGCAGGAGGCACAATATCAGGGTAAGGGGTGTCCCTGAAAGCACAGATCCGGGCTCGATTCAACAAACAATCTGCACAATCTTTAATGATTTGATAGATCGCCCCGCAGATTCACCGATTGAAATGGAAAGGGCCCATCGGGCTCTACGCCCTCAACCCCGTGAAAATGAACCACCAAGGGACATAATCTGCTGTGTTGTAAACTTTCCACTTAAGGAGGAGATTCTCCGCAAAGCCAGGGAGAAAGGCCGCATTCTCCATAATGGCGCAGAAATTAAACTGTTTCAGGACTTGTCCCAGATAACTCTACAAAACAGGAGAGCACTGCGCCCCCTGCTGGATGCTCTTCGTACCCGAAACATCCAATATCGATGGAAGTTCCCCTTCGCCCTATCTGCGTCCGCCAGGGGACGCTCGGCTTTGCTTCGTACACCGGAAGATCTGCAGAGTTTCTGTGAACATCTTGATCTTCCTAACATTGAGCTGCCGGATTGGGGATCCTTCTATTTCCCAGCTGAATCGTGGCTCCCAGTATCGCTCAACCCCTCACCTAAAGCACAACGACAGAGATCGCGCAGACACAGAACAGATAGATCTTCTCCAACCCCAAGATCGTCTCGCCGAGATTTGTACCAGCGAGGACCAAACTCTCCCGCCTCGCCTCCAGGGAGGAGGGCTCTGCAGGAAGCATGAGTCGCACATTACGACATTGCCATGGATCGCCGCCTGTGAGTATGACTTGCACTCCAGAGACACCATACCCACATCCCTACCCGCCAAGGAAAACTTAAGTCGCTGACCCCCAGATCTGCACCCTACGCTACACCGAATTAATGCCACCTTAGGATCCCCCACTTGTGTCCCATACTCCTTGGGCGTTATGATCACAACGCCTCCATGAATATAACACCATGTATTTTCTTGGCAACATAGCACAGCTCCGGGACCATGATCCTCTTCGTGCTTTAGAGGAAGAAGTAATTGCTTCACGGTCTTCCTATCCAACCCACCACACAGTGATGTGTCCCGCGGAATGCAAAATTACGGCCCTTCCTTCTCCAACACAGGTTCCCCTCAAGGAAGGAACAATCTCAGTTTTTGTCTTATTTTCTAGGTTTTACTATGATCGTGACTGATGACGTCGATCCTTATCCTCGCCATAGAACCTTTACTTGCTGCTTGAACAATACTCAAGATCCAATGTGATAAGTACAAGCCTAAACCTGTTACTTTATCTCCCTACTGTTAACACTGAACAAACGGGAAACTCCTGGGATGTCATCAGATCTGTCACAGGTTTTTTTTTTTTTTTCCCCCTTTTTTTTTTTTTTTTTACCTGCCGTTAATGCAATCCCAGATATGTACCTATGCAGACCGCTGTTCCTCAGCATAAGATATTACTGAGGCAAGATGTGACCCTGGCGTTTTGGTACTAGGTTCAGAGATTCTCCTAGAAGATCTTCAAGCTGGGATGACAGGTTTTCGATCGACCCATGGGCCTGATTGGGTTCCTAGGGTCGAACGAAAATTAAAAATTCTATCTTTTAACAAAAATAGGTACCTCCCAGCCTCCCCCAGTTCACCACTCACCCTGATCCTCCTCCTCCCCCCACCCCCCCTTTTTTTTTTTCTTTTCTTTTTTTTTCTTTCTCTCTCCCCCCCTTCCCCACCTTCCCCATACCCTCTCCCTCCCTTTCCCCCTTGCCCTCACCCCCCTGCCCCCCCCCATTCCCTTCCACAACCTGGCCCCCCCAAGAATGTTGCTTAAGTTACTGATAGGGTCGGGATTGGTTTGACAGGATCAATCTCAATATTGATATAAAACTTAAGATGTACTTTAAATGTTTGCACTAGATACCACTAAGGCGATTCATGGCAACCATGTTTAACACAGGACGTTTGTTCTGACCGTTATTATCGTTTTTTTTTTTTTTTCCCCTTTTTTTTTTTTTTTTTTGTTTGTTCTATAGGATATTTCTTACTGTTATGAGTTAATAACAGAAATATATAACATGTTGAATTCTGGCTCACTTATGCTCTAATTCCTGCTATGTAGTAGGCTCTCTATACATACGCTTAAGAATAACAAACCAGGTTCCCGGTCCGCAGGCGATCTGTGGTTTCCGTTCATCCTTTCACCCCCACACAGCTGTCCAATTGTGAACTTCGGCTGACATCCCAGACTTTCCCTCTCCAGGTGGACTAGATACTCTACATCCACCTCTGGTTTGACTTACCTTCCTATCTGAGCTTTTTCCCGCCTCTTTTTCTTAACCTAAGTCTCCTTCCTCCTTCCCTCTACCCTATATTCCCCCCCCCTTTTTTTTTTTCTCCTCTCCCCTTTCTCGTCCTTTCCCCCGTTCGCCCCGCTTTCTGCTTTGTCCCTTACCCCTGGTATTTTATTTTAATCTTCTCCCAGTGGACGGCTCCACAAAACCCCTTATCTGAAGTGGGCCCTCGCGAGCTCCCCGGACCCCTCCCCCGGAAGTTTTTAAATTTCAAAACAGCGGTGGTAGAATAATTGACTTGATTTAACTTAACTATGAATTCAAAAACAGCAGCCGCATGTTCCCTGACGTTGAAATGCATCTCCCTTAATGTTAAGGGCTTAAATCAACCCGAAAAAAGGTCGCAAGTCCTAACTTCACTCACCAAACACAAAGCGCATTTTATTTTTTTACAAGAGACCCACTTTCGCTCGGACGCCACCCCTAAACTCTCAAACCACATATACCGCACAGCAGTTCACGCCACAAATCCTGAGGCCAAAACCAAAGGAGTTTCGATACTTATCGCTAAAAATGCTAACTTTCACCTAACAGACTCTCTCATAGACCCAGAAGGCAGATTTATTTTCCTAAAGGGGACTTACGCATCCAAACCAATCACTTTAGCCAACATTTACTGCCCTAATGATCATCAAGTAGCATTTTTTAGGAAGATATGTGAACTCCTAACCTCTTTTCGGAGAGGATTGGTTGTGTTGGGAGGGGATTTTAATGTTCCCCTACACCCGATACTAGACTCCTCCACCGGGACATCTACCCTAACATACAGAGCACTAAGACAAATTAAAACGCAGCTCCATTAATTTAGCTCTCCACGATGCTTGGCGTACCTTGTATCCCTCAGATAAGGACTATACATTTTACTCAGCCCCACACCAGAAATATTCTAGGATTGATTATTTTTTTATTTCCCAGGCTGACTTGCCCACTCTGCATCAGTCCACTATAGAACCCATGTTCCTCTCAGACCACCACCCGGTAACACTCACCCTATCCTTCCCTGATACAGATTTCAGAACCAAGATCTGGAGACTGAATCCCTCTCTACTTAAGGATGAAGTTGTATTAGAGCACGTTCACACGAGACTCCGACAATATTTCTCTGAAAATTTGAACCCGGATATCTCACCAATCTCTATCTGGGAAGCACACAAATGTGTTATAAGAGGGGAACTGATTTCACTGGCCGCAAAGGCTAAACGACAACAACAAGAAACTATTAATTCCCTTTTAAATACAATTAAATCTCTAGAGAAAACCCACAAACTGACACAAGCACTATCTACCCTCCAAAACTTAACACACGCACGTACCCAGTTGTTGGAGGAGTTAAAAGAAGATACATTCTTGGCCAGAGAGTTTTCTATGAGCAGGGCAACAAATGTGGCCGACTCTTGGCCCGGTCGATACAAAATTCTAAAAGCACATCCGTAATTCATCACATCCGGGGCCCTGGGGGAATTTTCCGGACCAAGAATGAAGAAATAGCCAAGGAATTTGAGAAATTTTACTCTGGCCTTTATAATCTGCAGACCGATCACTTGACTCAGACCACTCCTGAAACACGCTCTAAACATATCAAAGACTTCCTCTCCCAATACAGCCCGAAACCAATTACCTCCCAACAGACTCTTGACCTTGAGAATCGTATTTCGGCGATAGAACTATAGACGGCTTTGAAGCAAATGAAAGCGGGCAAAAGCCCAGGCCCAGATGGCTTTACTCTCCAGTATTATCAAGCCTTCGCTGATACCCTTACGCCCAACCTTTTAGAGACCTTTAACGCGTTTTCAGACCCCCAGACTAGACCAAAGGGAATGCTGACGGCTCACATAACGGTAATACCTAAGGAGGGAAAGGACCCAGAGTTGGTCGCAAATTACAGACCGATATCACTTTTAAACGTCGATGTTAAATTATACGCAAAAATCCTGGCCAACAGATTATCGCCCCTCATTCCCAATCTCATTTCTCTGGACCAGGTGGGATTCGTCCCTGGTAGAGAAGCAAGAGATAATACCATCCGCACGCTGAATCTACATCACTGGCTCACAACATCTAAGACCCAGGGATTTCTCTTTTCATTAGACGCTGAGAAGGCGTTCGACAGGGTGGCTTGGGACTATATGCGGGAGGTCCTACTAGCTATTGGGCTGGGAAGCCGTATGCTATCATACGTAATGGCCCTATACTCCAGTCCCTCTGCAGCTGTGAGGGTTAATGGCCACCTGTCGAACGCCTTCCCTATCAGCAACGGTACGCGCCAGGGATGCCCCCTCTCCCCTTTAATTTATATTTTGACTTTAGAGCCCCTCCTTAACAGATTGAGAGATAATCCAAACATACAAGGGATAACAGTGAAGGAGAGGGAGTATAAGGTAGCAGCTTTTGCTGATGACATTCTCCTATCCCTAAAAACGCCTCGCATCTCCCTACCGAACCTCCTCAAAGACTTACAGTCATTTGGGAAAATTTCTAACCTAAAAATTAATTATTCCAAGTCCCATGCTCTAAACATCACGCTCCCTTCCCAGGAAATGACCCACTGCCAAGATATGTTCCCCTTTAGATGGGATAGGAATGCGATCACATATCTGGGCATCCAAATTCCTGCCCGGCTATCTGATCTCTATCTCGTTAACCATCATCCGGCAATTATGAAGATCCAAAAACTTTTAAAGGAGTGGTCAGGATTAAATGTTTCTTGGTTTGGTCGCTCTGCCCTGATCAAGATGATCATCTTACCCCGCCTACTTTACTTAATGCAAGCAGTCCCGATCTCTTTATCGGCATCTTTTTTCGCGACTTATCGGAAGGCTTGCTCTGTCTTTCTTTGGAGAAATTCTCCTCCTCGCATCAAATACGCACGCCTCACGCTGTCCAAATCAAAGGGAGGGATAGGATTGCCTGATTTATATAAGTATTACGTAGCTTGCCATCTCACAAGAATCGCGGATTGGAATATCCATGCCTCCCTTAAGTCATGGGTATTCCTTGAAGGTGCTTTTGTTGCTGGGCCGCTACATCTTCTTCCTTGGCTCCCCTCCAAAAACTGGTTGCACCCTATCTTGACTCATCCGCTAATTTACCCATCTCTTTTAGCTCATAAGAAATCTTTGCTGAGTGGCAACTCCACTTCTTCCCCAAGCCCTCTAACGACCCTTAGAGGAAACCCAGAATTTCCACCAGGGATATCTAACATCTTTCTCAAACAGGAATGGCCCTTTGAGGATGTGTTGGCTCAACAGTTTTTCTCCAGTGGGAAACCAATCTCCCTAGAAACACTGAGGTCGCTTTCTAAAACTTCCTCTTTCTCCTTTTGGACTTATAGACAGATCAGACACTTTCTAGAGACTCAGGCCCCTCTAACAAAATGGACAAGACACCTCACGCCATTCGAGACCTTATGCCATCGCAAAATACCGCAGAGACACTTAATTTCTCTCCTACACACCCTGATATCGGAAACGCCTACCGAGACCCCGACCCCATCACAATTGTCTTGGACCAGAGACCTAAACACTCCACTGACTACGGAAGACTGGAACGCTATTCATGACTACACACATAAAGGGTCGCTAAACGTGGCTATCCAAGAAAATTGCTATAAAGTGATCACTAGATGGTATAGAACCCCCTCGCGTCTACACAAATTCTCTCCTACCACCTCTAACACTTGTTGGAGGTGTGGTACGGGGATAGGTACTATGCTGCACGTATGGTGGAGTTGTGAGATCCTTCAACCATTTTGGAGGGAGGTTCACGATATCATCACACACATCACAACATATAATCTAGACTTTACCCCAGCCCAATTTCTCCTACATCATACCTCTCTTCCCAGAAGGGACTATTTTAAATCCCTTGCCATGCACATGGTCAACGCGGCCAAACTTTGTATACCCAAACTGTGGCAGTCCACCCGCGCCCCAACGATCAGGGAATGGCTCGCAAAAATCACAAATATTAAAGAGATGGAGGAACTGATCCATATTGCACAAGACAGAGTTCATAAATTCTCTATGCTTTGGGCATGCTGGTCACATTTCACTACCACCGAGAGATACCGTCAATACACTTCGCGGAGTGATTAAACGCCCTTTGCCCTGGTTGAGGGGGCATCGGGGGGTGGGACTGAGGGGGGCGAGCGTGGGTCCACTCATATCTCCTTCTGATATCCCCCCCTTTTTTTTTTTTTTTTTGTGTTCTTCCCCCCCACAGACTCCCCTCTTCATCTTATCTTCCACCCCGTTTCTCTTTACCCCTAATCCTCTTATCTGTCTGTACTTTTCTTTATCTATTCTTTTTGTTCTTTTCTGATGCTAGGCATATTCTTTCATAAGATGCTACATAACTTACATAATACATGAACATACATAATTTATTCTACGTGATGGTACCCTCCTTTCGATACCTGGTTAGCTTTATTGCGATGCATATAGCATTATTTGTTGGTCAAGAATGAACCATTTATCTGTCCCCTCATTCGGTTGGTGCCCGGAGGGAGAGGGGGGGGAGGTGAAAAAATGAGAAAGAGATCCTCTGCCCCCACACACTACTGGTATTTTACAAGTTCAGTTCTTGTTCACTATGTCTCAGAATGCTTCCCTAAGTATCTTTAAAGAGTACCAATTTGATGTTATAGAAATATATTTTGTTATAAAAAAAGTATGTATCAGACTTGTTCTGTTTATGTATGTCTTTAAACTGAATAAAATCTTTATGGAAAAAAATAAATAAATAAAAATAAAAATAAAGTGCAATTGCTGCAAAATTGCAGTGCTTAACCTGAAGTGATAAGTCAAAGCGCTTACCAAATAATATCAGCCACAGAGTGACCCCCCAGGCATGTAAAGGAAAAAATAGAATTTCTCATCAGGAATATCCTATAGGATGTTGCAGCATAGGAAATGCTGTGCGTGGGCACCCAAATCGCAAGCCAACAGGAATGAATAAATGTATATGACTCCTTTATCAATTGCCTTGCATTCAATTCCTCCACAACATCTGTAAATAGTGGCTCCTCATAAAAAGGCACAGAAAAGCACGTCTTTTTAATAGCATAAAAGCACACTTACAATTCAAGTGGTGGGTTGTAAGCTACAGACGAAAAAATGGGCTGCAGCTATGGAGGGAAGCGGAGTCCAGTCCAGCACCTCGCGAGTCTGTATAATACTCAGTGTGCGTCTCAGCGTGCGTCCCAGCTGTAAACAGGAACAGAGGACTCGTATGCTGCGTGTCGAGCCTCCCTTTTAATACATTTCACACTCGTGCACGCGTCATCAGGAAATGGGCTTGGCGCCATTTTACTGCAGCCTAAATAACGGTGCCTTTATTGTGATTGGTCAGAAGTGAAAAATAGAAAACATGCTAGCCTGGAAGTTAAAAAACTTTTTCTGAAAGGTTTCCAAAACAAAAATACTTCTGTTAACCTCCTTAGCTGCATCCTTACAATAAACACAATATATATAAAATAATAAAACCACAATTTTTTAAAAAAGTCAGTTTACATCTACTGCTAGTTTCCTCCCTGTGTATAATCAACTCTGTACACATATGGTGTGATCATGTATACCTATAATAATTATAACTATAACCATATATGCACTTGAAAATACAGAACAATCAGCGCAAACTAAATCAAATAAAAATATGCAAGCTGGACACTAAAGGATACACCAACCTCATTAAGAATCATTAAACAGTTAAGTGCAGCACAAGTGCATATATGCACTTGGACTACTGCACAATATAGGGAATATTAACCATAAAATTAATCAGTTTTTTATGGGAGATAAAAAATCACCCCCTTATGGTGGAAACTATATATGCATCCTCAATACACAAAAAAGAGAAAAGAGGAGGTGAGATGCACATTCTCTGTGTTAAAGTATAATGTCCTGGAAGCAAGTAAATAATTAGACTATATGTATGGTACAAAAAAACACCCAAATATTTTATATATATATAAAAAATTCCACAATTATAAGAATTTGACATATGTAAAAATTTAACATATATAATATAAAAATATCTCCACATAAAAAATCTACACTTAAAGAGGCCTATATAAAAACGTATAAGAATTAGCAAAAAAAAAGGAACTTTTTTTTGGCAAAAAAATCCCTTTACCAAAAAAAGACTTTATTTATCAAGAAAAATTCAGGTTAAATTAATGATGTAGGTGGGGAGGGCCGAAGTAAGCTTAATTAATAATCGGTCAAGAAACAGTTCAAATCAATCTCGATGTTCATGCCAGCCGTCATGAGACATCCCAACTCAAAGATCCACCGAGTCTCAGCCTGCGAGACCTTGGTGAGCATATCACCCCCTCTCCAATGTGGCAAAACCTTGTCTATCCCATAAAATGTTAAAAGCGCTGGGTTTTGCTGGTGATGGGTTCTAAAATGGTTAGAGACACTGTGCTTTTTAAAGCCATTTTTAATATTAGTTACATGTTCGTTTATCCTCTTGTACTGACTTGTGGTCCTCCCCACATATAACAACCCGCAAGGACACGTGAGGTGATACACAACATATCTGGAGTTGCAGGATATGAACTTATCAATTTTATATTCTTTACCGTTTTGAATTAAAACTTATTAAGCTTATCAATTAAAAAATTGATAAGTTCATATCCTGCAATATCCCTCTGTGCCGGTTCTCATTCTTACTGACCATAAGAATCTCACATTCTTGTCTGAGGCTAAACACCTCTCTCCCACAGGGGCGCGATGGGCTCTTTTGTAGTCTAGTTTCAATTACATTGTCTCATTCTTACCTGGTACTAAGAATGTAAGGGCTGGCGCTTTGTCACGACAATTTTCCTCCACTTCTAAGATGGAGTCGGTTCCGATTCCTGTGATTCCTCCTGATTATATTCTGGCTACGGTTCGCACCAGTCTCACTTCTCCTTTGGGTGACAAAATTCTTGCCACTCAGGTCCATGCTCCTCCTGAGAAACCTTGTGAATGCTGCTTTGTCCCAGAGAGTCTCCGTACTGCCGTGCTCCAGACTTACCATTCTCCCAAGGCTGCTTGCCACCCTGGGAGAAATCAACTCTTTTGGGCCATTTCCCAACAATTCTGGTGGTCTAGTCTACGTGCTGATGTAATCGCCTTCATAGCTGCCTGTTCCGTGTGTGCTCAGAGTAAGACTCCACGACACCTTCCAGTGGGCCTCCTACAACTCATACCAAATGGAGAGAGGCCCTGGACCCACCTGTCTATGGATTTCATTGTGGAGTTACCCAACTCCCAGGGCAACACAGTTATCCTTATGGTGGTTGACCGCTTCTCAAAAATGTCCCATTGTATTCCACTTCTAAGGAACTGGCTTCCATTTTTGCTCGGGAGATCTTTTGCTTACATGGGCTACCCAAGGTGATTGTCTGGGACAGGGGTAGTCAGTTTGTGTCCCGGTTCTGGCGAGCCTTTTGTGCACATTTGGGAATTCAGCTTGCTTTCTCCTGCGTATCATCCGCAGTCTAATGGGGCAGCAGAATGAGCCAATCAGCCCTTGGAGCAATTCCTACGTTGCTATATTTCTGACCATCATAACAACTGGTCAGACCTCTTACCGTGGGCGGAGTTGGCTCACAATAGTGCCTTGAATTCTGCTTCGCGATTGTCCCTGTTTATGGCGAACTATGGTTTCCAACCTTCCATGTTGCCTGACTCATTTGTTCCACAGAGTATTCCTGCGTTAGAGGAGCATCTTTGTGGTCTTCGTTCCACTTGGGCACAAGTCCAGGAGGCTTTGCGACATGCTAATGATAGGTACAGACTCCATGTTGACTGCAGACACCTGCCTGCGCCTTCCTACCAGGTTGGGGCCAGGGTCTGGCTGTCATCTCGCAACCTCCGACTTCGTGCTCCCTCTCTGAAGTTCGCAACTCGGTTTATTGGGCCTTTCCGTATTATTCGCAGGATTAACCCAGTGGCTTACGTATTAGACCTTCCTTTTAATATGCGTATTTCTAATGTATTTAATGTCTCCTTATTAAAACATTTGGTCTGCAACAGCTTTACCACCTCGGTGCCTCTTCCTCACCCTGTACAGGTTGAGAATCAGGAGGAGTATGAAGTACAGTCCATTGCTGACTCCCATAGGTTCCGTGGGCGCATACAGTACCTAGTTTATTGGAAAGGGTACGGTCCGGAGGAACGCTCTTGGGTCTCATCCACGGACGTACGTGCCCCTGTCCTCCTCTGTGATTTCCATAGACATTTTCCCCTCAAGCCTGGTTGTCCTCTGAGGGGGAGGGGTAATTGAGGAGGGGGTACTATCAGGGCTGGGCTCAGCCCTTTCTTCTCTTAGCTGGCTGCTCAGCTGTCGGCTAATTGCCAGCTGCTTTCTATCCACAGTGACTCACCTGTTGATCATATCCTGCTCATCAGTCCTGCCTACTTAAGCCATTCAGCCCAGATGATCTCTGCCTTCGCCTTGGTCACGCTCTCCTGTGTTCCTGTTAAAGGCTTGCTTGGCTGACATTCCTTCTGGCTCCAGATTCTGCATACTGTTCTACTACGCTCATCTCTGGCTCCCTGACGTTTTGGCTTGTCTGACTATCCGTTCTGGTTCCTGAACTCTGGCTATGTTTTGACTACATTTACTCTGTTTACCTTTTTATTATTATTATTATTATTATTATTAAACAAGTGTGATTCTTGTTTCTGTACTTCTGTCTCAGTCTGATTCATGGTTTCTGACACCCACTTAACTTCAGAACAACTTCAGAGACAACTCTTCCTATATACAGTCCTACAGTATTTCACAAAAGATGTAATGTGTAAACCGCTGGCAACAAAAGTGAGTACACCCTAAGTGAAAATGTCCAAATTGGGCCCAAAGTGTCAATATTTTGTGTGGCCACCATTATTTTCCAGCACTGCCTTAACCCTCTTGGGCATGGAGTTCACCAGAGCTTCACAGGTTGCCACTGGAGTCCTCTTCCACTCTTCCATGATGACATAACAGAGCTGGTGGATGTTAGAGACCTTGTGCTCCTCCACCTTCCAATTGAGGATGCCCCACATATGCTCAATAGGGTTTAGGTCTGGAGACATGCTTGGCCAGACCATCACCTTTAGCCTCAGCTTCTTTGAGGTGTGTTTGGGGTCATTATCATGTTGGAATACTGCTCTGTGGCCGTCTCCGAAAGGAGGGGGATCATGCTCTGCTTCAGTATATCACAGTACATGTTGGCATTCATGGTTTCCTCAATGAACTGTAGCTTCCCAGTGCTGGCAGCACTAATGCAGCCGCAGACCATGACACTCCTATCGCCATGCTTGACTGTAGGCAAGACACACTTGTCTTTGTACTACTCACCTGGTTGCTGCCACACATGCTTGGCACCATCTGAACCAAATAAGTTTATCTTGATCTCATCAGACCACAGGACATGGTTCCAGTAATCTATGTCCTTAGTCTGTTTGTCTTCAGCAAACTGTTTGCGGGCTGTCTTGTGCATCATCTTTAGAAGAGGCTTCCTTCTGGGATGACAGCCATGCAGACCAATTTGATGCAGTGTGTGGCGTATGGTCTGAGCACTGACAGGCTGACCCCCCACCCCTTCAACCTCTGCAGCAATGCTGGCAGCACTCATACATCTATTTCCCAAAGACAACCTCTGGATATGACGCTGAGCACATGCACTCAGCTTCTTTAGTTGACTATGGGGAAGGCCTGTTCTGAGTCGAACCTGTCCTGTTAAACCTCTGTATGGTCTTGGCCACCGTGCTGCAGCTCAGTTTCAGGGTCTTGGCAATCTTCTTATAGCCTAGGCCATCTTTATGTAGAGCAACAATTCTTTTTTTCAGATCCTCAGAGAGTTCTTTGCCATGAGGTGCCATGTTGAACTTCCAGTGACCAGTATGAGAGAGAGAGAGGGATAACACCAAATTGAACACACCTTCTCCCCATTCACACCTGAAACCTCGTAACACTAACATGACACTAACACGAGGGAAAATGGCTAATTGAGCCCAATTTGGACATTTTCACTTAGGGGTGTACTCACTTTTGTTGCCAGCAGTTTAGACATTAATGGCTGTGTGTTGAGTTATTTTGAGGGGACAGCAAATTTACACTGTTATACAAGCTGTACACCCACTACTTTGTCGCAAAGTGTCATTTCTTCAGTGTGGTCACATGAAAAGATATAAAACATTTACAAAAATGTGAGGGGTGTACTCACTTTTGTGAGACTGTATATACAGTCTCTATATACACTTCCCTTCTTCCTCCAGCTCTCACTTTCTTGCAGAAACCCAGCTGGCACACTAAAGATCTGACAAATCACTCAGTCAGATTAGAGAAAAAGCCTATTATAGGCAGGAACCCGAGGCCCCTTGGATGTGTAGCAAAAGTTCAGTGTCCAGCTTACATTCCTCCTGTGGCTACTGATCCCAGCACCACCTCTTCAGGCACTGCCAACCCACCTGGCTGCAACTGCCCCTTTCACTAGTCCTCCAGGCTAACTTTCCCCACAGTCCTCCAAACTGACACTCACCACCCCGCCTGGCTGACTTTCAGGTGATCTCCTGGACGTGCTGACCTGCTCTCCTCTCACTTGGTCCCGTGCCTCCAGTAAGGGTTTCCTCCATGTGTTTTGCCAGATCCTTCCAGCACCCAAGCCCCAGGCCTGAAGTCACCCCCCCAGACTAGGGGGTGCTCTCAAGGGCCACCGGCAGCCTCCTCAGCACTCCATCTCCATCTTCAACTGACTCTCCTGGCTGGCATGGCCCATGTCTATTTATGAGGTGACCTGCCCCCTTCCAGACCCTTTTCACTGGGCATTGGTTGAGGACCTCATAAAATATGCATGGCAGCCCCTCTCCAGTTCCACCCTCTCAACCCTGACCCAGATTCACAACCCAGGCCTGGCTCTCAGCCAAGCCAATTTACCTACACTAACAGCTGAACCTATTTACATGCCACTCTCCTGTATTTAGAGATTGTGTTACATGCAGCATAACAATAAAATAACTTTTATCAGTGTAAGAGGGGGCATGTCCTCATTGGACCATCTTCACTGAAGTTCTGCCTGAAGACCCAAAGCTAATAACCAATGCAGTGTCAAAAGTTCAGAAACAGGAAGAGGACTAGCATCCCTGCACAGTAGATTTCTATAGGGTCCAGCTACCTGCGATAAGTGGGACATATTTTTGACAAGTAAGTCATGTCAATAAAGCTGTAGAAAAAAATGTTTTTTTACCTAAACTTCAGCTTTAGCAGTGCACATGGAAGATGCTTACAGCTACCTGAGGAATAAAAGTGGATCCAGAGACATTGGGGGTCATTTACTAAAGGAAAATCCACTTTGCACTGCAAGCGCACTTGGAAGTAAAGTTGCTGTAGATCTGAGGGGGACAAGCAAGGAAAATAAAAAACAGCATTTTAGCTTGCACATGATTGAATGATAAAATCAGCAGAGCTTCACCTCATTTCAGATCTACCTCTTAGATTTAGAGCGACTGCACTTCCACTTCCTTTCGTAAATAACCCCCATTGATTTTTACTTGGAGTTCTGCTTTAAACAAACTCCAGGATTCTTTGTCAATAATTTCAGTTGTGGTGATTAGACTTTATAGCGTTACAGGGAACTGGATGAAGCATACGGTCTACCAACAGACATAAATGCAAAAAAGGGACATGCCCCAACAAAACATGGAGCAAAACATTTTCTATTTTTCTTAAGTCATTTCTTCAAAGAAACTTAAAGTGATTGTAAAGTCTCGTTTAAAAATAGAAAAAAAAATAAACATGTTATACTTACTTGTTATACTTACTTGCACTGTGCAGTTGGTTTTGCACAGAGCAGCCCGGATCCGCCTCTTCCCGGGTCCCTCTTTGCTGCTCCTGGTCCTTCCCTCCTATCGAGTGCCCACACAGTCAGCATCTTCCTATGGGGCTGACATAATCATACCGCCAGGGTGGCTATGCCCCTCCCACAGCTAACACAGTTTGGCCACACAATTGGTTCTCCTTCGTGTTTCAAACTTTACCATACCCGGGATGTCTACTAGACTCTTGTTTGGACAGATTTAGGTGTGTTATTACTAATAATTACAGGGCCTACAATATAAAACGCCAAGTTTCCATGCAAAACAATGTACCGCTTTGAGACGCAAAAATCGCACATAATCATACCGCCAGGGTGGCTACGCCCCTCCCACAGCTAACACAGTTTGGCCACACAATTGGTTTTCCCAAAGGTGACCAGAGTCTTTTACAATCTTAGCAGCATTCCTGGTCCCAGGTGCCCTTTTAAAACAGCACATGGACAGCGCTATTTAACCCAGTGTCATTTTAAAATGCACCTGGACTCAGCGGCTCCTTTGGGTCTTGGCCAGAATATAAGCTAGAAGCTAGAATGTTCAGCTGTCAGTGACACCTGACATCGAGCACTAAGCCCAGGAACTGAAACAAAATTGGGCTTCAGATTATGCTACCTTGGGGAGTGTAGTGATGTCACACGTGTGTAAAAAAAGAAATAAAATAAATAAATATATATATATATATATATATATATATATATATACACAGTGTGGACGGAAAGTATTCAGACCCCCTTAAATTTTCCACTCTTTGTTATATTGCAGCCATTTGCTAAAATCATTTAAGTTCATTTTTTTTCCTCATTAATGTACACACAGCACCCCATATTGACAGAAAAACACAGAATTCTTGACATTTTTGCAGATTTATTAAAAAAGAGAAACTGAAATATCACATGGTCCTAAGTATTCAGACCCTTTGCTCAGTATTTAGTAGAAGCACCCCTTTGATCTAAAACAGCCATGAGTCTTTTTGGGAAAGATGTAACAAGTTTTTCACACTTGGATTTGTGGATCCTCTGCCATTCCTCCTTGCAGATCCTCTCCAGTTCTGTCAGGTTGGATGGTAAACAGTGGACAGCCATTTTTAGGTCTCTTCAGAGATGCTCAATTGGGTTTAAGTCAGGGCTCTGGCTGGACCATTCAAGAACAGTCACGGAGTTGTTGTGAAGCCACTCCTTCGTTATTTTAGCTGTGTGCTTAGGGTCATTGTCTTGTTGGAAGGTAAACCTTCAGCCCAGTCTGAGATCCTGAGCACTCTGGGGAAGGTTTTCGTCCAGGATATCCCTGTACTTGGCCGCATTCATCTTTCCCTCGATTTCAACCAGTCGTCCTGTCCCTGCAGCTGAAAAACACCCCCACAGCATGATGCTGCCACCACCATGCTTCACTATTGGGACTGTATTGAACAGGTGATGAGCAGTGCCTGGTTTTCTCCACAGGTACCGCTTAGAATTAAGGCCAAAAAGTTCTATCTTGGTCTCATCAGACCAGAGAATCTTATTTCTCACCATCTTGGAGTCCTTCAGGTTTTTTTTTAGCAAACTCCATGTGGGCTTTCATGTGCCTTGCACTGAGGAGAGGCTTCTGTCAGGCCACTCTGCCATAAAGCCCCGACTGGTGGAGGGCTGCAGTGATAGTTGAGTTTCTACAACTTACTCCCATCTCCCGACTGCATCTCTGGAGCTCAGCCACAGTGATCTTTTGGTTCTTCTTTACCTCTCTCATCAAGGCTCTTCTCCCCCGATAGCTCAGTTTGGCCGGACGGCCAGCTCTAGGAAGGGTTCTGGTCGTCCCAAATGTCTTCCATTTAAGGATTATGGAGGCCACTGTGCTCTTGGGACAATTAAGTGCACCAGAATTTTTTTTGTAACCTTGGCCAGATCTGTGCCTTGCCACAATTCTGTCTCTAAGCTCTTCAGGCAGTTCCTTTGACCTCCTGATTCTCATTTGTTCTGACATGCACTGTGAGCTGTAAGGTCTTATATAGACAGGTGTGTGGCTTTCCTAATCAAGTCCAATCAGTATAATCAAACACAGCTGGACTCAAATGAAGGTGTAGAACCATCTCAAGGATGATCAGAAGAAATGGGCAGCACCTGAGTTAAATATATGAGTGTCACAGGAGAGGGTCTGAATACTTAGGACCATATGATATTTCAGTTTTTCTTTTTTAATAAATCTGCAAAAATGTCAAGAATTCTGTGTTTTTCTGTCAATATGGGGTGCTGTGTGTACATTAATGAGGAAAAAAATGAACTTAAATGATTTTAGGAAATGGCTGCAATATAACAAAGAGTGAAACATTTAAGGGGGGTCTGAATACTTTCCGTCCCCACTGTATAAATATATATATATATATATATATATATATATATATATATATGCATTTAATAATTTAATGAATATATAACTGGATTTAACAATGTTTCGATAGCTCCCTGAAGTTCAGCTTTGAAATACGGTAACTCAACTAAACTTTTTTTCCTGGAAAACGATTTCACTACATCAGTGGATAATTCTTGGTAGGAGATTATAAAATGATTTTTGTTAGCACTACATGCAGCAGTTATAAATTGGATCAGTTTAGTTTAGAAGTATTACATTTAGGTTGTTTATCCACCATTAACTCCTATAGAAGTTGGAAATCAATGAAACGCCTAGAGTCGATCGCTCATCTCACTTCAATAATGTTGCGATTATGCTATATACGGACTTGTAGAAGACAAAGTTCTCAATTTTTTGAATAAATATACTGGCAACATGGGGAATATGACCATGGTAGTGTAGTATTTTACTGTGTGAGTTATATCAGGCTTGAGTATACACTATGTTATGATTGTCAAAATAAAAAACACCATATTTATTATACTGTATGCACTTTATGGCTCTTTACAGTACCTTAAAAGTCCCTTCTTTTTTTTCTTACTGTATACTCTATACTGTACATTGTTTGTATCTGGGATGTTGGTACCTTTAGGCTCGGTTCACACTGCTGCGCTGTGAATTTGTTCCGTTTTTATGTCCTGTGTGAGGTGTGAATTTACCGCAAATTTACCGCGATTTTACAGCGAATTTCAGGAGTTGGACATAGAGTAGCTGCAATTGATGTTCTAGCCAATGGAATCATAATGTAAAAAAGAAAAAAAAGGTGTTAACTTCCTGTGTACTTCCTGTTTTTTGTGGAGAGTAGTGTTGTGGAATTCGCACATATCTGAACCAACAATGCGATTCCAGAATGATTTACATTGATGTCTATGGAGACTAAATTCGCAACGCAACTCTGTAAACTCACACAAGACCCTTTTTTTATCGCATCGCTTTCGTAGTGGAATTGCAATGCATGTATGTGAACAACCGTCATTGAAAACAATGACTTTATGGATGACATGCAAATTTAGAATGTTTTTGACGCATCACATTCGTTATAAACTCGCATCAGTTTGAACCGGGCCTAAGACACATTGGGGTTGATTTACTTAAGGCAAATAGAATGTGCACTCTGCAAGAGTAGGTGCACCAGAACCTAGTAAATGAAGGTGAGCTCTGCTGACTTCCATCCAGGGCCGGTACAAGGGGGGGGCGGAAGGGGGCGGATGCCCTGGGCGGGACCATTTACTGGAGGAAGAGGGGCGCAATAGAAGCGCCAGTGAACCGGTGTTGTAAAAATTCCTGCTACCTATCCAGAGTTTACAACGCCGGCCTAGCGAAAATTGATCATTTTTAACATGTGCCGAGTGCGCTCCTGCACCCGGCACAAGCCTGAGACCAGCCCCGCCCCGCCTCTCACTTCCTTATCAGGCAGTTTCTGTCCTGCATTGGAGGATCTACCCGTCAATCGCCGACAGCTGGCGCCTGACGGGTAGATCGAGATGCATGCAGAGCAGCGCTGGAAGCATCTGTGATAAGTTCTCTCTCTCATGTGACGCTGCTCCCTGGCGGCCCCTCCTCTCTTCTCGTCCTTCCCTATTTGCTTGTGACATCATCTGGGATGGACGAGAAGAGAGGAGGGGCCGCCGGGGAGCAGCGTGACATGAGAGAACTTATCACAGATGCTTCCAGCGCTGCTCTGCATGCAGGCTAGTAAACAATGTGCCCTTAATGTGCTATGTGCCCTATGTTGTGCCCTGATGTGCCCCATGATGTGCCCTGATGTGCCCCATGATGTGCCCTGATGTGTCCCATAATGTGCCCTGACGTGCCCTATAATGTGCCCTGACGTGCCCCATGATGTGCCCTGATGTGCCCCATGATGTGCCCCATGATGTGCCCTGATGTGTCCCATAATGTGCCCTAACGTGCCCTATAATGTGCCCTGACGTGCCCCATGATGTGCCCTGATGTGCCCCATGATGTGTCCTGATGTGCCCTGACGTGCCCCATGATGTGCCCCATGATGTGCCCTGATGTGCCCCATAATGTGCCATGTGCCCCATCATGTGCCATTATGTGCCCTGATGTGCCATATGCCCCCGTGCCCTGATGTGCTCCGTGCCCTGATGTGCTCCGTGCCCTGATGTGCCCCGTGCCCTGATGTGCCATGTGCCCTGATGTGCGCCGTGCCCTGATGTGCCCTGTGCCCTGATGTGCCATGTGCCCTGATGTCCCCCATGCCCTGATGTGCCATGTACCCTGATGTGCCCCATGCACTGATGTGCTCCATGCCCTGATGTGCTCCGTGCCCTGATGTGCTCCGTGCCTTGATGTGCTTTGTGCCCCGTGCCCTTGATGTGCCATGTGCCCTGATGCGCCCCGTGCCCTGATGTGCCATGTGCCCTGATGTGCTCCTTACCCTGATGTGCTCCGTGCCCTGATGTGCTATGTGCCCTGATGTGCCCTGTACCCTGATGTGTTGTGCCCTGATGTGCTCTGTACCCTGATGTGCTCTGTACCCTGATGTGCTGTGCCCTGGTGTGCCCGTGCCCTGATGTGCCATGTGCCCTGATGTGCCCCGTGCCCTGATGTGCCATGTGCCCTGATGTGCTCCTTACCCTGATGTGCCCCGTGCCCTGATGTGCTCCGTGCCCTGATGTGCTCCATGCCCTGATGTGCTATGTGCCCTGATGTGCCCTGTACCCTGATCTGCTGTGCCCTATACCCTGATGTGTTGTGCCCTGATGTGCTCTGTACCCTGATGTGCCCTGTACCCTGATGTGCTGTGCCCTGTACCCTGATGTGTTGTGCCCTGATGTGCTCTGTACCCTGATGTGCTCTGTACCCTGATGTGCTCTGTACCCTGATGCGCTGTGCCCTGATGTGCCCCGTGCCCTGATGTGCTATGTGCCCCATGCCCTGATGTGCTCCGTGCCCTGATGTGCTCCGTGCCCTGATGTGCTTTGTGCCCTGTGCCCTGATGTGCCATGTGCCCTGATGTGCCCCGTGCCCTGATGTGCCATGTGCCCTGATGTGCTCCTTACCCTGATGTGCCCCGTGCCCTGATGTGCTCCGTGCCCTGATGTGCTCCGTGCCCTGATGTGCTATGTGCCCTGATGTGCCCTGTACCCTGATGTGCTGTGCCCTATACCCTGATGTGTTGTGCCCTGATGTGCTCTGTACCCTGATGTGCCCTGTACCCTGATGTGCTGTGCCATGTACCCTGATCTGTTGTGCCCTGATGTGCTCTGTACCCTGATGTGCTCTGTACCCTGATGTGCTGTGCCCTGATGTGCCCTGTGCCCTGATGTGCTATGTGCCCCATGCCCTGATGTGCTATGTGCCCGGATGTGCCCTAATGTGCTATGTGCCCTGATGTCCTATGTGCCCTGTGCCCTGATGTGCCCCGATGTGCCTTGTGCCCCCATGTGCTGTGCCTTAATGTCATGTGCCCCAATGTACTGTGACCTGATGTGCTGGGCTCTGTACCCTGATGTGCTGTACCCTGATGTGGCCTGGTGTGCTGTACCTGGATGTGCTGGGCTCTGTACCCTGATGTACTGTGACCTGTGCCCTGATGTGCTGTGCCCTGATGTGCCCTGATGTGCCCTGATGTGCTGTGCCCTCGTGTATTGTGACCTGTGCCCTGATGTGCCCTGATGTGCTGTGTCTTGTTGGTCCGATTAGAATGGTTTCATTGTACTGAATGGGGCGTGACAAGTTTCCCCAGTGTGAACCGCGCCTAAGTCACTGATCGCTGCCAATACTAGTATTTAACAAATTCCCAGTATAGATCCCATCATCTGTAGGCATTGTAGCTTTCACAGCGGCGGGGGGGGGGGGGGGGGGGGCGCAGTTTTCCATCTTTGCCCTGGGCACCAGATGACCTTGTCCCGGCACTGCTTCCATCATCCAATCACGTGCAAGCAAAAATTCTGCTTTTTTCATTTTCCTTCCATGTGATTGGGTATTCTTTGAAAAGTGAAGCTTTACCTCATTTACTAAGCTCTGGAGCAACTGCACTTGCAGAGTGTAACTGCATGTTGTAAAGTACTAAAGTACATAGTTTATTTGCCTTTAGTAAATCAACCCCATCAACTAATCCTAGGTCCATATACACTTTTTTGGTCTAGCAACTAATCTATGTTTTATCCTTAACCCAGCACTGCAGTTATGATAGTTCAAAGCTGATTGGCTGCTATGGGTAACAGAAGGTTTTCCTGTTAGTACCCTTTTTTTGCTTTATAGTCATTATTTATTGATATTTACTGATACAAGTCTGTGGCTTAGGAGTCACATAGCTTCTTTTCACCATTCTCACATTAGCATCTGAGCCGGTGTTCAGCAAATGTTTGAACACCTGCTGATTTTTATACATTAAGTCTCCATTCACACAGGGGCAACACGACTTCCAGAGCGACTTTGGGAGGCACCTTGGACACGACTTGAGTATGAATCACAACGCGACTTGGGGCAACTTACAAGCAACTTGAAGTTGCCTCCAGGACAGGGGACTTTGCCAGTGGCCAATCACATAATAATCAGTATCAGTATTACTTGCCATATTTAGAGCGGTGCACTGACGCACCTATATATTGTGAGTACCCCTTTTGGGGAGAGTATCTATATCTTTTAATAAATTTTAAAACGGTATTATACTATGTCGTTTTTTCATAGACCTGCTACATAACACAGCCCTGACATGATTTTTCTCTGCTGCAGTTAAAGGCTGGTACAGACATACTGAATTTGATTCCATGTACACCCCTGTCTGTTCAACAGAGGCTTATTGCTAGACTGACTTCTATCAAATGGTCCCAGAATTCGATCAGCCCTTGGAGCCAATGGCTGCATTGCTGATCAGTGTATTCTGACAGCGGTGTAGGAGGGGAGTCCCTGCTGTCAGAATACAATAGTGTAGCGGGTAATATCCCTGCATTCTCATCACTTGTGTGGGTGCAGGGATCTGTCAGTTTTTTTTATTCAACCTGCTGATTGAATCAAAAAATAAATGTGCATGTATAACCTGCCTAGGTAACACTTACAGGGCTTGTGCACCCCCCAGCCAGTGACTGGACAATAAAAGAAGAAGCAGCAGACAGACAAACTCATCTGTTTAGTCCTCCTACTGATCGACTCCTTGCGTTGCCTCTCCCTCTCCCAGTCTGTATTCTGCTGTACAATGGACTAAAGAAGACTGACACCAAGCCAAATGCAGGTACCTACAATGTTGGCATAAAAAAACAAAAACAAAAAAAAAATGTGTATAGATTACTTTTTTGAGTAGTATTTGGCCCAGGTACATGACTTTATGGATCATCTTTCTCCTCTTCTTCCAGTTGACGGAATTGAATATTGTAGAGAATGACAACATTTATCACCTCCACACCATTATTCTGTGAGTCCAGGACATCTTAGTGATCTTGGATGCCCTGGGCTTACAGGAAGTGGGTTGATTGATGCTGGGGGTCATTCACCCCAAAACAGGACCAAACCTGGATCACAGAGCGCTGAGTCTGCAGGGGACAATGCTGGAGAGTGGGCAAGTATATATGTTTTCTTTTTTTCTTTTTACTGTAGCAGGGCCATGACTTAAAATTATTGTAAAGGTAATATTTTTTCTCAAAATAATAAACATGGTATACCTAACTGCTCTGTGCAATGGTATTGCACAGATCCGGACCCCCTCTTCCGGGGTTCCCCGGTGGCGCGCTAAGCTCCTCCTCTTCTGCATGTGCCACCATAGGAAGCCACTTTCTATGGTGGCACACGTGTGGACTCGCTCCTGAGCCATACTCTTTGCGTTCATAGACACACACAGTGCGACTCGGCCATGGCTCCCCCTGCTCTTGGCCAAGCCTGTCAGAGAGCCACTGAGAGAAGAGTAGTCCTGTAGACAAGCATAACGCTGGATGGATACAGGACTCAGGTAAGTATATAGGTATGGCAAAGGGAGAAACAGGCACTGAAAGGTTTCTTTACCTTAATGCATGGAATGCATTAGGGTAAAAAACCTTCTATCTTTAGAACCACTTTAAAAAGCAACAAAAAAATGAATTAATGAATTTGGGCTTTAGGGAAACTGTCATGAGACATGGAAGGAATCATGACTCCACAGCTTTTTTGCTTGTTGTGCATCCGTGACTGAGAAAGCCAAATGTAGCTAGGAAACTAGAATTTTCATATTGAAACCAGCAGTGGCAACATCAATTATCCTCTCATAACAGCTATGAACTGGATAGAGCATTGATAATGTATAATGACATTATACAACACTCACACAGCTATTTCTGTATGACATACAGTGGGTGGCTTAAGTACCAAATGATAGATAGTAAAGAGTTGGCTATATGCACATGAAACTTAAAGCATTTGTTACCCTAAAAAAAACAAAAAAACAAATAGATCCTTTTCCTTTAAAATATGAATAAGATCACAGTACTTGTGCTGTGTAATTTGGCCCCCTGTAATATCTAAAATACCTGGTTGATCCTGCCTGGTTCTGCCCTCCCCCCTGTAAACTGACCATGGTTTATCATGGCTGCTGAGCCCTGACACCGTGGTCAGTTTACATGCCTCATTCACCCGCTGTCTCTCCTCTGCCCCCCCCCACCCTGCCTGTCAGCTCCTGTATATGTGAGTGAGCCGCCCCCCCTCCCTCCTCCTGCCGCTATTAGTAGTAAGTTAAACTTTAAAAAAATCCACTGCCAGCCCCTCTCCTTTAATCCAGGAATAACTCACAGTGTAAGTGTTTGTTGAAAACAAAGCTTCTAAATTCCATTTTCAGATATCTTTGGGCTGAACTCATGACTCCTGCATCCTCCCCATCTAAGGGCTACAGTGGGAGGGGCCGAGCGCCCAGCACAGCGGTCATGTGACCTTCCAGGCTGACATCAGAGGGAGATCTCAGCCCCTCCTGCTGTTGCCCGTACATCGGAGTAGGAGAGTGGCCAGGAGTCAAGTGACCAGCCTGAAGATATCTGAAAAAAAAAAGGTATTTAGAAGCTTTGTTTTCAACAAACACTTACACTGTGTTATGGCTGCATATAAGAGAGGGACTGGCAGTGAACAGTAATGTAAGGTTACAACCACTTTAGGCTGGACAAACAATAGTATTTCATTTGAATTTTTTTTATTTTAACCACTTGAAGACCAGGACTTTTTCTGACACTCGTTGCATGTTAAAATCATGATTTTTAGCTAGAAAATGACTTAGAACCCCAAATAGTATATATTTTTTTAGCAGAGACCCTAGAGAATAAAATGTCGGTCGTTATTTTATGTCACACTGTATTTGTGCATCGGTCTTGCAAGAGCAATTTTTAAAAAAAATAATACACTTTAATGAATTTAAAAAAAACCCAAACAGTAAAGTTAGCCCAATTTTTTTGTATAATGTGAAAGATGATGTCACACCGAGTAAATAGATACCTAACACGTCATGCTTTAAAATTGCACACGCTTGTGGAATCGCAACAAACTTAAAAATCTCCATAGGCGACGCTTTAAATTTTTTACAGGTTACCTATTTAGAGGTACAGAGGAGGTCTAGCACTATAATCATTGCTCTCGCTCTAACGATCGGGGCAATACCTCACATGTGTGGTTTGAAAACTGTTTACATTTGCGGGCACAACTTACATATGCATTTACTTCTGCGCGCGAGCACGGTGGGATAGGGAGCTTTAACATTTTTTTTTCTTATTTTTTTTTTATTTTTACACTTTCCCTTTATTTTTGTAAAAAACATCCCCTGTGACAGAAATAGGCAGTGACAGGTAACCTTTATGGAGGGATCTGGGGTCTACCAACCCCTCCTCTGCCCTTGAAAGCATTAAAAAAAGGCAAGATCGGCATTTTTAAATACTTAAAAATTTCGAAACCTGCCGCCTTTAATACTCCAGTAAACCGTAAGTGATGTTTCTACATCGCTTCTGGGCAACTACATCTGAGACCCAATCAAAGCCAATTCCGTGCCAGGTAGTCGCTCGGCTCTCCCGGTGTGATGGGAGAACCTGGGGGAGCAGCGGAAGGCCGCGCGGGGGGGGACATCCTCTCCTGCTGCTTGTAATAACAATCGAGCCGCTGCTTAGCTGCATTGGTTGTCAGTACAAGAAAGCCAACCGTCGGCTCTAAAAAACAGTACCGTGGCGATGCCTGCAGCTGCAGGCATCACCCTTGTACAACCACTTGAAAAACTCCCTCATCAAAAAATTTTATTGACAGCAGCGGGAACCAATGAAAAGGGGGCACAATATGGGCCCACTTGGGTGAGAGTGTGGCCATCCCACCCCAGTGTTAATTAGTTAATAAAGTTAAATAGGGTGGAAGGTATAGGAAGGATACTGCCCCTTTAAGGATTAGGAAAGCAGATTGCTGGCAGGATCCAATAGGAATTCAGGGAAGGTTCTGGATTAATGAGAGGCTATATAAAGGGGTTATGAGGGGAATTCCCCCTCTTCCGGGAAAACAGCTGAGAAGACAGGAGCCCTGAGAAGAATGGAGTCCCTTATCAGGCAGCTCCTAGAGAAAGCAGGCGGTGAAGGAGGAGAGGTTTCGCTTCGCCGCTGCTTGGAGTTCATGAATAGTAATGAGGAGCAGCCGGGCAGTAGCAGAGCAGCTGTTTCAGCTGTGGAAGAAAGGAGGGAGCAGCTCAAGAGTACGAGGCGGAGTGGAGCAGCGCTGGCACAGCATGACAGAGCCAGGAGAAGTACGCCACCGGAGCGGAGCCGACATGATGCGGGAACAGCCGAAGAGGAGAGAGAGCCGAGCGCAGCCGAAGCACAGGTCGGAGGTGTCACAAGCCGCAGCCGCCATGCTGTGAAGAAGAGGCGGACTTTTTCCCCGTCGCCAGCGTTAGGAAGAGGACAGAAGGACCACAGGAGCCAGCAAGCCAGCGCAGCAACAAGGGGGCGGATGCCCGCCCAGCGCCATACAGGTCAGCATGAGGTAGCATTTTTCCAGCATGACACTCCTCAGATAGAGGTGTCCAGCGGTGTACAGGTTGGGCAGGAACTACAAGTCCCAAACCCCATGGTGCTGCTGGAGGAAAGTCAGCAAGCAGTAGTTCAGCCTCCAGCAGCAGGTGAGTTATCACAAATGAACGTTTTATCTGGTTTTGTGGGGTCTCTGTCATCTTTAATACAGTCTCTTTCTAGTATGCCTGTCCCTGCTGTTTCTTCTAATGTATCCAGCTGTTGTTTTGAATACACAGGGAATTCAAAGTGCTTCCCTCATTCCTGAGTCATTAACCCCAGCTGCGCCTGTCAGGGTGCCTGTGCCTGAAACCTGCATGAAAGATGTTATGCCCTGTGAAGTCTCCCCACTAGGTTTCCATTTGAGTCTAACGGTTAAAGAAAAGATATGGAAAGGGGAATTTATAGATATACTGTCACTCTTACCTTTACACAAAGAATTTATGGGTAGGAATGACAGAAAGGGAGATGAGGAGGATAGGCGTAGACCTATACCACGGTCCTTTATTAATTGGCTTCAGGCTTTTTGCATATATGCTGGAGTACTGGCTGAAAAACACCCTGGGATGTGTGGGGGTCTTTTTCAGCATGTGGACCACATTCTTGAGGCATATAAGAATTTCGGTGGGCTGGGGTGGTTCTATTATGACGAATCTTTTAGACAAAAATTGTCCATTCACCCTACGCTAAGCTGGGGAATGAAAGATGTGGGACTGTGGCTTAATCTGATATTGCCGCAGAAGCAGTTAGCTATAAAGTCGCACACAGTTAATGCTCCACATGCAATGTTTAGAAAAGGCTGCTGTTTTGCTTTTAATGAAGGGCAATGCCGTTGGAATGCATCATGCAAATATAGGCATGAATGCGCGGTGTGTGCGGGAGCGCATCCGGCAGCAAAATGTTTTAAGAAACAGGGGACTGTGGGAACCAGCCAAGCGCAAAAAGATATTTTTTCCAAAAGCCTGCACGCCTGTGAGGCTGGAAAGAATGCGCCCGTGGTTGGGCAAATACCCAGGCAGGGAGAAGGCGTGTTTTCTTCTTGAAGGTTTTGCAGAAGGTTTCCCATTACCTGTCTTTTCAGGAGTAGGATGTGAAGTGGTTGGGAATCTAAAGTCTGTGGAATTATTTCCCCAAATAGTTAGAGATAAGTTGTTAAAGGAGTTGGCGGAAGGTAGGATTGAAGGACCATTTGCGGATCCGCCTTTTAAAAATTTTAGGATCTCCCCTTTAGGGGTAGTCCCAAAAAGGGAGCCGAATGAGTTTCGTATTATCCATCATTTATCCTTCCCAAAAGGCAGTTCTTTGAATGATGAGATAGATGGCGATTTGTGCTCAGTTTCCTATGCGACTTTTGAAGACGCATTAAGTAAGATCCGATCATGTGGCGAGGGGGCTTTATTAGCCAAAGCCGATGTGAAGGCGGCTTTCAGGTTACTGCCTATTTCCCCAGCAGCGTTTAATTCGCTAGGTTTTTATTTTGATGGATTTTTCTTTTTCGACAAGTGTCTCCCTATGGGATGCTCTTTGTCCTGTTCATATTCATTTGCTACTTTTTTACAGTGGGTGCTTTGTTTACAGAATGGTTCAGATAGTGTAATTCACTATCTGGATGATTTCTTGTTCATAGGTCCAAATGATTCTTCGCTATGCTTTAACTTGTTGAATAACTTTAGGGCCATGTCTCAGTATTTCGGTGTCCCGCTAGCTGAAGAGAAGACTTGTTTGCCTGCTACATCATTAGAATTTTTAGGGATTCAAATAGACACTTGTGCCATGGAGTTTCAGTTGCCGGTCGCAAAGCTTGTTAAGTTGAGGTTGTTGTTGTCTCTGGTAATTAAAAAGAAGAAAATTCGGGTAAAAGAAATGCAGTCTCTTTTGGGTTCTTTGGCCTTTGCATGTCGGATTATGCCGGTTGGCAGAATTTTTTCTCGGCGGCTTTATTTGTCTACCGCAAAACAAAAATCGCCTTTTGCCCATATTAGGATCACCAGTTCTCTTAAAGAGGACCTTTTGGTTTGGGACAAATTTCTTGTCAACTACAATGGGAGGTCTCTTTTACAGTCTGAATTTATTTGTGCGCCGGATTTTCATTTTTTCACTGATGCGGCGGGATCAAAAGGCTTTGGTGCGGTTTGGCAGTCACATTGGTGCTGTGCACCATCGCCAGAAGCATGGGTCCAGAATCAGGCCACAAAAAATGTAGTTTTGTTGGAATTATTCCCTATCTTGGTAGCGTTAGTTATCTGGGGGCCACAGTTTGCGAATAGAAGAATTATGGTGGAAACGGATAACAAGGGTGTGTTGTATGCGGTAAATTGCTTGTCGTCTAGCTCGTGTTGGGTCATCAAGGTGTTAAGACAGATCGTTTTGTTATGTTTGCAATTGAATATTTGGCTTAAGGCCAAATACACACCAGGGATTTTGAATAATATTGCCGACTCGTTATCTCGGTTTCAGATGGACCACTTTCGGCGTTTGTTACCAGAGGCGGACGAGTGGGGCATTCCATGCCCGGAACATCTGTGGGAAGTGATCTGATGGTGGCGGATGCAATTAAAGGTTCTGTCGCTCCAAAAACATGGTATAGTTACATGGCAGCCTGGAAAAGTTGGGTGTCATTCGCTGAGAGTAAAGGTTTTAGTTATAATATCCCTTCTGAAACCACGATTTTGGCTTTCTTAGAGTTTTTAATGCAGCAGCAGTTTTCCAGTCATTATGTGATGAAAACTCTTGCTGGCATTTCCTTTTTCTTTAAGCTACGGGGGTTGCTGCCTTGTTCTGGTTATTTCTCAGTTAAACAGGCTCTAAAGGGATATAAGAGAAGATCGTTAATCCCTGATAGTAGAAGACCGATATCGGTGGAATTACTTGGGGGTCTGTGTGAAGCAACTAAACGAGTGTGCTTTTCAGAGTATGAAGCCTTGCTATTCAGTACAGTTTTTTCCTTTGCATTTTTCGGTGCTTTCCGTATTTCGGAATTGGTACCTGCAAATAAGAAGGTATTATTGGGCATTTTGTATGAACAGGTGGCAATTGACCAATTTGGAGTGCATATTTGGTTGCAGCGTTCAAAAATGGATCAGACCGGCAGAGGCTGTTTGGTCAATCTTCATGCTCAAGAAAACGGGCTAGTTTGCCCAGTGGCTTTGGGTCAGCGCTTCCTAGGAGTTAGACCCCCAGTAAGGGGGCTATTCTTTATTCATGCCAATTCAGAGCCTCTTACTAAATATCAATTTGATTCAGTACTCCGGAAATGTTGAAATCATTTGGGCTTACAGAATTTTAGATTCTCTTCCCACTCCTTTAGGATAGGCGCAGCATCAGAGGCAGCCCGTAAGGGATTATCAGAAACGGCCATTAAGGAGATGGGGAGGTGGAAGTCGAAATGTTTTAAATTATATGTCAGACCTAACCTGTTCATTTAATTCCTAGGTATACAGCACACGGTATGGATCATAGGACATTCGTTTATATCAGGGGTGTCCAAACTTTTTTCCAAGAGGGCCAGATTTGATGAATAGAACATGCTTGAGGGCCGACCATTTTGCCTGACATTCTTAAACCATTAAAATTTGGTCTAAGTGTGTCCGTCCGAGCACTTATACACGGCCCAACAAGAATTCTCTTGCCTTTGTGCTGTGTGTGGTGAATAGATGAGCTTGGGCGTGTTATTTGGATATACCGGATTTAATCTGCTTATAACACGCACCTTCACTTTAAAAATGAAGTTTCAGGAAAAAAAATCTTAAATTTTAAATAAAGAACTGTGAAGCAAAATAAGGGTCAGTGCCCATCAATGCAGCCTAATCAGTGCCCATCTGCGGCCCCCACTCCATTGCCATGAATGTGGCCCCCACCGTATTGACATGAATGCAGCCTCCACCGTATTGACATGAATGCAGCCCCACCATATTGACATGAATGCAGCCCCCACCACATTAACATGAATGCAGCCCCCACCGTATTGACATGAATGCAACCCCCACCGTATTGACATGAATGCAACCCCCACCGTATTGACATGAATGCAGCCCCCACCGTATTGACATGAATGCAACCCCCACCGTATTGACATGAATGCAGCCCCCACCGTATTGACATGAATGCAACCCCCACCGTATTGACATGAATGCAGCCCCCACCACATTCACATGAATGCAGCCCCCACCGTATTGACATGAATGCAGCCCCCACCGTATTGACATGAATGCAGCCCCCACCATATTGACATGAATGCAGCCCCCACCACATTGACATGAATGCAGCCCCCACCGTATTGACATGAATGCAGCCCCCACCATATTGACATGAATGCAGCCCCCACCGTATTGACATGAATGCAACCCCCACCGTATTGACATGAATGCAGCCCCCACCGTATTGACATGAATGCAGCCCCCACCACATTCACATGAATGCAGCCCCCACCGTATTGACATGAATGCAGCCCCCACCGTATTGACATGAATGCAGCCCCCACCGTATTGACATGAATGCAGCCCCCACCACATTGACATGAATGCAGCCCCCACCGTATTGACATGAATGCAGCCCCCACCACATTAACATGAATGCAGCCCCCACCGTATTGACATGAATGCAACCCCCACCGTATTGACATGAATGCAGCCCCCACCGTATTGACATGAATGCAGCCCCCACCGTATTGACATGAATGCAGCCCCCACCACATTCACATGAATGCAGCCCCCACCGTATTGACATGAATGCAGCCCCCACCGTATTGACATGAATGCAGCCCCCACCGTATTGACATGAATGCAGCCCCCACCGTATTGACATGAATGCAGCCCCCACCACATTGACATGAATGCAGCCCCCACCACATTCACATGAATGCAGCCCCCACCACATTCACATGAATGCAGCCCCCACCGTATTGACACGAATGCAGCCCCCACCGTATTGACACGAATGCAGCCCCCACCGTATTGACATGAATGCAGCCCCCACCGTATTGACATGAATGCAGCCCCCACCGTATTGACATGAATGCAGCCCCCACCGTATTGACATGAATGCAGCCCCCACCGTATTGACATGAATGCAGCCCCCACCACATTGACATGAATGCAGCCCCCGCCACATTCACATGAATGCAGCCCCCACCACATTCACATGAATGCAGCCCCCACATTCACATGAATGCAGCCCCCACCACATTGACATAAATACGGCAGCCCCCACCACATTGACATGAATGCAGACTCACCATTGCTGTCAGTGCAGCCTGATTCATGTCCATCTGCAGCCTTGGAGGAGACAGGGAGGGGGCGGGACGAGCGCCAACAGATATACAGGAGAAATTCCTGTTTACACGGCGGCCTCTTTAATTGAAAGTCCCGCCTCCTATGACGGACAAAACAATTGTCCAATGGCAGCGCAGGAGACGGGACTTCCTTTTACACAGGACGCCGTGTAAACAGGAAATTCTCCTGTATCATGTACGGCGCTTGTCCCGCCCCCTCCAAGGCAGCCAGCATATCTATCTTTTATGGCCCCCAGCGCTAAGGGATTCGTTGGGGGCCACAAAAGATATATATGTCAAAATTACCAGGCGGGCCGTCCGAAACGGGACCGCGGGCCACGATTGGCCCGCGGGCCGGACTTTGGACATGCCTGGTTTATATAGTGGGCACGTAAGAGAGCGGAGCACCGCTGTTACTCAGCTAATTTGTCCTTACAGCCTGAGCAGTTTAAGTTATTTTGGAAAGGAATAAGAGGCCTACAGTGGTATCAATTATTTTTTCATTTATCCAGATTGTTCCAAGTTTGGCCCCCTCCTTCTATTTTGTTAATACACCTGGGAGGAAATGATTTAGGGAATGTTAGAACACTGGACTTGCTGGCCATGATCAAGCGAGACCTTCACCGTTTTCATATGTCTTTTGAGGGTACTATTATAATATTTTCAGAAGTGGTTCCTCGTCTCTCCTGGTTGTCCTCTGATCAGAGGAGGGCTATGGAGAAAATGAGGAAGAGAGTAAATAGGGAAATAGAGAAGTTCATGCCCTCGATAGGAGGCTTGTCTTATCGACACATAGATCTTGAAGGTGGCATTCCGGGCTTGTACAGGCAGGATGGTGTTCACCTTTCGGATGTGGGTCTCGATATCTTTAATACAGGCTTGCAGTGTGGCATTGAAATGGCCGCGGCGGTTGGGGTGGGCCGGGCTTGATTCTCAAGTCCGGCTGATGGGGACTGGTTTTTGATATTATATTGTGGATGGCTGCTCGAGTTCTGATAACTGAGCAGATAATAATAAAATGATATTGGTTGATCAATGATGTTATTGTTTGTTAATAAAAGAGTAATACATATTTATGTGTTTAAACCAATAAAGGTGCCGCGGCCATATTTTTGCCATATTTTAATGTTTGGTGTGGTTTATTATGATGGTTTAATGGGGTTTAGATTGTAGTTGGGTGGTGTGGCCTACAGTCTCATGAAAAGGGGGCACAATATGGGCCCCCTTGGGTGAGAGTGTGGACATCCCACCCCAGTGTTAATTAGTTAATAAAGTTAAATAGGGTGGAAGGTATAGGAAGGATACTGCCCCTTTAAGGATTAGGAAAGCAGATTGCTGGCAGGATCCAATAGGAATTCAGGGAAGGTTCTGGATTAATGAGAGGCTATATAAAGGGGTTATGAGGGGAATTCCCCCTCTTCCGGGAAAACAGCTGAGAAGACAGGAGCCCCCTCCCGCCCGCCCTTGTCGCGAGCACTTTTATGTGGTAGGGTCACCCTGGAAGTCAGGGGGGACTGGTTTTTGATATTATATTGTGGATGGCTGCTTGAGTTCTGATAACTGAGCAGATAATAATAAAATGATATTGGTTGATCAATGATGTTATTGTTTGTTAATAAAAGAGTAATAAATATTTATGTGTTTAAACCAATAAAGGTGCCGCGGCCATATTTTTGCCATATTTTAATGTTTGGTGTGGTTTATTATGATGGTTTAATGGGGTTTAGATTGTAGTTGGGTGGTGTGGCCTACAGTCTCATGGTTCATTGCTGCTATCAATCTGTCCTGCGAGGAGGGAGAGAGAGCCGAGAGAGCCACTGCTCTCCTGCACATTGCTGGATCTTGATTAGGCTCTCAGTATAGAGAGGAGTGAGGGGGAGATTCTGTGCACAGAAGGTTTTTTACCTTAATGCATTCTATGTTGCGGATGCACATACACTTTAAAGTGGATGTAAACCCTCACATATAGCCAGTGAAGTGAACAGCCTCAGATGATACGCAGAGATGAAAAAAATCTCCCTACATACGTTTTACATGTATACTGTATTTGCTGTCTTCAGCTTTATATATGCTTTAGAAAGTGCACATCGTGTTACAGATTTTCTCTTCCTGTTCAGTGCTGGGAGTGGATTATTGGCATGCAGCCAAGACAGCTGATTGGAGGAAAGGCACACACCCCACTCCACATTGGCAAAGGAAGGAAGTAATGTGCAGAGCTGTGCTGTGAGAAGTCAAGCACTCTGCTAATTTATTTATAGCAACCTCCCATGACACAAACTTCAGGCTGCTTTTATCTCACATTTCTGACAACTTTTCAGAAGTTATCAGGCTGATAACAGAGCTAGGAACAGAAGAAACACGGGACTTAGTGCTTTGGAGAGAGATAAGAAAACACTACCGATATATGTGCCCAGCTCAAATTTCATGAATCAGGTTTACATCCACTTTAAGCCTGATGCCTAGTGCCTTGATGTGTTTAGAACATACAAGATAGCCCAACCCCAACCTGTGTTCTGTGCGCATTTCCCACACCGTGTTCAAAACGTACTGCAATTACGATCTGCAGTGGGTGTCAATGTTAAGCTGACAACACCCTAAATGCAGATCACAAACACAATGGGGGTTATTTACGAAAGGCAAATCTACTTTGCAGTGCAAGTGCACTTGGAAGTGCAGTCGCTCTAAATCTAAGGGGAAGATCTAAAATGAGGGGAAGCTCTGCTGATTTTATCATCCAATCATGTACAAGCTAAAATGCTGTCTTTTATTTTCCTTGCATGTCCCCCTCAGATCTACAGCGATTTAACTTCCAAGTGCACTTGCAGTGCAAAGTGGATTTTCCTTTCGTAAATAACCCCCAATGTGTTTGTCTTGCACCCAATCGGATGGTACAGGAGTACAGGAGTTAAAACTGTTTAATGCAAGTGTAAATGAGTTCTTATTAATTTTTTAAAATATTTTTTTAGATTTTTTAAAATTATTTATTTATTTGCAGTTTTTTTTAATTTATTATTTTTTTACATAAAAAAACATGACTGTCACCAGAGCACTGCACTACTGACAGTGATTGGTGACAGATGCTTTTATTTTTTATTTACATCTTCGGTGTGTAGTACATTGCCCAGTGCTGACCACTGTGAGAGGAGAGCACTGCAGCTTGTGTTTACATGTGGACACAGTGATCACAGATTGCGCCACTGTGCCACCTTAAAGCCACGTTTGAACACCCAGGATGGGAGGACATACCTGTACGTGCTTCTCCCACCTGGCCATAGCAGCTAAAACGGGGGGGGGGGGGGATGTCACTGCCCACCATTAATAGGGATTGAAGTTGGGGGTTACTGACTGTCTGCTTGCTTTGTGCACTCCCAGCTGGGGATCACTGTCATGGGGAAGTGATCATCTGACAAAGCAATGTAGACTAAATTTAGTTTTGCCACAGTTTAAAAGAAGTTGGGTATGGTCCACCAAATGTACAACTTCGAAGCGGCCCCTCCTTCCTGCACATGTGTCTGTATGACCCCTCAATCCTTGGTTCTAAATTCATGAAGAAAGACTATTTTGATATGTTTTATAACATATCAAAATCAGTGGCGGCCGGTCCATAAGGGGCGCAGGGGCGCCGCTTCTCTAGTTTGCATGTGGGATGCTGGACTAATGCCTTTCTATGAGGTCTGTCTTTTTTTTTCAAGAACATGATTGGAGCCTGAGGCTCTAATCGGCTTGAAAAAGGTTGCGCTCTGCGCCCCGAACCCTCCCACTTGTGGTACTAATGAATCAATATTCGCTATTGGTTACTGGCTTCTCCTCCTGGCCAATCAGGACAGAAGGCGGATTTAAAGAAGACTGGGTTAGCCAGGAGGAGAAGCCAGGGAAGCCGTAGTGCCGTGACCACTGGAGGGGTGAGTGCTGACCTGGGGGGGGTTTGTCTGCACCCTCCCCCCCCACAACAAAAAAATGTTTAGCACCAGCCGCCACTGATCAATAATTGTATTCTGTCGTCCTTTTTTCCTTTATAAAGCAAAAAATTTAGAAAAACCTAACTTAAAAATGATCTAAAACTCATATAGGTACAGTGTTGCGTGACAGAGTAATTGCCAGTCAAACTATCACAGCACTGAAAACTAAAAAATAGTCTGGAAATAAATGAGGTGTGACCTGTTGGTATTGAGGTGGTTAAAGAAGTTTGTAAATGTTTATTTTTTTCTCTATGTAGCTTACACCAAGCAACATTGAGATCCACGGGGGGCGTGGCCTGACAAGGCATGTGAGCAGACCTGCTGCACGGAGCTCCCGCTGAGAATCCTGCCTAATATCCTTTCCTCACCACCGAAATCGCCCGTTTTTGCCCCAAAGAGTTACCTGATACCTCCTGGAGACATCCGGTGCTGATAGCTGATCGAATAGTGCTGATGATGACCCGGGGGAACCGAATGGAGACCGAGGCCTGGGAGTCCCAAGCTGACCAAGATGGCGCCGGCCGGTCACAGCCTCCTAAAGCACAGCGCGGCCTGGAAAAGAAATCCGAACAGGGGGGTAAGTCCAGCAAACTCCCTAAAGGCAAGGAGCAATCCAGGGACATGCTTTATTATACTCAAAAGCTGGCCGGACATTCTAATTCTCCTCTGCCTGACTCCCCCCAGCCTCACAGGGAAGATACAAGCATGCTAGATGACACAGTGCCATTAGATCTGCAGCAGGATCTCATGTCTGATCCATCTGACTCCCCCTCAGAAGACAGTGTACAGCCTTCTTTGAGTGAAATCCTGCATGCTGTGCATAAATGCACTGCCTCAGTTGATGATTTGAAGGAGAAATTTGGGGGCCTGAAAGAAACAGTGTCCCTTATGCGCCAAGATCTGCAAAAAATCAGGGAAAGAACCACAGCAGTGGAGGGCCGGGTGAGCGACGTGGAGGACCAGTTGCCCCCCCTTCATAGAGATGTCAGGATGGCCACACAAAATGCCTCTCAAGCCCTTAATAAAACTGACGAAATCGAGAACCGCCTGCGACGCAATAATGTGCGCATAGTGGGACTCCCTGAAAAAGTGGAAGGACGTGACCCCACTACCTTCATTGAAGAATGGCTGCAGGAAGTCTTTGGCAAAGAAGCTTTCTCTCCCATCTACACAGTGGAAAGGGCCCATAGAGTACCCCCACGCCCTCTCCCCCCTGGGAACCCCCCAAGATCAATGCTGGCCAGGCTCCTGAATTACAAGGACCGTGAGGTGATACTGAGACTGGCCAGGGAAAAAGGCAGCATTAAACACAATGGCACTAAAGTCTCCTTTTACCCGGATTTCTCCGCCGAGGTACAATGCAGGAGATCAAAATTTATGGAAGTGAAAAAGAGGCTACAAAGGCTGCAACTATCCTACGCAATGATGTCCCCGGCTAAGCTGAGAGTAACGGCGAACGGACAGAACCATTTTTTTGAAAATGCGCAAGATGCAACATCATGGCTAGATCAGAATGAGCAAGCTATGCGTCGCCAGGGTCGGGAAGAAGGAGCCGGATAAACCAGAGAGGACAGAATAAATGCGAGGGAAAGCAGGGCGTCCATTTTCCTGTTTATGTCTTTCAATCAGAAGAGGAACTTTACCAATTGCTTACGCAGCGAGTGACTACCGTTATATTTTTTACAACCAGTTATTTCCACTTGAAGCATAGACCCTCACAGGGGACGTCACCGTGCAGAAAAAGTAGAAGATGTTTGAAGTCATGGGATACATGGCTAATGTTTCACTGCCCTGTTGGCGTTAACAATCTGGACAGACCACTTAGCCCGCAGTTTCGGGACGGTTCTGGAGGTATGCGCCACAGCGTGGCGGGATCCAGGGCCCTCAACACAGTCTGTTTCTACTTTTGTTTTGTTTTTTTTCACTGTTTTGCCGCACAGTTGCGCGAGAGTATCCACCCTTCAAGAACACCGAGCTTCCATTGGGACAACCTTTTATTGAAAAAATGCTTTTTGATGCAACACATTCTAATGCTCATGGGTAACCATATAACCAGATCAGCTCTGAATTCCAGAAGAATCTCCTTTAAATGTATTTTTGAATATTTGCAATGGTATCCACACCTATAGTATCATGGAATGTGCGCGGAGTGAATGACCCCTTAAAAAGGGTCATGATCTCCTCTGGTTTGCGCAAATTCCATCCGGCTATTATTGCCCTTCAGGAGACACATCTCCTGGGGGACAATGTGGGCTGCCTGCAGTATGCCTGTGTGGGCAAATCCTATCACTCCACTCACACCGCCTACTCTCGTGGGGTGAGTGTATTGATACACAAAGCTTTGGCATACCAGGAACTGGACTCGCTAGTGGATAGTGCTGGCAGATATGTATTCATTTACTGCAAAGTGTATACCTTAACACTGATTATAGCCTTTATATATATCCCACCCCCGTTCTCACGGGAGGTGCTGCAGCTTTTGCTGATGTACCTGGCGGGCAAACCTGATGTCCCAATGCTAATCATGGGAGACTTTAACTGCTACCTAGACCCTAAATTGGATAGGCACCCCCCAGTCCATTCTCCTAGGGGTGGGAGGGGCACGGCACTCAGCCGCCTAGTTCTGGAACTGGGCTGGACAGATTTTTGGCGCACTCGTAACCCTAATATAAAGCAGTTTTCATGCTTCTCTAAAACTCACGGATCCCTGTCCCGTATAGACCTTAGTATAGGCACTCCTAATTTGCTAGAATATATCTCTAAGATAGAATACTTCCCTCGGGGAGTATCTGACCATTCACCTGTAGCTGTATGGCTGAGTGCCCAACCCCCCACCTCACTACCTAAGGCGCCATGGAAACTCAACGCCTTTTGGCTGAAACTGTTTAACTCCCCAGAGCGAATTTCTTTTCCAATATTTTTATTCAAGATTTTACAAAAGATATAAAATTACAGTTTTACATGTTTTGTTTAAGGTATAAAAACCAATAACAAGACGTTTATACAAAATGATCAATAAAAAAGAAATAAAAGGAACAAAATGAAAGAGATAGGGAGGTTACACAACATATAATTCCATATGGTTATTAATTCCTTATTGTGTTTCATGCATAGCTTAGGAGTCTCAGGAGGAGAATTCTCACTCCCCAGTTCCTCAACTTAGTGTAACCTGTAAATAATCCTCCATTAACAGCCCTAGGGCTTCGATCAACCCCTATACTCTTTGGGGCTTATTATATTTAGTAAAATAACAAGAAAGAAAAAGATAGGAAAGTGAGAAATAGAGGGTAGAAAGAGAAAGGGGAGGGGGAGGTGCGCTCCTGTCTTAAAGCGAAGGATTTCTAGGTATCCTATCGCATTATGTATTTGAAATATATTTTATCCAAGGGTCCCATATTCTTTCAAACACATGCATTTTGTCATTTAAGATAGCTGAAAGACGTTCATTAACCATAATCCATGACAGTTTGGATTTTATAAGATAAAAGGGGATCGTTGGAGACTTCCATGATTTAGCTATCGCTATTCTTGCTGCGACAAATACAAAATTTATGAGTTTTCGCATATGTTTCGATGCTCCGTCCACTGGGCGTCCCAGCAGTGCCCGCAAGGGTGACTTGATTAAGTTCACTTGGGTTAATGAATATATAAAGTTGTACGTACGGATCCAAAATCTACGCACTTTTGGGCAGGACCACCATGTATGTATCATGGTGCCTTCGCTGTTGCATCCTCTAAAGCACTGCGGGGAGGCACCCGGAACAAAAGCTGCCACTTTCACTGGGACCATATACCATCTCACCAGAATTTTGTAGTTTGCCTCTATCAAAGAGGTATTAATATATGATTTGGAGGCTTGGAGAGACATTTTGTGCCATTCTTCAGCTGTTAGGCTGATACCTGTATCTTGCTCCCATTTTTCCATGTAAAACAATTTCTGAGAGGATGATGATAAAATACCATATATCAATGAAATGTGGCCCGAGTGTTTATCTATGGTTCTGCAGAAATTTTCCATTTGGGTGGATTTAGTTAAATCTGAACCTCGGTTCAGTGTAGTCAAGAAGTGCGCTATCTGGGAATAGCGGTATATTTCTGTATTCGGTAGTTGGTACTTTTCCTGCAGAACCTGTTTTGACATAACCCCTCTGTGATCACATAGATCGGCTATCCGTAGCAATCCCTTGTTGGTCCACCATTTAAATTCGTGGGGACGGAGACCCGGGGCGAACATAGGATTATTTAGTAATGGGGCCAATGGAGTATGGGGAGATTTAAACTTATAGGTAGTTGCCAATCTATCCCACAGATCTAATGAAAAGGACAGTGTCGGACACATTATTGCCGGTCTGTCCTTCGGTTTCATCCACATTAGGTGGCTGATCTCCTTATTGGGAAATAAAGCTGTTTTCATTATCATCCAATGTGGGTTTGATTGTCGGGTATGGAATCGTATTAGGTGAGATAATTGCGCTGCATGATAATATTTTATCAGGTCTGGTACTCCCAGTCCACCTTGTAATTTGGGGGTGTATAATGTTCGTCTATTCACCCTGGGTCTCCTGTTCCCCCAGATAAATTCCAGGAGTTTATTCTGGAACCTCGCTAGGTCTACTCTATCTATTGCTATGGGAAGAGTCCTGAACAAGTATAATACCTTCGGAAGAATTGTCATCTTTACTGAGTACAGTCGACCGAACCAGGATGGAGGGTTGTTTGACCAGCTTTTGAGATCCTCTAATAATTTTTTAAACAAGGGGGGGGTAATTATTTTTGTATAATGTGGCTAGTGATGGGGTAAGGAAGATACCTAGATATGGAAGAGCTGTATCCTTCCACTGAAATGTATATGAATTTCGTAAGGCACGGATTATGTGCGTTGGTAACAGTACATTAAGGGCTTGGGATTTCGAATGATTCACTTTTAAGCCTGAGATTAACGTGAATTGTGTTAGTAAAATGTGCAAGGTGGGTAGTGTGGTGATCGGGGAGGAAAGGAGCAGCAGCAGGTCATCTGCAAACAACGCGCACTTATGTTCCCTGTCACCACTCTTCACTCCCTGTATGTCTGGGTGGGCTCGTATCTTTATAGCTAATGGTTCTAATGCTAGGATGAACAACAAGGGGGACAGTGGGCATCCCTGTCTGGTACCTCTATGTATGTCTATTGACTGAGACCGGAAACCTTTGACAATTAGGTGCGCTGTGGGAGTATGATAAATGTTTTCTAGTGTCTTCAGGAAATTCGGGCCAAACCCATAGCGTTTCAGTATGAAAAATAGATAGTCCCATGACAGGGAGTCAAAGGCCTTGTGTAAGTCCAGGGAGACCAAAAGTGCTCCCCTCTGGCCCCCTCCATCCCACCCTGAGTTCAGAGCAGATATTATGTTAATAATTCTTCTAGTTTGGTCTGAGGCCTGGCGATTGGGGACGAATCCCACCTGGTCTGGGTGAATATATTTGGATATAAACGAATTCATTCGAGTGGCCAAAATTTTTGTCATTATCTTTAAGTCTAAATTAATTAGTGATATTGGGCGGTAATTTGCACAGTCTCTATGATCTTTATTTGGTTTGGGTATTATATGAATATAGGCGTTATTTTCGTGTGTTGGAAGTGGGTTTCCTTTTCTTATTTCATTAAAAAAAGAGCATAAATGGGGGACTAATATTTCAGAGTATTTTCTGTAGTAATGTCCAGAGAAACCATCGGGACCCGGTGCTTTGGAAGGGTTTATGTGTTTAATAGCTGCGGCCACTTCCCCTGCTGTGAACTCCGCCTCCATTAGCTCTGTGTGGTCCCGTTCCAATGTGGGTAATGTGATTTCACTGAGGAATTCCTCTGCTTTGGTTTCCTGTAGTGGTGTAGGGGTATCATACAATTTAGAGTAAAAAGAAAAAAATTCTTGTAGTATTAACTGTGGGTTCTGCGTAATCTGACCATTATGTATACGTAATTTAGGTAGGGCTGGTGTGTATGGTCTAGGAGTTAGTTTCCGAGTTAGAAGTTTGTTAGGTTTATCTCCCATAGTATAGTATCTATGTCTGGACCATCTTATATTTTTTTCCGCTTTTGTGGTAAGGCTCAGATTTAGGGCTGTGCGAGCTGTATCGATCTGATCTCTGAGATCAATGGCTTGATTGGTCTTTTGTTTTTGTGTGAGGCGATGAAGTTCTTCCGTTTGTTGTTTTATCGTGAGTTCGCGCTCTTGTTTCGCTCTAGAGGCAAGCTGAATCAGCTTACCGCGGATGGTGGCCTTGTGTGCCGCCCATGTTATAATAGGGGACGGGGATGAGGGAAGATTGTTTCGGAAATACTCCTTAAGAGCTAGCTCTGTTTCCTTCGCAATAATGGGATCATTCAATAAGGATTCATTTAATCGCCACGACGACGGTTCTGATTTTGACCATAAATCGGTAAGAGTGATTTGTATTGAAGAATGGTCTGACCAGGCCATGGGGATGATTTTGGCTGATGAGATAGATGAAAGTAGCGGGGAGAGTGTAAATAAGTGGTCTATTCGGGAGTATGTTTTGTGGACATGGGAATAAATTGTAAAGTCTCTGGACGTGGGGTGAGCATTTCTCCATATGTCAATCAGATCATAACTATGGAGCAGGCGGGCAATCTCTCCACTTTGTTTCGGGGTGTGTTTTAGGAACGTTTTGCCCGGGTTGGATTTATCTAGGATTTGATCTAAAGAAGTATTGCTATCTCCGCCTAGAATCACGTGTCCCTCCACATGTGGCATTATTGTTGTTAACATTGTGCGTAGGAACTGTTTTTGTCCTGTGTTAGGGGCGTAGTAAGAGAGCAGTGTAACAACCTTATCATGTATTTTCCCCTTTGCCATAATATAACGTCCTTCTTTGTCTCGAATGATGTTAGTGGGTGAAAATGGTATATGTTTTGCTATGCAAATTGCTACTCCCCGTTTTTTGTCTGGTCCATTGGACACAAAAAACGTGGGGTATCGTGCATGTAGGTATTTAGGGGCAGAAGTTTTCGAGAAATGTGTCTCTTGAAGTAGTAAGATATCAATTCTCATTTTATGGTATTGTTGGAAGGCTTTGGTTCGTTTAACCGGGGAATTCAAACCCTGTACATTATGAGTTAATATGGTGAATTTAGTAGAGGATCTATCGGTCATAAGTGTTCGGTAAACCGTACTCACGTTTTAGAGATCTTCTCCGATGTGTATAAGGAACCCATTTCTGTATCAGGAGCGCACCAAGAAAGAGAGAGGTTAGATGGAAGAAAAGGGAAGAAATAGAGTTAGAGACATATTGTACTTCTTTCTTTAAACTATAACAATAACAATTCAACAGTACCATTAGGTAAAAAATAACCATCGCACTGTTTGACAGTACGATCACGGGGGTATTTAACCCCATTATATTGTAAAGTTGCCTCCACTCGGGAAGTAGAGGCAAGTTCACTAGGAGTGGCATGCGTTACTGCCTCGACCTTTCTCGTGCTGTGACTGAAAGGGACTGAAAAAACAAGAAAAAAAGGGGGGGGGCAAAAATTTGGAGAGGGGAAGGGAAGTTCCAAAATGAAGAGCAGTGATAAAAAATTTGGTAAAGGAGAGGGGGGGGGTAAGGAATCAATCATAGCTTGTCAAAAAAAGGGGGGAGAGAAGAAAAAAAAAAAAAAAAAAAAAAAGAAAAAAAAAAAAAGGGGGGGAAAAAAAGGGGAAGGGGGCTGGTTTTCTATCATAGTGTTCGCCTGGTTGGGCATTAAGGCAGTCTGTAGTCAACAGGTAGGAATTCTTCAGTAGGTTTTGAACAAAGTCTGGCAAGTTTTGCCTGGGCGGTGTGGGTGATGATCTATGAAAAATTTTGTTGGGCGTTCAGGTGAAAGGGTGCGACTTCCTTGTAGTAGATCTTCTCTGTTGAGACCACAGGGGCGAGACCGGACGACCATCATTATTTGGGGGGTCGGGATGATGTGAATCTCTATTGATTATTCCCAATTCTAGAAGTAGCTCCTCTCCCGACTGGAAACTTGCGAATGAATGCGACTTCCCTCTGTATGTAAAGGACAGTCTGAATGGAAAAGACCAGCGATACTTGATCTGATGATTAATCAGGTGTGTCAGCAGGGGTTTCAGTTGTCTTCTCTTCTGGATCGTCGCCTGTGATATGTCGGCAAAGATCTGTACTTTACTTCCTTGTAGCGAGATGTCACCTTTGTTTCTTGCTTCCAACATTATTTTTTCTTTAACCCGATAAAAGTGTGGTTTGACTATCACATCGCGGGGCAACCCATCAGGTCTGGGAGCCGTGAGGGCTCTATGGACTCTATCTAGTTCCAGCTGGTGTGGTGCAATGTCGGGTATTAGATCCTTCATCAGAGTATGAACAACCCCCTCCACGTCAGTTATTGATTCGGGCAGACCGCGCACGCGAAAATTATATCTTCTCGACCTATTTTCCAGGTCCTCGATTTTCGCATTGGCTTGATCCAATTGGTCCTGTAGTGATGATAACATTCTGGAATTTTGGTTAACTCTTTTTACAGTACCATCCATTTTGGATTCTATGGTGTCCAGCCTCTCTCCTATGGTTTGGAAATCATCTTTTATCCCAGTAGTTATAATTGTGCAAGCTTTGGAAAGTTCCTGTTGAAGGAGGGCAGAGAATCTAGCAAGTAGAACTACATCTCCGGAGTAAGCAGCGGGCTCTGATGTTTGAGGTTGTATTGAGCTATTTTGGCTCAGTGCTATCTCTGCTATTTCTGCCATGTGTCTGTCTGTAGATGAGACAGGGGAGTTATTAAACTGCACCGCTCTGTCTGGGGAAACTGACAGGGGGGACATATCCAAACAGGCTTGTCTGGAGGTCAGTGGTTCTTCCTGGGACTGGGATGAGAAGGGGTCTCGTCCCAAACCATCCATGGATGTTTCTGGATGCGGGTGGGTGTAGTGCTGTGGCGCCATCTGTGTGATGGAAGGCCCTGGCTGTTGTGCTGAAGCGCCAATCTTCCCCTGGGCCCTCTGGTGTAATGGAGGTGCTAGCTGTGGGGAATGTTGCTGGGATCGGGGGATATCCCACCCCTCCTCCTCCGTCCCCTGCACCTTACCAGGCACTGGTGTCTGACCTTCCGCGCTGTATTCGCCGCCATGTACTCCCTTCTGCTTCGCCGCCGCCATCTTAGGCTGAGGAGACTGCTGCTGGGCCCAGGTGGAGCGGGGCTGTTGTGGCTGTTTTTTCCCTTTTTTGGAGCTCCCCGCGGTCCCCCGCCTCATGGTCCGCTCCCAGGATATGGGCTGGCTGTCCGGTGGTGATCTGGGCGTCCCGTTTAGCTATTTATAGCGTCTTTCAGGTCGGGGCTTGCGGAGCTCGGTCACAGCATGTCCTGCTCCGGCGCCGCGCGCATGCGCACTCCCAGAGCGAATTTCTAATCAAATAGAATTATTTTTCAACTCCCATAAACACTTAACAGATACAATTCAAACCTGGGAAGCCTTTAAGGCCTACCTTAGGGGAATATTTATTGCTGAAATAGCCATGGTCAAGAGAAATTCCTCAGCACTATTGGAGCAGGTTGGAGATCAGGTGCGCCAGCTGGAGCTTGCCTATGTCACAGACCCTACAGAGTCTGCGAGGGAGGCGTGGATTTCGGCCCAGGATTCACTGGACCGCTTGAGATCCTAACAGGCATTTTATGAAGAAGGGGAAAAAACGGGACGTCTATTGGCAAAAATAGCCAGGTCCCAGCAGCTGTCTCCAGCGGTTGGGGCGATTCGCACGGCCGATGGAAAGATGGTTAATGGCCTGGATCAAGTTCTATCAGAGCTAGCATCCTTTTACAAGGATCTTTATGGAGCGAGGGATGACTACACAGATAGCGAGCTAGAGGCATACCTTTCAGGGATTGATCTGCCCTCTCTATCTGAAGAGGCTAGGCAATCACTGGAAGCACCCTTGACATTGGAAGAGCTACAACATGCGGCATGTTCCTTCCCTACGTGCAAGGCTCCAGGGGAGGATGGTATCCCCATGGAGGTTTTCACCCAATATGGCGAGTGGATAATGCCACAGCTACTAGAAGTGTTTAATGACTCGCTTAAAGAAGGCAAATTGCCGACCTCCATGACTAGAGCCAATATAATTTTATTATTGAAACCTGGTAAGGATCCGGTTGACCCGGGCTCATACAGGCCTATTTCACTACTGCAAAGTGATGTTAAAATCCTGGCTAAGGCCCTGGCGCTTAGGGTCAACCAGATCATTGACTCCATAATACATCCCGACCAGGCTGGATTTATGCCGCAAAAGTCCACTGCCACCAACCTCAGACGCCTATTTTTAAATATGCAGCTGCAGCCAGATAATGAAGGAAGCAGGGCTCTGCTCTCCCTAGATGCCAATAAGGCGTTTGACAGTGTGGGTTGGAGATACCTATGGGCGGTACTATCAAAGCTTGGGTTTGGAAGTCGCTTTATAGCATGGGTCAAACTGTTATATGCTTCCCCAAAGGCGACTATCAGGATGTCAGGTAGGATGTCTCATGCGTTTGCTCTGGGCAGGGGCACAAGGCAGGGATGCCCCCTGTCTCCCCTGCTCTTTGCCATCGCCATCGAGCCATTGGCGGCTGCGGTAAGAGCTAGTCAGGAGATCACGGGCTTTAAATATGGGAACCTCCACGAAAAGATTATGCTGTATGCTGACGACATGATGCTTTTCCTGGGGGACACCACAACGTCCTTAGCGGAGGTGACAAAAATCATCACTGGGTTCGGTTACTTTTCTGGCCTGACAATTAATTGGTCTAAGTCGGCTTTGATGTTGCTGGACGAGGGGGGAGAGGTGAATCTACCGGACTCCTGCTCGGTTCCGGTAACGTCATCATTTAAATACCTAGGCATACAAATTTCACCTAAAATAGCGGATTACTGCCCCCTAAACATACACCCCTTGTTATCCAGATTTAGGGACAAAATCAACACATGGAACAGGCTCAAACTGTCACTGGCGGGCAAAGCGAATTTAATAAAAATGATTTTAATGCCGCAATTACTTTACTTTTTACACAACTCCCCAGTAGTAATACACTTAAAGATTTTTAGGGTGGTTAACACTCTCTTCCGCAAATTACTGTGGAATTCAGGCACACCAAGAATTAAGCTGGAACAGCTACAAAACCCTAAGGACAGCGGAGGGCTGGCAGTACCCAACCCTTGGCTGTACTACATAGCAGCTCAGTTACAGCAGTTAGTGGGCTCCATGAACCGGGACCCTCCTGGCTCATCGGCGCAGTTAATGCTGATTGGGACAGGAGCGGAAACAATCCCGCTAGGCCTTGAGGCTCAGATGTTTCACAAATCCAATAAACTAACGCCCACTCTTACTTTAATACAGAAAGTTTGGAACAAGGGAAGGCAGCTGCAGGAGGTAACAGGCTTCACAGAATACAGCCCAATATGGGGGAATCTTTCATACGTCGAGCTAGCAAAGCTGCAACAGGGTCCCAAATGGCGTTCATTTGGTATTATCCTTTTATCCCACATATTTAGAAATGGCAAGTTGCTGACGTTTTCAGAGCTACAAAATAAATACAACCTCCCAAATACTATGTATTATTCATATATCCAACTCAAACACGCGGTGGACACACAGGGAAGTGCTACTCCCTGGACATTGTCCACCACCCCTATTTTTCATCTGATACAGTCCAGCACAGAAACTAAAGGTTTTATTTCATATTGCTATCAAATGCTACTGATGCAACTTTTGAAAACACACCCGACCAGGGCACCGTCCCTATGGGAGCAGGACATAGGCCCAATTACGGGAGATCAATGGGAAGAAATTCTGCAATCTGTTAATATATGCTCTCTCAACGTGGCCCAAAAGGTATCCCAACTATATATAATACTTAGAGTGCATTACACCCCACTTAAACTTTACAATATGGGTAGGAGGACCGATCCTATATGTAGCAGATGTGAGCGGCATCAAGGGGACCTCATTCACCTACTGTGGAGATGTCCAAAACTCCATAGGTATTGGAGTGAGGTTATGGAAACACTTAACCGAGTGTTCCAGACTAACATTCCCCTTGACCCAATTCATTGCATCCTAGGAGTCCTAGAGGATACTGTCCCGGAAGAGATGACTAGAATAGCACTCACTAGGGCACTGTTCCAGGCACGCAAACTTATATTGCTTGGCTGGAAATCGACCTCGCCACCATCAGTGAAAGCGTGGATTACTCATATGGGCAACACCTTGATTATGGAAAAACACATTTACCAACACAGAGGCAGCTCCAATAGATTTGAGAGGATCTGGGCACCATGGTTAGATACCCCTGGATTGAGTCCTAGGGAGCTGGTAATGTCCAGACTATTGCAATGTCTCGGGGGGGGGGGGGGGGGGGGCCCATGAGGTTTTATTGATGGTTAGTGACCAGAAAGTAATAGAGCATTGAAATATTTCAGGATTTTTGGTGACAAATGATGATTGGAATGTAATAGTACATAATGGTATGTTGTTGCATGATGTATGTACAATGGAAGCTATGTATGGAAATTTGTTCAATAAACACCTTTTTGATTTAAAAAAAAATAAAATAAAAAATAAAACATTGAGATCCACAGCCATACTATATATTTACTACTTCTTAATATTTACTGAGCAAATAAACTTTATTGCATTTACACTGTTTTGATAGTAAAACACCCGTTACAAGGTCAATGGCGATAAACAACGTTACTTTTCTCCCTGGCATAAATCACAAATCTTACGCTTGGTTTCAAAAAGACAGCTAGTTATTTTATTCTGACAAGAAAATCATCTTGACAATGAGATGGAAGGCTCGAAGATTTAAAAGCCATAAATCTGATGACAGCGGCTATTATGTGTGCTTGAGATTACCTTAGTGAGGGAACAACAGCATGTCAAGGAAGTCAGTCGGGTAAACTGATGCTCTATCAGCAAGTAACTGATACCTCTGAGGGAAGGAGATGACTAATTGAGTTTTTAATTCGTGCCACTGACAGGATATTTATTCTTTTCAATATTGTGCCCATTTCCTCACTTTTATTTGCTTTTCAGCTTAACTTTTTGCTTTCGTGTTGATTTTATGTTTTAGATTTGGAAAGTCGTACATGCAGGTTTGTGGGATAGGGGCAGAACTGGTAATACAGGTGAGGCAACGTGTCTGCAGTGACATGCAAAGGAGGCCCACACGTTCACGCTGTGGTGTAGAAGGAAGCTGACTTTGGAGACTGACTGCTCTTAACAGACATCTATCGCAAACTTATGTAGCTTTTAAATCTAATTGAAATGATATGTGATATGTACTGTACTGAATGTAGAGGAGCATGTGGGTAGGTGCAGCGTGATGCAGCGGCCAGAAAACACACAAGACCAAGTGCAGAAACAAGAATGTATTGTAACAGAAGCCCAGTAATATACAACAGACCCGACCGGAAGGCAACCCAACCGGGAACACTCACAAGTTATAACAGCGATGAGACAGTAGAATAAAGACTCAGAGGTGCTGACAGCGTCTGTCTTGTGGAGCAGAATGCGGCCTGGTCAGTTTGTACCCAAATGTGGAGGCATCCAGGGGGATGGCGTGTCCCTGCACGTTTCCTACTCCTACAGAACCTTTCTCTGACACTCAACATGGGTGACCAGTCCCTACTCTAGCCACTCACAAAATGCGCCCCAAAACCCAGGAGACATGGGGGTTATTTACTAAAGGCAAATACACTTTGTACTACAAGTGCACTTGGAAGTGCAGTCGCTGTAGATCTAAGGGGAAGATCTGAAATGAGGGGAAGCTCTGCTGATTTTATCATCCAATCATGTGCAAGCTAAAATGCTGTTTTTTATTACCCTTGCATGTCCCCCTCAGATCTACAGCGACTGCACTTTCAAGTGCACTTGCAGTGGACTTGTAGTGCAAAGTGGATTTGCCTTTAGTAAATAACCCCCAGGGTCTTAAATAGATTCTGGCAGAACAGAACAGGCGATCCAGTGTACAAAACCCCGAAAACTGTTGCATTGATGGTGTCACGTACCTGGTAGGTTTTGAGCCTGAAGTGCAGAGAAAGACCTCCCTTACAGCTCCCACTCCTGTTCCCCTGGAATGGAGACAGAGGGCCCAGGAGTGAGGAGTGGTAAGGGTGCCTGGCAGGATCAACAGTCACCGGAAATGCAGGAGTGGTGTCACCCTCTGAAACCTGAAGCTGAAGAGGAGGCTGGGATGCAGAGAGAACCCGGAACCACAGCAGGTAAATAAGCAGGATTGAAGAGCTGGACTGAAACCAGGAACAAAGCAGCAGGTAGTAGCCTGGAACGCTGGACTGAAACCAGGAACAAAGCAGCAGGTAGTAGACTGGAACGCTGGGCTGGAACCAGGAACAAAGCAGCAGGTAGTAGCCTGGAACGCTGGACTGGAACCAGGAACAAGCAGCAGGTAGTAGCCTGGAACGCTGGACTGGAACCAGGAACAAGGCAGCAGGTAGTAGACTGGAACGCTGGACTGGAACCAGGAACAAGCAGCAGGTAGTAGCCTGGAACGCTGGACTGGAACCAGGAACAAGGCAGCAGGTAGTAGACTGGAACGCTGGACTGGAACCAGGAACAAGGCAGCAGGTAGTAGACTGGAACGCTGGACTGGAACCAGGAACAAGGCAGCAGGTAGTAGACTGTAACGCTGGACTGGAACCAGGAACAAGCAGCAGGTAGTAGCCTGGAACGCTGCACTGGAACCAGGAACAAAGCAGCAGGTAAACAGACTGGATACTGGTATCAGACAGAGGGATGGTCAAACAAGCCGGAGGTCGGTATCGGTCGAGCAGCAGAGGTACCAGGGATAACACAGTGGGATAGTCAGGCAAGCCAAGAGGGTCTGGTGCAGGTGGATAGCAGGATGGTCGAACAGGAAGCCGGATCAGATAGCAAAATACACAGGTCAGATCAGGTTAAGGCACACGGAACGCTGTAGAGCAGACAGCGGAGATTGAGTGTGACAGGCCGGTTTAAATAGCCCGCCTAGCACTAGCGGGAGTGCGCGCGCGCGTGCCCGTGCGTGACAACACCCGTGAATGCGCGCGCATGCGCAGTGGAACCCGTGGCTGTGTCCCCGTGCCTCTGGATCGCTGGTTACTGGCAGGATCTTCATGACATTGCCCCCCCCAAGGGGCAGCCTCCGGATGCCCCTTTGAAGAAATTTCTCTGGATGGGCTCTTTTAAAAGATTGCAACAGATTTTCAGCATGAATATTATCCTCAGGTTCCCAAGAATTTTCTTCTGGGCCAAACCCCTTCCATTTTATCAGAAATTGATTTTGGTTACCTCTTCTCCTATGGTCCATGATAGCCTCCACCTCGATTTCCTCCTCCCCATCTACCAAAATTGGATCAGGAGGATCCGTACTTCGGCCTGGAAATGGATTAGAAATAGAGGGTCTGAGCAGGGACACATGAAATACTGGATGCACTTTTAGTGAGTCCGGAAGTTCAAGTTCGTATGCCACCTCATTAATTCTTCGCTTGACAGGAAATGGTCCAAGAAAATTGGGACCCAATTTCTTTGACGGGCAAGCCATCCTGAGATTTACTGTAGATAACCATACCTGGTCCCCGGGTGTAAGTAACAGCTCACCTCGCCTCTTCTTATCGAAGGTTGCCTTATTATACTCCTGGGTCCTGGTCATGGTCTCCTGCAAAACTTGGTTGTTGGAAGTAAAGAAGTCCAACCTCTCCTGAACCGCGGGTACTGTGCACTCTGGAAGAGAATTAGGCAAAAATGAAGGGTGGAAACCATAATTTGCAAGAAATGGAGTTTGTTTGATAGCGGAATGAATAGAATTGTTGTAGGCGAATTCAGCCAATGGGAGAACAGAAATCCAATCATCTTTGGCAAAAGAAGAAAAACAGCGTAAATATTGTTCAAGAGTCTGGTTTGTTCTCTCTGTTTGCCCATTAGTCCGGGGATGATAAGCAGATGAAAATGAGAGTTCAATGTTCAGTGTTTTGCACAGAGACCTCCAGAATCGGGAGGTAAACTGTATCCCCCGATCTGAAACGATATGAACAAGTACTCCATGGAGCCTGATGACTTCCTTAATGAATGCCTGTGCCGTTTCTGTAGCTGAGGGGGTACCCTTCATTGGGACAAAGTGGGCCATTTTCGACAACCGGTCTACTATGACAAAAATTGAGGTGAAGCCCCCAGCTGGAGGTAATTCCACAATAAAGTCTATAGAAAGCATTTTCCAAGGCCTATCTGGGACAGGTAATGGCTTTAGCAATCCCCATGCCTTGGTTCTGTGCCCCTTGTTCCTGATACAGGTGGTACAAGACTCAACAAATCTCCTACAATCTTCGCGTAACTGAGGCCACCAGAAGGTACGCTGTACCAGATCAGTAGTCTTAGCCACGCCAAAATGCCCAGCCAATGCATGATCATGACAGAGCTCTAGTACTGAAACTCGTAGTGTTTCAGGTATAAAGATCCTATTCTCGTGCCACAGTAACCCATCCTTAACTTGGAGTTCTGACCTAATGGAAGATCCCAATTCCGCGGAAGCCTGCTTAATCTGGGAAAGCAGGTCTCCCTGAAGCAAAAGAAAATTCCCCGGGGACAGAATAGTGTCTGGAGGGGAAACCTCTTGGGACTTGTGAAACATCCTGGATAGGGCATCAGGTTTGGTATTTTTGGAGCCAGGGCGGTAAGTGACATGAAAGGAGAACCTGGAGAAAAAGAGAGCCCACCTGGCTTGACGTGGCTTCAACCTTTTTGCAGATCTCAAATACTCCAGGTTCTTATGATCTGTAAAAATTAAGACTGGATGAGCGGCACCCTCCAGCAGATAGCGCCACTCCTCCAACGCTGATTTGATTGCCAACAACTCTCTGTCACCTACATCATAATTTCTCTCTGCCGTGGACAATTGCGAGAGAAGAAGGCCACAGGATATAACAGGGCCTTAGTTCCCTGTCTTTGGGACAACACTGCCCCTACTGCAATTTCGGATAAGTCCACCTCTAGTACGAACGGCAGAGAGGAATCTGAATGCTTTAGTACAGAGGCGGAAGTAAAAAGGCCCTTGAGAGTCTCAAAAGCCTTTTGGGCCTCAGCAGACCAGTGGAAGCGTGTACCTTGTTTAGTTAGCTGTGTGATGGGTGTGATGATGGCTGAGAACCCCTTAATAAATTTACGGTAAAAATTAGCGGATCCAACGAATCGTTGGATTCCCTTCTTGTCTGTCGGGACTGGCCAATCTAAAACTGCAGCGACCTTTTGAGGGTCCATCTTAATGCCTCCACTGGAAATGATTAACCCCAAAAATGGAATACTTTCCTGTTCAAATTCACATTTCTCAACTTTTGCATATAGATCGTGTTGTCGAAGCTGGGCCAACACACTTCTGACGTGCCTGCGATGGGATTCAAGGGAACAAGAAAAAATTAATATGTTGTCTAAATAGACGATAACAAACAGATCTAGGAAGTCTCGTAAAACATCATTGATAAAGTACTGGAATGTAGCAGGGGCATTGCACAGACCGAAAGGCATCACTAGGTACTCAAAATGTCCATAACGGGTACGAAAGGCGGTCTTCCATTCGTCTCCGTCCCTAATACGAACTAAATTGTAGGCTCCGCGGAGGTCAAGCTTAGTGAATATGGTAGCTGTCCCAAGTCTTTGGAACAATTCTGGTACCAGGGGAAGAGGGTACCGGTTCTTTACAGTGATTTTGTTCAGCTCGCGGTAATCTACACATGGTCTGAGGGTCTTGTCTTTCTTCTGTACAAAGAAGATGCCTGCACCTGCTGGAGACGTGGATGGACGAATGAAGCCTTTCTTTAGATTCTCATCATTCTTTTAAAGCCCCTTGTTCTACTTCAGTTAAAGGAAAGATTCTTCCAAAAGGAATCTCAGCACCGGGAAGTAATTCGACAGTCATAGGCCCGGTGAGAGGGTAAGACCTCTGCCCCCTGCTTGCTGAATACATCTAAGAAATCATGATAGGCGGAAGGGATGGAGAGGTGTAGACTAGGATCTGTATCTAAGCAGAGCAAGGTAGGGTTCTCCTGAGCGTTCTGAAATCTGCAAGACTGTTGGCAATATGGAGAAGAAAAGGTAACTTCACCTGTGATCCAATTAATGTCAGAATTGTGAGCCTGTAACCATGGCATGCCGAGGATGCCGAGGATTGTGGGAAACAGGGGTGAGGCGATGATATCCAGGCGTTGCAGGAGTTGCGGAAAGCCCTGAATTTAAGACGATTCCCGGAGAAACGTTCAGGCGTCGGGACCTTGGGTTTTGGAGGGAGCATCACCACCGTTGAGGAAGGCCCGACTGAAGGAGCAGGAGCGGAAGGAACTCCCTGGGCCCCAATGGGATTAGACAAGGTTAGCACTCGTTCTTCCAGCCTGGTGTATCCTTGCTGTAGATTCTTGACTGCTTCAGTCAATCCTGCCAGGTGTGCACAAAGTTCCTCCATGGGAGACGTTCCCTGCTCAGGCTCAGACATGGCTGTCTGCTACTGTCACGTACCTGGTAGGTTTTGAACCTGAAGTGCAGAGAAAGACCTCCCTTACAGCTCCAATCCAAAAGTGCACTTGGATGTGCAGTTGCTGTAGATCCGAGGGGGACATACAAGGAAGATAAAAAACAGCATTTTAGCTTGCACGTGATTGGATGATAAAATCAGCAGAGCTTCCCCTCATTTCAGATCTACCCCCTTAGATTTAAAGCGACTGCACTTCAAAGTGCACTTGCAGTGCACTTGTAGTGCAAAGTGGATTTGCCTTTCGTAAATAACCCCCAGTATCTCACAAAAGTTAGTACACCCCTCACATTTTTGTAAATATTTTGTTATATCTTTTCATGTGACAACACGGAAGAAATGACACTTTGCTACAATGTAAAGTAGTGAGTGTACAGCTTGTATAATAGTGTAAATTTGCTGTCCCCTCAAAATAACTCAACACACCGCCATTAATGTCTAAACCGCTGGCAATAAAAGTGAGTACACTCCTAAGTGAAAATGTCCAAATTGGGCCCAATTAGCCATTTTCCCTCCCTGGTGTCATGTGACTCGTTAGTGTTACAAGGTCTCAGGTGTGAATGGGGAGCAGGTGTGTTAAATTTGGTGTTATCGCTCTCATTATCTCATACTGGTCACTGGAAGTTCAAAATGGCACCTCATGGCAAAGAACTCTCTGAGGATCTGAAAAAAAGAATTGTTGCTCTAGATAAAGGTGGCCTAGGCTGTAGGAAGATTGCCAAGACCCTGGAACGGAGCTGCAGCACGGTGGCCAAGACCTTACAGCGGTTAACAGGACAGGTTCCACTCAGAACAGGCCTCACCATGGTCGACCAAAGAAGTTGAGTACACATGCTCAGCGTCATATCCAGAGGTTGTCTTTGTGAAATAGATGTAGGAGTGCTGCCAGCATTGCTGCACAGCTGTACACTCACGACTTTAGATTGTAGCAAAGTGTTATTTCTTCAGTGTTGTCACATGAAAATATATAATAAAATATTTACAAAATGTGAGGGGTGTACTCACTTTTGTGAGATATTATATATATATACTCTATATCCAGTTGTGCATATATTATTTTAGGCCTATAATAGCAATTATACAAACCCTCTTGACTAATTTTAAAGTTTAGTACTTTGACATCTTGAACTAATCTATTGCTAATAATCTCATAATACTCAATACTGGTGTTTAACATAACATCCATCATTGAGGAGCCATTATGAGTCTTTTACATATAAATTTATGTCATTAAAATAGTTCTGCATACCTGTAGAATGATGAGAAAATGAGAGAAGTTCTATTCTGCCATGCTGTGGATCTTTTTCTACTTTCTTTCCACTGTTGGCCAGAACGTCATTTCCCCTCTCATTAAAGTGTCATGGGTCACCTACAGGTTGCTTCCAGAACATATTTTACAGAATTCAAACTTAAAGCGGAGGTCTGCCCACCGCTGAAAAAAATTTAAAACCAGCAGCTACACATACTGCAGCTGCTGGCTTTAAATAATAGGACACTTACTTGTCCTGGAGTTCAACGATGTCGGCACCACAGCTGATGTTTCCATTGCGGTTGAGGGAACCTTGCAGTGTAGCCTTACGGCTTCATGCCGGGAACCCTACTGCGCATGCGCGAGGCTCCGCTCCTCTTTCCTACTGGCCTGGCGACAGGGGGAAGAGGAGGGAGCCGAGCCATGATGTCAATATCCGCGGCTGTGGCTCCCGGAAGTGGGAACAGGATACCTGTCAAAGACAGGTATCTTGTCCCCCCCCCCCCCGAAAGGTGTAATTGTGGCACTGGGGGGAGGGGGGGACAAATGAGCAGGAAGTTCCACTTTTGGGTGGAACTCTATTTTAATAATAATAAAAAAAGTTGTATGGTGTCTATTTTCCTAATATTTTCAACATTATAATTTCCAGTCCATCACATTAGCTTGCTGAGAGATGTAGCGTGCCGATCTCCATTCAAACATCCAGCAAAGACCGGGAGATAGATGGCTGCCAGCCACAATGGGGAAACTCCAAGGGACTCCAGCTAGGAAGTGATTTCACCAAAAAAATGGAGGTCCTCAGCCACTGACTCCGAACAAACTGAGGGGGCACTAAGGAACAGTACACTAAACCGATTACCAGGACATCATGTTTAAGGACATGCCCCTTTCTCAAATCCTGACACTGATACCGGATATAGAACTATATATGCGCAAGCACTAAACACACAAATCCCTGTTCTGTTCTGGGAGGAGAGACAGTTTGTGAGTGCCTAATAGCTAGGAATTACAATCTCTCATTTACTCTAGGTCAGTCCCCTCCCCCTACAGTTAGAAACACACACAGGGAACAGTAAGCAGAAACAGCAAAATGTCTCCTCTCCTACGCAGTCCAATCCCCATACAGTTAGAACATACTGAGGGAACACAGATTTAACCCCTTGATTGCCCCTAGTGTTAACCCCTTCCCTGCCAGTGACAGTAATCAGTGCATTTTTATAGCACTGATCGCTGTATAAATGCCAATGGTCCCAAAAATATGTCAAAAGTGTCCGATATGTCCGCCATAATGTTGCAGTCCAGATAAAAATCGCAGATCGCCGCCATTACTAGTAAAAATAAAAACTAATAATAAAAATGCTATAAATCTATCCCCTATTTTGTAGACTATAACTTTTGTGCAAACCATTTAATATACGCTTATTGGGTAATAGGAACAATCCGCGCTAACCCCAAAACGTACAAATCCAATGATATAAATTGTGAATAATAATTGTGAATGGTAAGATGTGAATTATAAAAGTGAAGGTGCTGCAACCTAAAAAAAACCTGAATATGCGGTTCAATATATATATGCGATTCAACCTTTGCCATAAAGACATAATTGTATAAAATCAATAAAAATAACTAATGTAAAAACAGCATATAATGATCAGCCTTGAGTGTCAAAACTGCAAAATAAATATAAATATTACAATAGAAAAATCAATTCCATATATGTATTGTCCATCAGGGGGCTTAGTAGCGTCCTTAACGGATAACACCCCAAAATATATGTGAAACTTCACTAGGAACAAGTCCTTTTGTCAGGAGGAGATGTGGTCTTCCTCACATATATCAGGCAAAGATGTACACAAAGGCCGCTTACCAGACTTGTAGGACCCCTATGACAGAGATCATATAGGCTCAGGTATACCGGATCACCCAGGCATGGAAGGTTGATTCAACACCTTCTCAGGTGCTTTAGAACACTGGAATGTTGGCTCGGCAGACTACGATGTTCCCCTTGTACTCCTTATTCAGGTAGGATCACGCCTGGGGTATAAGTTGTTTAAAAGAGGAAAAGAGGCGCTTCATAGTGCAGCAAGTTAAAAAATCCTTTTTATTCCATATTGATAGACAGCTGACATCTTAAAAGCATTTAGCAAAAATATGTTCAAACGAACAGCAAACCTCCTTTCCCAGTTGTTGCCTAATATGGAGAAACGCAGCATCGGATGGAGCTGTAGGACCTGACGTCACCACGTTCTGGCTGGCTGGCTTCTGCCCCGGCTGTTTGCTGTTAGTTTGAATATATTTTTGCTAAATGCTTTTAAGATGTCAGCTGTCCATCAATATGGGATAAAAAGGATTTTTTAACTTGCTGCACTATGAAGCGCCTCTTTTCCTCTTTTAATCAACTTATACCCTATGAGTGATCCTACCTGGATAAGGAGTACAAGGGGAACATCGTAGTCCGCTGAGCCAACATCCCAGTGTTCTAAAGCACCTGAGAAGGAACGGAGTTTGTGGCCTGTTTGAATCAACCTTCCTTGCCTGGGTGATCCGGTATACCTGAGCCTATATAATCTCTGTCATAGGGGTCCTACAAGTCTGGTAAGCGGCCTTTTTGTACATCTTTGCCTGATATATGTGAGGAAGACCACATCTCCTCCTGACAAAAGGACTTGTTCCTAGTGAAGTTTCACATATATTTTGGGGTGTTATCCGTTAAGGACGCTACTAAGCCCCCTGATGGACAATACATATATGGAATTGATTTTTCTATTGTAATATTTAAATTTATTTTGCAGTTTTGACACTCAAGGCTGATCATTATATGCTGTTTTTTAATTAGTTATTTGTATACAATTATGTCTGTATGGCAAAGGTTGTGCACTTAATCGCATATATATAAATATACGCTTATTGCATTTTTTTTTACCAAAAATATGTAGAAGAATACATATCGGCCTAAACTTAGAAAAAAATTGTTTTGTTTTTTTAAAAAAAGGGGGTATTTATTATAGAAAAAAGTACAAAATATTGTGTTTTCTAAATTGTCGCTCTTTTTTTGATTATAGCGCAAAAAAATAAAAACCGCAGAGATGATCAAATACCACAAAAAAAAGCTTTATTTGTGGGGAAAAAAAGGACGTCAATTTTGTTTGCAGTGTCGCACGACCGCGCAATTAAAGCGACGCAGTGCCAAATCGCAAAAAATGGCCCGGTCATTCAGCAGCCAAATCTTCCGGGGCTGAAGTGGTTAAAAACACCGCACAGAGGCCGATAAAGTTCTAAGAATTACAATAATCATAATAAGAATTTTAAAAAAATGTCACTGCCATTCAAATCAAAAGGAAACAAACTACAATCATTTGCAAATATATCTGGGGAAATAATAAATAAATAATTGTTAAAAAAACAGACTGAACAGTATTGGGGAGTGATAAATAATTATAGATCCAACTGATCAGTGCTAACCAGTATTGTCTGAATTCAAAAAATTAAAAAGTACTGGACATACAGCTTGCTGTTATATAATTACATGTCAATGAAAAAAAAATGTTTTATGGATTTGATGAGCATGATTGGACATTAATCTTAATGTCATACTACAGATTATGGATAAAACGTTCATATTAATATAAAAATCCATCTTTGTATGGCATACATAACCTTAAAACACATACAGTATACCAGGCAAAACAGAAACTCGAAACTGCTTATATCAGTCAATGAACTTCAGACTCTTCGTTTAGTCCATTGGGAGACTACACTATATAAGTGGGTGAGCAAGACATAGTCCTGTTGGCTCTAAGGAAGATGCAAGGCCTCGAAACGCGTTAGCCTGCTACTGCTGGATATTTGATCTGTTATGTGATAAGCTGCATCGTGGCTCTATAACTGCTGTTTTTTGAAAAGCCGTGACACGTGTTTATTTGTGAGTATAATTCTTACCTCTTTTATTCATTAAAGATTGTATTGAGGATAATCCACTTTGTCTGTGTGCCCTCTGTTTATTTTGTGATTTCAGTGAAAAAAAAAAAGAGACTTGTCAGATATGCATTCAATAGCAAACACTGTTAGGGCCCTCCTGTCCTTACTATGATACAACTTAAAGTGGTGTGGGACACTATGTTTGTCTGAACCTTTCTCTATAAGTCTGCAGTGCTCACTGATCCTATTCCAGAGTGAGCATATCGTACGCCTCCACATACAAGAGGTCACAGGAGCACCGCAGTCTATATATTACATGGTCCGTGGAGTATGTCATGAAGTGTTTGACATCATCCCTTTTCCCTAACCTATCATTGAAAGAAGACTGTCCCTGAGCAATGGACTGGCACGTAAAGCAGCCACACTTGTAGCATCTATATGTGCCAGTCCTTTTGTTAAAGTAGTATCTAATATCTTCTTGTCTACCCCTTTTTGTGTTACTTAATTTACTGGGTGCAATGATATTTTCTAGTGTTCGGGCCTTCCTGAAGGTGACACGGGGTGCGTCTGGTATAACCGAGAATATATATAACAAGGGTTGTGGCGCTTCCTATGGGGTAATAAATGGGAAGGGCGGTGTGTGGTGTACACAGGTGTTTACCCTCAGTAAATCCTAATGGAGGTACCTGGTGGCTACCAGGGAAAGCTTAATAACCGTAAGGGTATATATGTCTGTACCTGCACATACACACACATATATCCACATGCACCCACATGTATCAGCAGAGATACATAATATCTTCAGTGATGGTTCATTCAGAACCTTATTTAAAGGGGTGTGGGCTGAGGCCCCTGCAACTGTGATAAGTCTGCACCATATGCCACCACTAGGTGAGATACCTATACCATATATGTGTAAACCTTATGTGTACTCTACTAATCCAAAATAATCCAAACACTCTACTGCCCGTGCAAAATAAGCATCCATAAAAGTATGTTACCAAAGCATTACATATTATAGTCAAAGTTAGTGCAAATAAACGTATTGTGATCAAGATAAGTGCAAAGAAAACAGTTTTTCAGTGATTATAGTCCTAGTTCAGATCCAGTGTTCCAACCAATTTCGTGACTGAGTGCTCTCGGATAATTCCTGTGACTTTTGTGCACCCCCTTGCGGATCCCCACTCACCAGATCCAATAACCCCAAGGAGGGGCAACCAGCATAAGATGTCTCAATCACGGTCTCCTCTCCACGCTAATCAAGCGGGCTATTCAGGGTGATTTCCGTTGGTTTTCCCAATAGATTCCCGGATCCTCCGGTTTCAGATGGAACAGGTTACATGGGGTATTTCAATCACAATTTTCTCTCCCCCACCGTCCTACCGAGCATCCAGGTAACTTCCTACTATTGGGTTGAATGTTCACAGTGGCTCCCTGTAGGTAGAAATCCACAAAACACCTTTACTACCACTTGCCGATCGTGCTTTAGCCGAATGACAGCTACAGCGTGGCCGGTTAGTTCTCGGAGGGCGTCAAAATGACGCCCTCCGAGAACTAACCGGCCACGCTGTAGCTGTCATTCGGCTAAAGCACGATCGGCAAGTGGTAGTAAAGGTGTTTTGTGGATTTCTACCTACAGGGAGCCACTGTGAACATTCAACCCAATAGTAGGAAGTTACCTGGATGCTCGGTAGGACGGTGGGGGAGAGAAAATTGTGATTGAAATACCCCATGTAACCTGTTCCATCTGAAACCGGAGGATCCGGGAATCTATTGGGAAAACCAACGGAAATCACCCTGAATAGCCCGCTTGATTAGCGTGGAGAGGAGACCGTGATTGAGACATCTTATGCTGGTTGCCCCTCCTTGGGGTTATTGGATCTGGTGAGTGGGGATCCGCAAGGGGGTGCACAAAAGTCACAGGAATTATCCGAGAGCACTCAGTCACGAAATTGGTTGGAACACTGGATCTGAACTAGGACTATAATCACTGAAAAACTGTTTTCTTTGCACTTATCTTGATCACAATACGTTTATTTGCACTAACTTTGACTATAATATGTAATGCTTTGGTAACATACTTTTATGGATGCTTATTTTGCACGGGCAGTAGAGTGTTTGGATTATTTTGGATTAGTAGAGTACACATAAGGTTTACACATATATGGTATAGGTATCTCACCTAGTGGTGGCATATGGTGCAGACTTATCACAGTTGCAGGGGCCTCAGCCCACACCCCTTTAAATAAGGTTCTGAATGAACCATCACTGAAGATATTATGTATCTCTGCTGATACATGTGGGTGCATGTGGATATATGTGTGTGTATGTGCAGGTACAGACATATATACCCTTACGGTTATTAAGCTTTCCCTGGTAGCCACCAGGTACCTCCATTAGGATTTACTGAGGGTAAACACCTGTGTACACCACACACCGCCCTTCCCATTTATTACCCCATAGGAAGCGCCACAACCCTTGTTATATATATTCTTAGTCAATAGAGAATCCCTAGGGAAGCTCTTTTAAGGGAGGCAGCATACCTAACTCAGTGTTCTAAGCGCAGCTCTTTGTTTTTAACCGTCTGGTATAACCGGTCCCAACTTCAAGTCTGAACAAAAAATGTGCTAGTGTTTTTGCAAGACTTTTGTAATGGCACAATAGTCCCATTGAAACCTGTAGTAAAACGCACAACATTATGTTCAGATAATTGCGCTCGAGAATTGTTGGGCAGACTATCTAGGAATTTGGAATAAGCATCCTGTATCAGTTCTTCGGGGTAACCCTTTTCTGAAACTTTTTTTATAAGAACAGAACTTTGTTCTTTATAATCCTCTACCTTGGATCAATTCCTTCTCAGCCTGTGGAACTGGCCTGAAGGAATATTCATCTTCTAAGTGGGGTGGTGGCAACTCATGTAAAGCAGGTGCAAGTTGCCACCAGTGGGTTTTCATGAGTTAGCTCCAGGTCTAGGAAAACCAAACTGATTGGATAAATCACATAAGTGAAACGTAAACCAGAGTTGTTGTTGCAATAAAAAGAAAACTTTCAAAGTCATCCCTAGTGCCACTCTGGATGATTAGGACATCATCAATATAACGCACGAAAAAAAACATTATTTTTGGCAAAGGGATTATGATGCCAGATGTATAACTCCTCCCAATGCCCCAGGGTGATGTTAGCATAACAGGGGGCAAAACTAGTCCCCATAGACGTTCCCTGGATCTGGAGGTAGAACTATTATTTGAGCAACCACTCACCCTCTGCTTCCCACCGCTGATCACCGGAGGCTTTTGGGGAGAGACTAAGGGGTCCACAAGAGGTCACCGCAGCATCTGCAACTGGTGAGAGGGCTATTCGCTCATTATTGATACTGCCAGCAGGAATCAAACCATTGAGAGCAGAACATCAAGTGTACACAATCCATATTGTACCCATACTTCACTCTATACCGCACTTATTCCAAACCTATGCCAACCCTACACCACGTTATACCAAAGGCGGATCCAGAGTCTAGTCTCGGGAGGGGCACTGCCAGAAAGTAAGGTGTTGCTTACAGAACGCCATTTCGCCGTGTAGTGCAATAGCCAGCAAAGGTGCGTGTGCTGATTGGCCAGGGGGGAGCTAATCAGCGGGTCTGGCGGAAGTGATGTCCGCTGGCCATCCACGATCGCTCCCCACAGAGATAGAACAGCGGTCTGCAGATGTAAACAATTCAGACCGCCGTTCTGTCGGAGATGAACAGTGATCTTGTTTTTCTGCTAACCAGGAACACGGATCACTCTGTTCATCTAGTGAATCAATCCCTCACACAGTTAGCAAGCACCCCCTAGGGACACAGTTAACCCTTTGATCACCCCTGATGTTAATCCCTTCACAGCCAGTGTCATTAGTACAGTGAGAGTACATATTTTTAGCACTGATCACTTTATTAGTGTCCCTGGTCCCCAAAAAGTGTCAAAAATGTCAGTTTAGGTGTCTGATCTGTCCGCTGCAATGTTGCAGTCCTGCTAAAAATCACTGATCACCGCCATTACTAGTAAAAAGTAAATAAATAAAAATGCCACAAATCTTTCCCATAGTTTGTAGACGCTATAAATTTTGCGCAAACCAATCAATATACACTTATTGGGATTTTTCTTTTACCAAAAATATGTAGTAGAATACAGATCTGCCAAAACTGATGAAGACTTTTTTTATAGCAAAAAGCAAAAAATATTGCTTTTTTTTTTCAAAATTGTCGCTCTTTTTCTGTTTATATAGCAAAAAATAAAAACCGCAGAGATGATCAAATACCTCCAAAAGAAAGCTCTATTTGTGGGAAAAAAAGGAAGTCAATTTACTGATCTTTACCACAAATGAACCACATATACCTTGCAATATGTGTCAAGACAATATTGTACCTGCATGCAGGTTAACTGGAACTGTTGTTGAGTGCCCCAACGATAGCCAGCAGAACATCTCAAAAGACCGCCACTCCCAAAACAATTATTCTGCAAATCCTCTTTTGTTCCCCTGCTCCCCCCTCCGCTACAATCCTCCTTTTCTTTCGGACAGTGAATACCCAGTCAGTCTAGGACTAGCATTGCCACCATAAATGCACTCTGCCAGTATAGTTCCAGCACTCAGTAGAATAAACTTTACTACTGCTCACTGCTACACTTGAGGTGACTTTGCTACTGTTTATGCTGATCTAGATAACAAATGTAATTTTATGCCTAGACCTTACTATTAATCACTTTGTATGCTGAATTGTGGTATTTTCATTGTTAATCCACTTTATACTTGCCTAGTTATCAACCGTATTGGGTTACAATATATTAAGTTTGCCTTTACCAACTGGTTTGGTGCCTGTTTATTTTTGACATAGCACTACTACTGGCTATTAAGTATTACTTGAAGTGATTTCTTGTGGTATTTTATTTCTGTACACTCAACCTACCTACCCATCGGCTACATAGCAGGGACTGAAGGTGGAACTTTCCCGCGCATATGTGGATTTCATACTGAAGCCGAGCAGGCCCATAAGGCTAAAGTGAAGGTAGTAGCACTCGGGAATGCATGGGGCGAATTCCTCAGGAACTGTAAGCTAATGCTTGATCGTATTTCCTTTTACATGCCCAACTTGATGCTTCTGCCTCTGGATGTTTTCTGGATGAAGCAACTTAGGGCTGTGTTTTGCCACATGAATGTACAATGAGTATAAAGCCTATGGATTTATTTATATGGCATCGCATGGTGAAGATTGTGCCATCATTAGGAGTCCATGCTTATTTACTCATGCCCTTCCTCCCTTCCTCCAGAGTGAAAAATACCAGCCTGGCTGGCTGTTGTTGAACTAGGCTTAATTTACTAAATAAGTTACATGATCAACCTTACTGATATTATCATCTGGATATAGGGATCTCTCCCTATTGAGGACTGAAATGATTTTTATATGAGACACCGATGTCCAGCAATACATCATGTTTCTCAATCATAGATTTACCTACTAACCAGCTGATGTGTGCCTATGCTCATTAATTGCTAGATGCATACAGCTTCATGCTTGATTTATAATGACTATGCTATTATTGACATTCTTTAGTTTAATTTAGGTTGATGAGCATGCTATGTTTTATATTTTTGGGCAGATTGAATTACCCTATCTAGCAGGAACAGTCATTGCCAGCTATCAGGACACTTTAAGACCAGTTATCTGGTATAATAATTGTCTTTATTATGTGGTTATAAGAGACTGCCTGAAAAATTATACTATGACAAGGACTTGTTTTGTGTAAATGTTTAATGCCGCGTACACACGATCGGACTTTACGGCAGACTTTGTCCGGCGTACTTTTCGACGGACTTTACGACGGACTTTCCAAATGAACGGACTTGCCTACACACAATCAACCAAAGTCCGACGGATTCGTAAGTGATGACGTACAACCGGACTAAAACAAGGAAGTTCATAGCCAGTAGCCAATCGCTGCCCTAGCGTCGGTTTTTGTCCGTCCGACTAGCATACAGACGAGCTTTTGAGAAAACAAAGTCCGCTGGAGCCCACACACGATCGAATTGTCCGAAGAAATCCAGTACGCCAGACCAAGTATGCCGTAAAGTCCGATTATGTGTACGCGGCATTACTGTACCTCTCTAGTCTTATTCTTTTAAATATTGACAGCGTTGTCATTTTATGGTGTATGGAGGAAGTCTATATGGAATTATGATTATTGCTGTTTTTTATTTTTTGGATTTAAAATAAAGCTGTGGTAAAGTAACACTATATGAATCTTTCTAGAGTACCCTTTTTTCCAAGGGTTCTTTTCTTGGGTATTTATTAATGTTTGCATTTTGTGGGATACCTTGATCCACACCAATAAATTACTGTGAGATATGTGTGTCTCGTTTCATGCCCAATACATATTCACACAGATTTTTCGTTATTCTGAGATTCGGATATATCCGAATACCCGAATTACAGTATAAACTAAACTTGCCGAATGCGCCGAATAACACCGAATTCGTTCGAATTTCTGAAATTCTAATTGAAATTCGATTCGAACTTTACATCGAACTCCAGTCAAAGTGTATGTGTACAAAGTGTACACAGTGTACATATTTCTGAAATCAAAGACTGTGTGTGTTATTAGAGTGCTATTTAGAAATAATGCTGTTTTTGTTATTGTGAGTCATTGTAATCATTTGATGAACATTTTTCTTTTGTTTTTTCCCTTTGCCCCATTTGATTAAGAAAAAAAAAAAAATCTAAAGTTTTCGATTCGACCAATTCAAAATTTATAGATTCGAATGTTTCGAACTGAAAAAAATCTATAACCGAAGAAAATTCTAAAAAGACATAAAACGAATCCTGAATACAAATTGAATGAATCAACCGAATTTAACTAAACTGAAAAACTAGATTAAAGTGGGGTTCCACCCAAAAAAACAAAAATACATGAAAAATCCTAAAAAAAACCCAAAAAAACATTTGGATATTTTTTTTTAACTTACCTCTAAATGCCCGTTGCTAGGGGGTCCCTTGTAGTCGGCCCCTTCCAGTGCCTGGGCTGGTGACATCACTTCCCCCTCGGCACAGGAAGGGCTCCGCTCTGCTCCCTCGCCGTTGTCAATCATCTGGGACTCATTACAGGTCCCAGGTGACTGAGCGGCCAATCACGGCGCGCGGCGCCGCTCGCGCATGCGCAGTGGGTGCCAGGCTGTGAAGCCACAGCCCGGCGCCCACAGTTGCAATGCGGGCGCCGCTGAACGGAGGGGGAGACAAGCGGGGCTTCGATCCCCCGCATCGCTGGACCCAGGGAAAGGTAAGTGTCCAATTGAAAGTCAGCAGCTGCAGTATTTGTAGCTGCTGACTTTTAATTTTTTTTTTTTTTTACCCGACCCCCTGGGTGGAACTCCTCTTTAAACTAATCTAAACAAAATGAAACCAAACAAATTTTTTGTCATGCACATGTCTGCTGTGAGGAAGTGAACTGATAATTACCTTGCTATCCACAGGATGTTACCTTAATTGTACCATTATAGTTGTCTTCTTGAAAATATTAAGCTTGCCTTTACTTTGCTTGGTTTGGTGCCTGTTTTCTTTGATATCGCAAAATTTTATTTTGTATACTCAACCTAGTGTGTTAGAGGGGCTGAGGTTTTTTAGAAATGGTTGAGGCAAAGAAACAACTCCTACAGGTTAGAGCTACAAATACATATACAGTATATACAGTATATATATATATTATATTGTCAAAAGTATTGGCACTCCTGCCTTTACATGCACAGGAACTTAATGGCATCCCAGTCTTAGTCCGATGTTGGATGAGAAGACCTGGCTCTCAGTCTCTGCTCTAATTCATCTGGTTGCGGGCAAGACTCTGTGCAGTCCAGTCAAGTTCCTCCACCCCAAGCTCGCTCATCCTTGCCTTTATGGATCTTGCTTTGTGCACTGGTCCAAATCATTTGGTGGAGGGGGGATTATGGTGTGGGGCTGTTTTTCAGGGGTTGGGCTTGGCCCCTTAGTTCCAGTGAAGGGAACTCTTAAGTAATCAGCATACCAAGACATTTTGGACAATTTCATGTGCCCAACTTGGTGGGAACAGTTTGGGGATGGCCCCTTCCTGTTCCAACATGACTGCGCACCAGTGCACAAAGCAAGGTCGATAAAGACATGGATGAGCGAGTTTGAAATGGAGGAACTTGACTGGCCTGCACAGAGTCCAGACCTCACCCTGACAGAACACCTTTGGGATGAATTAGAGTGGAGACAGCGAGCCAGGCTTTCTCGTTCACATCAGTGCCTGACTTCACAAACATGCGTCTGGAAGAATGGTCAAACATTTCGATAGACACACTCCTAAACCTTTTGGACAGCATTCCCAGAAGAGTTGAAGCTGTTATAGCTGCAAAGGGTGGGCCAACTCAATATTGAACCCTACGGACTAAGACTGGGATGCCATTAAAATTCATGTGCGGGTAAAGGCAGGCATCCCAATACTTTTGACAATATAGTGTAAGTGTGTATATATATATATATATATATATACACACACACACAGTATCTCATAAAAGTGAGTACACCCCTCACATTTTTGTAAATATTTTATTGTATCTTTTTATTTGACAACACTGAAGAAATGACACTTTGCTACAATGTAAAGTAGTGAGTGTACAGCTTGTATAACAGTGTAAATTTGCTGTCCCCTCAAAATAACTCTACACACAGCCATTAATGTCTAAACCACTGGCAACAAAAGTAAGTGCACCCCTAAGTTAAAATGTCCAAATTGGGCCCAAAGTGTCAATATTTTGTATGGCTACCATTAGTTTCCAGCACTGCCTTAACCCTCTTGGGCATGGATTTCACCAGAGCTTCACAGGTTGCCACTGGAGTCCTCTTCCACTCCTCCATGATGACATCACAGAGCTGGTGGATGTTAGGGACCTTGCGATCCTCCACCTTCCGTTTGAGGATGCCCCACAGATGCTCAATAGGGGTTAGGTCTGGAGACATGTTTGACCAGTCCATCACCTTTACCCTCAGCTTCTTTAGCAAGGCAGTGGTCATCTTGGAGGTGTGTTTGGGGTCGTTACCATGTTGGAATACTGCCCTACGGCACAGTCTCCGAAGGGAGGGGATCATGCTCTGCTTCAGTATGTCACAGTGCATGTTGGCATTCATGGTTCCCTCAATGAACTGTAGCTCCTCAGTTCCAGCAGCACTCATGCAGCCCCAGACCATGACACTTCCACCACCATGCTTGACTGTAGGCAAGGCACACTTGTCTTTGTACTCTTTACCTGGTTGCCGCCACACACGCTTGACACCATCTGAACCAAATAATTTTATCTTGGCCTCATCAGACCACAGGGCATGGTTCCAGTAATCCATATCCTTAGTCTGCTTGTCTTCAGCAAACTGGGGGATTTCTTGTGCATCATCTTTAGAAGAGGCTTCCTTCTGGGACGACAGCCATGCAGACCAATTTGATGAAGTGTGCGGCATAGGGTCTGAGCACTGACAGGCTGACCCCCAACACTTCAATCTCTGCAGCAATGCTGGCAGCACTCATACATCTGTTTCCCAAAGACAATGCTGAGCATGTGCACTCAACTTCTTTAGTAGAACATGGCGAGGCCTGTTCTGAGTGGAGCCTGCCCTGTTAAACCGCTTTATGGTCTTGGCCACCATGCTGCAGGTCAGTTTTAGGGTTTTGGCAATCTTCTTATAGCCTAGGCCATCTTTATGTAGAGCACCAATTTTTTTTTCAGATCCTCAGGGAGTTCTTTGCCATGAGGTGCCATGGTGAACTTCCAGTGAACAGTATGAAAGAGTGAGAGCAATAACACCAAATTTAACACACCTGCTCCCCATTCACACCTGAGACCTTGTAACACCAATGGGTCACATGACACCGGGGAGGGAAAATGGCTAATTGAGCCCAATTTGGACATTGTCACTTAGGGGTGTACTCACTTTTGTTGCCATTGGTTTAGACATTAATGGCTGTGTGTTGAATTATTTTGAGGGGACAGCAAATTTACACTGTTATACAAGCTGTACACTCACTACTTTACATTGTAGCAAAGTGTAATTTCTTCAGTGTTGTCACACACATGAAAAGATATAATAAAATATTTACAAAAATGTGAGGGGTGTACTCACTTTTGTGAGATACAGTAGACTGTATATAGGAAGAGTTGTCTCTGAAGTTGTTATGAAATTAAGTGGGTGTCAGAAACCATGAATCAGACTGAGACAGAAGTATCATTATAAATACCTTTTTTTAGTGAACACATGACCTCTGCTCTCAGCTGCTTAGATTGCTGTGGGTGGAGACTGCAGGGCGGGGCATGTAAGGAGGTGGCGGAAAAAAGCAGTATACTGATCTTTTCAGTCATTAGCTTGCAGGGGGAAATGTTAGCCTAGGTCTGACCAATGGAGTAAAGGCAGCCTGTGCTTCCAAGTAGGATGCAAAGAAGAAAACTGACCACTCTAGGATGGATGTACTTCCACGTCTGCTGTGGTCATTTTTATAGTAGGAACACAGAGGGACTGTCAGGATCACCAGAGGTTTCACACAAAGGAAACAATACAAATAGAACAGGAGACTTTTTCATACAAGTACATTGTACAGCAGGCACATATCAGGAATAGGAAATTTGGGGTAACATACACTTAAATTACTTCCTGCCCGTATGACATCATATGACATCCTGGACTCTCACTGGAATTACTGGGATGATGCCTGTAGCTGGCGATGGATTTTTATGTAAAAGCAATCCTAGCGGCTAAATAGCCCTGGATTGCTTTTACATGCAATGTAGTTCCTTCTGGTGCCTTTCTGGGCTCTCCCATCCCACTGAGGAGCCTGGGACTGAAGTGGTTTTGCCGACTTACAATAGAGATGACCGAGGGCTGGAATGTGCCCAATCATCTCTATGGTATATGAAACCGGAAGTGACAAGGATTTTGCCACTTCCGGTTTCGCCAGCCAGGATGTAAAAAAGCCATTACTGGCTTGTGAAAGAATTTGCTTTTAAAGTGTCACCTATGGAGATTTTTTGGTACAGTAGGTTGCGCTGTTCCATGGTGTACACAATTTTAAAGCATGGCACTTTAGGGAAGGGGAGTCTGCCATGTAACGGCAATACAAAAAACTAAAAAAATGATAAATAGTTTATAAGATGTTGCATCAATCCAATGTGTCAAATAGCATAAATATCTTCAGTCAGTTCATGACACACTACGAGACAGCTTATGTACATACTGTATGTTTGTAATCCGTAAGCAGCTAGATGCCTAATCACTTGCAAATGTTATGAACTTTTATAGGAAAATAGTCTGCTCAAAGCATCACATGTAGTCCCATATAGTATACAGAGCTCACCCATGGGAGTTCTACCATAAGCGTGCCTCACAAATGTCCCTAATTGCTCAATATTTGTTTCAAAGGACTGTGCAACATATCAAATGAGGTTTATACGTCACAAGAATAATTCACATAATCCACAGGGTACACTGGTGTAATGCACCTCCTTTATCAAAGTGCAGATGGAAAATAGCTTTGACATCTAGCTTCTTTGTGGCAGCCAACAGGAATCTATCTGGTGTAGCACTACTCCCACAGGAGCCACTGATTTGTGTCCCAGGTTCTTTCTCCTCTCTGTAGCAGAAGCCAGGCAAATGGCAACATTCATTCCTATAGCTCAAATAAACAGTCTAGGGGTTGCTTTTTTCTCAAGTTTATTGCAGAATAACTTGGATGGGCTTCAGGAAAATGTGGGATACTCCAAACACTGAACAGGAATGTGAGGACACTCTTTACTTTTACCTGCTTCTCATGACAGTTCCTTGAGCAGTAGAACATACATGAAGTGGACAGCACCGGAACACAATAAGCAATAAACCAGTCCAGTCAAGCCTTAATAATAGTACACCAGGGGTTAACAGCAGCAGTCGCCAGGATCCCCCTGTCAGGTCTGTACTCACAGTGTTCCTAGGACTTAGATGTCTCTCTCCAGACTCAGGCAGAGAGTCTCCTCAGTGAGCCTCCAGACTAGATCCTTGGTGAAACTTCTTTTTTAGCTCTCTAAGAACTTGCAGCAAACCAGACTCCCCCCGCCCCCCCCAGCTATGCACAGCTGGGACCAGGGAGAAACTAACAGGATCTTCAACCTCTCTTTCTGAGGAAGAACTCTGCTCTCCCATGCTCCAGACTATTTATACCCTCTCCCAGCCAGCATCCGGGCACCTTCCCCCAGGGATTGGCCGAAGCTGCTCATTTCATTCTCCTTCCCACTTTATTCTGGAAGTTTTTAAAAGGCAGTGGGAAGCAATCAAACTTGCAGCCTGCAGAGCCCAGAGCAGACCAAAGTAATCACAGGCTGCTCTGCTGATTATATCAGAGATACAAGAACTAAATTTGCTACACTGGTAACACAGGCACAGAAACAGATCATAAGATGTTGCATGAATCCAAAAAAACACATTAATATTATCAATAAAAGTTTTTGCATGCCACAAGACAGCTATTTTATAGGTACATAGTTACATAGTAGGTGAGGTTAAAAAAAGACACAAGTCCATCAAGTCCATCCAACCTATGTGTGTGATTATATGTCAGTATTACATTGTATATCCCTGTATGTTGCGGTCGTTCAGGTGCTTATCTAATAGTTTTTTGAAACTATCAATGCCCCGCTGAGACCACCACCTGTGAAAGGGAATTCCACATCCTTGCCGCTCTTACAGTAAAGAACCCTCTACGTAGTTTAAGGTTAAACATCTTTTCTTCCAATTTTAATGAGTGACCACGAGTCTTGTTAGACTCCCTTCTGTGAAAAAGTTTTATCCCTATTGTGGGGTCACCAGTATGGTATTTGTTTATTGAAATCATATCCCCTCTCAATCGTCTCTTCTCCAGAGAGAACAAGTTCAGTGCTCGCAACCTTTCCTCATAACTAATATCCTCCAGACCCTTGATTAGCTTTGTTGCCCTTCTTTGTACTTGCTCCATTTCCAGTACATCCTTCCTGAAGACTGGTGCCCAGAACTGGACAGCATACTCTAGGTGCGGCCGGACCAGAGTCTTGTAGAGCTGGAGAATTATTGTTTTATCTCTGGAATTAATCCCCTTTTTAATGCATGCCAATATTCTGTTTTCTTTGTCAGCAGCAGCTTGGCATTGCATGCCATTGCTGAGCCTATCATCTACTAGAACCCCCAGGTCCTTTTCCATCCTAGATTCCCCCAGAGGTTCTCCCCCCCAGTGTATAGATTGCATTCATATTTTTTCCACCCAAATGCATTATTTTACATTTTTCTACATTGAACCTCACTTGCCATGTAGTTGCTCACCCCATTAATTTGTTCACATCTTTTTGCAAGGTTTCCACATCCTGCGGAGAAGTTATTGCCCTGCCTAGCTTAGTATTGTCCGCAAATACAGAGATTGAACTGTTTATCCCATCCTCCAGGTCGTTTATGAACAAATTAAATAGGATTGGTCCCAGCACAGAACCCTGGGGGACCCCACTACCCACCCCTGACCATTCCGAGTATTCCCCATTTATCACCACCCTCTGAACTCACCCTTGTAGCCAGTTTTCAATCCATGCACTCACCCTATGTTTCATGCCAACGGACCTTATTTTGTACAGTAAACATTTATGGGGAACTGTGTCAAATGCTTTTGCAAAATCCAGATACACCACGTCTACGGGCCTTCCTTTATCTAGCTGGCAACTCACCTCCTCATAGAAGGTTAATAGATTGGTTTGGCAAGAACGATTCTTCATGAATCCATGCTGATTACTGCTAATGATACCGTTCCCATTACTAAAATTTTCTATATAGTCCCTTATCATCCCCTCCAAAAGTTTACATACTATTGATGTTAGGCTAACTGGTCTGTAATTCCCAGAGATGTATTTTTGGCCCTTTTTAAATATTGGTGCTACATTGGATTTTCTCCAATCAGCTGGTACCATTCCAGTCAGTAGACTGTCAGTAAAAATTAGGAACAATGGTCTGTCAATTACTTGACTGAGTTCCCAAAGTACCCTTGGGTGCAAGCCTTCTGGTCCCAGTGATTTATTAATGTTAAGTTTCCCAAGTCTAATTTCAATTCTGTCCTCTGTTAACCATGGAGGTGCTTCCTGTGATGTGTCATGAGGATAAACACTGCAGTTTTGGTTACTGAAGCCCCCTGATTCCCTCGTGAAGACTGAGGAGAAGAATAAATTCAATACCTATGCCATCTCCCCATCCTTTGTAACCAGATGTTCTTTCTCATTATTTATGAGGCCAATATGGTCTGTCCTCCCTTTTTTACTGTTTACATAGTTTAAGAATTTCTTGGGATTTTTTTTGCTCTCCTCCGCTATGTGTCTTTCATGTTCTATCTTAGCCGTCCTTATTGCTCCCTTACATTTCTTGTTGCATTCTTTATAAAGTCTGAATGTTGTTGATGATCCCTCAACCTCGTATTTTTTTAAGGCCTTCTCCTTGGAGTTATTACATATTATATGTATATGTAAATATGTATGTCCAAGGACCTCAACTATGGAACGCTCTTCCTACCAACATCCGCATGGAAGAAAACCACCAGGCCTTCAGAAAAAAACTAAAGACCTTCCTTTTTTGAGAAGCTGACATCAGAGAATGCATCCAGCGCCTTGAGGCGATTCAGTTCGCATTTGCAGCGCTTTATAAATCAATCATTCATTCATTCATTCATTCATATATACATATTTTTAGCGGTCTGGTGATCACACAGACCCAGGTTCTGGGCAGTTACTGCAACTGGTAGAAGGAGACTATCTCCCTCCCCAACAGCCCCTAGAGCATTGGTGTTGGTGGGGTGATGTTGCTGCTCTAGGATTTAAAGGTAAAAAAAGGTGCTTACATTGCTATTTGTTACAAATGGTCTGCAGCATTACTTAAAGTGATTGTAAATAATCACCTTGTAAAACAACCCTTTCAGTTTAAAATAAAAATGAAAGGCAAAACATTTGTGTATAGATATAAAAAAACATTCTAAATACCTTTTTTTCCCCTTTTTTATGTGTGATTACATACCCTCTTTTCTCAGCTGCATAAGAGCTGGGGGAAGAGAAACAGCAGAATACTGACATTCCCAGCGAAAGGCTGTGCAGGGGGTATGTCAGGGCAAGTCTTATAATTGGAGTAGGGCAGGCTGAGTTCCCAGCACAGCTAGAAAAATTACCACGGTGTGCTGTCCTGTTAAGTGTGGTCAGTTTTTAATAGGAAAGCAGAGGGACTGGCATGAACACCATGGATTTCATACAAAGGAAGCAATGCAAAGAGAACCAGATACTTTTTCATACAAGTACATGGTACAGCAGGAACATATCAGGAATATGAAATGTTGGGTTTGCATATTCTTTAAAGGACCTTGCCAGAAAAAAGTTTCCCGCGCTCATGCGCGGGAGTGACGACATCGCGGCTCCGGCCACTCACATCGCCGGAGCCGCAATACACGCCGAGGAAAAATGTCTGCTCCCTCGGCGTGGACCGAGTTCACCTGCCGACGCCTTGTTCTAAGGTAAGTATTATCTTACTAGCTCATTATGCCTTTTGCCTTACAGGTTTAAAAGAAAAAAAAACCTGCGGGTTTACTATCGCTTTAACCACTTTAAGAGCCTATTTTTCAAACTTGTTGTTTACAAGTTAAAAATTTTTTTGCTAGAAAATTACTTAGAACCCCCAAACATTATATACATACTTTTTCTAACACCCTAGAGAATAAAATGGCAGTCGTTGCAATACTTTCTCTCACACCGTATTTGCGCAGTGGTCTTACAAGCGCACTTTTTTTGGAAAAACTACACTTCTTTGAATTAAAAAAAAATGGACAACAGTAAAGTTAGCCCAATTTTTTTTTTTAACTATGAAAGATAATGTTACTCCGAGTAAATTGATACCCAACATGTCATGCTTCAAATTTGCGCCCGCTCGTGGAATGGCGACAAACTTTTACCCTTAAAAATCTCCATATGCGACATTTAAAACATTCTACAGGTTGCATGTTTTGAGTTACAGAGGAGTTCTAGGGCTAGAATTATTGCTCTCGCTCTACCGATCGCGGTGATACCTCACATGTGTGGTTTGAACACCGTTTTAATATGCGGGCGCTGCTCACGTATGCGCTCGCTTCTGCGCGCGAGCTTGGCGTGTTTAAAAAAAAAAAATATTTTATTTATGTTATCTTTAATTTTTTATTTTTACACAGTTCTTTTTAAAAAAAAAAAAAAAATGATGTAAGTTTTATTCCTATTACAAGGAATGTAAACATCCTTTGTAATAGAAAAAAAGCATGACAGGACCTCTTAAAGAGGAGTTCCACCCAGGGGCTCCATTAAAAAAAAAAAAAAAATTAAAAGTCAGCAGCTACAAATACTGCAGCTGCTGACTTTTAATTGGACACTTACCTGTCCCTGGGTCCAGCGATGCGGGGGATCGAAGCCCCACTCACCCCCCCCTCCGCTCGTCGGCGCCGGCATTGCAACTGTGGGCGCCGGGCTGTGGCTTCACAGCCTGGCACCCACTGCGCATGCGCGAGCGGCGCCGCGCACAGTGATTGGCCGCTCAGTCACCTGGGACCTGTAATGGGTCCCAGATGATTGACAGGAGGGAGGGAGCAGAGCCGAGCCCTTCCTGTGCCGAGGGGGAAGTGATGTCACCAGCCCAGGCTAAGGAACAGGCAGACTACGAGGGACCACCTAGCAACAGGCATTTAGAGGTAAGTGAAAAAAAAAAATATCCAAATGTTTTTTTTTTGTTTTTTTTAAATTTTTCAGGTATTTTTGTTTTTTTGGGTGGAACCCCACTTTAAATATGAGATCTGGGATCAAAAAGACCTCAGATCTCATATTTACACTAAAATGCAGTAAAAAAAAATGCTGTTTGAAAAATAAAAAATAGAAAATGTTGCTTCAAGAGCTATGGGCTATCGGAAGTGACGTTTTTACGTTGCTTCCGCCCTGCATTGGTATGAATCCAGGTGGGGGCCATCTTCCCGTCACTCCATACCACAGAGGACACAGGATGCGTTCGTCTCCACCGCTACCGTTAAGCGGCGGAGGGCACCGGAGCACAGCGGGAGGGGGGCCCTCTCCCGCCGCCGATAAAAGTGATATCGCAGCGAATCCGCTGCTGAGACCACTTTTATCTGAAAGTGGGCTGACCGCTGAAGAAGAGGATACCAGGGTTATGGCACCTAGCTGCTGTCATAACAACGATACCCCTCTTCAAAGTGCCAACGTATGACGACGACGGGTGGTCCGTAAGTGGTTAAGGCAGTGCAGAAGTACATGGAGGTACTGCCATATCCATTTACTTTCCTTTTGATATAATTTCATAATTTCACCACACTACCTACATGCTTGAGGACAAACGTCCTACTACTGGTGATATTATATTATATGTTCTCGTGTTATGCCCTCACTATGTGTTTGAAGTACAAGCCTTTGCAGACAGCTAAAAGCTTCCCAATAAAGACTCAGGAGGAAGGGCTAACAGTTGTAATCTTTACTGAGAATTCGTTTTGTAAAACTGCAAAACACAAATGATAAAAATATGCATTAGCATTTAACATTACATTACAAAATGCAAGTAGTGGCAGGCATGCTACGTTACTGTTAAGGTAGTGGATATCAGAAAATGAGGCCCAGCTAGAAGAACTCCCTGACAGAAAATACTACCAAACACACATAAAAATATAGTTGAATTAGTAGAACTAATTAATTGAAAACTGATTACAGCCTACTTACAGACTTATGCCCCGTACACACGATCGGAAATTACGCCAGCAAAAGTCAGATGTGAGCTTTTGGTCGGAAATTCCAATCGTGTGTATGCTCGATCGGACTTTTGATGGCGGAATTTCCGCCAGCAAAAGATTGAGAGCAGGTTCTCTATTTTTCCGACGGAAAAAGTTCCTAACGGAAATTCCGACCGCCTGTAGCATTTCCGACGCACATGCTTGGAAAAAAATTCGACGCATGCTCGGAAGCATTGAACTTCATTTTCTCGGCTCCTCGTAGTGTTGTACGTCACCGCGTTCTTGATGGTCGAAAGTTCAGAGAACTTTTGTGTGACCATGTGTATGCAAGGCAAGTTTCAGCAGAATTCCGTTGGAAAAACCATCCAAGGTATTTCTGACGGAAATTCCAATTGTGTGTACGCGGCATTATACTTCCAAGGCCAGTATTAAGAAATAGTGGAGCTCTTCACATGCTTCTTCACTGCAGAAGGTATTAGGCAAAATGTCTGCTGGGCAGGAAGTGGGCGTAATATACAGCAGTTCCTGTCAGTAATGGATGCCAATTTAACCACTAGCCGACCAGCACATGACGATGTACGTCGGCACAACGGCACTACTGGGCAAATGGGCATACAGGTACGTCCCCTTTAAATCGCGGCATTGTGGATGCATTGTGGGCACGCTTGCTGCATGCTCTGTGACCGTGCCCGCGGGTCCCATGGACTCAATGTCCGCCAGGGGCCTGCGATCGTGTCACGGAGCTGAAGAATGGGGAGATTCTTTTGTAAACAAGGCATTTCCCCGTTCTGCCTAGTGACAGGACAGGGATCTACTGCTCCCTGTCAATGGGAGCAGTGATCGCCGTCATGTCAGTGGAAGCCCATCCCCCCACAGTTAGAACACCTCCATAGGACACACTTAACCCCTTGATCGCCCCCTAGTGTTTAACCCCTTCCCTGCCATTTACACAGTAATCAGTGCATTTTTATAGCACTGATCGCTGTATAAATGACAAGGGTCCCAGAATGGTGTCAAAAGTGTCCGACGTGTCTGCCATAATGTCGCAGAACAAAATATTACAGCGCACACGTGCAAAAAAGACATTTACCCCCTGCAAGGCTATTTAAAACACCTAGACATTTTCAAAAAACATTATCAAAAAATATGGGGATTTAGTCACACCATATTGCTATATGGTGCTAAGCCCACTTACTGCGACAAAGTACCCCATGATTAGTGGGTCCAAGCTATTCATAGACTGGGAGATCCTGCTTCTCTGAACCATGGGAGCAATACACTCCTTTATATGGGAGAACTATAGGTCTCCAAATATCTTAAATAAACAAAAACACCAAGCGCAATAATGTTCTAGCGTGACATATACAATCAAATAAGTGTAAATGAAATGTATGTGAATGCATGTGCAATTAATTAAATTAAAAAAATTGTTGGATTGACAATGATATCAAGCTGCTATCAATTATATAGTGGTCAGAATCCCCTAAAAATTAAAACATATAACATAGATTGATGCGCTCTGATACAAAGTTCAATCAATGTGAGAAAATAATTTTTTGTGCTAAAAAACCAATGTGAATAAAATTGCTACCAAATCGCTAAAAAATCGCATATATATAAAATCGCAAATATATGAAAAAATCGCAAATATTTAAAAACTGTGTTCCTCCAGTTATACAAATCCACTGGAAGTGGTGCGATATCTCCAAAGTAAACTAAGCAACAATTGTGTATAGATATACTAAAAATGCGTTTGCAAATAGTAATCAATCCAAATTAGTGCCAATAAATAAATAAATGAAAGGAATGGTAATTAGGGGTGGGTGGCGCTACCTTGCCAGGGTACCTTAATTAATATAATGAACCCCAAAAAATTTAAATAAGTACAATTTAAATAGATAAATAAAATAAATAAAATTTATATGCTTGGTGCAGGCCCTAATTAACTCAAATTCATTGGACAGTGAATGTGAGTGTCCAACACTATAAGGAGTGGGCTGTGCTAATATATTAGTCTCATAACCTACATAAAAGTGTACACCATGTGACTAACCATCACAGATTAATAAGTGACAATATATAGAAATTAATAAATGACAGTAAGAAATATTAATAAATTAATAATAAATTAAAACACCACAGTCTGTGCCATGGAAAGGTATCAGTCCAAAGGAAATCCCCTTTCTAGGAATCAGTGTGCGATCCACTTAAAAATGGCATTAATCAGGATATCTAAATCCTATGTTGATCCACAAGTGAGTCCAAAAAGATTACATAAGTAAAAAAAAAAAAAAAAAAAAATTACATAAGTAAAAAAACTAGTAAATATACATGTATATATCATAAGTATCCCAACTTAGACATAAAGTGTAAAAAAGATGTAAAGAACGCCCCTTAAAAATTAGTGAAAAAAATATTGAAAAAATATTGAAGAAATGGGTGTATCAGAGTCCAGCACAAAAAAACAAAAAATAAGAAACAAAACGTTTGTGGTAAGTGACTTTCGTGAAGGCAGCTGCTCAGATCCAGTGACTTGCGGTGCTCCCCCTCAAAGATCCCCACTCACCAGCTCCCTGCATGGGTAATAGGCATGTAGTATCAGGCAGCGATATGATGTTTTTGGGTCCTCAGGGTCTCCCGCTCCAGCTGTGAAGTATCCTTCAGTATATCACAGATAATCACCCCCACAGGGGTACCGAGCGATAGAGTGGGTGTCTTGGGGTGTTAGAATGCGACCAGGTTAGGCTACCGTTCCTCTGCTCCGTGGTCTCCCTCCAGTTAATCGCAGTGCCTGCCAGGGGTTTCACGAATAGGCTCCTTCACTGGTTAGCACCATCACCTGCTTAATCCTCCTCCAGGACTGTCTCTCTTACAGCTGTGCTCCAGCGTGCTTCCTCCAGGAATCCAGCACTGGAATCCAGGAATCCTGAGGACCCAAAAACATCATATCGCTGCCTGATACTACATGCCTATTACCCCTGCAGGGGTGCAGGGAGCTGGTGAGTGGGGATCTTTGAGGGGGAGCACCGCAAGTCACTGGATCTGAGCAGCTGCCTTCACGAAAGTCACTTACCACAAACGTTTTGTTTCTTATTTTTTGTTTTTTTGTGCTGGACTCTGATACACCCATTTCTTCAATATTTTTTCAATATTTTTTTCACTAATTTTTTAGGGGCGTTTTTTACATCTTTTTTACACTTTATGTCTAAGTTGGGATACTTATGATATATACATGTATATTTACTAGTTTTTTTACTTATGTAATTTTTTTTTTTTACTTTACTGTAATCTTTTTGGACACACTTGTGGATCAACATAGGATTTAGATATCCTGATTAATGCCATTTTTAAGTGGATCGCACACTGATTCCTAGAAAGGGGATTTCCTTTGGACTGATTCCTTTCCATGGCACAGACTGTGGTGTTTTAATTTATTATTAATTTATTAATATTTCTTACTGTCATTTATTAATTTCTATATATTGTCACTTATTAATCTGTGATGGTTAGTCACATGGTGTACACTTTTATGTAGGTTATGAGACTGATATATTAGCACAGCCCACTCCTTATAGTGTTGGACACTCACATTCACTGTCCAATGAATTTGAGTGAATTAGGGCCTGCACCAAGCATATAAATTTTATTTATTTTATTTATCTATTTCAATTGTACTTATTTACATTTTTTGGGGTTCATTATATTAATTAAGGTACCCTGGCAAGGTAGCGCCACCCACCCCTAATTAACATTCCTTTACGTTTCCAACTCACCCCTTCGGGGGTAAGTGTAAGGGGAGGCTGCAAGCCTTCAGGTCCGTGAGCGTGGAAACCCCGTCCCTCAGTTTAAATAAATAAATTAGATATATTCCCTGTGATAAGTGTTGAATCCTCCGTAATAAAAAATAAATAAATGATATGCTTATAAAGGTGCAATAGCCTTGAGAAAGTCACGTGTCAGTGATGCAACGCGTGGGAGGAGCCTAGGACACAGTCTGCTGAATACATTGTATTAAGCAGCAGCAGCTTGCGTAGCAAGCCTTGTCCTTACAAGCCAGCTGAGATCTGCCTATCTGCTTATCTGCATGCCTAAAACAAGTCAGGCACACGTGAGTGTATCACTGTTCTGTTTTGCCTGTGAACTTTTATTGTAACAATATTGGGCAATGTTTTCTCCCTTTGTTTATTTTACATAAAACCTCTTGATACTGAGAAAATTACCATTCATTGTGGCTGTGGAAGAAATAGCTCAGAGGGTGAACAAATAAGTACTGCAGGAATCCAGATATCCCAGATTACTGAGGATTGAACTGTCGCCTGTTACTTTTCCTATCTCATGAATTTAATCATCTATATTTAATCAAATTCTATTGGCACTATTTATCTATTTATACTCATCAATTGTATATATATATTGCACCTTTATAAGCATATCATTTATTTATTTTTTATTACGGAGGATTCAACACTTATCACAGGGAATATATCTAATTTATTTATTTATTGGCACTAATTTGGATTGATTACTATTTGCAAACGCATTTTTAGTATATCTATACACAATTGTTGCTTAGTTTACTTTGGAGATATCGCACCACTTCCAGTGGATTTGTATAACTGGAGGAACACAGTTTTTAAATATTTGCGATTTTTTCATATATTTGCGATTTTATATATATGCGATTTTTAGCAATTTGGAAGCAATTTTTTTCACATTGGTTTTTTAGCACAAAAAATTATTTTCTCACATTGCTTGAACTTTGTATCAGAGCGCATCAATCTATGTTATATGTCTCCAAATATCTTGTTTGCCATAATGTCGCAGTCACGATAAAAACCATTACTAAAAAAAAAAAAAGAATAATAAAAATGCTATAAATCTATCCCTTATTTTGTAGACTAGACGCTATAACTTTTGCGCAAGCCAATCAATATACGCTTATTGCGATTTTTTTACCAAAAATATGTAGAAGAATATAAATCGGCCTAAACTGAGAAAAAAAAATTGTTTTTTTATATATTTTTTTGGGGATATTTAATATAGCAAAAAGTAAAAAATATTGCTTTTTTTCAGAATTGTCGCTCTTTCTTTGTTTAGAGCGCAAAAAATAAAAACTGCAGAGCTGATCAAATACCACCAAAAGAAAGCTCTATTTGTGGGGGAAAAAGGACATCAATTTTGTTTGGGTGCAACATTGCACGACCGTGCAATTGTCAGTTAAAGCAACGCAGTGCTGTATCGCAAAAGGTGCTCTGGTCAGGAAGGGGGTAAATCCTTCCGGGGCTGAAGTGGTTAAAGCTACAGTAAGATAAGTAAATATATACTTATGGTGATCAGAACATCTATAGTTTTCACATTTACATACAGCCATTGTCTTAGCAATTTTGAAGGTTTTTAAAATATAAAAATGCATACTTACCAACTGTCCCGAATTTCCCGGGACATTTCCGGGATTTACACTATTTTCCCGAATTTACTGCTTCCCGGGAAATGTCCAGAGAAATTCGGATTTTCCACGATTTTCCGCCGCCGTCTCCGCCGGCCGACATTTTTAAGAAGACCAGGAACACGGCTGGGTGGCTAGACAGAGCTCCTCTGTCGCCGCCCACCCTCCGCCCTGCCCTGCCTACCCCCCAGCCCCGCTTCACTCCCACCACCCCCCGCACCACTCCGCCCTGTTCCACCCCCCACGCGGCTGGCGGAGACTAGGAAACCTATTGTAAGGGGGGCTCCGCTGGGGAAACCTGATGTAAGGGGGGGCTCTGCTGGGGACATCTGATGTAAGGGGGGGCTCCACTGGTGACACCTGATGTAAGGGGGGCTCCGCTGGTGACACCTGATGTAAGGGGGGCTCTGCTGGGGACATCTGATGTAAGGGGGGCTCCGCTGGGGAAACCTGATGTAGGGGGGGGGGCACCGCTGGGGAAACCTGATGTAAGGGCGGGCTCCGCTGGAGAAACCTGGTGTAAGGGGGGGCACCGCTGGGGAAACCTGATGTAAGGGGGGCTCTGCTGGGGACATCTGATGTAAGGGGGGCACTGCTGGGGAAACCTGATGTAAGGGGGGCTCCGCTGGGGAAACCTGATGTAAGGGGGCTCTGCTGGGGAAACCTGATGTAAGGGGGGCACCGCTGGGGAAACCTGATGTAAGGGGGGGCTCCGTTGGGGACACCTGATGTAAGGGGGGGCTCCGCTGGGGACATCTGATGTAAGGGGGGGCCTCGCCGGGGAAACCTGATGTAAGGGGGGGCCCGCTGGGGAAACCTGATGTAAGAGGGGGGCACCGCTGGGGACACCTGATGTAAGAGGGGGCTCCGCTGGGGACACCTGATGTAAGGGGGGCTCCGCTGGGGAAACTTGATGTAAGGGGGTGACTGCTGGGGACACCTGATGTAAGGAGGGCACCGCTGGGGAACCTGATGTAAGGGGGGGCTCCGCTGGGGACACCTGATGTAAGGGGGGCTCAGCTGGGGAAACCTGATGTAAGGGGGGCTCCGCTGAGGAAACCTGATGTAAGGGGGGCTCTGCTGGGGAAACCTGATGTAAGGGGGGCACCGCTGGGGACATCTGATGTAAGGAGGGGCTCCGCTGGGGAAACCTGATGTAAGGGGGGGCTCCGCTGGGGAAACCTGATGTAAGGGGGGCACCACTGGGGACACCTGATGTAAGGGGGGGCTCCGCTGGGGAAACCTGATGTAAGGGGGGGCAGGCACCGCTGGGGACACCTGATGTAAGGAGGGCACCGCTGGGGACATCTGATGTAAGGGGGGCTCCGCTGGGGACACCTGATGTAAGGGGGGGCTCCGCTGTGGACACCTGATGTAAGGGGGTCTCCGCTGGGGACATCTGATGTAAGGGGGGCCCTGCTGGGGACATCTGATGTAAGGGGGGCTCCGCTGGGGACACCTGATGTAAGGGGGGCTCCGCTGGGGGCACCTGAAGCAAGGACGGACTCTGCTGGGACACCTGATGCAAGGACGGACTCTGCTGGAACACCTGATGCAAGGACAGACTCTGCTGGGGGCACCTGATGCAAGGACAGATGGCTGGTGGCAGGCGACGTGGCAGGTGACACGCTTAGGGATCCCACTGTTTCGGAATTATGGTGAGTTGAATGATTTCATTTTATATTACAATGTAATAATAGAATACCATGGTGCCGGGATGATTGAAGTGCTAACACCAGGTGTTTGGAGTATCTTTATCTGCTGAGTGTTAAACATTTTGGAATACACATATTTCTATTGTTGTGTAGGATCTGGGCCCGCTGTCCCTCCATCCCTCCCTCCCTCCATCCCTCTCCTTCCATCCCTCGTTTATCTCAGACGCTAATCACACCCCCTTTGAGCCACACCCATTTAAGACACACCCACTATTTTGCGTAAACCATGCCCATTTTTACTTTTCCCCTGTGCCACACCTACAAACGCATGCCCCATACTTGGAGCCTCAACATCTTCACTGAGAAAATTCCAATATTTTCATAGTACTTCCTTAATTTTCTGATGTACTGCAATGTATTACATACTAAAACCCATCTCTCCATCTTTCATATTCGGGTCTTGTTTTTAAAAAAAAATAATGCTTCACATGAAGTGTTCTGTGCCCAATTATATGTTCTACTTCCACGCCTCTTTTTAGACATGATTAAAGAGGGTTATACAGAACACAGGCATGTAGCTATGGAACAGTTTTAAATGATCTTAACAGTTTTTGTAGTGGAATAAAGGAGACATTTGAAAATCTGGCATGTTTCTGTTCATATATTTTATTTTTGATAGTGTTTTTTTTGCAGTATAGAACTGTAGTAGTTACATAGAGAGATGTGTTGTTTTTAGTTATAAATCTAAATCTTAACAAGGTGGCATTTAGTTTGCTAAACTTCACATATGGAAAGGCTTCTTCACAGCAAGAGTTGTGGAAATGTGGTATAGACCCCCTCAAGAACTAGTTCTGACCACTAATTTTTAGAGGTTATAGCGCCAAGTGTAGTTGATCCAGGGAATACCCATTCACCTTCCGGGGGATCAGGAAGGAATTTTTTCCTCCACTGGAGTGAATTAGACCATGCTTTATTGGGGGGGGGGGGGGGGAGATATAACTGTGGGTATAGGATTGTGTATATGAAGGTTTTCAATTTGTGTGTGTTTTTTTTTAATTTTTTGAACTAAACGGACTAGTGTCTCATTTCAACCTGACTATGTAACTATAAATAAATATAACACATGTTACCCGCACTTACAATATTATCCAGATATATTGATATTTACACACAAGCAGTTAGCACAGTTCACTGGTAATGAAGCAACTGTATTCAAAATTTAGTGCAGTGCTTTTAAATAAATACATGTAAAAAAGAGTCCTTTTTAGTTATTCAACGAAGGTTCAGAGTTGAAAGTCCAACAAATGCAAATTCCAAAAGAAAGTGTTGTAAAAGATCCTCCACCAATAGCAATGCACATACTGACCCTTACCTCAGTGGTGGACCACTCCACATAAAGCGGTCAAACATGCTCAATACAGCTCAACTCCGAATCTCAATATCCACAAGGACACCTGATGTCTGTAGTCAAACGTTGCATTAAAAACTCGCATATCACTCTATATGACATGAGAATGTTTCCAACCAACAAGATGGCCAACTACCATGCACAGCGACATCACGTGACCAGACTCCACGACACGTTTCATCACAAAGACAGCATCAGGAGCATGACAAAACGCGTTGGTTAGAGCCTGGTCACGTGACATCGCCGCGCACGGGAGTCAGCCTTCTTGTTTGTTGGAAACATTCCGTGCAAACGGAAACATTACATAATGGGAAAACCAACTTGCTTTTGCTTCCAATATCTTAATTCAAATGTGTGCAATTCACAGTGTTAAAATGTGCTACTAAAGAGTCCAAAACAAAGCATCTCTCAGTTGAAGTCCATGTGAAAACACCAGACACACTTTTTTGTGTAAACGATCCAATACAGTGCCAAAATATATATATAATAATCCACCACTTGTAATACAATCTGTGCAGCCACAAGTTTCCATAGAATATGGTGCCAATTTTTCTTTTACATTTTCACGCCTCACTTACTCTTGTGAAAAAACACTCACCAGATTTTTCAATCCCCTAAATTAAAAATAAAGTCTAAAAGCACCTTTTTGCTGCTTCCCAGCTTCATTTGGTCTCCCTTTCCTTCCATTTTCTCTGGCTGTGTAGCTCTTCTTTTTTGGTACTACTCCAGCCACCACCATAAGACAAGAGTCAAAGGGATCCAGATGGATGGATGGGGCTTAATGTCTGTGATGTCACTTCCACAATTTGGAGTGCATGGTTGTCATGCTTACCTCTAACCTCTACCTCTGTGTTATTCACCTTTCCCATAAGACAAGCAGGCCCACTGGTACTCAGTTGCCCCAGGACTTTTACTCAATGCTATAGTGCCTGGCCACAACACCAGGGCAGGCGCAAACTGAGCAAAGCAAACAGGTACTTGTGGTTGGCAGACAGGCAGAGTGGTTCAATGACAGTCCAGGTACAAGGCAGGCAGAGTTCAGAGAATATTCATTATCCAATCTGAGGTCATACACAGGGAAATGCAATCCAGAAGAGCAGGGCAGAAAAACAGGCAGCTTGATCAGGTATTTACACAATCTATGACAAGTATGAGACTGAAGGTTTGGTTGGCTTAAATCAAGTTTGGTCTCCACCCAGAGACTGGCCACAATAATCACCTTGCAGGTGGACAGACAATAAGAATGGCATAGCCAAAACCAGAATGCTGAAATGAGAAGCAGAAGCGCTAGATCAGGGGTCTCAAACTGGCGGCCCTCCAGCTGTTGCAAAACTACAAGTCCCATGAGGCATTGCAAGGCTCACAGTTACAAGCATGACTCCCACAGGCAGAGGCATGATGGGACGTGTAGTTTTGCAACAGCTGGAGGGCCGCCAGTTTGAGACCCCTGCGCTAGATGCTCTTGACAATGGCATATTGGGGAAGTGTCGAGGGTGCTCTATACAGTAAAAGGTGAGATTTCAAAATGCCCACTTTAGAATGTAAGTGTATTTTATGTTGTCTGACTTTAATCAAACAAAATTGTGTTACAGCATTTTGGATCCCTTTGACTCTTCTCTTCTCTTCTCTACATGCAGTTGACAACAGTGGGCCAAGCCTGTGAAGTATGTGAGGGCTTGGCTGCTGGTAGTCTCCATGTAAAGCATGTATGACATGTAATGCAAAGGAGCACAATTGAGAGACAGCTGCTGCTCTATAGGAAGAAGTGCCTAAGTAACTAAATTTGAGATGCTTGGTAATAACCGTCATGAATTATTTGAAAGAAAATAAATACAAGAAATAAAAAAACACAGAATAAGTGATGTAATGAAAATTAAGAGGTGTTCTGTCAAGTGATCATTATTTTTGATTTAAATTTAAAGGTAACATTTTTAAGCATTGGAAAAAACAGATACATGGGCTTAGACTATTTTGTACAAACTGTCAAATGTGTTCTCATGACACAAAAATTCATGATATCTACAAAATGAACTGGCAAAAGGAAATCAGGTGTTCAGTGAATCAACAGATTATAGTGTTTTCATACTCCTAAAAGAAAGGTGAATGTGTTATTCTTGTAACACCTGCTATTAGAGGAAGAATGGTCTAGCGGTGTCAAAAGTAATGAACAGAGCTCTAAGGTCTAAAGAGGGTAACTTCTAAGCATTTCCTATTATTTTTATTCTTTCTTTCAAAGTTGTACAGGAAATACATATATTTTATTGTGATTTAAAGACTATACAAGCCTATTGCATCTACCCCTGATGAACTTACAATATAATATTACCTCTATTGAAAAGAAAAGGGACTGAATATACTCTGTGCAGACAGGGAATCAAACCCCAGACCCAATGGCTGGCATTGTTAATTTGCAAGTTTAAAGTGATTGTAAACAATCACCTTGTACAGGCAGTCCCCAACTTACGAACAACCGACTTGCAAACGTCTCCTACTTACGAACGGAGTCGGCGTGACGCCATTGCCAGCCGCTTGCGTTCCACGCTGATCCCGGAAACTGCCAAGTAGTAGAAAAACACCCCCTGTGGACATATAACGTCACGTGGTAACCAGCGCAACCGATCCTCCCGTGTATACTCTGATAGAAGGAGCAGCACACCGTCATTTGACGCCGCACGTTCAGCGTGTTGGGCGTGGCGCCGATGTGCAGCAGGTTTCCGCCCACCACCCCAATGCCATAGGGAGGAGGAGGGAGGGAGGGGCCTATGCTGCACAACGCAGCTCCCGGGAATGCAAGGTTCGGGCATCCCTAGTGACAAAACATCATAATATGTTAAAGCAAACACCTGTCTACATTGTATTTAATTATTAGTTTTGGCTAGTACCTACAGTACAGTGTGGTGTGGGGTTAGAGCCACTGAAGTTTTACTGCTGTCTGTATCCTCATTAGATGAACTAATCAGAACAAGTCTGATTATTGCAGGAGAGTACACTGAGTTCCCAGCATAGCTAGAAAACTGACCACTGCTCTCCTGTTTAGTGTGGTCAGTGTTTAATAGGAAAGCAAGAGAACTAGCATGAACACCAGGGATTTCACACAAAAGAAGCAATAAAAAGAGAACAGGATACTTTTTCATACAAGTACATGGTACAGCAGGCACATCTCAGGAATTTGAAGTGAAGGGACAACAAACGCTTTAGTCGCTTTATTTTATACAGATTTTACATATAGATTTTCCACAGGTATTTTAATTTAAAATACAATTTTAATGTTGACTGTTGTGTTTTGTAAGCTCTGTTCACTCTGCACTAGTGGAGGATGTGCTTAGTAAAGCCATCTAAAGGCTAAGTTCACCTTTGTTCACTTTTTTTTTTCTAAATTCCAGCTCCACTATGTACAGCTTTCCATTAATTCTAAACGGCTTACCTCACTCTCTTCATAGCTGTTTAAACACACTGCTCCATTACTTCTGCCTTACTTTCTGGTCAGACTTTAGGTCATGACACAGGAAGGAGTTGACCAGCTGAGGGTAGATGATGCAGGGTGTGTGCTAATGAGAGCAGCTGGTCAACTCCTTCCCGTGTCATGACCTAAAGTATGTCCAGGAAGTAAGGCAGAAGTAATAGAGGAGTGTGTTTAAACAGCTATGAAGAGAGTGAGGTTATGCCTGTGTAGCATTAATGGAAAGCTGTTTTATTTTTGCAAAATAAGTACATTAATGCTATATTGGTACATAGGGGAGCTGGAATTTAGAAAAAAAAAGGTGAACTTTAATTTATAATGACATATTGGCTTTATGGCCAGCTTGGTCAAAAGCAAATTAACCTACGTATATGATTTTGTGGTGGAAACTGGAGTGCATCCATGGAAAAGAATGGAGGACTTTTAAACTTCATGCAAGTGGTAAACCCTACTGAGAATCAGGAACGTACCATAGCACTAACCACTTTACCATCAAGTTGACAAGTAAAAAAGGAATACCAGTTCCACCACCAATGACCCTAATGCCCGACCAACATGGATATGTGTTATGTGTATATCCACTTGGCTGTCTATGCTCTTTTAGAAATCACCCCATTTTGGTGTCAGGATGTGTACCCGAGTTAAATGACAAACTGAATTGTCAGTTAAAGTGGTTGTAAAGTCAGGATAGTAAATAACTTGCATCCCCTCTGTTTTATCAAGATATAAAGTGCTGTCTGCTCATTTTTTTAGAATTCTAATCCTAAATACCTTCTCTCACAGCACCAATGTGAGGTCACATGATTTTCCTCTGCTCTCCCTCCCCAATCTAAGGAATGTGGACGGACAGGCTAAGATAACCCTCTAACATAAGCCTGCCAGCAGAGGAAGGTCACGTGACCTCACATTGGTGCTGGGAGAGAAGGTATTTAGGATTAGAATTGTAAAAAAAATGGACACACAGTACTTTAGATCTTGATAAAACAAAGGGGATGGCAGTTACTTATATATGGTATTTTTAAGCCACAGGGAAAAGCAGCAGGAGGGGAGGTAGGGGGGGGGGGGGGGGGAGATCGGCTCTTACACACAGGCTTTGGAACTGACAGGCAGGAAGAGAGGGGGAGAGGGAGAGACTCATAGCAGAGAGCAGGATGACGGAGGTACATAAACTGACAACGGTATCATAGATCAGCCGCCATGATTATCGTGGTCAGCACAAACAGGGGGAAACAGTAACAGGCAGGATCAACAAGGTATTTTACATCATACAATGGTACAAATTACACAGCAAAAGCACCGTGCTGTTTAAAATGCGCTAAAGGAACAGGATCTTTTTCTTTTTTAGGGTTACAAATGCTTTAAAATAAACTACAGATAAAGTTGGCTTACCTTAATTAGCCCAAAGAATTTGCACTAAGCCTATGTGCATATCTCCCAATTTTCTGAGATGTTAAAGAGGGACACTTTTCAGCACAAAGTACAGTATGTAGGCAAAAGACACACCCTGCAACACCCCCAATTACACTGACCAGAAAAAAATAATGTGCAAAAAATATTTGGTTAAACCTATGTGTACTACTTGTTCACCCATATGTTTCCATTATACTGGTGTTTCAAAAAAACAAATGCAATTATTTAAGCTGGATTAAAAGTTTAGCGAAGTATAACACTTTTGGCATGTATTACGTTTTCTTTAAAAAGATCTTTACATCTGACCAACAAAGAGGCACAACAATGCAGGAACAGACGGGTCTGGTTCCAAAAGATGGACAATTCCTCTATATAAGGGACAGTTAGAGCTATACATCTAACTACAGTATAAACATCAATCTAGTAGGGACCAATCAAAATGGTGAAAATGGTCCCTGTAAAGTGTAGTATAATATGTCTGTGCTATATCACTTTGCAGTGGCGGTCCATAAGAGAGCACGGGCGTCGCCCCCTCTCTCCTGCCACCCCCCTCTAGCACCGATAGATTCATGCATTGCATAAATCTATCTATTGCCGCCGCTGGCACCCCCTATTCAGGAGCCCGGCCCCTTTTCGGGCGCAGGGCGCCTGAATTACAGCCGCGGGGGGTAGTTTTGAAGCACCTGATTAGAACCATAGAGCCAAAAAAGGTGACCTGCGAGCGCCATGCTGTGTGCTCGCAGGTCACTCAGCTGTGTTAGAAAAGCGAATGAATATTCCCTTTCCTAACATTAAACCGCCTCAAAAGGTGCTAGGATCTGTTACCCGTCATCTGATTGGCTGAAACGATAGGCGCTGTGATTGGACGCCAGGCGTCCAATCATAGCAGAGGACGGGAAGAGAGGACGGGAGAAGACATCGAGGAGCTGTCCCTCCGAGAGAGGTAAGTGCAAACAGCGGGCCGGGGGGGGGGGGGGGCACACTGGCAGCATTTGATATGGCACAGTGGCTGCATTTGATGGGGCACATTGGGAGCAATTGATGGGCACAGTGGCGGCAATTGATGGGCACAGTGGGAGCAATTGATGGGCACAGTGGCGGCAATTGATGGGCACAGTGGCTGCATTTGATGGCACAGTGGTGGCAATTGATGGGCACAGTGGCTGCGTTTGATGACAAAGTGGCGGCAATTGATGGGCACAGTGTCTGCGATTGATGATACAGTGAGGCTGCAATTGATATGTTTTTTTTTCAGAATTTTTCAGATTGTTTGCGCCCCCCCAAAAATTTTGAGCACCAGCTGCCACTTTGACTATGGGAAATCAATAACTATATCTCTGTGTGGTTTCTACACAGAACTGATAAGAATGATATCACATTGTCATCTTCTCTAAAATCTTCAAACATTTTTTCATAGAGTAAGAAGCATAGGAAACTTCCAGACCTCTGGTATCCATTTGATTTGTGGTTTTCATTATTTTTAATTCTAGCATATCTAGAAGTATTTCATGTACAGCAAACACATAATTTTGTATAAAAGCACCTATCTATCATTTTAAATGGTTCAAAAAATTAAGGAACTCTTTGTCAGTACACATTAACATTGATATATAACATGAATCCTACACTATGTAAAACCTTCGTTATAAACCTCACTTATGAAACATATTGGGAAAACACTGCATATTAACCATGAGCAGCTTACATTTCAAAGGCCTGGGGAGTGTAACGTCAGGCTGCAGCACACTAATCTCAGCTTTTTCTACACACGTATATACACATTTCCTGTGGGAATACACTCATGTAAAAAAACAGAAAGCATACATTTTTTTTCAACCTAGAAAGGTTTTGACATGTCATTTTTCTTCTTCTTGTGAAATGGCAGAGCTCGTTGAGGGGAAACAGCTAGGTAAACATTGGCACAAAGAGTCGTTTCCAAAGAAGGCAGGTAACTGACGAGTTGAAAGATAGGAGTGGTCACTAGGAGTGTCTAATATGACTGTTCAGCTGTTCAGAGAAGGGAAGAGGCACAATCAGAGAAACATATGATGAAATACCTGTTCTTCTGTATGTAATTTCAGCAAAATGTCTCCTCCAAATCCTTAGATCAGTGTTTCTCAACCTTTTTACCTTGGAGGAACCCCTGGCAACAAGTTTCCAGGAACCCCTGAAATAATGTTCACATCTACAGCTCACGGAACATTGGTATGATCAGCGAGCTGTTGATAACAAAAATTATTTGTAGAAATAGCATTAAATAATAGAATAAATATTAAAACGTACCTAATTAATGTGAAACTTGTGCTTTCTTTTCCTGCAGAGCTGATCCATTCAGGGGACATTACATGGGGCAGAACACATGACAGGGCACATTACATGGGACAGGGCACATTACATGGGGCAGAACACATGACAGGGCACATTACATGGGACAGGGCACATTACATGGGGCAGAGCACATTACAGGGCACATGACATGCATACTTACCAACTGTCCCGGATTTCCTGGGACATTCCCGGGATTTGGACTCTTTTCCCAATTTTATTGTTTCCCGGGAAATGTCCCGAGAAATCCGTTTTTTCACGATTTTTCCCTGCCGCCGCTAGAGGTCCGCGGCCGCCATTTTTAAGAAGACCAGGAACGGCTGGGTGGCTAGACGAAGCTCCTGCGTCGCCGCCCACCCTGCGTCCTGCTCCGCCTCGCCCCGCTTACCCCCCTGCCCAGCTGCCGGTCTGTTATGGAAAGGGGCGGGGGTTCTTTTGTAACCACGTGGCCGGCGGAGGGAGACATTGTTTTGTATACCCCCTCCTACTAGGACACCTGTGGTAAGGGGAGGGCACCGCTGGGGATACCTGAAGTAAGGGGGGCACCGCTGGGGATACCTGATGTAAGGGGGGGCTCCGCTGGGGACATCTGATGTAAGGGGGGCTCCGCTGGGGACATCTGATGTAAGGGGGGCTCCGCTGGGGACATCTGATGTAAGGGGGCTCCGCTGGGGACATCTGATGTAAGGGGGGCATCCCTGCGGACATCTGATGTAAGGTGGGGCTCTGCTGGGGACACCTGATGTAAGGGGGGCTCCGCTGGGGACATCTGATGTAAGGGGGGCACCGCTGGGGACATCTGATGTAAGGGGGGGCTCCGCTGGGGACATCTGATGTAAGGGGGGCACGGCTAGGGACATCTGAAGTAAGGGGGGCTCTGCTGGGGACACCTGATGTAAGGGGGGCTTCGCTGGTGACAACTGATGTAAGGGGGGCTCCGCTGGTGACACCTGATGTAAGGGGGGGTTGCGCTGGGGACATATGATGTAAGGGGGGCTCCGCTGGGGACATCTGATGTAAGGGGGGCTCCGCTGGGGACACCTGATGTAAGGGGGGGCTCCGCTGGGGACACCTGATGTAAGGGGGGCTCCGCTGGTGACACCTGATGTAAGGGGGGCTCTGCTGGTGACACCTGGTGTAAAGGGGGCTCCGCTGGGAACATCTGATGTAAGGGGGGCACCGCTGGGGACATCTGATGTAAGGGGGGCTCCGCTGGGGACACCTGATGTAAGGGGAGGCTCCAATGGGGACATCAGATGTAAGGGGGGGCTCCGATGGGGACATCTAATGTAAGGGGGGGCTCCGCTGGGGACATCTGATGTAAGGGGGGCTCCGCTGGGGACATCTGATGCAAGGACGGACATGACGGGGACATTACATGGGACAGGGGACATTACATGGAGCAGAGCACATTACATGGGACAGGACACATGACAGGGGAAATGACATGGGGCAGAGCACATGACAGGGGAAATTACGTGGGACAGGGGACATTACATGGGACAGTGAACATGGCAGGGGACATTATATGGGACAGGGGACATTACATGGGACAGGGGACATTACATGGGGCAGGGGACTTTACATGGGGCAGTGGACTTTACATGGGGCAGTGGACTTTACATGGGGCAGGGGACTTTACATGGGGCAGGGGACATTACATGGGACAGGGGACATGACAGGGGTTATTACATGGGACAGGAAACATGGCATGGGACAGGTGACATGACAGGGGACATTACATGAGACAGGGGACATGACATGGGGCAGAGCACATTACATGGGACAGGACACATGACAGGGGAAATTACCTGGGGCAGAGCACATGACAGGGGAAATTACATGGGACAGGGGACATTACATGGGACAAGGAACATGACAGGGGGCATTACATGGGACAGGGGACATGACAGGGGACATTACATGGGACAGGAGACATTACATGGGGCAGGGGATTTTACATGGGGCAGGGGACTTTACATGGGGTAGGGGACTTTACATGGGGCAGGGGACTTCACATGGGGCAGGGGAAATTTCATGGGATAGGAGACATTACATGGGACAGGGGACATGACAGGGGACATGACAGGGGTCCTTACATGGGACAGGAAACATGACATGGGACAGGGGCATGACAGGGGACATTACATGGGACAGGGGACATGACAGGGGACATTACATGGGACAGGGCACATGGCATGGGGCAGAGAACATTACATGGGACAGGGCACATGGCATGGGGCAGAGCACATTACATGGGACAGGGCACATGGCATGGGGCAGAGCACATTACATGGGACAGGGCACATAACATGGGGCAGAGCACATTACATGGGACAGGGCAAATTACATGGGGCAGAGCACATTACATGGGACAGGCCACATTACATGGGGTGGGGGACATGACAGGGGACATTACCTGGGACAGACTGTTGGGCACATTGTGGGAGGGGGGGACACAGCTGGGCACAGTACCGGCTTTCTTCTTCTGGCTTCAGAACTCATTTCATATCTCCTCCAGTGGCGCGCTGTTCCCCCTAGGCCCCTCCTCTTCCTATCCTGTCCACCCCAGATGATGTCACATACAAAGACAAGAGGGGAGGAGGGGCCTGCAGGGAACAGCGCGCTACAGCCAACAGGATGCCAGCTGCTTCCCTGCCTATCTCTGCCTGTGTCTGTGCGATCCTCCTGTCAGCTGCCTGCAACTCACAGTCAGATCACCGCGGAACCCCTGGGGACCGCTCGCGGAACCCCGGTTGATAGCAGATACTGCCCAGGACTGTAGCAAGGGATGTTTTCAAACATTGGTGGGATCAGGGCAAACATCTCATGAATGGGGCCACATTAGAGTTGCCACCTCATCCCTGTAATTCATATGTGTTCGGGTTTAAAGGGATGAGGTGGCAACCCTAGGCCACATCCATCCAACTTTCCACATTGGTTGTGTGTCCTGCTAAACTATACGGTGGCCAGAGAGTAGAAAACATTTTGATTTATTCTACAGATTGTGGGCATAGTTTTCTTCTTTTATTTTAAACGTGTGCTTAACAAATCCTTACTAACCAACCCCAGATTTTAGTGTCCCGTTAAAGATACTTTCATGTAGAACCCACCATACTTACATAGAAGAGCTGTCAGAGTGGGGAAATGACATCACTTCTCACTTTTAAAGAAGGTTCTGGGAAGCTTGTACATATGCCAAGCTCTAAAGGTCTAGTGATTGGGATAAGCATGGATTGTACTTAAAAAAAATATTGGACCAACTATACGTTGTAAATAAAGTACATTTTTTTTACTGATCAACAAACTTTGTACACTTGGGTTAATGGCGGCTAACCTGGGGGGACTGCCCCTTTTGCCCATATAGCAGAGCACAGAGTCACATTGTATGTTAACAAATACCTATAATGGAAGAAGGACTAGCATACTAGCTGCGGCTAACATGAAGCAAAGAGACATCATATCACAAAAAGGGCCATCAGAAGCTTAAAGTGTTACTACACCCAGGACCCTGCTTTCACTAAATCTGGTCTCCCACAGTACACAGAGAATGGAAGTGCAATTGTTTTAGTAAATATTAACTACTAAATCAGCAGTATATAGCAGTCTTATGACTTCTATCAGTATCTAGAAAGGAATTTGCAAAGAGAAAATGGACTGGGGGAATCTAGGATGGAAAAGGACCTGGGGGTCCTAGTAGATGAGCAATGGCATGCAATGCCAAGCTGCTGCTAACAAAGCAAACATAATATTAACATGCATTAAAAAATGGATTAAATTCCAGAGATAAAACGATAATTCTCCGGCTCTAAAAGACTCTGGTCCGGCCGCACCTAGAGTATGCTGTCCAGTTCTGGGCACCAGTCCTCAGGAAGGATGTACTGGAAATGGAGCGAGTACAAAGTAGGGCAACAAAGCTAATAAAGGGTCTGGAGGATATTAGTTATGAGGAAATGTTGCGAGCACTGAACTTATTCTCTCTGGAAAAGAGATGCTTCAGAGGGTATATGATTTCAATATACAAATACCATACTGGTGACCCCACAATAGGGATAAAACTTTTTTGCGAAAGGGAGTTTAACAAGACTCGTGGCCACTCATTAACATTAGAAGAAAATAGGTTTAACCTTAAACTATGTAGAAGGTTCTTTACTGTAAGAGCGACAAGGATGTGGAATTCCCTTCCACAGGCGGTGGTCTCAGCAGGGAGCATTGATAGTTTCAAGAAACTATTAGATAAACACCTGAATGACCACAACATATAGGGATTTACAATGTAATACTGACATATAATCACACACATAGGTTGGACTTGATGGACTTGTGTCTTTTTTCAACCTCACCTACTATGTAACTATGTAACTTGTTCAGGCACAAATGTTAAGGTTAAAAAAGTATGTACGTCTTTATTTTAGCAAAAATAGACAAAAAAGAGAAAATAACAATATATTTTGTATATTTTTTGCTAAAATAAAGATGTACACACTTTTTTAACAGAGTCCCGCGAAAATTTTTTTTTAAAAGTCAGCAGCTACAAATACTGCAGCTGCTGACTTTTAAAATAAGCACACTCACCTGTCCCCGAATCCAGCAGTGTCGGCACCCGAAGCCGAACCGTCCCTCGGTCCTCAGCAGCTGCCGCCGCCATTCTCTGTGAGGAAATCAGGAAGTATAGGGTTGCGGCTTCACTTCCCGATTCCCTACTGCGCATGCACGAGTCGCGCTGCGCGTCCTAACTGGTCCCCGCTATCTCCTGGGGCCCGTGTGTGTCCCAGCAGACAGCGCGGGGGGACAGGAAGAGGCATAAACTCCCGTGGGAGTCTATGCCGGAAGTGGGTGCAAATAACTGTCTTAGACAGGTATCTGCACCCCCCTCCCCCCTGAAAGGTGCCAAATGTGATACCGGAGGGGGGGAGGGTTCTGAAAAGTGGAGGCTCAATTTTTGTGTGAACCTCCACTTTAACATTTGTGCCTGAAAAGTTCATCATCTTTATGCAAATTCCTTTCTAGTAAATATTGGGGCATGGCATAGTGCATTTTACTAGTGCCCACAGTGCTACCCTGTGCTTGTGAATATTCTATCAGTATCTGGTTAAAGCTTGTAGGAGTAGTTTTCATTCTCCCCTGACTGTCCTAGGAGTCTACAGAACCCCTGACCCTCTGTCTGGACAGTGCTGATTGACCCTGTGTCAATCACATGCACCCCCCCCCCCCCAAGAAAAAAAAAACTCTCTGCCAATACACACCAGACTGAGCATGTGCAGAGTGCCCCCAAGGCTGTGTACTACGAGATGGATTAGGGACTGTGGAAGAAGGGGGGATCAGAAGAGACAGGATCAAACAGCCTTTTTACACAATTGAAAGAAGGAAGGAGAAGTAGGCTATTTGAAGGATACCTCATCCATAAATATATATATATATATATATATATATATATATATATATATATATATATATATATATATTATATTTATATATTTACTGGTACCAGAGAGGAACAGCCAGACATTTAAAAAACAAAAATGTTTATTACAAAATATGATTAAAAGACAGTGATAAAACCATGAGAAAAGTACTGTAATTGGACGATACAAGCCATATAGAAGGACTACAGCCTTTTCATACAATGCAGAGGATTAACCCCTTAGGTTCCACAGTGAGTATAACATGCATGCTTTACTGCATATACAGACTGATTTTACTGTTGTGGGTTTAGTAACACTTTAAGCACAGTATATTGCTTTAACGTACAAAATTACTTCTCTGACTTATGAAAATAATAAGTCGCACTTAGGGCTTCTTCAAAGTGACCCTGTATTTCCATAAACCAAAAAGTCAAATTCATCTGCTTAGTCCTCCTACTGATCGACTCCTTGTGTTGCCTCTCCCTCTCCCAGTCTGTATTCTGTTGTACAATGGACTAAAGAAGACTGACACCAAGCCAAATGCAGGTACCTACAATGTTGGCATAAAAAAAAACTCATTTGAGGATTTCAAATGTGTATAGATGACTTTTTTGTTTACTTTGGATAAGTGCAATTCAAAGGGTGTTTTTTCAGTCTTTTGAAACGTAAGAAGACATTGGGAGTTATTTACGAAAGACCACTCCACTTTGCACTACAAGTGCACTGCAAGTTCACTTAAAAGTGCTGCAGGTCTGCGGACTCTGGCTCTGTGACTGGTCGAAGTCACGTGACATCATGCGTGGGCATGCATGCGGGAGCCGCCAGCCACAGTACTCGCTAGTGAATAAATGGCATGGAGGGACGTTTCTTCACAGCGGATGCGTCAATGACATCATCAGCGCAGTGCAGAGTAAATATCTCCTAAACGGTGCAAGTTTAGGAGATATTTACTGTACCCAGGGCCCGACTTACAATTGGGCTTGACTGGGCTCAAGCCCATGGGCCCCGTCCAATAGGGGGCCCCGCGGGCAGGGCCGGATCCCCGGCAAACACCCGCCCGCTAGCCAGCCCGTTTAGTCGGTACCGCTGCTTATTTCACGGCGACCGATCAGGCTTGTGTTTACTTCCACTTCCTGATAGCGGTGGAACGCACCATAGGGCGGACGTGATGTCATCGGCCAGAAATGATGGCCGCGTTGCCTCCCATGTCTTGCATAATTTCCGGCTGATTACATCACGTCCGCCCTATGGTGCGTTTCACAGCTACCAGGAATTGGGAGTACACAAGCCCGATCGGTCGCCGTGATATAAGCAGCGGTGCCAGCGAAACGGGCTTGCAAGCGGGCGGGAGTTTGTCGCCCCCCTGAATGTTAGAAATCATGGGGCCTCCGTACATCCTACCTGACGGGGCCCCCTTCGACCCGGTGGCAAGTGACACCCTGCATCCGCTGACAAGTGACACCCTGCATCCGCTGACAAGTGACGTGACAAGTGACACCCTGCATCCGCTGACAAGTGACACCCTGCATCCGCTGACAAGTGACACCCTGCATCTGCTGACAAGTGACACCCTGCATCGCTGACAAGTGACGTGGCAAGTGACACCCTACATCCGCTGACAAGTGACACCCTGCATCCGCTGACAAGTGACACCCTGCATCCACTGACAAGTGACACCCTGTATCCGCTGACAAGTGACACCCTGCATCCACTGACAAGTGACACCCTGCATCCGCTGACAAGTGGCGTGGCAAGTGACACCCTACATCCACTGACAAGTGACACCCTGCATCCACTGACAAGTGACACCCTGCATCCACTGACAAGTGACACCCTGCATCCGCTGACAAGTGGCGTGGCAAGTGACAATCCTCAATGTGTGGCAAGTGACAATCTGCATCTGAAGGCAAGTGACGTTGGCAAGTGACACGCTCAGGCTCCGACTGATTCTGCTTATGGTGAGGTGAACTATTTTATTCTATATAATAATGTAATAATAGAAATATTGCACTTCAATAAATTTTTTTTGCGATAGGGCACTGGGTCGATTTAACTGACAATTGCGCAGTTGTGTGATGCTGTACCCAAACACTCGGCTACTCTTGGCTCCGCTCAGGACTACGAGAGGACCCGAAAGCCACAGAGAGGACCCGAGAGCCGCCAAGATACACATGACTCTGTATCTCGGCTGTGCCATTTTTAAACTTCAAGACTGCAATGACAAGGCTGCAAATGACACTGGGGCAAGGCTGCAAATGACAAGCCTACACTGACAAGGCTGCAATGACACTGGACAAGGCTGCAGATGGATGCTGTGCAAGGCTGCATTAATGGGCATTTAAATGTAATTTTTTTCCTTAAACTTCCCTCCTAAAAGTGTTTTTCCTTAAAATTCCCTATTGAACTTGGGGTGCGTGTTATACGCCGATAAATACGGTAATGTATAGAAGGTAGGGCCTGAAAGTGACTCAAGCCCAGGGGCCCCCACCACCCTAAGTCCTGCCCTGACTGTACCTATAGGTAAGCCTTATTATAGGCTTACAAATCCCTCCCAACTTTTGAACTTCAGAATGAGGGACACTCAAAAAGAATGAAGAGCTTCCATTACAAATGGTTTTGCAAGAACTATGGAAGTGTGTGTTACACAAAGTGCAGAAGGATTCAGGAGTCCATTATGCACAGAGTTTAGGAATGCGTTACGTGCAGGGTTCATGAGTACACTATGCACACAATGCACAGATCATGAGTTGTGCGCTAGGTACACAATGTAGAGATTAGGAGGGCAATGCATACGCAGTGGAGGGATCAGGAGGGCACCGTTTACACAGTGGAGGGATCAGGAGGGCACTGCATACACAGTGGAGAGATCAGGAGGGCACTGCCTACCCAGTGGAGGGATCAGGAGGGCACTGCGTACAGTGGAGGGATCAGGAGGGTACTGCGTACCCAGTGGAGAGATCATGAGGGCACTGTATACCGAGCGGAGGGACCAGGAGGGCACTGCGTACCCAGTGGAGGGATCAGGAGGGCACTGCATACACAGTGGAGGGATCAGGAGGGCACTGCGTACACAGTGGAGGAATCAGGCGTGCACTATATACACAGTGGCGGGATCAGGCGTGCACTACGTACAGAGTGGAGGGATAAGGAGGGCACTGCGTACACAGTGGAGGAATCAGGCGTGAACTACGTACACAGTGGAAGGATCAGGAGGGCACTGTGTACACAGTGGAGGGATCAGGAGGGGACTGCGTACACAGTGGAGGGATCAGGCACGCACTACGTACACAGTGGAGGGATCAGGAGGGCACTACGTACACAGTGGAGGGATCAGGAGGGCACTGCGTACACAGTGGAGGGATCAGGAGGGCACTGCGTACCCAGTGGAGGGGTCAGGAGGGCACTGCGTACCCAGTGGAGGGATCAGGGCGGCACTGTATACACAGTGGAGGGATTAAATAAATAAACTTAAACTTGATAAAAAATGCAAAGTGAAATGTATGGGACCCGACATGTGATATAACCTTTAAAGCCCAATTTGTGTTTAATTTCCGTTGTGCTACACCCTCTGGTGGCTATTTTGCCAACTTAGTTTTATTAGGTTTTAGTATTAGCCAGAAGTAGTGTAGATTACCCCTCTTGGATGTTACTCCTAGGTGGGAATAATTAATTACGTAAATAAAAGGCCGCAATTTTATATCACATACCTTTGCGCCAAAGCTGAAAGTGAAAAAAGTGTTTGCTGGTTCAAATATATAAATACTAATTGACAAAGTGCCTTGTGCTAAATTTTAGTCGTAGGTGAAAAGATTATTTTTCAGCAAAAATCGCAATCCTATATCACATACCATTACATTGTAAATACCCAAGTGCAAAAAGCGCTTGTTATTTTGAATTAATAAAGTGACTTGTGCTTAAAAAATTAACAAAGTGACTTGTGCTTCAAAAACCCAGTACTTAAAATGTGTTCACCATAGAAAAGAGGGAATGTCCATAGTGTGAAACCGTTTAAAAAGCTTTATTATGACATAAATAGAGATCGTACTCACATTTTAAAAGATACTTGTAAGCATGAAATGATAAGATCCGTGGCAATCGACTTGTGATCGTCTAACTGGAGGTGATGCAAGACGTTCATAGGTCCCGCCCTACGCGTTTCGTCATTGGACGTCTGCTGGGGAGGGACCTATCAACGTAATTATTTACGTAATTAATTATTCCCACCTAGGAGTAACATCCAAGAGGGGTAATCTACACTACTTCTGGCTAATACTATATACTAATAAAACTAACTTGGCAAAATAGCCACCAGAGGGTGTAGCACAACGGAAATGAAACACAAATTGGGCTTTAAAGGTTATATCACATGTCGGGTCTCATACATTTCACTTTGCATTTTTTATCAAGTTTAAAGTTATTTATTTGTTCACACATTATGTTTTGAATTAGCTTAATTGCCAATAAGCCACTTCTAGCACCACATTGTGAATTAGGTTCACACACATAATATCCTAGACTCTTGCAAGCTAATACATATCATTTAAAATATTTAGTCTCTACATCCAATTCAGGTCATCACATAAGGCACAGGAGGGTGGCCTACCATCAAAATTGTACTACATTAGAGCAGCGCCAAACCTACATTTGTCTTTTGTTCACATTTCAGTATTTTTCACCCAGGTGGAATTATACCTGTAGAGGCAGCAGCTCTTTATATAATTTAAAAGTACCCCTATCCATTGCGCGGATCCACTTTATATATTCTTTACTATGTACACAGTTGAGGGATCAGGAGGGCACTATATACACAGTGGAGGGATCAGGCGGGCACTACGTACACAGAGGAGGGATCAGGAGGGCACTATGTACACTGTGGAGGGATCAGGAGGGCACTATGCACACAGTGGAGGGATCAGGAGGGCACTATGTACACAGCGGAGGGATCAGGAGGGCACTATGTACACAGTGGAGGGATCAGGAGGGCACTATGTACACAGTGGAGGGGTTTAGGAGGGCACTATGTACACAGTGGAGGGATCAGGAGGGCACTATGTACACAATGGAGGGGACAGGAGGGCACTATGTACACAGTGGAGGGATCAGGAGGGCATTACATTCAAGAGCCCTTGCTACTAAAGTGTGGTAAACATAGGTTTAGTAGAATGCCACCAGACAATATCCTGACATTTTCAATACATTCTTCTTGTATTGTGACACCAGCAACATTTATGTTAAAGATGATGGATGGATGGACAGAACACTCAGACATCCCAGATTATTTTCTCCCTGTCAGAGTCTCTGTAATTACCATATGACTTGTGCTGGCAGAAAGGAATACAGGCTGTGTTCTGTATGCCCCACAGCCAATCTTTATCACAGGTCGTGCTGATGTCAGTGTTAAGGATGAGCTCTGGCGTGTTCGCAAGCTGCACGTGCCAAGCCCGCCAGGAAGTCGGCACTGCGCTGCGCTAATCACAGGCAGTGAGACATTACCGGTCTTTGCAGCTGCACATCGGGAAATGTCTCACTGCTTGTGATTAGCACTGTGCAGTGCCGACTTCCTGGTGGGCTCGGCACTTGCAGCTTGCGAACACACCAGAGCTCATCCTTAGTCAGTATACAAGCCTGGAGGGATTGGATGAACGATTTTGTTCTCTGGAGCTCCATGCTAGCAGCAGTGCAGGGTAATACAACTCACTGTTTGTCAGTGCTGGGGCTGAGGAATCTGTCTGCTTCTTACAGTGTGTCCCTATAGCAGGGTGTGTTCTCTCCTCTCTCTTCTCCTTCAATGCAGCTGTCGACATCTAGAATTTTTGAGGGGCCTTGAAGTAAAAATGCCTCTCTCCCTATGCAGTGGTTGCTTGACAGAGGGGCGGGTCTGGGTAGTAGTCCTGCCCACACCCGACATCACAGCTCGAATCTGACAGCTGCAGTCTCTCATGGGGGCTGCACAGTGCACACCCAGCCATCTTGCTCACCAATCCCTGGCTGTTCTGAATGTGCACACTGCTGCAGGTCCTATTGAGCTAGAAGGCATCATTAATCAACAGAATAATGCAGGACAAACTCCCTGCACAGTGGGACAGCGGGACAAACTTGTAAATGCGGGAAAGTCCCACTCAATCCGGGACTGTTGGGAGGTATGGCTTACCTATAGGTACAAATTGAAAATAGAGGTTTACAACCTCTTTAAATATGCATGTAAGCAGCTAGTCTGCCACTAGATAGCTCTGTCCTAAAATAGTGTCTGGTAACAATAAATAATGTAATTGGGTTTTAAGTTCCTCTTAGACCAAGTCCTCCCGTAGTGATGTCATGGGTGGAGTTAGTGGCCATATACTGTATATGCCAGGTTGGGAAGAGGCGGATGGAGCATGATGTCCAGATACCCCACTAGCATGCAGATGTAGTCAGCTATGCATAGGACCTGGACTGGGCAGGGGGGGTCAGGGTGAGATAGTTCTGCATCCAGAAGAGCCGGCTATAGTCTTCTTGCCTCTTTATGGTTGGTGGAAACTAACAGCGAGTTGCAAATGGCCTTTTAGGCCAGGCCAAGTGTTCTCTGTCATGAGTGCTATTCCCCTGGAGATCCTGGGAGAGGTGTACTGAGCTAGAGGAGTAGCTGAAGCAGATGGGCCTCCCTTCCATCCGAGCCCCGGGCTTCCAATTTTGGGAGGGTGTCCATGGACATCCTCCCAAAACCGTGCTTCCTGCATGACCCATCACTTCCACCTACAAGTGTTACCTATCAGTGCTCATTATTGCCGCCTATTAGTGCCCATCAATTCTGCCTATCAGCACCACCTATCAGTGCTCATTAATGCCGCCTAAGAGCGTCCATCAGTGCCACCTATCAGTACTCTTCAATTCTGCCCATCAAAGCCCATCAATACTGCCTGAGTTCTGCCTATCAGTGTTCCTTAGTGCCCATCAGTACCACCTATCAGTGCCCATCAATGCCACCTATCAGTGCAGCCTATCAGTGCACATTTGTGCCTCCTATCAGTGCTGCCTATCAGTGCTCATAAATGTGGCCTATCAGTGCTCATCAGTGCCTCCTATCAGTGCTCATCAGTACCTCCTATCAGTGCCCATCAGTGCCTCCTATCAGTGCCCATAAATGCCTCCTATCAGTGTCCATCAGTGCCTTCTATCAGTGCCCATCAGTGCCTTCTATCAGTGCTCATCAGTGCCGTCTATCAGTGCTCATCAGTGCCTTCTATCAGTGCTCATCAGTGCCCATCAGTGCCTTCTATCAGTGCTCATCAGTGCCGTCTATCAGTGCTCATCAGTGCCATCTATCAGTGCTCTTCAGTGCCTTCTGACAGTGCTCATCAGTGTCCATCAGTGCCTTCTATCAGTGCTCATCAGTGCCTTCTATCAGTGCTCATCAGTGCCTTCTATCAGTGCTCATCAGTGCCCATCAGTGCCTTCTATCAGTGCTCATCAATGCCGTCTATCAGTGCTCATCAGTGCCTTCTATCAGTGCTCATCAGTGCCCATCAGTGCCTTCTATCAGTGCTCATCAGTGCCTTCTATCAGTGCTCATCAGTGCCTTCTATTAGGGCTCATCAGTGCCTTCTATCAGTGCTCATCAGTGTCCATCGGTGCCTTCTATCAGTGCTCATCAGTGTCTTCTATCAGTGCTCATCAGTGCCTTCTATTAGTGCTCATCAGTGCTCATCAGTGCCTTCTATCAGTGCTCATCAGTGCCTTCTATTAGTGCTCATCAGTGCTCATCAGTGCCTTCTATTAGTGCTCATCAGTGCTCATCAGTGCCTTCTATCAGTGCTCATCAGTGCCTTCTATTAGTGCTCATCAGTGCTCATCAATGCCTTCTATCAGTGCTCATCAGTGGCTTCTATCAGTGCTCATCAGTGCCCATCAGTGCCTTCTATTAGTGCTCATCAGTGCCTTCTATTAGTGCTCATCAGTGCCTGCTATTAATTTCCATCAGTGCCGTCTGCCTTCTCAGGACAGCACGGCTCTGAGCGGAGATCGTGTGTCATAGAATAATAGCACAGAGACACTGGCGGCATTAACGTTCTACTTGCCCGTCCGTCCTCTCTGGCAGGGGATGAGAGAGGACACACAGCTGATCTCACGGCTCCCCCTTCTCCCCCCTCCTGTGTGCTCCGCGGGAAATGTGAGCTCCTTAACTTCACACTTGACTGCCCGTGGAGCATACAGGAGAGGGCAGGGGGGAGAAGGGGGAGCCGTGAGATCAGCTGTGTGTCCTCTCTCATCCCCTGCCAGAGAGGACGGACGGGCAAGTAGAACGTTAATGCCGCCGTGCTATTGTTCTATGACACACGATCTTCGCTCACAGCCGTGTGTGAAGAGCAACCCCGCTGGGCCCCCCCCCCACAGTGGCGGAATGCCGGGCCCCGTCGCAACTGTGACTGTTGCGACCCTGGTAATTCCGCCACTGAGCTGAAGCAGTCCTGTCTATGGAACAACATGCAGGGAGTCTTGAGCTGGATGCATAGATCATATAGCAAGTGAGAGCCCTCTGAGTAAGTACTAATGACCCTGGGAAGTAGAGAGACTGTGCAAAAGTGAAGATGGCTTAATAAATAATGTGTAATGTACTGCTTTCACATCATAATGACTGCTACGGTACATCCACCATATGTGTGATTGGCAAAGTAAGGCCAAACAACCCCAGATAGTATGTCTATGTGATGTTGTGTGCCTATGCCATCTTCTGAAGAACACCAGTAAAGTGCAAAAACAAAATAATTGGTGTGGACCTTCCTTTCTTCTGAATTTAAAGGATAATGGCCGGGAATGTCATGGGAAGGCCTCTGGCAAGGAAATTGGCACAATATGTTGGAGGTAAAGGAGCTGTCAACAGGGTTGTTGTCTTATTATAGGAGATGCGGGGCAGGGACTTGTACCATTTGACCCCAGTCATTAGTCAATCACATGCCCCCTTACATGCAGCTTTTATAAAGAGAATACACAGTGATCCTGCCATTAAGCTCCTTGATTAGACATTTCCTGTTATGGAGATAACAACTATCCCTAATTTCACTCTTAGTTCACCATATGCACCCCTGGTGGAGACTGAAAGCAGCCATGCTGACATACAGTATATTGTGCAGGCATGATCCACCATTTTTACTATCTGAATGGCAGTCCAGAGCAATAATGTACACCTGTTGCTGAAGTGAGAGCATGTAGACATGAAGTGGCTGACAGAGCCTGAAAAAGATCAGCAGCAGTAAGATGAAAAAGGGAAGAAAAAACTGAAAATAGTATTTTATGGAATAAAAAAAACATGGCAATCTTTTATTATACACGGTACTTTGGCAAATTAAATGTCTTCCACCTATAGTTTAGATCCACAGTACAGCATCATCTTTAAACCACATGTCCAGTATTTCCTCCTGCACTGGGTAACAGGAATCCACATCTCCAGAAAGTCTAAAAGTTCCACAATGATGTGTATCTAACAGTATTTGATGTAGTATAGCATATGGTGATCAGAAGTGGTCTTAAAGATCAATTTTAGGCAACATGTATTAGCATTCATTGCGCTAATAATGTTATCCAGTAAACTGTGCCTAAGTCTGCAAAGTCACTCAGTTTAGCTGAATATGAGTTCTGTGTGATTTCATGCAGAGCACACAGCTCCATAAAGGCTCACTAGGAAGGCAGTAGGAAGTTATCTCCTGAAGCCTTCCTTATATCCTCCTATCCCTTGCCTTCTGCATCGCCAATCATGTTCTTACTTTTAAAACAGAATTGAAACTGATTGGTGGCTAAGAGAAACTCCTTAAAGTGGTTGTAAACCCTCACATATGCCCAGTTCAGGGACTGGCCTCAGATGATACACAGAGTCAGAGATAAAACAAATCCTCCTACATAAGTTTTACTTGTAGATCTGCTGTCTTCCCCTTTCTACACTCTTTGGAAAGTGCAGTTTGTGTTCAAAATCGTTCTTACTCTTTTAGCAGTACACAGGGAAGGATGGGGACTCTGCACTTACACTGTGTGAGAGCTGATTGGAGGAAAGGTACAAACACCCCTCCACATAGGCAGAGGAACGAAGGATCACACAGAGCTGTAATCTGAATATAGAAGCATCCCTGCTAATCTCCCTCTAAGCTCCCTCCCTGACACAAATCTTCAGCTACTGTTATTTCATGTGTCGGAGAACGTGTCAGAAGTGACTTTGCTGATAACAGAGGAAAGAAGCACCAGAGAGAAATGGCACTTAGAGCTTTGGAGAGAGATAAGTATACACTACAGATATAGCTTAGGTCACATTTCATGAATGTGGTTTACAACCACTTTAAGGCTTTTTTACATAAAGCATACTCTGTGTGTGAGGCATCAGGAAGAGAGCTCCAGCAGATGTAGTCAGCAAGTTACAGGCAAAAGAGAATAGGTTGGGCACGTACAGTACATTTATGCTTGGCGCCTACAGTGACTTGCTAACCATAGCAAGATCATTGTTTGGGGGAGGGGGAATGAGGAGAAAGCTTGCCTTGCAAAGGTAAAACAGGGCTGTGAAATAGCCTGCAATACTGCCAGTTAGCACTAGTGGGAGATTCACCCAAAATCGAGCTGGCTGGACACAGAGCCAGATAAAACTCTTGCATTCAGTCTGGTGCACTCTAAAGCCCCATACATACGGGCCAAATGCCAGGCGACATCGACCGGTTCAATAAAAACCAAGCATGCTGGAAAACCAGCAGCCTGACCATATCCCGATTAGCGTCTCAGCCAATGGCAGAGAGTGCTGATCGGAGTGTTCTGCTGGGGGGCCGTCCCCCTGTCAGAACAGAACAGCTCAGTGGGGGAGATCGATGTACTAACGTCGGATCGTCAGTACAGCGGCTCTGACAGGAGCTGACAGTTTTTTTCGCTCAACCTGCTGGAATATTCACAAAGAAATAATTGAAATACAATTTGGGAATGAATACATGATGTTACATTTTGACCATAGAAACTGTATGCTTTAAACTGCTTCCATTAAAAAGAGTACAGGTTATAATATATTAATGAGTACAGAGCTGCAAAAAATTGGGTCATTTATATTTGCCTTGAGTTTAACTTTAAAGGGTTATAGGTTGTACACACGATCCGGAAATCAGACAACTTCTTGTCTGATTTTTCTCGGTTGCTAGTCCAAATACCTATGTATCGCAATTGGGAGATTGTACTAACATTACAAATTTTCCTGACGATACTACAATAGCTTCCTGTATGCGTAACCATGTTGTAGCGTGTGAGGGGAAATGATGTAATGTGCATGTGACCCCTCTAGCCACGCCTTGCGCGCCTGAGTTCGTAGCTACTTGGAATATTCGTGTCCGGTCACGTATATTAGTTTTTTCAATCGTTCTGCACGGCTTTTCGGCACTTAATTGGAAATATGGAAGATACCAGCATTCCATTAGCTATGCTTGGTCTTATGGCTATCCCAAATGTACTTAACCAAAAAAAAAGTCAAGGTGAAGAGTGTGGCGTAAAGAATGGCTCCTCAACTGGGCCAAGTACTCCCATATGCAACCCACTCGGGAAATTCAAGAAAATAACCCTGATGACTTCTGCAATTATTTGCGAATGAACGATGAGTGCTTCCAGCAACTCTTTGCAGCTGTCACTCCACTGATCCAAAAACAGGATACATCAATGTGTCAGGCTATCAGTGCCGAGCAAAGGCTGATAGCCACCCTGCGTTATGTGGCGACAGGACAAAGCCTGCAGGACTTGAAATTTACCACAGGAATTTCTCCTCAGGCCCTTGGCAAGATCATAACTGAGACATGCAGGGCGCTGATCACTGCTCTACAGAGTAAATATATAAAGGTAATGTGCATATATGTTAAATACATACCTTAAACAATTTTTTCATTTTGTTTGCAATTCATGTCTAACAGCTCTATCGGCCTCTGCTCATTCCCATCTCTAAAGTATATAGCTAGGTTTAAATTGTCTGTAGCACACAGATTTACAAATCCTATCTGATTATTTCTTGCAGATAACTCCACCAGCCAACTCTGGCTTGTTTTTTTCTTACAATTACAAGGGATTCTTCAGCATTATCATGATGGCAGTTGTTAATGCAAACTATGAATTCCAATGTTATAGAACACACAGAATTCTATAGGTGCCTCCAGAATGAGACACTTAATTTTCCAAGCACTGCCCAGAATGTGGAAGGTATGAATTTTGTGTTTGTAGCAGACGACGCCTTTGCATTAGGAGAAGACCTATTGAAGCCCTTCCCCATGAGTGCCTTAACCCCAGATCAGAGGATCTATAACTATAGGCTGTCCAGTGCATGAAGGGTGGTGGAAAATGCATTTGGAATCCTGCCCAACAGATTTCAAATTTTTACAAACCGCAAATCGGGCCACGTACAAAATAGACACTATAGTTCTTGCATGTTGTGTCCTACACAACTACCTATGTCGACATGAACAGGGGTATGTTGTTGCAGCACCAGATCGGGGAGCAGAGAGAGTTGGAAGAAACATTCGTGAGGAAGGGCAGGAGCACCTTGCTGGACTCGCATCTCTTGACCGAGGACATTCGAGATTACCAACACAAAGTGCCCGGCAAAGCAGACTGGAGTATATGAATTATTTTACTGGAATCGGTGCAGTGGGCTGGCAGAACGACATGTAATTTGCATATGTCAAAGATATGTACACCTTTTTGTTAAAAAACATGTTTCCAAGAAAAACATCAAAATTTGATAAAATTAACCATTTTCTTTATATATGTTTGTGTGCTTGCATTTTTCAAAACTGAAAGGGTTAAGGTAATTTTTAAACAACAAACATGTCTATACTTACCTACTCTTTTTGGGTCCCCCTCCATAGCTCCTGACTCCTCCTCTCTGTCTAGTGTCCCCATGCGAAGCCACTTGTGTGTGGGATCCCCCTGTTACAGTAATAAGCTCTGAAGTTCCAGCAAGATAAGAATATCGCCTAAAACAGTGTATTCAATTTACCTAAAAGGTAAACTTACCTGTATGTAAAAATCACACAGCTGGGTATACAAGTGGTTTAAAAAAAAGGGTGATCTTGAAACTGCACAAGTTTCATTTTCATAACGGTTATATTTGGAAAGTAATAGTCAGAGCTAATGGTTATTAGGAAAATGCAAATCTTGGTCCAACCAATATCAAATTTCTTTGACAAGAAAGTATTATTACAGTAAAGTCGAGTCATTGCCGTTCCCAAACTTTTTTATTGTCTGATTTTTCTGCAAAAAACATGATGCATAAAAAGAATTTTGAATTTTTTTTTTAAGAGTTTACATTATCATCAAACAAATTTAACATTTTAGACATTTTTGTTTTTGAAAGGTTACACTCTATATTATGACATTTTGCACCTAGTTGGGTTAGGACAGCTTTGATCAACCCAATTATGTCCCTCACTATCATGTATGGAGGTTGGATGTGCTGTTGAAAATCAATATCAATCAATATAGGTATGGCTACATATAGCATGCTGCACTGTTCTTAGAGGTGGGATGACGATGTTGTCCCAATTATGTTACAAAGGGACATAGTTTAGTTTGATCAAGTCTAGAAGGATGTAAAATAGGTAAAAATATAATTTGGAGCTTATCATTATGAGATAACAGCAGACATTTTAAAATTTAAAACAGTAAACAGGTCATGATAGGTATTGTATGTCTGACATAATGCTAGACATATAGTGCAAATGCAAAAAGTCCTTCATATTAGGAAGGCTGTAAAAAATTTGCAGCGTTACCAGTCATAGACTATTTATGCAAAAGGTTTATTATCTTACATCGAATGACATAAGGTGATAAATCTTAACGTGTGCAAAATAAAGGAAAATTTATTATCAAATATTTACCGTAATTTTCTTTTCCTGATGGACTCCATGGCAGCCTATGTGTGGGTTAACCCTGCCTCCTCTCCAATGCTATAGGATCCCATACCCATAATTTTGAACTCACCGCTAAGGACTGCGTTCCGTAACTAGCCAACTCTTTGACCAAATGGGTGGGAACTCCGTCTGCCATGGAGTCCATCAGGAAAGGAAAATTACGGTAAGTATTTGATAATAAATTTTCCATTTTCCTGACAGACTCCATGGCAGCCTACATGTGGTAAATAACTTGCCAGACCACACGGGGTGGGTATGCTGAACAAAAAAAGGCTTTAATTTGCCCCATCAACTGACAGGATTCTTAAACCAAAGTTCACTAGAGATAGAGAAGCAGGCTCTATGCAGTAATGTGACATAAAAGTATTAATGGAGGCCCAAGAAGCGGCTTTGCAGATGACATCTGGAGCCATGTGCCGGGCTGCCACCCACGAAGCCGCCATACCCCTGGTGGAATGTGCCGCCACCGCCTCTGGAGGAGCCAAGCCCTTAGCTCTATAAGCCTGTTGAATGGACTGGACGATCCAGGCCGCAATTGTTCTGGTTGAAGCTCGCTTTCCTCTGTTCTTGCCAGAATACAGAATGAGCAGGTATTCGGAGCGTCTAAAGCAGGAAGTAGCTTGCAGGTATTCCTTCAGTATTTCCCCTATATCCAGAGGATGAACCTTGGTGGACCCTGGAGACCTGAATGTAGATAGGACGATTTCTTGGTTCTCATGGAACACTGAAGTGACCTTCGGATCTCAGAAACCTTTTTGTTTGAAGTGATAGCGACCAAGAAGGCGACTTTTGCAAAAAGGTCTTTGATAAAAAGCAGGGTAGACCCCGTGACACTCAGTCCAGACAATGAGTCAAAAACGAGGGGAAGATCCCATTCGGGGAATCTTGGTTTTCTTTGGGGCCTGAGTCTTGACGCCCCATGGAAGAACTGCCGGATTAGTGGGTGAACAGCCCATGATGTTCCAGAGAAGGCCAATAAGGCTGAGACTTGGACTCTAAGAGAGCTGATGGATAGAGACAGATCTAGGCTGGATTGAAGGAAGCTGAGGATATCCTGGATCTCTGGATCTCTAATTGATCTGCCCATAGAGGATGAGAATTCAACAAACTTGGCCCATATTCTCTTATATACTTTATTCGTGCTCGCCTTTCTTGAGCTCATGGGGGTGGGGATCACTCTTGAAGCACACCCGAGAGATACCAGCCTCTCCCTCTCAAGAACCAGACCATCAGTCTCAGTAATGCCAGACAAGGGTGCAGGACTGCCCCCTGAGAAAGAAGGTCCGGCCTGAGTGGGAGAGGAAATGGATCCCGGAAGCTGAGCTGGGTCAGGAGGGGAAACCATGGCTTGTTCGGCCAGTAAGGCGCAATCACTACCACCTCTACCACTTCCACTTGGAGTCTCTGTAAAACTTAAGGATGATCGGGAGCGGGGGAAAGGCGTATGCTCTGTAGAAGTTCCACTGATCTGTCAGGGCATCTATTCCAAAGGCCTGGCTGCAACAAACTCGAGTATAGTACTTCCTGAGCTTGAAATTGCAGGGGGATGCAAATAGATCCACTTCGGGATCGACTCCCAGGGTCAGGTTACACTCGAACGTCTGCCCATGAAGAGGCCACTCGTTGTTGTCCAGCTGTGTCCACCTGGACATTCTGGGCTCCGGGGATGAAGACTGCCAAAATATTGGCCAGGTTCTTCTGGGCCCAAGACATGATGGGTTCGACCTCTTGGAGCAGGATGGGGCTCTGAGTGCCCCCTTGCCCCCTCACATAAGAGACTGCTGTGATGTCCATCCTTAGCACCACTGACCCCCTTTTCAGGAGATGGGAGAAAGATTGAAGGGCATACCAGGCCGCCCGAAGTTCCAGGACATTCTAGCCTGGATTGTGTAGACGAGCATCCCACTTGCCCTGTGCCAGTTCTGACATACAGAGGGCTCCCCATCCAGCACCACTGGCATCGGTCGTAACCGTGACCCATGAGACAGGGGCGATGGAGTGGCAAGTGAGTAAGTTCCTGCGCTGGAGCCACCAAAAGAGGCTGTTCCTCATCACTGATGTTATGCGAATGGACTGATTGATTTCCCCCAAATTCCATTGCTGAAGGAACCCCGTCTGAAAGGAACGTAACCTCCACAGAGACCATTTGACCATGGGGGTCATAGAGACCATCGTCCTAATAATTCTTGGGCACTGTAAGGCCCTCAGGCGTGAGGAGTTCAGACCTCTTGAAATTCTTTCCCGAATAACTGGGATCTTTTCCACAGGGAGAGGAACGGTGCTTTCCACTGTGTCAGACTAGGCCCCCAAGTATATCAGGCGCTGGACTGGTACTAAATGGCTTTTCTCCAGGTTTAGGAGCCACCCGAAGTCGACCAATGTGGAGATGACCTGCTCCTTGTGGCTCAACAATTGCTCTTTGTCCAGGGACAGCAACAGGAGGTCGTCAAGGTAGTAGTACAAGTGTATCCCTCTTGTTCCGATGAGAGCCACGATGGCCAGTAGAACTTTCGAAAAGACTTGGGGTGAGGTTGTCAGCCCAAAAGGGAGGCGGGTAAACTGCAGATGTTCTGGCCCCACTTGGAATCCGAAGGTATTTGTGGGATTCCTCTGCCACAGGCACATGGAAGTAAGCGTCTTTTAAGTTCGATTGAAATTAGCCAATCGCCTGCACAGCTTGCTGGATGGTAAACAGGGTCTCCATTTTGAACCTTTCGTATTTTATGAATTTGTTTAGGTAAGATAGATCTATCACCGGGCACCATGAACTGTTTTTCTTCTGAAATAAGAAGACAGGGGAATACACCCCCTGGAACTCTTCGTCCTTTGGGACAGGCACTGCCGCTCCCTATGCTCTCAGCGAATCCACGTAGGACAGTAACACCTGCATCTTTTCTTCTGACTGTGGTAGCAAGGTGGAAATAAATCTGGGGGGAGGAATACTGGTGAAGGACCATGTGTGATCTGAGGATACCATCTTGATGGTCCAGTAATCCGAGGTTGAGGCCACCCAGACGTGCCGGAAGAGAAGCAAACAAGCCCCCACCCGACCCGCCTGGGCGGGCCCAATCTCAAAACGACTTAGCCAGCTCACAACCACTGGATGCCAGGCTTTTAACGGACTTTCGGAAGGGAGCCTGCCCTCTCTTCCAATTCCTTCTGAAGTCCTGGCCGGGCCTGTAAGGGCGTGCTTCCCTTGAATGCTCGTTACTGCGTCTTCTAAGCTGAGGTCTCTTCTGACCGAACAGATGCTTATCCTGGGGTAGGAAGCCCGATTTCCCACCTGTGGCCCGGGCTATAGCGCTGTCCAGCCTGTTACCAAATAGCGAGGAGCCCTCAAAGGGGATCCTACACCAGGCTTGTTTGGACACCGACGGCGACCCAAGGCCGCAACCACAAGGTCCTATAGCATTGGAGAGGAGGCGGGGTTAACCCTCCCGTAGGCTGCCGTGGAGACTGTCAGGAAATGGTATTTTTCTACACAAAACCATAAGAAAAAAATATTATGAATATAAAATGGTTATTAAAAAATAAACTATACCAAAAATATTGTTAACTTTTACAAATTAGAAGGCATAATATTGTTGACTTTGACAAATTTGAAAACATAAGTGCCATCATTGCTTTCCAAAGCCTTGGTCTACAATTTAGCTAGAATATCAATGAAATTATTCAATAAACACAGTACGGAACTTGTTGTGTCTTGTAGATTCTGCAGATGAGTGCAGCAGCTACACAAATCAGCAGTTAGACGGCCAATGGTTGCTAGATTCAAACTGGGTTCTGTAAAGTAAATAATAATAATTAATGGCCTGTTCTGGTGGAAACAGAAACAAATAAAACAAAAAGAAAAACACATGAGCATGTCACTTACTGGAGTATAATACTGTCTCTGCAATGTCCTCAGCTGTTGGCTGCATGACATCTGCATCCACATTCTCCAAAGTGTCCCCTTCCAAGAGATCCGATCTGCTATTGTAACTGGTCATTTTATGAAACTCCACATATTCTTTTGTTCTAGCATCTGCATTTCAAAAGATACCAATATTTAAAGTCTGATTTAATGCATCAGTAAACAATATGTCCTTTTAACTTTAATATAACCTGCTCTTCAGCATTTATTTTCATCAATGACATTATAAGCGAAGGGACACTAAACAAAATTGACAGGTTACAACCAAACAATGTGCTACAGCTACCAACTTGTGCAAATGTGAGAATTCAAGCCTCTGCAGTGGTCCATCAATGTGATCCGAAGTCTCTGAATACTCACCTACCAATCTGGTAATGCTTCATTGAATACTGAACTAATGCAAATCTCATAATTCGCTGGAATCTATACCCAACCCCTATATAGTATACTGCAATACTATAATAGCTGACATACATCTATAATCTGATAGGTTCAGATATGATAAGTAAAAAGAAACCTTTTACACCAGACTCTGGTATAGATAAATCTTCCACCGTTATGACGCCACTGTCCTCATCAGTGTGTTCCCCTGTTTTTTTATGCTTGAATCAACAAACTTTAGTCTTGTCCTCTTGTGCTTCCTACTATGATATGACATTATGCAATTTATACCTACTTTGTTTTCTATCCCTGGGTCTTCTTCCGGGTTGTTCGTTTCCACTCATGCGCTGTCTACCGCTCTCAATTTTTTTCTTACGACCACCATACTATTCATATGGTTATCGTACGATCAGGTATCATACAAGAAAAGTTTTCGTGCTTGCCCGATTGGTTAATATCGGATGAACTGTCGTGATCAGCTACCGAAAGCTGTGTACTAACTATCAGATTATCATACAATCGCTTCGTAAGCGGTACTTTTCATCCATTTTTCGTATCGTGTGTACGGGCCATTAGTCTACTTTTTCAGAAAAAGATAAAAGGTAAATTACCACCCTATTACCTCTACACCCCCCTGGTCCCCGCTATACTTACCTCCATGGGTCATGAGCTGTCAGTGTCCACATAGCTGGTATACTGGCCTGGGAATTTGAAATACCCTCTCTTCTCCCCCTTCTTTCTGCAGCACTTTCCGGATGGATCAGAGCGATTTTTCTGTGACGGAGCTGACCAATCAGAACCTCTCTTATCTATCCTGGAGGCCCTGCAGAGAGAAGGGGTAGAAAAGTGGAGATTTCAAATTTCCCAGACCAGTATACCAGCTGCGTTGGTACAAAGGGTGTAGGGTGTAGGTTCACCTTTTAATTCGTTTTCTGAAGAGGTGAATTTACACTTTAACCTCCCTGGCGGTATTCCCTAGTCTGGCTCGAGGTGGAATTTCAGAACCAAAAGCGGTAACCCCGAGCCAGACTCAGGATCGCATCACAGGATCCACGTAGAGGTTACTTACCTTGTCTCCTGGATCCTGCAATGTCTCCCCGCTGTGATCTGCGAGCCGCCGTGTCTCGCTCGATTCACAGCTCCGTTCCCTGCAAATTAAAAAAGTAAAAATCACAGTATAGATACAGTATACCGTAATCTTACAGATTACAGTACTGTATCAAATAATCAATAATCACACATCCCCTTTGTCCCTAGTGGTTTGTCCAGTGTCCTGCATGCAGTTTTATATTATAAATACTATTGTTTCTGCCAGGAAACTGGAGATTGTCCATAGCAACCAAAAAAGTCAGTTTACGTCAAAAGTGCTTTTAGACCAGCTAGAAAACAGCAATAATAAATTAGAGAATAGAAAGAACAGTGCAGCGCTGGATATATATCTCAAATGAAAAATGTGTAAATTCAATATATCAATACAAATTTTTGATATCTACAAGTGACAACTAATAAAATTATATCAACCAGTGTACGGTTAATCAAACATAGTAGATTGTATAACAGTGAAGGACAATAAATATAAGTGAAAAATAAAAAATTGAAAAATTATTAAAGTCCCAAAAAAATTAAAGTCCCAAAAAAAAACACTGGTGTTCCAATATGAAATCCTGGATCTATATTCCACCGCAGGTGCTGCCCACCACCTAATGAATAGTGTTGGAGGCTTACCAGACAGCCTGCGACCGCCCTTATTCAGGGGGGTCAAAACAGGCTCAGTAGAGATATGTGGACCTCAGAAAGTATCCCGCAGGGAGCTCTGTAGATGTTCCTCAAGCTTACAGGAAGGCTATCCAGCGACACCAAGGTACTATCCAAAGAATGCTGACCCGGGAGCATTCCTCATATGACAGTCAAGGTTTTCTCTCCAACGGAATCCAGCAGAAAGCCAGCGACCCCCCCTATTCATGGAGGTCGCAAAGCGCTTTGTTGGATCTGTGAGCCACAGAAAAGATGTCCTGAAGTCTCTCTCCCCAGTAGCCTCAGAAGATACACACCAGGACTACAAAAATTTGTATTGATATATTGAATTTACACATTTTTCATTTGAGATACCGTATTTATCGGCGTATAACACGCACTTTTTTCCCCTTAAAATCAGGGGGAAATCGCGGGTGCGTGTTATACACCGATCCCCTGCGATCCCCCGCTAACTGAGCGGAGCGATCGCCGACCGCGACCGATCTTCTCGCCCACTTTCGGCTTCTCTCGAGCGCCGCCCGAACCTAGCCGAGTGTACTCGCCTGGTTCGGCTAGCTCCACTCACAGTCACGCCCATCCCGGGCTGGACTACGAGTGGAGCCGAAAGTGGCCGAAAGTGAACGAGAGCCACCGAGAAGAGCCGAGGACCGGCACTGTGTATTTCGGCGCCGGCGGCGCCATTTTCAAACTGCAGTGACACTGACATGTCACTGCAGTTTAACTGCAGCCTGGGCAAGGCTGCAAAAGGACACAGAAAAGCTTCAGATCGGCACTGGCAAAGCTGCAAGGCTGCAAATGGACACTGATAAGGCTGCAAATGACACCAAGGCTGCTGACTGCAAGGCTGCAAATGACACCAAGGCTGCTGACTGCAAGGCTGCAAATGACTGCAAGGCTGCAAATGACACCAAGGCTGCTGACTGCAAGGCTGCAAATGACTGCAAGGCTGCAAATGACACTGGACAAGCATGCAGATGGACGCTGTGCAAGGCTGCATTGATGGGTATTTAAATGTAAGTTTTTTTCCTTAAAACATTTTTTCCTTATAATTCCCTCCTAAACTTGGGGTGCGTGTTATACGCCGGCGCGTGTTATACGCCGATAAATACGGTATATATCCAGCGCTACACTGTTCTTTCTATATCTGCTTTCTGTGCCCTTATATCGGGGTTATAGTGTTCAGCAGCAGGATTCCTTTCACGGTTTTTATTCAGTTATTTATTTATATTAACACTTTTTCACGTATAGCATATGCACCTAGCGCAAATCTTTTTTTGTATACTTTGAATAAATTTGAATCACTTGCAGAATTGAGTGATAGTGATTTGTGGGGAAATCCGTCATCAAACACTAGAAGTAATGACAGTGACAATTCTGCAACTGAGCAAATTTCAGTGTTTTTGATTTGATTACATTATTGAATAATTTTTATTATTATTATATTATTATTTGTTATAATTATTTATAGTTATTTATTTATTATAATTTATGATTTCGTTTTTCAAACTTTATCATGGGATGTCTACTAGACTCTTGTTTGGAAAGATTTAAGTGAGTTATTCCTAACAATTACAGGCCTACAATATAAAACACCAAATTTCCATGCAAAATAATTGTACCGCTTTCAGCATCAAAAATCTGAAATAATCATACTGCCAGGGAGGTTAAGTAAAAAGTGGATGCTATTAGAAAAAGAATGCCAGTCTGGTCACTGGGACATAGAAGGTGCATAAGCCTAGAAATGACAGACATGAGCGTGCTACAATACTGCCAATGCAGATGTGTGCAATAAAATGTTAAATTGAATGCATATATACGTATACAGTGATGTCTCTAGTGCCAGAGGGCAAAAGCTCTATTTATGCATCCCATAACTGTTCTGCAAGACTTCCTTTTAAGTGTTCACTTCCCTTCAAAAGAGGATTTTAATCAGTTAAGAGCCACTGAAATAAACCTAGATTTTAGGCTTTGTATGAGCGTTTTATCTCCAGTTTGTTTACAGGCCCAGCTTTATGGGAAAACAGAAACACCTTTCAGAATACTAAACATGGCTGAGATGGTATGGATGCTAAGGATGAAAATATATTAAGTATTAAAACAACCCACATATGAGTTCATGTTTCATTCATATATACATAAGGAACCTCTCATATTCCATCTGATTATGGCGTGGAATTTTACTTATGTCACCGATTGTAATCTGTTCTGTGGTATGTTTTACAAAATACCCTCAGTCAAAAAGTATATATGTGGTGTTTTATAGAAAAACATAAGGAAAGGATAACAGGATGGGAACAATAATATATAATATAAACCTACATAGGAATATACAGGAAAGACTGCCAAGGGCTTAAAGAAAAACTCCAGGCAACAAGTAAAACGAATTATGAATAAATCTAATCAACAAACATCCTGAGTGTGCAAAAGTCAGAACGTCTACTCAGTTTACCTGTTATTGAATTTTTTCATAATATTCTGCAGCAATTTTTTTGTTCAATATTTGTATTGGTATTTGGATAAGTATTCATATAAGTAAATGACAGGGTCATACTGGTGTAGCGGTACCCCCGTAGGGGCTGCTGAAAGTTGTGGTCCACCCGTCACCCTGCCCAGCCCGGCATTCACTTCCCAATTACCTTGGAGACAATGAACAGTCCATATGCTTGTTTTTGTTGTTTTTATTGAGGGATTTGAAAATGGATAGGAATGGGAAGATATGGGATGCCCAGTAGAATTTCAGAACAGTCAATTTTGGACAGAACTATGTACACTCTTTGTACAAGACACTTCTCCTGACTCCTCCTGCACAACACTTGCTTGCAGACTATCTCTCTCTCCTGCACAATACTTCACTTCCAGGCACAGCTAGCACATTGTTAGGCCCAATTCTGACTCAGTCAGGCCTCAGCAACTGCCTATTGCAGGCAGGGACCGCGGGTCCCTTTTAGTGTAGCAAAAATGGAATAGGAAATCTTTAATGCTAGCTGTCCTATGGTGGACTACTGCTCCCACAATCCCTCTTTAGGCCCTGCCAGCCCTCCTGGCTCCAGCTGCCTGACTCCACTGTCCGTGACATCACAGCCCTTACCGCTGGCTCTGCACCCGTCCCAGACTGCACACTCCCAGTCCTCTCAGGCCTACCTCCCCAGTTCTCCCGACTGTGCCTGCCACTCCCCGGCCCTCCTGACCTCAAACACACTCCGGTGGATCCCTCCTGAAGACTTGCCCGGCAGTGGCTGATCCGCTGTCCTCCTTGACTTCTCTCTGTGCCTCCTGAGCAGATGCTTCATGCGTTCTTGAATGGATCCTTCCTTCACCCGAGCCCCAGGCCCAAGGTCACCACCCTCAGACTAGGGAGCGGCCTCAAAGGCCCCGCCAGCCTAGCACTCTATCCTCAGTTCTTCCACCTGACAACAACCCCCCAGCTGGGCTGACCCTGGGTATATCAAAGAGGCCTGCCCCCTGCCAATCCTAGTCGGGGATTGGTCAGGGCTCCCTGAGATACCTCACATAGCTCCACCCCTCTTCTCCGCCTCCCTTCTAGAATCCTCTAGAAGTCTGTGGGAGGTAACCGATAAGTAATGTGAGTCACCAGCCTACTCTGAGCCACTCCCAGCCCACACAAATCAAAACAAACAGGCCTGGCTTTTAGCCAGCCTGCCTAAATTTACCTGCACTCTCACAAAAATCCTAACTTTAGCACATACCTAAGTAGAGGGTGCTACACTGGTTATAATGGTATAACACTTTTTCCGATGTTTTTTTACAAGAGGGGAAATAGAGAAAACTGCACTAAAAAGAGTAAATTGGTTAGCAGCTGACACCTCACTTGACATAGATAGTGAAATTAAATTATATAAACCATGGTGTAGCGCTAAGAGATTACAATATAAATTGGGGCTGAGGAAGAAGCAGGGTTGCATTGAAATGTGTTCTTGTTCCAGTTCCAGCACTTTCCTACTACATAAGGTGGCATCATATCCTGGGCCCTGTGTTCCATCCACGGTGCTGGCTCTCCAGTGACAGTGGTTCCCTGCTTCTATTCCATCTCTGCCTCCTTGCCTTTGGCCAAGGCAAGGCTTCCCGGTTGCATGTCTGATTTCTGTCCCAGAGGCTACCTGACTGTCCTGCTGAGCTCTATTTTATCTTTGGCAACATCCAACTGAGCTCAGGAGAATGAGGATAGTGAGGCCAATCCCTCAAAACCACTAAAACCAAGTCAGAGGCAGCCACGCACTCAGCAGCTATGAGATGGGAAGTTGACCTGTGAGTGCGGTGATCATCCATCCTGTCTTGGAGTGCAGAGAGACCTGCGTACATCCCTTACAGTTGAATTAAGCCTGTCCTGGACAGTGTGAATCACATACAGCTTTGTTGACTCTGCCAATGGTAAATGAGTCCACTAGTTCTGGTATGCATTTGGCTATACATTCGGTGATGGATCACTGGACTATTTAATTGTTGTTGGTGTTCACTCGCCCCACCTATTAATTTTCACTATTTACTTATGGTTGAATAAGTTTACAATATATGTGTGTATTTTATATTGTAATCTCTTAGAGCTACACCAGTTTATACAATATTTTTTACAACTTTACAAAATTTCATTCATACAGCATTTCTTCTTACTCCAGCCAATCAGTACTCATTTCATCTAACTGAACATATTCTTTGCTGATACCACTGGAGACAAGGGATATACACTTCATGCTTAGGAACTTTTACTGAATGTTTTCGACATGCAGAACACAACATTTTTATCAGGCACTCATTTTAACAGTAATAATGGGTTCCAAATTTAACATACCTTCTCCCCATTCACACCTAAGACCGTGTAACACTAACAAGTCACATGACACCGGGAGGGGAAAATGGCTAATTGGGCCCAACTTGGATATTTTCACTTAGGGGTGTACTGACTTTTGTTGCCAGCAGTTTAGTTTAATGGCTGTGTTGAGTTATTTTGAGGAAACAGCAAATTTACACTGTACAATCTGTACACTCACTACTTTACATTGTAGCAAAGTGTAATTTCTTCAGTGTTGTCACATGAAAAGATAGAATAAAATATTTACAAAAACGTGAGGGGTGTACTCACTTTTTTGAGATACTGTATATATAGATAGATAGATAGATAGATAGATAGATAGATAGATAGATAGATAGATAGATAGATAGATAGATAGATAGATAGATAGATATACTGTATATATCTTAAAAACGGGTGAATTTGCATTGGTGGTGTCCTCCCCTTATTGTTTCCCCTAGCTGCTCTTACGGGGTGTCTCTGCACTTGCCCCCAGTGGCCTTAGCGGTACACCCCCATAAAGGTGGGATTATTAAACTTGAATGCACTAAGTAAATCTATTTGCTGTATATTTTAGTCTATACGCAGGGGCAGACTGACAACTCATGGGGCCCCCAGGCAATCAGAGATAATGGGGCCACACAGTATACACACACACACAGTATACACATACATGTATACACAGACATGTTTCTATTGGCTGAGAAGTTACTGGAGAGGTGGGGCAGCTATAATCTCGGGATTTTTAGACCAAAAGGATGTCGGTAAGGGACATTTCAGAGACAGATGTAAAAAAACCACAGATTTTTACATACTGTCCCTGGTTTTACTGAGGCTGGCAACCCTGATGGGGCCCCCTAGTGGGCTGGGGCCCTCGGGCAGTGCCCGAGGGGCCGAATGGTCAGTCCGCCCCTGTCTATACGATGTATACAGTATTTAGTATTGATGTACAATGAAGTATACAGTATGTATATTGTATTAACTGAAATCTTGTTTTTTGTACGACTATGCAGATTTTGTACATTCCCTGAAGTCTTCCTGAGAAAGCAGGGGGCAGTCCCATGAAATGCGTCAAGGCCTAGGGAACCCCATGTATATGCTACAAGGGTGTACAGATGAATAGATTTAATGTCATTTATAAAGTGTTGGTATACATGGATGTGAGACAGGGATTTGTAACAAATTTACATACATTCTTTTAATCAAAATTATGTCTATATATGTTTCTTATAAATTGTGTCAATTTGTAATTTTTTTTTTTATATATTTAGCCAAACTTTTTTTATATATTTAGTCTGTTTCCTTGAGCACCTAATTAGTCCATTTTGCAATTCTATGGTTTCCAGATTTAAATAGAATGTGGTGCTAGAGTACTGGCCCGCTCTACTTTATCTAAATATCTGATAGCTCTTAGTAATTAATGTGTGTGAAGCAGTATAGGGAGTTTAGACCATTCTGGAGCAAGTTTTTAATTGCGGTTGCAACCGTTATGACCTCCTCTGGACTGGCGTATACCTTATTTAAAAAGAGATAGGAACTCTTAAAACTTCTGGCTTGAAAGGCAATGATATATAAAGATCCATTTCACCAGAGGACCATGCAGTTTTCAGTGGGCAAACTACAATAGTCAAATAATCATTGATCACTGGTGTTTGGTCATTGCCAAAACTTCTCATCCAGATCACCTTAGTACCATTGTGACATTTTTTTTCTACTTTTTTCACACCATACACCAGCAGATTGTTTTACAACTGTGCTATTATTTATTAATACTGTGCCTATGTGTGTCTCTCAGAGTTATTTTTTGAAATTATTTGTGTTCTATACATTGTCAAATTGTGAAATGTTGCTGTTTGCATCATGAGACTCCCAATGGCATTTTAAAAGGATTTTCCTCTCTCTGTAAAACAGTGGAATGTTCCTCCATGTGTCTCCCTAATGCAGAGTAATGTGGACCCTCCTGCTTGGGAACTCTCAGTTTAGCTGTCTGTAGAATGTAATAAAACGGTTTCTGAATATGTATAGTGGCTGGACCTGCTCATCCTCTTTCTGTACAACATAGCAGTTTCTTAAAAACAACTAGAATCTAGCTGCTATTTTTAGGCTTATAGAAAGATCATTTCTAGGAGGACTGAATTTTTTTTGTACCCAAAAAAAGCAGGTAGAGGAAAAAGGACTAGTCACCAGCATTGCCCGTTGCCTTCCTGAAACAGATTTTACCCCATTACTGACTTATCATGCCTTGTTCTACATTGTGTCTCTGTGTTGAGTTGACCCTCATGGAAAAGTCAGAGGCGTTGCTTCCTCATGTCAGAGAAAATGTCAATGAGCAGGAGTGGAGTATCCAGCATAGTTGACTTCCAGGGCAGATTATTTTTAGCATTCACCTTCAAAAGCTACTCTACTGAATATATTAAAATTATTTTCAGTAAAAACATTCTTTTATCTAAATTGTCTATATTTAATCATGTTAGTAAAAAAATAAATAAAGTTTGAAACAGCAATGCGAATCATACAGATAACAACGGGATGCAAGATAAAATAAAACTCAAGGGCATACAGTAATAGTGGCGCACGTAGTGCCCCATGGCAAAACTCAACAATAATAAAGGCATGCCTTGATGGTGAAAGACCTACAGGGGAATAAATTATAGTAAAATGATACTCTAATAAAAAAGGAGTTCACATCAGGGACATGCAGTGAGGGGAGGCAGGTGAGGCATAGCAGCCATGAACATAAAAAACCCCAGAAAAACGATCAAGCTTCGAGGGTCATAGCTCGGCCGGGGGGTGGGGGGGGGGGGGGTGGTACCTTAAGTCCTACCCCACCAATGGTCAAAATTTGGGGCTCCTAGAGCCTATGGTTCTGGAGATATGGGGCCTCTTGCGCAGCCTGTCAGAAGCTACATACAGTTTAAATACACCCCTATTTAGTTGTATTTAAAAACAATCCCCGCAGCTGTAATTCAGGTGCCCGGCATGCAAAAAGGGGCCAGGCGCCTGAATTACAGCGGCGGGGGGTGTTTTTGAAGCACCTGATATGAGCCATAGGCTCTAATAGGCGTCAAAAAAGGTGACCTGCTCACAGTAGCAGGATTTGATGGGCACAGTGGCAGCATTTGATGGCACAGAGGCAGCATTTGATGAGCAGTGTTAGCATTTGATGAGCACAGTGGCTGCATTGGATGGGCACAGTGGCAGCATTTGATGGCACAGTGGCAGCATTTGATGGCACAGTGGCAGCATTTGATGGGCACAGTGGCAGCATTTGACGGCACAGAGGCTGCATTTGATGGGCACAGTGGCAGCATTTGATGAGCACAGTGGCTGCATTTGATGGCACAGCGAGAGCATTTGATGGCACAGTGGCAGCATTTGATGGCACAGAGGCAGCATTTGATGAGCACAGTGGCAGCATTTGATGAGCACAGTGGCTGCATTTGATGGGCACAGTGGCAGCATTTGATGGCACAGTGGCAGCATTTGATGGGCACAGTGGCAGCATTTGATGGGCACAGTGGCAGCATTTGATGGCACAGTGGCTGCGATTGATGTAATAGTGGCTGCAATTGATGGGTTTTTTTTTTCAGTATTTTTCAGTTTGTTTGTGCCCCCCAAAAAATTTTGAGCATGAGCCGCCACTGCTTGTCTTATTATTTTCCTATATTCCTTCTCCCTCACAAGTAAAAGTCCTTCACTCCGATTCCCTCTCCATCTACCGCAGAAATACCCTCCCAGAAAAACCTCCCACCAGTAGGGATGAGCCGAACACCCCCCGGTTCGGTTCGCACCAGAACCCGCGAACGGACCGAAAGTTCGCACGAACGTTAGAACCCCATTGACGTCTATGGGACTCGAACGTTCGAAATCAAAAGTGCTCATTTTAAAGGCTAATTTGCATGGTATTGTCCGAAAAAGGGTTTGGGGACCCGGGTCCTACCCCAGGGGACATGTATCAATGCAAAAAAACTTTTAAAAACGGCCGTTTTTTCGGGAGCAGTGATTTTAATGATGCTTAAAGTAAAAAAAAAAAAAGTGAAATATTCCTTTAAATATCGTACCTGGGGGGTGTCTATAGTATGCCTGTAAAGTGACGCGTGTTTCCCATGTTTAGAACAGTCCCTGCACCAAATGTCATTTTTAAAGGAAAAAATCTCATTTAAAACTGCTTGCGGGTTTAATGTCATGTCGGGTCATGGCAATATGGATGAAAATCAGTGAGACAAACGGCATGGGTACCCCCCCAGTCCATTACCAGGCCCTTTGGGTCCTGTATGGATATTAAGGGGAACCCCGCACCCAAATTAAAATAAGGAAAGGCCCTATATACTCTGAACAGCAGTATACAGGCGGTGCAAACAAGACAGGGACTGTAGGTTTGTTGTCAAGTAGAATCTCTTTGTAATTTTGAACGGGTACATTTTTAACGTGTTTAGCTCCAGCCAAAAAATCTTTTTTAAGCTTTTTGGAAAACATAGGGAAGGGTTATCACCCCTGTGACATTTGTTTTGCTGTCTTTCCTCCTCTTCAGAAGATTTCACCTCACTTTTTTGTCCCAATGAAAAATGTTTTTTGAAAATTTGGGTTTTTTTGTGGAACAAGGATTGGAAAGCATCAGTGGAAAGGAGAAATTGTTTTCCCATATTAACTCTTACAGGAGAGAATTTCCCTTCCTAGGGGTAGATTTCATCTCACTTCCTGTTGTCTCCTTCCGTTTGCAAGAAGAAGTCGTTTGTAAGTTAGATGTTTGAAAGTAGGCTCCTGCCCTATATACTCAGCAGAAATTTGGGCCTTAGGTGTTGCTGTGGCCACAACACTGTAAGCCCTCACAGGGCCCTGCTGTGAAATATTAGATCAAGAATTGTAATTACATGCCCCTGTTGAACAGGAGCTGAAAAATTAGGCCTTAGGCACTGGTGCTGGTGCCACAACACTGCAACCCCTCACAGACACTCTAGTTGGAACGCAGGAACGAGCCCTGCTGCAAAGTATTGCATCAAAAATTGTAATTACACGCCCCTGTTAGACAGGGGCAGAAAAATTGGTCCTTAGGCACTGGTGCTGGTGCCACAACACTGCAACCCCTCACAGACACTCTAGTTGGAACGCAGGAACGAGCCCTGCTGCAAAGTATTGCATCAAAAATTGTAATTACACGCCCCTGTTAGACAGGGGCAGAAAAATTGGGCCTTAGGCACTGGTGCTGGTGCCACAACACTGCAACCCCTCACAGACACTCTAGTTGGAATGCAGGAACGAGCCTTGCTGCAAAGTATTGCATCAAAAATTGTAATTACACGCCCCTGTTAGACAGGGGCAGAAAAATTGGGCCTTAGGCACTGGTGCTGGTGCCACAACACTGCAACCCCTCACAGACACTCTAGTTGGAATGCAGGAACGAGCCCTGCTGCAAAGTATTACATCAAAAATTGTAATTACACGCCCCTGTTAAACAGGGGCTGAAAAATTGTGCCTTAGGCACTGGTGGTGGCGCCCAGAACCAAAAATGTTCTTACAAGCTATCAGCGTGATGATTGAGGAGGAAGAGGATAATTACTCAGGGATAGTCACTCAGCATCAGCATAGGCAGTCTTTGAAGGGATCTGAAAAAAATTATTCAGTTACATCAGCATCAGGTGCTTGGTAGCTGGTGGTGATCCAAGACTGATTCATTTTTATGAAGGTCAGCCGATCGACCGAGTCAGTGGACAGACGCACCCTGTGATCGGTTACCACGCCTCCAGCAGCACTGAATGTGCGTTCCGAAAGAACGCTGGATGCAGGACAGGCCAGTAGCTCAATTGCATACTGTGCAAGCTCTGGCCAGTGATCCATCCTCAAGACCCAGTAACCCAGAGGATTTTCGGTGGGAAAGGTGTCCAAGTCTGATCTTGCCCCTAGGTATTCCTGCACCATGTAAAACAGACGCTGGCGATGGTTGCTGGAACCGATCATACCTTGGGGCTGCGGACCAAAAAATTGTCTGAACGCATCGGTCAGACGGCCACCTTCTCCACCGCTCCTTCTTTGACTGACCGAAGCCTCAGCAACACGTTGTCCAGAAACAGGAGTTTGTAACCTCCCAGTCTCTGGGAACGCGTTGCACAGACCTTTCTGCAAGGCCTCCTGAAGATGTTTCATCCTCTGCTCCCTCTGCGATGGCAAGATAAGGTCCGCAACCTTACCCTTGTAACGTGGATCAAGGAGGGTTGCCAGCCAGTATTGGTCCTTCTCCTTGATACCACGAATACGAGGATCCTTACGCAGGCTTTGCAGGGAGGCCATGCAGCGTAGGTTTGCTGAGGCATTCGGTCCAGAGTCCTCTGGGTCACTAAGGACAACAACGTCCGCAGCCACCTCCTCCCAGCCACGTACAAGTCCATGTGTTCCTTGGGACTGATCCCTTAAAGACTGCTGATGCTGAGTGCCAGGCTCCACCTCCATACTGACACAATCTTCCTCCTCCTCCTCCTCCTCCTCGTCCTCTTCCTGTGTGATCGGCGGGCATGCAGGAACACTGTCTGGATAAAGGGGGCCTTGAGAGCTAAGGAAGTCCTCCTCTTCCTGCCTCTGTTCTGCCTCAAGTGCCCTGTCCATTATTCCACGCAGCGTGTGCTCCAACAGGTGGACAAGGGGGACAGTGTCACTGATGCATGCACTGTCAGTGCTCACCATCCTCGTGGCCTCCTCGAATGGTGACAGGACAGTGCATGCATCCCTGATCATGGCCCACTGGCGTGGGGAAAAAAAACCAAGGTCCCCTGACAGTGTCCTGGTGCCATAGTCGCACAGGTACTCATTGATGGCCCTCTGCTGCGTGTGCAGCCGCTGCAGCATGGCCAACGTTGAGTTCCACCTGGTGGGCATGTCACAGATTAGGCGGTTCTTGGGCAGGTTAAACTCCTTTTGGAGGTCCGTCAGCCGAGCACTGGCATTATATGACCGGCGGAAATGCACACAGACTTTCCTGGCCTGCCTCAGGACATCCTGTAAGCCCGGGTACCTGCCCAAGAACCGCTGCACCACCAAGTTAAGGACGTGAGCCAAACAGGGCACATGGGTCAGTTGTCCCTGTCGGAGGGCAGAGAGGAGGTTGGTGCCATTGTCGCAAACCACCATTCCTGCCTTAAGTTGGCGTGGCGTCAACCACCTCTGAACCTGCCCCTGCAGAGCTGACAGAACCTCTGCCCCAGTGTGGCTCCTGTCCCCCAAGCACACCAGCTCAAGCACCGCATGGCATCTTTTGGCCTGCGTACTTGCGTAGCCCCTTGAACACCTACGGAGCACCGCTGGTTCCGAGGAAGAGGCCATGGAGGAAGAAGAAGAGGAGGGGGTGGAGGAGAGAGGTGTGTCACAATCAGCATTTTGGAGGCGTGGTGGCGGAACAACCTCCAACACTACTGCACCTTGTCCTGCATCCTTCCCAGCTGCCAGCAGAGTCACCCAATGCGCCGTGAAACTTAAGTAACATCCCTGTCCATGCCTGCTGGACCATGAGTCAGCGGTAATATGCACCTTACCGCTGACCGCCCTGTCCAGCGAGGCATGGACATTGCCTTCCACATGCCGGTAGAGAGCCGGAATCGCCTTCCGTGAGAAAAAGTGGCGTTTGGGTACCTGCCACTGAGGAACCGCACATTCCACAAACTCACGGAAGGGGGCAGAGTCTACCAACTGAAAAGGCAGCAGTTGAAGTGCTAGCAATTTTGCCAAGCTAGCATTCAACCGCTGGGCATGTGGATGGCTGGGAGCAAACTTCTTTCGGCGGTGCAGCAGCTGGGGCAGGGAAATTTGCCTGGTACAATCTGACGTCGGTGTACCAAAAGCAGATTGCCCACAAGTACTTGGCTGTGACACACCTAATTCTACACCTTCATTCCTCTCACTGCAGGTCTCAGAGAGGACTGAAGGTCTAGTGGGGTTGGAAATCTCAGCTGATGAGGAGCAAGGAGAGATCCTCTTTGTTCTTTGGTGTGGGTCTTTCAGATATGCTTGCCAACGAACTGCATGGCAGGTCAACATATGTCTGGTCAAGCATGTGGTACCCAAGCGGGAGATGTTTTGGCCACGCGAGATACGCTTGAGACATATGTTGCAAATAGCAGCGGTGCGATCTGATGCACTCGTCTCAAAAAAGGCCCACACCAAAGAACTTTTTGAATAACGCGCAGAGACTGCAGCGCCCTGCACATGTGGAGCTTTGGGGTGTGATGCAGTCAATGTGCTGCCCTTAGGCTGGCCCCTGGAGGGCATCCTGCCTCGTTGGTGATGTGCCGCCTCCTCCTCCTCCTCCTCTCTCCTATCAGGCACCCACGTTGAGTCAGTGACCTCATCATCCCCTCCCTCCTCATCACTGGAGCAAACCTGGCAGTATGCTGCAGCAGGGGGAGCATGACTGCCAGATTGCTGTCCTTCTTGGGCACCCCCTCTGTCCGTGCTCATGTTACTGCCTTCATCGAGCTCAGTATCATCATCAGAGCCTTCCAAACGCTGGGCATCCTCCTGGAGCATGTACCCAACACTGTGGTCAAACAGTTCGAGGGAATCCTCAGGAGGACATGGTGGAGCTAGGGAAGGAGTCACTGATGACATTGAGCTGAGGGAAGAGGCCGCTGCTTTGCCAGACAAAGCACCCTGGGCATGGGTGAGAGAGGATGAGGAGTATGAGGACGGCTTGGTCATCCACTCGACCAAGTCTTCCGCATGTTGCGGCTCAACACGGCCAGCTGCCGAAAAAAAGGCCAAGCGTGTCCCATGGCCACGTGCTGATGAGGATGCACCGTCTCCACGACCAGCACTAGACACAGAGCCTGCTTGCCCTCTCTTATTGGCTTGTGACTGTCTGCCTCTCCTTCTTGGCCTTCCAGACATACTAATGGCCTGTAGCTGCACTAAGCTGAGATAGAACACCTGTAATTTTCTTCAGGTAGCTTTATATACTGTAACCAGACAAGCCTGCCTGTCAGTAGGAAGATAACAGGAACGGATCTAGCTGAACACTGTGAGCAGGACGCACTGCACTAAATGTAAATAGCAGGAACGGATCTAGCTGAACACTGTGAGCAGGACGCACTGACTGCACTAAATGTAAATAGCAGGAACGGATCTAGCTGAACACTGTGAGCAGGACGCACTGACTGCACTAAATGTAAATAGCAGGAACGGATCTAGCTGAACACTGTGAGCAGGACGCACTGCACTAAATGTAAATAGCAGGAACAGATCTAGCTGAACACTGTGAGCAGGACGCACTGCACTAAATGTAAATAGCAGGAACAGATCTAGCTGAACACTGTGAGCAGGACGCACTGCACTAAATGTAAATAGCAGGAACGGATCTAGCTGAACACTGTGAGCAGGACGCACTGCACTAAATGTAAATAGCAGAAACGGATCTAGCTGAACACTGTGAGCAGGACGCACTGCACTAAATGTAAATAGCAGGAACGGATCTAGCTGAACACTGTGAGCAGGACGCACTGACTGCACTAAATGTAAATAGCAGGAACGGATCTAGCTGAACACTGTGAGCAGGACGCACTGCACTAAATGTAAATAGCAGGAACAGATCTAGCCTAATCTATCTAACTCAAATCAAATGACACTGTCTGTCTCTCTCTCTATCAGCACACCGGAACACACTACACAGGGCCGCCGTGCAGGCGGCCTTATATAGTGTGGGGCGTGTACCAAATCCCCTGAGCCATAATTGGCCAAAGCCACCCTGGCTTTGGCCAATTACAGCTCTCTCTACTGACGGCGCTGTGATTGGCCAAGCATGCGGGTCATAGTGCATGCTTGGCCAATCATCAGCCAGCAATGCACTGCGATGCCGCAGTGAATTATGGGCCGTGACGCGCCACACGAATTTGGCGCGAACGGCCCATAACGTTCGCAATTCGACGGACGGTCGAACAGCCGATGTTCGAGTCGAACATGGGTTCGACTCGAACACGAAGCTCATCCCTACCCACCAGTAAGGCCTCCCTCAAAACTCCCCTCTCGCGAAGCAAAGTCCCCCACCAGCAAAAAAATACTTTCTTCCAGGAACCTCTTTTCTCTAGCAAACCTCTTCCTTCCATCAAAACACGTACTGTATCAGACCTCAAACACAGTGGCACCCTGCAGCATGAGGTAAATCCTCCCAAGCTTCCCCTTGGCTGTATTATTTGGTCCATCAGACTAGAGGAGGAACCTATCAGAGCTTTCGTAGGCTCTGTTTATCTAAGGTCTGGCAGGGCTTCTAGGGGCTTTACTGCAGAGCCACTGACTAACAAGGCAACATGCCTCTGGCGGAAGGGTATGGTCCTAAAGCACTCTCAATATGACTGTACCTGAGCAGACCACCTCCCCTTGGTACACCACTGGTAAGTATGGTTGCCACCTCATCCCTTTAAACACAAACACATATTAATTACACGGGTTCTGTGGCTGATTAACGTGGTAATTAAACTCACTTGGTGCTTTATCTGCATTTAATTAGCCTCAGAACCTGTGTAATTCAAATGTTTTCGGGTTTAAAGTGATGAGGTGGCAACTCTACTGGTAAGCAGCAAATGTTCTGAGAGATCAGGTGTCCTCAGACTAGAGCTGGGCATACATTGTTAGTTTTTTTTCAGTCAGCCAGCAGGCTGAAAGAAAAAAAAAAAGATTCTTCCATCATCAAAAAGGAGGTTGCTGGCGATGTCTTTTCCCCCAGGCCATTGTATTCTGACAGTGGCACCCGCATCTGCTTGAAACAAAAACCAAAGTTTTAGATTTCAAAAGGTAAATTTTGCTGAAATGGGAAAATTTCTAAAAAATTAGTTGAAGTAAAACGACAGAAGCAAGTAATCAGTGGGCACTGTTAAAGTCTACCGTCCTGGAGGCAACTAGATTATATGTCAGACAAGTTAGTAAGAATAAATGGAAGACAAAAAACAATATAGTTCACTAAAGCGGTAACTAGGATAGTAAATGAAAAAAAAAATCAGCATATTTAAGGAAACAGGAAGTGTAGCTGACAGAGAAGAATATAAAATAGACAAAAAGAGGCCAAACACATTATTAGTGCTGCCAAAGCACAGAAAGAGGAGGAAATTGCTAAATCTATTAAAAAAAGAGTGAAAACCTTTTTTAGGTACATTAGTGACAAAAGAAAAAAACAAAGGAAAAGGAAAGGAAAGGAAATACAATGGGATCACTAAAATGAAAACTGGGCACAACACATATGTTAAGGAAGACCTGGATGTGTCAAACCATTTAAACAATGGCTTCTATTCAGTCTTCTCAGAAATAAATTGTTCTAACAATAACAAGTTGGGGAATCATATTGGTTCTGGTAATGATGGTTAATTTTTAGAATTTCTGGAGACAGAGGTAGCAGAGGAACTGGCCTGGTTAAAGATTAATAAAGCAATGGATCCTGATGGTATTCATAGCAGAGTTCTAAGTCTAGGTTCACATCTATGCAGTTGTGGTTGATGCGGTTTACAGGCACATTTACGGTGCGTTTTGCGTTATTAAACCAGCGCTTTTATGCATTTTTGCATGCAGTTTTTAAGATTTTATTTTCTCTTTCAACACACTGTGTATAGCTGGTTGCTAATCAGTGGGACCGGAAGCCAGCCGCCGCATCCTTAACAACCGATGAGTCATCAGCTGTCAGCGGGCTTCCACACTGACAGCTGAATGTAAAAAAAAGAATTACAGGCAAAAAAAATCAGGAAAAAAACGGCGTGGGGTCCCCCCCAATCCATACCGGGCCCTTCGGGTCTGGTATGAATCGGAGGGGAACCCCACGCCAAATTAAAAAAAATAATCCCAGCCCCCCTATGTGGATGAGTATGGGGTACATTGTACCCCCACTCATTCACCAAAAAAGTGTAAAAAACAATGTCCCCCGATGTAGATCCATCTCACTCCGCCCGTCTCACTACTGGATAAAAGTATAAAAAATAAAATGTGCCCATGACGAAGGTAACCACCAACTGCCTGTCAGACAACTCTGTCTGACAGTTCTCAAATAGGTGATGGCAATGCTCGCCTGTGATGTCAGAGCCCCCCTGCCCCAGAGCACCCCCCCATGTTGAGGTTATGCAGCTTGGTATGGTTTAGGGCGGGGGGCTCGCTCATCCCCGTCCTTTCCCTGACCTGCTGGGCTGCATGCTCATATAAGGGCCTGGTATGGATTTGGAGGGGCGCACAGCGTTTTTTTCCCTACTTTTATTGCAGGCAATTATTTTTTTTACATTCAGATGTCAGCGGGGAAGACCACTGATAGCTGATGAGTCATCGGTTGTTAAGGACCTGGCCACCGGCTTCCCAGCCCGCTCCTTAGCAACCAGCTATACACAGTGTGTTAAAGAGAAAAAAAAACGCAAAACGTACAAAAAAAAAAAACCATCAAAAAGCCGCGTTTTTTTTAATGCGGCTCCATTGAAATCTATTACACGCAAAACGCAATCTGCTGTGGGAAAAAAAGTCCCTGACCTTTTCCAAAAAGCGCAGTGCCGCGAAACGCACAAATGTGAACTACATCCGTAGGAAATCATGTTATATAGACTGTATTGCATTTCTGCAAAATGCACCAAAAAGGCATAGGTGTGAAGGTAGGGTAAGAGAAATTCAAGGTATAGTTGTTGCACCATTAATGGATCTTTATAATCAATCTCTTCTAACAGGAGAAGATCCCAATGGCTGGCGGACAGCTAATATTGTAACTATCCACAAGAAGGGCAGCAAGGTAGAAGCTGGCAATTACAGGCCAGTGAGTTCAACATCTAATGTAGTCAATTTAATGGAATCACTCCTGAAAAGAAGGATCATTGATCACTTAAAGCGGTTGTATACCCTTTTTTAAAATTTTTACCTGCAGGTAAGCCTATAAGAAGGCTTACCTGTACGGTTTAGGAGATATTCACTTTGCATGCAGCCGCTGATGTCAGCGGTACTTTCGCTTTGGAGGCCCAGCTGAAGGTTCGGCAGACGCTGCCGGACCTTGCCGTATAGAATACGTGCGGGATTGACGTCATCGCGGCTCTGACCACTCACAGCGCCGGAGCAACGAACGCAGAGGGCAAAATGTAAGCTACCTCGGCTTTGACCGGAATGCGATACGGGGACCTCGTTCTAAGGTGAGTATTTAATAATGAGTTAGTATGCGGTGCATACTAGCTCATTATGCCTTTGCCTTACAGGGTTGTTTTTTTGTGTTTTTTTTTGTTTTTCCATGTGTGGATATACAACCGCTTCACAAATACACAGCTTGCTGGACCCAAAGCAGCATGGCTTTACTGAGAGCAGATCATGCCAGACTAATCTGAATCTTTTGACTATATTACTCATCTTTAAGACCAAGGTGGTGCTGTGGACATGGCATATCTTGATTTCAGCAAGGCATTTGATACAGTTCCACATAATGATCTAATACGAAAGTTGTACAAGCTTAGACTTAACCCTTGGGTGGTTCAGTGGATATGCAGTTGGCTAAAGTATAGATACTAGAGTGTGGTTGTAAATGGGGTTCACTCGAAACAGAGATCAGTCACTAGTGGTGTACCACAAATCTCTGTACTCAGTCCTGTTCTATTTAATCTATATGCAAGTGATATAACTAAGGATTTGTTGGGTAAGGTACGTATTTTTGCTGATGACACAAAGGCGCATAATAGGGTTGATATCCATGGAGATGTCTGTAACATGGAACATGATTTAGCATTGCTGGAAGATTGGTCAAAGCAGTGGAGACTGCAGTTCAATATTTCTAAATGTAAAATAATGCTCCACAGAGGAAAAATATTTGGGGGTACATATTTCAGATGATTGCAAAATGAGCAAACAGTGTGACCAGGCAGTGGGAAAAGCGAATAGAATTCTAGAATGCATCTCTAGGGATCACCAGAAGGGGGGAAGGAAATTCTGATTCACCTGTATAGAACTTTAGTGAGACCTCATTTAGAATGCTGTGTCCAGTTCTGGAGACCTCACTTACAAAAAGATATTGAAAAGATAGAACAAGTCCAGAGACGGGTAACAAAAATAGTGAAAGGTCTGGGGGATAAACCATATCGAGACAGACGTCAGGAACTTAAAAGTGGTTGTAAAGGCAGAAGGTTTTTTATCTCAATGCATTCTATGCATTGAGATAAAAACCTTTCTGTGTGCAGCAGCCCCCCTAATACTTACTTGAGCCCCATCTGTCTCCAGCGATGTCCACGAGTGCCTCGGCCATCCGGAACTCTCCCTCCTGATTGGCTGAGACACAGCAATGGTGCCATTGGCTCCCACTGCTGTCAATAAATTCAGTTAGCCAATCAGGAAAGAGAGGGTCAGGGCCGAACCACAGCTCCGTATCTGAATGGATACACGGCCTGCAGCTCGGCTCGGGTGCCCCCATAGCAAACTGCTTGCTGTGGGGGCACTCAACAGGAGGGAGGAGCCAGGAGCTTCAGCCGCGGACCCAAGAAGAGGAGGATTGGGGCTGTTCTGTGCAAAACCACTGCACAGAGCCGGTAAGTATAATATGTTTGTTATTTTAATAGAAAAATAAACAAGACTTTACAATAACTTTAAGCGTCTCTTCTCCAGGGAAAATAAGCCTAGAGTGTGTAGCCTTTCCTCATAACTGAGGTCCTTCATCTCCCTTATTCGTTTTGTAACCCTTCTCTGGAATTTCTCTAGTTCCAGCGCATCCTTCCTGAGGACTGATGACCAGAATTGAACAGCATACTCAAGATGAGGCCGTATCAGAGTTTTGTAGAGTAGAAAGTGGTAGAATTATAGATTTAACCCTTGAGTATATCCCATTTTTTATGCATGCTAATACTCTACTGGCTGTGCTTTAGCCTCCTAGTGCATTACTTTACATTTATCAATGTTAAACCTCATTTGCAATGTAGTTGCTCAACTTTCTAATTTGTTGAGGTCTTCTTTCTAATTTGTTGAGGTCTTCTTGTAAAGTTTCAATATCTTGTTGTTCAATATCTGCTTAGCTTTGTATTGTCAGCAAATACAGAGATTAATTTATCCCAACCTCTGTATCCCTTATGAACAAATTAAACAGAATTGGTGCCAGGACAGAGCCCTTGGGCACCCCATTCACAACTCCAGACCATTCTGAAGATATTCTGTTTATCACCACCCTTTGGATAAGCCCCAATAACCAGTTTTCTTTTCAGGTACATACACTATCATCAATGCCAAGAGGCCTCAATTTGTAGATTAAGCAGTAATGGGGACCGTGTCGAACACCTTGTCGAAATCTGGATACACTGCATCCACGGGCCTTCCTTTATCTTGGTTGCAGCTCACTTCCTCATAGAATGTTAACAAGTTGGTCTGGCTAGAATGATTTTTCGTAAACCCATGCTGGTTACTACTATTGATACTATTTTCATTAGCTAGTTCTTAGATATAGTTCCTTATCACCCCCTCCAATAGTTTACAAACTATTGATGTGAGGCTGACTGGCCAGTAGTTTCCCGGTATGTATCTTGGTACTTTTTTGAAAATTAGTAACACGTTAGCTTTCTGCCAGTCAGCTGGTACCATTCCAACTAGTAACCTGTCCTTAAAGTGGATGTAAACCCTCACATGTACTCAGTGAAGTGGACAGCCTCAGACGATACACAGGGATGAAACAAATCTCCCTACATATGTTTTACATGCATCTCTACTGTCTTCAGCTTGCTATATTCTTTAGAATTCTAACATCATGTTAGAATTTTTACTTCCTCATCCAGCAGTAGGAGTGGATGCTTGGAATACACTGTGTGACTGCTGATTGGAGTAAAGGCAAGACAAGCTGTCTGCTAATCTATTTATAGCACCCACCCCGACACAAATTTCAGGCTGGTTTTATCTCGGTTGTCGGGGAACTTGTCAGAAGTTATCATGCTGATAACAGAGGAACGAAACAGCAGAAAGACACAGGACTTAGGGCTTTGGGGAGAGATAAGTAAACACCACAGATATATGTGCCTAGGTCAAATTTCATGAATCGGGTTTACATCCACTTTCAAAGCGGTCTAGCCATGGCTAAGTTCTTTGAGGAGTCTTGGGTGTAAGCAGGGCTGGTGCAAGGATTTTTGACACCCTAGGCGAAACCTTATTTTGCTGCCCCTTGTCTCTGCCCCTGACCTGCCCCCTTTGTCATTGCCCTGACTTTTTTAATGACTGCTCAAAAACTTAAAATAAAAATACTTTCAAAGTTGCTGCTTTCTCCACAAACCAAACTTCTCCTGCAATTCCCACTCCCAGCACCCTGACATTCCTGCTCTCAGCAATCCCCACTCCCAGGACCCTGTCATTCCTGCTCCCAGCAGTCCCCACACCCAGCACCCTGCCATTCCTGCTCCCAGCAATCCCCACTTCCAGCACCCTGCCATTCCTGCTCCCAACAATCCCCACTCCCAGCACCCTGCCATCCCTTAGCCCAGCCTGCCACCTCTGCCCCAGCAACCTTTGGTCAGGATGTTGAGGGGTGGAGGGTCCCCGATCGTGCATACAGCAGAACAGGAGGAATTATCACCGATCTCCCCTCTCCAACCTCCTTCCAGTCCCTCCCAGTCACACACACAAGGCTAATTCGGTGTTACAATGCTGGCCGACCGCCCTCACCCCTGGATCTGCAGTGCCATACAGTCCAATGGCTGCATAAGAAAAAATAAAAAAATAGGCATTTTTAGAGACAATTTGTTTACCTCCATGTAGCTCTCTGCGAAGGACTACACGATCATCCCTGAGGTCGGCCGCTCCGCCCCCCCAGTAACAGACGGGATCACCCCTTGGCTGGTCACGCCCCCTCACGAGTCCTGACCAGTGACAATGAAGGAGGCATGCCAGCTGCTCGGCAACAATCAGAGCCCTGAGCCGCTGAACAGCTCTGCAGCTGGGGGAGCGAGAGGAGGAATCTGTCAGTGTACTGCATGTGATAGTTCCCTCCCCTCCCCTGCACGATTCCTCCCTCTACTCCTCCGGACTTCCGATACACTCCTGCAGACTTGCCACACAGGGACGACTGCTCCAGATGTGACATCCACGGGGATGAGAAGGTGACAGGCCGTGGCTGCGCCCTAGGCGGCTGCCTTGTTCGCCTAGTGGTAGCGCCAGCCCTTGGTGTAAGCCATCTGGTCCTGTGATTTGTTCATATTAAGATTTTACATTCTTTTAAGAACACTAGCTTCCATTAGCCACAAGGGTAAACTCCTTGCTGTGTTGCTAACACTATTGTCTATGTGGAAGGGAATTTCATATCCTTACTGTTCTAACAGTAAGGAATCATTGCAAAGTTTAAGGTTAAACCACTTCTCATCCAACTTAGTTAAGTGGCCTTGTGTCTTCGTAGCCTCCCTGGCGGTTTTCCCGAGTGTGGCTCGGGGTTAAAATTCAGGACCATTAACGGTAACCCCGAGCCACACTCCTGATTACATCGCAGGATCCTGGTGTGGCTTTACTTACCTTGTCCCCGGGATCCTGCGGTGTCCCCCGCAGTGTCCGAGGGCTCTGTCCTCTGCCCGAAGCCTCTCTGTGCCAGGCTCCGTTCCCTGCGAGCGCCGCGACGCACGGGGGCGGAGCCTGGCGGCAAATTCAAAAAAAGTCAAAATCATAACACATACAGTACTGTAATCTTACAGATTACAGTACTGTATGAAATAATTTCACATCCCTTTTGTCCCCAGTGCTTTGTCCAATGCCCTGCATGCAGTTTTATGTGATATATACTGTTCTTTCTGCCTGGAAACTGGAGATTGTCCATAGCAACCAAAAAGTGTCCCTTTACGTCAAATATGGCTTTAGACCAGCTAGAAAACAGCGATAGTAAATTAGAACACTTGCAGAATTGAGTGATAGTGAATCGTGGGGAAATTTATTTTATTACTATTTATTTTTATTTTTTTTAATTATTTATTTTTATTTATTATATTATAATTTATGTTTTTGTGTTTCAAACTTTATCATACCCGGGATATCTACTAGACTCTTGTTTGGACAGATTTAAGTGTGTTATTGTTAAGAATTACAGACCTACAATATAAAACACCAAATTTCCATGCAAAATAATTGTACCGCTTTCAGCACCTAAAATCCGAAATAATCATACTGCCAGGGAGGTTAAGAGACGCAGCCTCCCTGGCGGTTTTCCCGAGTGTGGCTCGGGGTTACATTTCAGGACCATTAGCGGTAACCCCGAGCCACACTCGGGATTACATCGCAAGATCCTGGTGCCTCCTTACTTACCTTGTCCCCGGGATCCTGCGATGTCCCCCGCAGTGTCCGTGGGCTCCGTCCTCCTCCGAAGCCTCTCCGTGCCAGGCTCCGTTCCCTGCGAGCGTTGCGACGCACGGGGGCGGAGCCTGGCGGCAAATTCAAAATAATGTAAAAATCATAACACATACAGTACTGTAATCTTACAGATTACAGTACTGTATGAAATCATTTCACATCCCTTTTGTCCCCAGTGCTCTGGCCCATGCCCTGCATGCAGTTTTATATTGCATATACTGTTCTTTCTGCCTGGAAACTGGAGATTGTCCATAGCAACCAAAAAGTGTCCCTTTACGTCAAAAATGGCTTTAGACCAGCTAGAAAACTGCGATAGTAAATTAGAACACTTGCAGAATTGAGCGATAGTGAATCGTGTGGAAATTTATTTTATTACTATTTATTTTTATTTTTTATAATTATTATTTTTTTTTTATTATATTATAATTTATGTTTTTGTGTTTCAAACTTTATCATACCCGGGATATCTACTAGACTCTTGTTTGGACAGATTTAAGTGTGTTATTGTTAATAATTAAATACCTACAATATAAAACGCCAAATTTCATTGCAAAATAATTGTACCGCTTTCAGCACCTAAAATCAGAAAGAATCATACCGCCAGGGAGGTTAAGATTAAATAGTTTTCCTCTTATGCTAGAATCATTATTTAGATATTGTATATTGTGATCATATCTCCTTTTAAGTGTATTTTCTCCAGGGAGAATACTTTTAACTTTTGTAGTAATTCCTCATAACTGAGGTTTTACAGCCCCCTTACTTTAGCTTTGTTGCCCTTCTCTGGCCAAACTAGAGTTTAGTAAACTGGCAGAATTATACAGGTTGATTTACTAAAGGCAACTAGACTGTGCACTTTGAAATAGGTGAAGAGCAAGTGCAAGTGCAATTGCTCCAGAGCTTAGTAAATGAGGTAAAGGTTCACTTTGCACAGAATGCCCAATCACATGTGGGGGAAATTAAAAAAAATAACAGCAATTTTGCTTGTATATGATTGGATGATGGAAATCAGCAGAGCTTCTGCTCATTTACTAAGCTCTGTAGCAACTGTTCTTGGAGAGTGCAACTGCACTTTGCAAAGTGCACAGTCAATTTGCCTTTTGTAAATCAACCCCATAGTCTTATCTCTTGAGTAGATACCCTTTTAATGCCTGCTAATAATATGCTAGCCTTGCTTGCTACAGCTTGGCATTGCATGCTATTGCGGCTTCTGTCATCTACAAGGACCCCCGGATTCTTTTCCATCCTCAATTCCCTCATGGGTTCTTCCCCTAGCGAGTAACCTGTATTCATATTTTTGGCCCCCCAAGTGCATTACTTTACTATCTCCATATTAAACCTCATCTGCCATGTAGCTTCCCAACTCATTTTTTAAGGTCTTCTTGTAAAATTGCTCTATCCTGTTGTGAAGTTAATATCCTGCTTAGTTTTGTGTCATCAGCAAAGACTGAGATTGAACTATTTATACCAATCTTCATATTATTTTACGAACATGTTAAACAGTATGTTCCCAAGACAGAGCCTTGAGGTACCTCACTTACAACTCCAGACTATTCAAAAGATATGCTATTTACCACCACCCTCTGAACATGCTCCTGTAACCAGTTTTCTATCCGGGTACATGCACAATGCCAACAGATCTCAATTTGTAAGCTTGGGGTACTGTATCAAATGCTTTAACACAATCCAGATACACCACATCCACAGGTCTTCCTCTTCCATATGTGCATTCAGCCAGCATGAAGAGGTTATAGATTAGGAATAATGGTCTGGCTATATCATGACTAAGTTCTTTGAGGACTCTTGAGTGTAAGTAATCTGGTCCTGGTGATTTACTTACATTAAGTTTTTCAAGTCTTTTTTGAACACTGGCTTCTGTCAACCACAAGAGTACATTCCAAGTTACGTTACTAATACTGTCTTTATTATACCGCTCCTTTTCCGTTGTTAAAACTGAGGTGAAGATTGTATTTAATACAGCTGCCTTCTTCTTGTCATTTGTAACCAACTTCCTCTGATTATCCCATATGGGGCCAATATGCTCTGGCCCCGCCTTTTTTCTATTAATATATTTTAAAAATCTGTTGTTTTTCTTTTTTTACTCTACTCCATTATGTGTCTCATGTGGTCTATTTTAGTTGCCCTGATCATGCTCTTACATTTCTCATTGCATTCCTTTGTAGTGCTGGAATGCTAATAGTGACCCTTCGGTCTTATTTTTTTTAAAGGACAGTTTTTCTTTTCATTAATATGGCTTTTTTATGCTAGAATATGCCTTTTTAAAAGAAACCTTTATAGCACTTTTTGACTGTCTGTACAGAAAAAAAACTTCAACCTCTGAAATTCTGTTCAATCTGTTTACATATGAATATAATCACTACCACTTTTATTAAGACCTTTCCCCTGAAGGGTTTGGAAATTGACAGGTCCCACTGAAACAGACTTAGGGCTCTTTAACATGGGGCAGATCAGTGATGATCCGCCCTGTGAACATCCGCTTGCCCAGCGGGGATCGCTCCGCCGATCCCCGCTGAGCAGGAAGATGACAGGTCCGTCGCTGCACAGTGTGCAGCGACGGACCTGTCAGAGCGCCGCTCTCCCCTATGGGGGATCGGATGATGACGGAATGTAGAGTCCGTCGTCACCCGATCCGAAAACGGATGGAAAAGTAGGTTTTTCCTCCGTTACACTTTTTCGGATCGGAGCGGGTCGGATGTCAGTGGACATGTCACCGCTGACATCCGACGCTCCATAGACCTCCATGGAGTGTCCGTTCAGGTCCGCCTATAAAACTGACAGGCGGACCTGAACGGACAGTCCATGTGAAAGAGGCCTTATACAAAGGAAATGAAAATGCTTTAGATACATTAAACAAAGAAACACTTTTTTTTGTGTAAATATGCTATTTTATATTTACTAATCATTCTTGTGCTAATCTCAAATGTTGTACTACTGTTTTTTTTTAACATTGTACATTCCCAGAAATTGGTCACCAGACTTTTCACATTTGTTGACAATTACAGAAGAGAACAAGTAAAAAAAGCCAATATTCCACAAAGGCAGATTTTTTTATTACGCTCATTCACATGAAACGAAAACAGCGACTGTTATACTATTGCATTTTATTTATTACACTTTTCAGATGCTGCTGGGTATATTTGCATGTCTACACAACGAACTAATGAAAAGCACAAAAGACCTTCATGACTGAAAAGTAATTAGCATTTGCTAATAATAACAGTCTATTCTGACTTTGAACCTCACAAACACAATGTTATAAAAACCAACCACATCCTACTATTATGTCTGTAGATTTTCTACAGAAATCACATAGGTTACAGTGGAGGAATGCTTTAAAGCTGTGTCCTACTGCAGGCAAAAACTCAACATTTAAAAAGGATTCTTCAATATGATTGCTTGAAAGTGTGTTGGCTGATGTAACTTAACTTTGACCTTAAAGAGACCTTGTCATGTGAAAAAAAAACCCTTACAGAAAAGCACATACTCATAAAGAAGAGACTGGATATCTACCCCTCCTGTCACTCAATGCTACTTATGCCCCGTACACCCAGTCGGACATTGATCGGACATTCCGACAACAAAATCCTAGGATTTTTTCCGACGGATGTTGGCGCAAACTTGTCTTGCATACACACGGTCACACAAAGTTATTGGAAAATCCGATCGTTATGAACACGGTGACGTAAAACACGTACGTCGGGACTATAAACGGGGCAGTAGCCAATAGCTTTCATCTCTTTATTTATTCTGAACATGCGTGGCACTTTGTGCGTCAGATTTGTGTACACACGATCGGAAATTCCGACAACAAGGTCCTATCACACATTTTCAGTCGGAAAATCCGACCGTGTGTACGGGGCATAAGTTTCAGGGATTGACACTTCTGGAAGTGTCAGTTTTCCAGTGGACTTCAAGGTATCAATTCTCTGCAACAGAGCATCAATGAGTGAAAGGAGCGGTAAGTAGACAGCCTCTTCCTTACAGCTATATGCTGTGCTTTAAGTCTTTTTTTACATAACAGAGTCTCTTTGGAGCAAACCAATGGGCGCATTTAATATTATTAGATGATATCGCAAGTGTACAGATGACACATGCCGCCTGTCCCCATCACACAGTCTGGAACCTTGAGGAAATTGGCAACCAAGGAACAGTTGGCAGTGCAGGAGGATCAAATCATTGTGAATAAAGTTATCTGCTGACACATGCACTTTTTATGTCCTTTCAAAAGTAACTTTAATAGTGTTTACTTTCATTAAAGTAATTCTAAAGTCTAAACATTTTTTACCTTAATAGATTCCCTGCAATAGGGTAAAAAAATGCTCCTCTACCTGTTACCCTCTCCACTGCCCTACCTGACTTTGCCAGCTCTGTATCATTTGCAAAACTGCTGCTCCTTCTCTTCCTGGTCTCACAGGAGACACAGTCAGAAGTGGGATCCTAATGCTGCGTACACACGGTCAGACTTTTCGTCTACAAATGTCCGACAGCCTGTCCGACAGACTTTCGACAGACTTTTGTTGGACTTTTGGCGGACTTGTGGCAGACTTTCTTACGAGCGGACTTGCCTACATACGATCACACAAAAGTCCGACGGATTCGTACGTGATGACGTACACCGGACTAAAATAAGGAAGTTGATAGCCAGTAGCCAATAGCTGCCCTAGCGTGGGTTTTTGCCCGTCGGACTAGCACACAGACGAGCAGATTTCTGGGTCCGGCGTAGTTACGACGTAAAGATTTGAAGCATGTTTAAAATCTAAAGTCCGTCAGATTTGAGGCTGGAAAAGTCCGCTGAAAGTCCGGGGAAGCCCACACACGATCGGATTGTCAGCCAGCTTTAGTCCGTCGGCGTCCGTCGGACTTTTGTAGACGAAAAGTCCGACCGTGTGTACGCGGCATAACTCTTAACTTTGTGAACTTTATACATATATGTATTTGATATATATTAATGTTTCTATGTATTTAAATGATATACAGTATCTCACAAAAGTGAGTAGACCTCTCACAGTTTTTGTAAATATTTTATTCTATCTTTTCATGTGACAACACTGAAGAAATGACACTTTGCTAATTTGTAAATTAGAGAGTGTACTGACCCCCCACCCCTTCAACCTCTGCAGCAATGCTGGCAGCACTCATAGGTCTATTTCCCAAAGAAAACCTCTGGATATGACAATGAGCACATGCACTCAACTTCTCTGCTCGACCATGGTGAGGCGTGTTCTTAGTGGAACCTGTCCTGTTAAACCGCTGTATGGTCTTGGCCACCGTGCTGACGCTCAGTTTCAGGGTCTTGGCAATCTTCTTATAGCCTAGGCCATCTTTATGTAGAGCAACAATTCTTTTTGTTCAGATCCTCAGAGACTTCTTTGCCATGAGGTGCCATGTTGTACTTTCAGTGACCAGTATGAGCGAGTGAGAGCGATAACACCAAATGTTACACACCTGCTTCCCATTCACACCTGAGACTTTGTAACACTAACGAGTCACATGACACCGGGCAGGGAAAATAGCTAATTAAGCCCAAGTTGGACATTTTTACTTAGGGGTGTACTCAGTTTTGTTGCCAGCGGTTTTGACATTAATGGTTGTGTGTTGAGTTATTTTGAGGGGACAGTAAATTTACACTGTTATACCAGCTGTACACCCACTACTTTACATTTTAGAAAAGTGTAATTTATTCAGTGTTGTCACATGAAAAGATATAATAAAATATTTACAAAAATGTGAGGGGTGTACTCACTTTTGTGAGATACTGTATATGGTCCTGATAAAGCGAACATTCCCGCAAAATGTGTACACCAACGATCCATTGAGTCATAGATGAATGGAAACTAAACCACATACAGTGCCTTAAAAAAAGTATTCATACCCCTTGACATATTCCACATTTTAGACAACCAAAAACGTAAATGTATTTTATTGGGATTTTATGTGATAGACCAACACAAAGTGGCACATAATTGTGAAGTGGAAGGAACATGATAAATGGTTTTCAACATTTTTTACAAATAATTATGTGAAAAATGTGGCGTGCATTTGTATTCAGCCCCCCTGAATCATTACTTTGTAGAACCACCTTTTGCTGCAATTACAGCTGCAAATCTTTTTGGGTATGTCTCTACCAGCTTTGTACATCTAAAAAGTGACATTTTTGCCCATTCTTCTTTGCTTTCATTGCTTCAGCCAATCAGGCTTTTCAATGCACTGTGTGGCGGCGCAGTGCATTGTGGTCGTTCGGCGGGCCAAACAAACGGTCGAGTGCCCAGATAATTCGGTTGTTCGGAGAATGGCTGAACAGCCAAAGTTTGGCCCGAACTCATGCTCAGGCCAAACCATTCGCCCATCTCTTTTGGTAAAATGTGGAAAATTTCAACGAGTATAAATACTTTTTCAAGGCACTGTACCTACTATATCTTCTTGTGCTGTACTTTGTGGTATACATAATGGTTTCAATGAATGTTTTTACTATGTGATATAATATAATTTTATATTTTTATATAAATCAGTTTGAGTGTGGTTCTCAAAGGCATATACAAAGTCCCCTTTTTCTTTTGGCCCTTATCAATTTGTATATGTACATGGGATGATGCCAATGGGAACCAAATAGAGTAGTTACATATGGCATCTCACCTTCAACTTATAAATTCAGTTTTTTGCTACATCCTTTAGGGTGATGGAGAGGAACAAGACAATCGGTATACTGCAGGGTCTATGCAGCATTAGCCGTATCCTCTATCTGAAGAATGACAGCACACTTCCACCTTGCTGATTTTAAGCACAGGCATTCTATCAGGTTACAATTGTAAACAGAGTCTATAGTTTTTATTTTATATCCTGGTTAGATTTTCTCTCTATTATTATAGCTTATTAAGCCAGTTAGACCCAAGGTCCCCCCATGTCCCCATTAGCCCCCCTGTGGATATCCTTTGTTTCAGTCAGGGGAGGATGTCGGATTTTTCAGAACATGGGGTGGGGAGGTGAATGTAAACTATATACACCTAGCCCTTTCAGACCACTTACTTCCCTTAGACAAATCTTGCCAATAATTTGGGGTGTTTCCCATGGATCACTAGTGCTATCATCAGCTAGCAGACTTTTTACATAAACTAGACCTGAAGTTGCGACTAGCAACATCTTTAATGGATTTTTAATCCCTATGTGTGTTAAATCAAGAGTCCTAGCACCCCCTGTTGCTTTATGTATAAGATAATATTATCTCGCTGTTCACAGCAAACCCCATACTTTGTGAAAGACTGGGAGAGGGAATTGGGATTTACTCCTGTCAAAGTGCAAAAAATGACCCTGTTGACACACGTCTCTTCGATTTGCTCCAAAATGCAAGAGTTTTGCTATAAGCTTTTTTTTCAGGCTTGTACAGGACCCCTGTGAAGTTATCAAAAATCTTTCCAAGCCTTAACCCTGCCTGTTGGAGGGTATGCCCCAAGAGGGCTCTTATATACATCTATGATGGTCCTGCCCTAAGATACAGATGTTTTGGAAAGAAATTGCTCTGTGCATTCAAAAAACACACTCAGGCCTATATAGTTCACATCCCTGCATTATCTGTTTCATGATGTGCCCTCATCTTTAAAAACTTGTAAAAATGTGTTACACCACATCTTATGCCCTATACACACGATTGCACATTCCGACAACAAAATCCATCGGATTTTTTCAGACGGATGTTGGCTCAAACTTGTCTTGCATACACACGGTCACACAAAGTTGATCGGAAATTCTGAATGTCAAGAACGCGGTGACGTACAACACGTACGACGAGCCGAGAAAAATGAAGTTCAATAGCCAGTGCGGCTCTTCTGCTTGATTCTGAGCATGCGCGGCACTTTGTGCTTCGGAATTGTCTACACACGATCGGAATTTAAGCGAATGGATTTTGTTGTCGGAAAATTTTAGATCCAGCTCCCAAACTTTGTGTGTCAGAAATTCCGATGAAAAAGTCAGATGGAGCATACACACGGTCGGAATTTCCGACAACAAGCTCCGATCACACATTTTCTGATCGTGTGTACAGGGCATTAATGTGACGAAAAGCTTCATACCCCAGTTCTGGTGACAGGATCACTGTCCTATGACCTGAGACTGAAAGAAGGAGGTTGATAATATCATAAAGTCTGAGAGATGGATATACAGTATATGGTTAGAGATGAACAAGAAAAATTCTTCGACATCTGGTCAGGTTTTTCAATTTCAATTCATTTGAAATTGATAAGTCCATGAATGAGGATGCAACCTTATAGCTCCTGTGAACAGAGCTTGGTGGTTTTGGAGTTTAACGTAGTTCTTTTTAATTAGAGTTATTTGCTTAACACACATATAAGAGACATTTTGAGATAGCTTCTCATTTCATAGCTCGTGGAGAGATTGTATAATTATCCATACTACCCTGTACACACGACCAGCCGGAAAGCTTTACACATTCAGTTGTGGCTTTGTAATCTGTCAAAACCTTTATTTTTGTAAATAAAACTTTTATATACAATAAAAATAGATTGTACAAAAATAAATAAATAAATAATTCAGGTATCTAAGGTTTTTGTTCAGGACAAGGTCAAGGCACAGACCCCTAGCTATTGCAATTAAAAAACAGCTCATTGCCCATGTGGCAAGAAAGCTATTTACCCTTTCATGCCTAAGCCTATTTCTGACATTTGTTGCTTACAAGTTAAAATCTGTATATTTTACTAGAAAATTACTTAGAACCCCCAAACATTATATATATATTAGCAGAGAACCTAGAGAATAAAATGGCGATCATTGCAATATTTCATGTCACAATGTATTTGCGCAGCGGTCTTTTAAACGCAATTTTTGGGGAAAGAAGACACTTTTACAATTTAACAGTAAAGTTAGCCCAATTTTTTTGTATAATGTGAAAGATGATGTTACGCAGAGTAAATAGATACCTAACATGTCATGCTTTGAAATTGCGCACACTCGTGGAATGGCGACAAACTATGGTACCTAAAAATCTCCATAGGCTAAACCTCAGATGTGTGAGTTGAACACCATTTGCATACAGTGGGGACAGAAAGTATTCAGACCCCCTTAAATTTTTCACTCTTTGTTATTGTGCAGCCATTTGCTAAAATCATTTAAGTTTATTTTTTTCCTCATTAATGTACACACAGCACCAGATATTGACAGAAAAAAACAGAATTGTTGACATTTTTTCAGATTTATTAAAAAAGAAAAACTGAAATATCACATGGTCCTAAGTATTCAGACCCTTTGCTGTGACACTCATATATTTAACTCAGGTGCTGTCCATTTCTTCTGATCATCCTTGAGATGGTTCTACACCTTCATTTGAGTCCAGCTGTGTTTGATTATACTGATTGGACTTGATTAGGAAAGCCACACACCTGTCTATATAAGACCTTACAGCTCACAGTGCATGTCAGAGCAAATGAGAATCGTGAGCTCAAAGGAACTGCCTGAAGAGCTCAGAGACAGAATTGAGGCACAGATCTGGCCAAGGTTACAAAAACATTTCTGCTGCACTTAGGGTTCCTAAGAGCACAGTGGCCTCCATAATCCTTAAATGGAAGATGTTTGGGAAGACCAGAACCCTTCCTAGAGCTGGCCGTCCGGCCAAACTGAGCTATCGGGGGAGAAGAGCCTTGGTGAGAGAGGTAAAGAAGAACCCAAAGATCACTGTGGCTGAGCTCCAGAGATGCAGTCGGGAGATGGGAGAAAGTTGTAGAAAGTCAACCATCACTGCAGCCCTCCACCAGTCGGGGCTTTATGGCAGAGTGGCCAGACGGAAGCCTCTCCTCAGTGCAAGACACATGAAAGCCCGCATGGAGTTTGCTAAAAAACACCTGAAGGACTCCAAGATGGTTCGAAATAAGATTCTGTGGTCTGATGAGACCAAGATGGAACTTTTTGGCCTTAATTCTAAGCGGTATGTGTGGAGAAAACCAGGCGCTGCTCATCACCTGTCCAATACAGTCCCAACAGTGAAGCATGGTGGTGGCAGCTTCATGCTGTGGGGGTGTTTTTCAGCTGCAGGGACAGGACGACTGGTTGCAATCGAGGGAAAGATGAATGCGGCCAAGTACAGGGATATCCTGGATGAAAACTTTCTCCAGAGTGCTCAGGACCTCAGACTGGTCCGAAGGTTTACCTTCCAACAAGACAGTGACCCTAAGCACACAGCTAAAATAACGAAGGAGTAGCTTCACAACAACTCCGTGACAGTTTTTGAATGGCCCAGCCAGAGCCCTGACTTAAACCCAATTGAGCATCTCTGGAGAGACCTAAAAATAGCTGTCCACCATCGTTTACCATCCAACCTGACAGAACTGGAGAGGATCTGCAAGGAGGAATGGCAGATGATCCCCAAATCCAGGTGTGAAAAACTTGTTGCATCTTTCCCAAAAAGACTCATGACTGTATTAGATCAAAAGGGTGCTTCTACTAAATACTGAGCAAAGGGTCTGAATACTTAAGACCATGTGATGTTTCAGTTTTTCTTTTTTAATAAATCTGCAAAAATGTCAACAATTCTGTGTTTTTCTGTCAATATGGGGTGCTGTGTGTACATTAATGAGGAAAAAAATGAATTTAAATGATTTTAGCAAATGGCTGCAATATAACAAAGAGTGAAAAATTTAAGGGGATCTGAATACTTTCCCTCCCCACTGTATGCGGGCGCAACTTACGTGTGCGTTTTCTTTGCTGCGTAAGCTCGCGGGGAAGGGGGCGCTTTAAAAAAAAAAATTTCTTATTTCATTCTTATTTAATTATTATTCATTCTTATTTAACTATTTTTTTTATCACTTTTGTTGCTGTCACAAGGAATGTAAACATCCCTTGTGACAGTATAGGTGGTGACACGTACTCTTTATGGAGAGATCGGGGGTCTAAAAGACCCCAAATCCCTCCTTTGCACTTCAAAGTAAAGTAAAGTAAACTGGAAGTGACGTCATGACTTTGCTTCTGTGTTTACACATAGAGACTGCAACAAAGCCTCTTCCAGCTTCCTTACAGTCTCAAGGCGACGGGAGGGGGGACGTCCCCTCTGGCTCCTTTGGGATTTTAGCCGCATTGGTTGCTATCCCTTAAGAGCCGACTGCCCGCTCTAAAAAATTGTACCGGGGTGATGCCTGCATTTTTAAATTATTATTCATTCTTATTTAATTATTTTTTATCACTTTTGTTGCTGTCACAAGGAATGTAAACATCCCTTGTGACAGTATAGGTGGTGACACGTACTCTTTATGGAGGGATCGGGGGTCTAAAAGACCCCAAATCCCTCCTTTGCACTTCAAAGTAGCTGAGTAAACTGGAAGTGACGTCATGACGTCACTTCCGTGTTTACACATAGAGACTGCAACAAAGCCTCTTCCGGCTTCCTTACAGTCTCACTCTAGCCAGCAGAAGTGCCGGATCGGGGATCGGGTCTCCCGGTGGGAAGGGAGGTCTAAAAAATGATACAGGGGTGATGCCTGCAGCTGCAGGCATCACCCCGGTATAACCCCTTAAACCCGAGGCCACATGTATGCGCACGGTCGACACTAGGGGGTTAAAACACATACAGGTGTGGTAAAGTGAAAGTCTTTGAGATGTTAGGGCCAAATGATACTGCAGAATCTAATTTACAGGCTCAGGCTCAGCAGAATTTCACATCAATGAGGGAACAACCACCATTCGATTATAAATTTGACACTTGGTCAATCTGGGTTTGACTACCGAGCTTGCACTCACTGCCCACTCCTCTACTGACAAATGCTTCATAATCCTGAGGAAGAGAGACCATTGACAAGGCTCTCCCATGTATCCAGCTGAACATCAAAGCACCAGTTTTTTTTCTGCACATGGCGGCAGCATGAGACAGAGGTTGGCTCTCCTTGGGACCACACTCTCACTTTTTACCTGCTCTGTAATTACAATCCTGCTCACGCTGGGGGTTTCTTCCACTGTTTCATAGGTACAAGCCAAAATCTTCTCAGTTCCTACATCATATCATCAAATGGTTAATCAACACATTGATTAAAGGCAAAAGGAAGGGGGTCTTTAAACCCTTTTCCCGGCTGTTACATTGCACTAGCATGCATAGCACTAATTTGGGGGAGAAGGCACTGACAGCAAAGAAGGGGTTTTATTTGGCTCTAAATAAAGAGCTGGAAAGGTATGGGGTAGGGATGAGGTTCAGGTTTGGAATGGATATCCTGGTTTTGCATTTTGGTAAAATTCCAGACTTATGGCTAAAAATTCACTGCCAAATCCATAATGCAATACATAACCTTTGCATGTGGACGAATGAGCCTCTAAGAGCCAATAACCTGAAGAAATAGACAAGCTTTTCCTCTCATTAAAAAAAGGGTGCTCTTCCAGCAGCCATCTTGTCAGTGCATGTTGGAGCTGCCTGGGGAAAGCTGACACATCTGTGCAGGGAGAGCGTAGCGACAGATATTGTGCCATACAATGCTATACAGTGAATTTTGGTGGGTTACGAGATACTACAATGAGACGCAGTCCTAAACTGAGAGGCAGAGGTGCTGCTCGTGGACGTAGTAGTGACCAAGCAGGCCCCGGAGGACATAGCAGTGGGTACATCAATTTGCTTAATGGATGCCATATTTGTTATCCCAGACATAATCTTTCAAAGCACCATCAAACAATAAATATAATATAATTAAGAAATAATAAGGGACACAAATCTACAGCACAAGTTGCATTAAGCCGAGAGGTTTAACAATACCCCCAGAAATGTTTAAAAAAGTTCCCACACCCAGTCAGCAGTTCTCCCTGTGTTGGTGGTCAGAGAAGACCAATTGCTCAGTACAGACACCCCCCCTAGTGCAGACCCCCCCAGCATTACAGACCCCTCCTCGGTGCAGGACCCAACCCCCCCAGCAGTACAGACATCCCCCCAGTGCAGACCACCCCCCTTAGTACAGACCCCCCTCAGTAGTACAGACCCCCCCCAGCAGTGCAGACACCCACCTTAGTACAGACACCCCCCCTAGTGCAGACCCCCAGCATTACAGACCCCACTCAGTGCAGACCCCACATCAGTACAGACACCCCCCCAGTGCAGACCTCCCCTTAGTACAGACACCCCCCCTAGTGCAGACCCCCCAGCATTACAGACCCTCTTCAGTGCAGACACCCCCCACCTCAGTGCAGACCCCCCTCCCCAGCAGAACAGACACCCCCCCACCTCAGTGCAGACCCCCCCTCAGTGCAGACCCCCCCAGCAGTACAGACACCCCCCCTCAGTGCAGACCCCCCAGCAGTACAGACACCCCCCCTCAGTGCAGGATCCCCCTAGCAGTACAGACACCCCCCCAGTGCAGGACCCCCCCAACAGTACAGACACCCCCCCAGTGCAGACCACCCCCCAGCATTGCAGACACCCCCCCCTCCTCAGTGCAGGACCCCCCAGCAGTATAGACACACACCCCCTTACATACCTCAGAACAGCGCTGACAGTCTCCACTCCAGATACACACAGCGGTGTGTGTCCCTCAAGGCTCGAGTGCAGGCTCCTCCTCCTTTGTGGATGTAAACAGAGAGGAGGGGAGGCGGCTTTGGTCCGCGCCGCTGAGGGACAGCGAGCGGTGTTGGTGGTGCGGCTGCCGCTACGCTACCCAAGGGTGTCACCCGGTACGGCCCACACCCGTCTGGCAACGCCACTCATGCGGGCCCCAACTCGGCTGCGGGCCCCATAGCGACCGCGTGTGTCGCTATGGCGGTAGTTCCGCCACTGGTGGTGCGGCTGCCGCTACGCTACCCAAGGGTGTCACCCGGTGCGGCCCGCACCCGTCTGGCAATGCCACTCATGCGGGCCCCAACTCGGCTGCGGGCCCCAACTCGGCTGCGGGCCCCATAGCGACCACGTGTGTCGCTATGGCGGTAGTTCCACCACTGGAGGTAATATTGAGTATAAAGGAAAAAAAAATTCCTTCTACTGTATCTGGATTTTTCGAAGGAAGTACAGAAGAAACAAGCAAAATTCACAAAAATTAAACGCAGTTTGCGATTAAAACAAATAGCATATTTAATGTTATATCCAGCTAAGCTGAGAATCATGGACGGGGAAAAGATCGTCTTTTTTGAAAATCCAGAAACGGCCAACGCATGGTTAGAAGAAAGATATACAGAAGAAAACAAAAAGACTTCTTGAATGCTAATGGATTGATTGACCTTCTTCCCCCCCCCCTTTCCTTTTTTTTCTCCTATTCTCCTCCCCTCCCCCCTTTAGATATCTATATTTGAACATTGAAATGGCGGATTAAGTATTTGTGGAAATTCATTTGGCACAAGTACGATACGTGCAACTGTTTCAGGGTCACTAGATAGTCCCCTTGTATGAGTCCCGAGTGGACTGTGTTAAGGGGTTGGGGCTATCTCCAACCAGTTTGGGTGGTGGTTATTCCCATGGTTGAATGGGCATGAAGGAAGGGTGGGGGGGGGGATCTTGGGGGGTGGGGACAGGGTTTTGGGGTGGGTTGTGGGTGGGGGGATGTGGGTTTTTTTTTTGGCTTGTGCGGTCTCTCTCCCTCTCTCTCTCTCCCCTCCTGCAACTCTGTCAGAAATTTTAATAATATACAATGTGTTACTTCAAAGAAATGAGAAATATTTTATCTTGGGGACTTAGTGGATTATAAGTTGGTGACACGAAATAATGAGTGAAAAAATTAAGGTGCTGTCATTGAATGTGAGGGGTTGGGTGATAGTGGAAAGAGACAGGCAGTTCTCGAAGCAATAGGGTTTTATAAACCTGCAATAATATTTTTGCAGGAGACCCACCTTGATATGGTATATGATATGATGCTTTTTGAAAAATCACGATTTACCTATTAAACTCATGCGGTATATTCTACCTATTCTCGAGGTGTTAGCATCCTGATTTCCCGTATGGTACAGTTAAAGATTCAGAGGGTCGTTATATTGTACTCTGGTGCTCATTAAATGATAAAAACTTTTTGTTGGTGAATGTCTATTTTCCTCCACCATACAATGACGAAGTGCTGAAAAATGTGTATAGAAAAATGGTACAGCGGCCGAATTTACCAACCTTAGTAATGGGAGACTTCAATAACATAATGAATGAGAAGGAGGGCAGACATAGCACCATAAAGAGTAAACAAAGAATGAGGAGAACTAGATTTCCTGGCCACACACAAGAAATGGGGTTAGTAGATTTATGGAGTATTAGATACCCTTCAAAGAGAGAATAACCTTGTTGTTCGAGTACATATGGATCTCTGTCAAGAATAGACTTGGCTTTGGGAAATGATATTTTCTTCCATGCCTAGAGTCAATTCAATATGGCCCTAGGGGGCTTTCTGATCATTTCCCACTTATACTGACAATACAGACTTAGGGACAGCTGGCTTCTCTACCCTGGAAAATGAATCTACACTGGTTATTATTAATGAGAGAGGAGGATATGATAGAACGACAGTTAACAGAATAAAAAAAATAAATAAAAACATCTTTATTAGTAGTTTGGGATACAATGAAGGCATATATGCGGGGGGTAATGATTAAAGAAATATCTAAAATTAAGAGATCATCCAGAAGTCGTGAGGAGGAGGTGATGCAAAAGGTGACTCAAACAGAGCAGGACTGTATTACAGACCCCATAGAAGAAAAGCGCTTAGCCTGGCAGGAAGCTCAAAAAATCCATAAAATGTTATTTTTAACCAAAGCAGAAAATAGCAGATTTTTTCAAAACCAAAAACACTATGAAATGGGGGAACAGGTGGGACACATGCTAGCTATGATAGCTCAGGCTGGAGAGGGTCCGATAACTATCGCAGCGGCTAAAGATACAGAAGGGGTAGTGAGGTATGATACAGGTAGTATTCAGAATATATTTTTTGACTTCTACACCTTACTTTATGAATCAAAGGTGGAGAAGTCAATGAATCAAGTAAAACAATTCATGGACAAATTGTTTTTCCCAAAACTCAAATTAGAGAGTTAAAACAAGCAGTTGTACAAACACATAATAAACACATAATAATAAAGGTCCCGGGATGGATTGACTACCGACAGAAATCTATAAAAAAATTTGGTAAGATTCTGTTGCCAGAATTGTTGGAAGTACTAAATGACACTTTTCAGAAACAAAGACTCCCTGAGTCAATGCAGGAAACGATAATTATAGTAATTCCAAAACAGGGTAAGGACCCAATGTTGCCTGAATCTTATCACAGACGTTAAGATATTGGCCCGGGTTCTCTTCATGCTATATTAACACTTTGATCCATGAGGACCAAACAGGCTTTATTCCAACTAGAGCAGCATCAAGAAATATTCGTAGACTTTTTTTAAATATGCAGCTCCCCATGGAAAATACGGGATCTAGAGCAATATTGTGTCTGGATGCCCAAAAAGCCTTTGATATGGGGGAGTGGGAATATTTATGAGCCGTATTGGAGGCTTTTGGTATAGGCCCGGGATTTTTAAAGTGGGTCAAAATGTTATATATTGAACCAAAAGCATGGGTTAATATTAACAATACATTATCAAGATCTTTCAATCTGTCTAGAGGAACAAGGCAGGGATGCCCTTTGTCCCCATTATTGTTCGCAATAGCAGTGGAACCTCTTGCCCTTGCGATTAGACAATCAGTGGAAATAGTCGGGTTTTCGATGAGCAGGAAGAGAGGATAAAGTAGCCCTCTATGCAGATGATGCTCTTATTTTCCTGGGGGATACCTCAAAGTCATTAGCAGAACTTATGAGCCTTATCTCCATATTTGGGTGAATATCGGGCTACCAGAGGAATTAAACCACGCGTCTCACATTCAAATTAAGCACACAGTGAAATGTAAAAGATTATATTAAACTGAATCTTAAACCTTTATTAGTGGAATTTAAGGATAAATGCTGAAGCTGGTGTAAACTACCACTGACAGTGATAGGTAGAGCAAATCTTGTTAAAATTATCTGGTCCCCAAGTTGGGACAAGAAGTCAAATGGCTGATACGGAAACAAGACCCTCTGGTAGTGAGGTAGAGGCTGAAGAGCCAATGGTGACCCAACAGGAAAAACATCTTCCCACTAAGGGGGAAATCGCAGAAATGTTTGCGAAACTGGAGGCCCCAATTAAAGAAGAGATCAGTACTGTGCATGAGAATATGAGCCACATTCTAAAAAGAGTGGAGGAAGCTGAAAATATCATGGATAAGCAAGAAGCAGAAATTAAAAAACTGAAACACCAGATGGAAGCGTTGCAGATTGAACAGAGAAATATAAGGTATAGAATGGAGGACCAAGAGAACCGTAGTAGAAGAAAGAACCTCCGGATTAAAGGCCTTCCGGAAGCGCAAGGTGAAAAGGAGAATCTACAGGATAAAATGGAGGCAATTTTCAAAGATCTGAGGAACCCTAATGATGTCTGCAGCAAATTGAAACTAGACAGGGTGCACAGGATCAGAAAACCTGCAGAAATTAGGGGAGATGTTCCGCGCGATGTTATAGTGCGATTCCACAACTACCTAGACAAAGAGCAGATTAGTTTCAATTTAAGGAAAAACCTGCAAGCAAAGTATGGGGAAACAACCTTACACATCTTCCAAGACCTGCAGAAACCCTGATCAGGAGAAGAATTTTGAAACCTCTACTTGCGACCTTAAAAACGCACGAGGTACAATACTCCTGGGGCTTCCCTGCCTGTTTAATCGGACGTAAGGTGGGCCGATCGGCTACGTTGAGATTCCCGGAGGAAACACAAAAATTTTGCCAATGCCTAGGAATTCCACCAATAGAGATTCCGGGTTTGTGGGAGAAAACTGCCAACCAGGAGCATACAGGGGAACTAATTACCTAGAATCCAATAATTTCTGCAAAAGAGTATCGGGGTCAAAATAGACAGAGGACTTAACAAGGATTTAATAAGGACAGAACTTAGGCAGTGCTCTGCCCTATCCTCTTTATTATTTCTTGGGCGGTGGGGGGATGGTGAGGGGTGGGGGTGGGGGGGGGGTGAATGCGGGAGGGCCGACCGGGATAGTCAATTCCTCATACCCAGGGGGAAGTCTTCGGGCTTGATTTATTCCCACACCGAGCTCCACCTCCGGGGGTTAACCGGGAGGCCGGGTGGAGTTAGAGGGCCACAGTTTGTTTTGGGCCTATGGGAGGCCAGCTTTTGCCCCCAATGCATGGGGATGGGGAAGGAGGGAAGGGGGGTAGGAGGGGATGGGTTTTGAGGGGGGAGGGGTCATGAGCTTGTACCACAAAGAAAAGGATATTAACGAGAATGTGAGAGGATGCCCAGTATAAAAATTATCTCCTATAATGTCCGGGGCTTGAACTCCCATGTAAATCGCTCTAATATCCTATGCGAATTGAAGTTTTTGAATGCCGATGTGGCGACGCTACAAGAGACACATCTAAGTATTAGTAAGAATCAAAAAAATTATTCTAGCGATTTCCCAGTTTGGTACTATGGTGACTCACCAATAAAAGGGGCCAGAGGAGTTGCCATAGGGTTTGCCAGGGAGACCAGATTTGAATTGGAGGAGGGGTTAGCCGACCCGGAGGGTCGGTTTCTCTTCCTAAATGGCAAAATCAATGGCCAGAAGTTCTCCTTGGCAAACATCTATGGGCCAAATAGAAACACTTATAGAAAAGTTTTAGGAATTTTGGCAAAATTTGAAGAATTTAAGACAGGAAAAGCTATTGTTGCAGGAGATTTCAATTTATGTTTGGACCCTGGAAGGGATAGCTCGTCACATGCCCGGGGGATGGGGGGAGCCTGGGCAGGTAAACTCAAAAAGAAGATGCAATTGCTTTAGCTTGTGGATGTATGGAGGATCCAGCATGGTGACATAAGGGACTATACCTTCTACTCCCCCGTGCATGTGACTTATTCGAGACATGACTTCTTCCTGGTTGAACATAGGCTGTTGAAGGAGGTCATCGAGGCAGCCATCGGCAACATGACGTTTTCTGATCATGCTCCAGTGAGTCTACAAATAAAAATAGGGGGTACTCATATTCAGGGCTCAGGGTGGAGATTGAATGAAGACCTGTTACAAGATAAAGATACCCTAAAAAGAATTAAGGAAGAGCTGGAGTGGTACTTTAAAATAAACATGCCTGGGGAGGTAAATGAGGCCACAGTTTGGGAGGCCCACAAAGTGTACATCAGGGGCATACTTATGATGATAGGAACGGGAAAAAAAAAGAGATGGAAAAAAGAAAGGTTAGCCCTGGTAAAAGAAATCCAAGATTTAGAGCAACAACATAAAACATCGGGAGGGAAGGAGACATGGATAAACTTACAAAAAAGAAGAGAAGAGCTGAGGGTTAGTACAGAACAGGAAATGCGGAAAATTTATAACCTGGTCAAAAAGGATAGATATATTAATGGAAACAAACCAGGCAAGCTCCTTGCCAGGGCCTTGAAAAAAAAGAAAATGAGTAATTTTATTGAAAGAATCAAGTCCAAATCGGGTGAAATTAAACATAAAACAAGCGACATCGCGAAAGCATTCAAAGATTTCTATAGTGAGCTATATGCAATTAATACAAATAACTCACACGAGGCAAATAGACGTAAGCGAGGGGATAACAACATTTTTTTGGAAGAGGCGAAATTAACAAAAATCACCGAAGAGGAAAAAGCCATATTAGAAACCCCTATAACTGAACAGGAACTTAAGAAAGCTCTACAGGATACTCCAAACGGGAAAAGCCCAGGACCCGATGGGTTGACTGTCCTTTATTATAAAAAATTTCAGGAAACATTGATCCCCATAATGTGCTCATACATGAATGGGATAGGGGAAAAGTGGGAGATGAGGAAGGAAGCACTAGAAGCAAGCATCGCCATCATTAGGAAAGAAGGAAAAGACAGCACTTTGTGTTCCAGCTATAGACCCATTTCTCTCCTTAATGTTGACACGAAGCTATTTGCAAAGATTTTGGCCGACAGGTTGAAGAAGATAATTAATGAGGTTGTCCACTCTGAACAAGTGGGCTTCGTGCCAGGCAGGGAAGGGAGAGATAATGGTATTAAAACGTTAATGGTGACCCAGATAATGAAGGACAGGGGAGCCCCAGGTCTACTCCTGTCAATGGACGCTGAAAAAGCTTTCAACAGGGTAGACTGGGGCTTCATGTGGGACACTCTCGAGGAGATTGGTATAGGTAATAACATGCTCAGAAGGATAAAAACTTTATACGCCTCCCCCACTGCAAGAGTCAAGGTGAACGGCACGCTTTCCGAACCTTTTAAGATGTATAACGGCACTAGACAGGGGTGCCCACTTTCCCCGCTGCTCTTCGTGCTGACGCTTGAACCTTTATTGGCTAGGATTAGACTCAGCCCGGATATCAGTGGGGTCAAAATTGAGGAAGAAGAGTATAAAATCGCCACTTTTGCGGATGACATCTTATTGTATGTCACCCACCCGAGGATTTCCCTCCCGAATCTATTAGAGACCATCAAGACTTATGGTAGATTATCAAACTTCCGGGTTAACTCAACTAAGTCAGAAATACTGGAAATAGTGGAAGATAAAGTAAAGGAGAAGGCATATCAAAAGAGTCTTCCATTTATGTGGGGGATAAAAGAGCTTAACTATTTAGGGGTTAAAATCTCCCCAGTGAAGGAGACTTTGTTCCAAGCCAATTATATGGCTCTTCTTAACGATATCAGGACTGATTTGCATAAATTCCCGCGCAACCAACTCTCATGGGGAGGCAGGATCAACTTACTCAAAATGTCAGTTCTCCCAAAAATTATCTATGAAATCCAAATGCTCCCAATCTCAATTTCACAGAATTTTTTGAATAAATTGCACACTTTGTTCCTAACGTTTATATGGAGGGGTAAAAAAACACGAATCAAGTATGCACAACTAGTCAATGATAAGAGGAAGGGGGGGCACCTGATATCAAAAAATACTATGTAGCAATAGTCATTTCACGTATTTTAGACTGGGTAAAAAATAATAAAGAAAAACAATGGGTGAAACTAGAGAGTGAAATAAGTGGGGTGGATTTGAGTAAAAATGTGTGGATACCACCACAGTTCAGAAAATTAAGCACTAAAACATTGGATATCACTAAACACGCGTTAAATGTATGGGATAAAATACATGATAAGGAGAAATGGGAGTATAACTCACCGTTAATTCGGCTCAAGGATACAGATTTCTTTTTCTTCCGGGGGAGGGAAGATTTGTTTGGGAGATGGATACTGAAGGAAGAGGCCCAATTAAAAGACATCATGAGTGAGGATAAGCTGTGTTCCTACCAGGAGTTAAAAGCAAAAGACAAATGGTTCACCATTGATAAGTGGAGGTACAGGCAGTTGAAACATTTTTTTGATACACTCCCGCAACCAACGAGGTCTATGGAAGATCTTCGCCCCCTTGAAAAAGCGCTTATGGGGAAAAAAGGGAGGGGGGAGTGTCTAGGAGTTATAGAATTTTGATTAAAATGGGAGAAGTAGAGCGCCCGATATTCCTTAGGAAGTGGGAGGAGGAGCTAGGAACTAAGATCAGCGATAGGGGGGTGGGGATGGTCCTGGGAAGAGTGAATGCTACCTCAGTAAACTGCAGGGTATCTGAGATGAATTATAGAATCCTGTCACGAATGTATATTACCCCTGATAGAGCACATAAAATTCGGAAAGAAATACCGCAATCATGTTGGAGGGGTTGCAAGGATATTGGGACAATGGCACATATATGGTGGCAGTGCCCGGAAATGAAAAAATACTGGGGGGAGATAAGGAGAATCATATTTGAGATCGCCAGTAGGAGGATTGCAGATGACCCTTGGGTGTGTTTACATCATGGGAGTAACATGCCCACAGAGAGGTATCTGAAATCACTGTTGCCGCACCTCCTTAATGCGGCTAAAAGTCTTATCCCTAGACACTGGTTGGATAGTAGGAGACCTACAATGCGGGAGTGGTTCAACAAAATTGAGGAAATTCACTGCCTGGAGTACCTGAGACATAGTGAAGGGACAGATATGGAAGAGTTTGAAGAGGTGTGGAGAGATTGGGTAAAATATAGGTCTTCCCCCCAAGCGGCTGAGGCGTGGGAGATAGAAATCCAAACTTTAGTTCGAGTTAGAAGTTACATACAAAAGGGTAAAAGAGCAGGAGGTAGAAAGCGAATGGTACAGGTCATGACCATTGCGGGAAGAGCTATGGGGGTAGGTTTGGGGGGGTGGGTGGGGGTTAATTCCTAAGAGTGGGGGGGGTAGGATTTAGGGGTATAAAATGTTTATTTTTGGGGGATATCTGTATTTTTGGCTGGCATTATTATTATCTAATAACTAGACGTTGAAAAAAGAGTAAGCCACCATGATGTGAAATTATTTAGGGATGAGATTAACTTGAAAGTTGAAACAATATCTCCCAAATAAATTCTTTGCTGATGTGGCAAAAAAAAAAAAAAAAAAGAAAGAAAAAAAAAATGAAAAAAAAAAATTATCTGGTCCCCACAATTGCTTTATGTGTTTAATCATTCTCCCGTATGGATTACAACATTTTGGTTTAGAAAAATAGAATCCCTCTTTAGAGAACTTATTTGGAAGAAAAAACAACCACATATAAAGTTAACAACATTGATGTTGAATAAATAAGCTGGTGAATTGGCGATGCCCCACCCGAAAAGTTACTTCTTATGCCCTGTACACATGATTGGACTTTCCGACGGAAAATGAGTGATCGGAGCTTGTTTTCGGAAATTCCGACCGTGTGTAGGCTCCATCGGACTTTATCCATCGGAATTTCCGACACACAAAGTTTGAGAGTTGGATCTAAAATTTTCCAACAACAAAATCCGTTTGTGTAAATTCCGATCGTGTGTAGACATTTCGGATGCACAAAGTGCCACGCATGCTCGGAATCAAGCAGAAGAGCAGCACTGACTATTGAACTTAATTTTTCGTCGTACGTGTTGTACGTCACCGCGTTCTTGACGTTCGGAATTTCTGACCAACTTTGTGTGACTGTGTGTATGCAAGAGTTTGAGCCAACAAGTTTGAGCCAACATCCGTCGGAAAAAATCCAATGGATTTTGTTGTCAGAATGTGCAATCGTGTGTACGAGGCATAAGCCTCACAAATACAACACTTTTTTGGATGGGCAGTAATCGCAGACTCTGACTCTATACAGAGCCTGCTATTATCAGTATCCTGATTACCCACTGATCTCCTTATTGGAGACAAGAAACCAATTGTCTAACAAAGGATTTATTACGGGTGAATTATTTGACAAGGTATGGCAAGAAATTAAAAAAATCACGGAGATAAAAGGTTATACGCTATACACCCCTATATGGAATAATAGTAGTTACGTGGAACTGATGAAACTGGAAGGGTTTGAGATATGGAGGCTCAAGGGACTAAGGTATATGACACAGTTATTCCAGGATGAAGTGAGAAAAAATTTATTGAACTAAGAAATGAATATAATATCCCAAACCAAAGATTCTTTCAATTTTTACAGCTTAGGCATGCATTACAAGCACAGGGCCGAATAACAGAATTGAAATCTAATAAATCACAGGTAATAGCCTTGCTGGAAAAGACAGAAAGGAAAAAGTAACATTTAAAGGAACAGTGGATATACCAGCAAGATCAGAATGGTCATGTGATATAGGGCCAATCTCAGATGAACACTTCGGTGACGTCGGCGCGCCGCCGCTGTTGATTCCATCTAGTATCCTACACGAGATGATGACTGTCGGACAGCGGGCAGCTGACGCTGCTCAGCTGTTTGGCGTCATCGTCTCCTATTGGCTGCCAGCGTGCCGTTGGTGGACGCCCATGATCACATTGGAGTACATATACTCCTTCCGATTCATTCCCAGCCCCCACACGCTGGTCATCCCCATGGCCGTTATGCACTCCCGAATAACATGACTCACACTTCCTTTTCTAGGTAATCCTTTCGGCTTCTTCCCCTATTTTTTGTCCTTCTCTCTTTCTTTTCTTTCTCCTTGGTATCCAATCCTCCCTTGACCTTACACTGTTCACACTTTTTGCCATTTTTTTTTTGTTTTTGTTTTTTTGTTTCTTGACTGACATCTGCATCCACAAACCTTGCTCACTACTCACACTAGTCACTTTCCTACATATATACACACATATATTTACTCACTATACATTCCCCCTTTCTCCCCCCCCTTTTTTTCAGATGGCCATCACGTGTATCACACCCAATCCCATATTCATGGGGATGTCTCTTCGGGGACTGTTGCCTGATATCGGACTTCCATCTGTGTACTCTGGGCCAGTCCACCTCAGCTCCCAACAGGCTGATGTTTTGCCGGTTGGCCCCCAGCCCTCCATGCCTATGTCCAACCTCATAGGAGCATCTGTAAGTAGCTTTTAGAATTGGGCTCTACCCCCCCTTTTCTCCTTTACTCTCCTCCTCCACATTCACACAGACTGAATATACAATTTCCCTAATATAGATGTTTTCTAATATAGATGTTTTTTAATATTTATAGACACCTACCTCATACTTGCTCCTGAAGAGTGGCGTTCGCCACGAAACGCGTCGAGCCAATAGATGCCCCCACGCTTATACCATACTATTATCATTTTGCTACTACATATACTAATTGGACTATACCAATTAACTATGACTATAATCATCTACCATGGAGACACACTACAGTGAATTTGGCTATCTACATTATGTATGGCATGAACCAACTAGGTTATTTTACTATGGGAATATGAGTCAACATTTGCCCCCCCCCTTTGTCTATAATTGCATCAGATTTCATTTTTATTCCTATTTTTCATCTAATTGGATTTTACCTATTAACTAAGATTACAATGGATTGTTATGGTGACCTGTTGTCTATGAAACTGTTTTTTACGATGTTTATAATATAAACCAATTTCGCTTTTACACTGTATTCTTGTTACATTTTATGTATAATGCAAGATTTGGTTTTCATAGATCTGGGCTTCTATAGTACCAATATGGATCTTATTACAATTTCTACTTTTGTAATAATCGTATATCATTAAACCATTTAATGCCAATTTATGTCATGTGATGCCTTTATTTAACGCTTTTGGTTCTGCTCTATATATTTTTTCTGGTACCTGCCATGTTCATGTTTGTGGTGTTGTCTCCTGGAGTGCATTTTTCATTTAAAGTCCCACTCTTGTCTCCTTTTGTTCAGATGAACAATGGGCATCAGCATTGTCGGTAACACCCCTGTCATCCCTGTCCCCAACACAAAATTTAACACACTTATTTATATTACACAGGGCTTACTATATACCAGAGAAATTATTTAAATGGAAACGTAGAGATACAGCTCAATGTCCCAGATGTAAAGGGAGCCAAGCTAACTTGATCCATATGCTATGGAGATGCCCCAAGCTCCACTGCTATTGGAATGAAGTGGTATTAATGATTAATAGTTCTTTTGGGACCGGGATGTCTCCAGAACCGAGGGGATGCCTTTTGGGTATCCTTGGACAAATGAGGAATCCCGGGGGAATATAGGATATCAATAACCAGGATCCTATTTCAGGCTCGTAAGCTTATAGCACAAAAGTGGACATCATCATGCCCACCTACAATAGCATAATGGAACATACAAACAAATGAAACCTTAGTTAAGGAAAAGTATATATTTCTACACAGAGGCTGCCCAGGGAATTTGGAAAAGATATAAGATGGCCTGACATCTTGGATGTATAAATTGATGGGAGAGTGGAGAGAGGGGGGAAGTTTTTTTTTCCTACTTCATCTCATCACGTGCCAGGATTGTATGTTGGGTGTATGTTATTTGTTATTTGTGATTTTTTTTTTGTATGAAAAAGTAATAATAAAGATGATTTGATTTAAAAAAAAGAGATGTTGCAGTAATTCCTAGATAACATTAGTGATTTCTGATTTATCACAAACATCTTTTATTTGGATTGGCAATGAGAACATCATCATATATTTTTTAACTAAATAGATATAAACCTTAACCAGATGACATTTTACTAAAGCAGACAATTTTGTAATATATAAGGCAACCTGGATTTTTTTAGGAATGAATGATTCTTAAAAGGTGTATGCCCACTGACACTGAGCAGTTAACGATTTAGTTAAAAAACATGTTTAAGCATGACAGTGTGCAGTTTAAATTGGAATGCAATGTTATAGTTATGTAGCACGGCCCCCTAGGGGACTGCTGAGAATTACCTGCTCATCTGCACGGCCATAACCAAGTGAACCTTCCAACCCACCTGACACTCTGGGTTAAGACATCCTTGCAGCACTGTGTGGCAATAATCAAACAACTCAAGGTAATTAGGTTGTAAAGATATTTTACTTGAACCAAATAAAAGTTACAAAGAGGAAGTAATAAATCTGCTGAGCTGTAAACAACAGCATTAACTCAGCAGAAGAATTCCTCCCAAAGGCACAAGACAGAATTTAACAACGACAATACTATATACATATATGTACACTTCCTTTAGATATAATGTCACCCCCTAGTGGATGTTTCTGTTAACTGCTTATACTGTCACACTATAGAAGCCTACACGCTATCCTAGGAAGGGAGAGTGGTTCTAAGGAGGAATAATATAGGGGCCTTTCTATAAGTATGGCAATAAAATCCTCATTGCAGATCTGATGTTCTTCAACGGCTAATTGGAGCTCGTTAACTGTAATCCATTTGGGTATAGTGAAAATGGTGGATTCCTCGCAATAAAGAAAGCTAAAGGTGTCTGAGCACAGTAATGCAGTAAAATGTCTGTGTAAAGTGTCTGAATATGATGGTGGTAAAGAATGGATAATGGTTGAGCAATTTGCCCTCTCACCAATGACCAGACCGTTCTGATGTCCTCTGAACAGGAATTTGTGTAGTGGCACTCGTGCAGTGGATCCCCTGTCTCGATCTCCCGACATGAAGCTGCCACACACATGGACGGGCAGGCGACTGAAGTGGGGCTAGGCCCCTCTGGCCACAGGTTGAAAGTACGACCCTGCGGGGTAGGCTGCGGCCTCTCTTTCTCTGTTGCGCAGAGAGGTCCGTCTTGCATCAGGCCCAGGTTGAAGAGAGCGTCCGCACGGGTTTGGGTTGCTTTTATAGCCACTCCCAGCAATCTTTCGATGACAGCAAAGAACTCTGGGATATGCAGTCCTGGCACATAATTGTGCAAAGCAATTATCTGACGAGGGAACTATTTATCCCACAATCCTTTTTATTGGGCACACAAATATGATGTCACTGGATACATTGAGCACTAGAGGGACAGGCAATACCCAGCAATGCTAGAAGGTACGGTGCTTTATGTTTGTAGTCCATACTGCTACAGATAAAATAAAAGCAGAAGGCAGTGGTAGCACACATTCTTTCTGTATTGTTCATGCCCAAATTTCCTGGGAGACATTGTGCTATCACATGAGCCCCTCAGAAGTATTGGAAGCCAGGTCAAGTTGAATAGTTTTATGCTATGTTATGGGGAACAACATAGGAACATTCCTAAGCAGTAAGCAACAAGATGTAACTTTTGTCTGCAATTTCTCCTGAGTTATAGCAGTGCACTTCCTGGTTTGTGAGTATGCCTAGAACCACTGAGTTGTATATCTGCGGTGTGAGATCTAAGGCATTGCTGCCTCTGCAAAAGCCCTTCTTCTACCGGTGTGGCAACCTCCACACAGAGACACAGAGCTCCATTATGGAAGCGGTATAGAGCATCTTAAAAAAATGCAGTAAAATACGGCTCAGCATTTTTCAAAACATTTTTTGCCATTCGCAAAAAAAAGCTACTAATATACAGCATGAGTTACAGTGGGGCAAAAATAGTTGAGGTATACCTATGATGACAATTACAGGCCATCTCTCATCTTTTTAAGTGGGAGAACTTGCACAATTGGTGGCTGACTAAATACTGTTTTGCCCCACTGTATTTTATGAAGTCATGCGGCATTTTAGTAGTGAAAGCATGCAGTAATTTAAAGTAATTGTAAAGGATTGTTTTTTTGTTTTTTTAATAACAAACATGTCATACTTACCTCCACTGTGCAGCTCGTTTTGCACAGAGTGGCCCCGAACATCCTCTTCTGGGGTCCCCTGGCGGCTCTCGCCGCTCCTCCCCACATCAGATAACCCTCTAGGAGAAGCGATCGCCCGAGGGGTTACCTTGCGGGTGCACTCCTGAGTCCAGCAATTGCATCCACAGACACGAATGCCGGACTCGGCCCCGCCCCCGGCACCGGCGCCATTGGATTTGATTGACAGCAGCAGGAGCCAATGGCTACGCTGCTTTCAATTTATCCAATCAAGAGCTGGGACCCCGTGGAGAGAGGGACAGCGCGTCCCAGACAAAGAGATGAAGGGCTCAGGTAAGTAAAACGTGGGGGGGGGGGGGGGCTGGTGACTGCCAGGAGTTTTTTCACCTTAATGCATAGGATGCATTAAGGTGAAAAAACACAAGGGTTTACAGCCCCTTTAACGTCTGGTGGTAGCTGACGTATTTATTTACAATAGTAAATACTGCAATGTTAAGGAGCAGACGTTGCCGGCGTCCTTAGCAACCAGGAACTGTCATGGTTATTAATGAGTGGGTGGCCGCTGCGTCCTTAACAACCGATGAGTCATCAGCTGCCAGAGGGGTTCCCTGCTGACAGCTGAATGTAAAAAAAAAAAAGAATTGCTCGCAATTTAAAATGAAGAAACATGGTATGGATTCTGGTATGGATTTTAAAGGGGAACCCCCAAGACAAAATGTAAAAAATGGCGTGGGGTCCCCCCAAAATCTAGGTCAGATCCAAGCATGCAGCCCGACAGGTCAGGAAAGGGGGTGGGGATGAGAGAGCACCCCCCCTCCTAAACCATAACAGGCTACATGCCCTCAACGTAAAGGGGTGCTTTGGGGCAGGAGGGGCTGTGCATGTTGTTGGGGACATCGGCCTCTTCCCGAAAACCATGGTCGGTGATTGTGGGCTCTGCGGGCAGGGGGTTTATTGGAATCTGGGGGCCCCCAGATCTCAGCCAGCCTATATGAATGAGTATAGGGTACATAGTACCCCTACTCATTTACCAAAAAAAAGTGTAATGTAAAAAAAAACTTAAAAAGTCCTTTATTGAAAAAAAAAATATCCCCCGGGTAGAACGATCATAAATTATGATGCCCGCTGCCACCGCCGACCCGAAGAAAAAAAAGCTCCACTCCTCACGCAGGCTTCCACTGTCTGACAACTCCGCCGCCTCCCACCACTAAAAAAAATAAGGAACAGTGCCATCTGGTGATGTCAATAGGCGGCCCCATGTGACATCCTCGAACCAGCATGCCCAGGATTGGTGATGTCACACGGGGGCGGGCTGCATGCTTGGATAAGGGGCTGATTTGGATTTTGGGGCGATCTCATGCCATTTTGTTAAATATTTTGGTGTGAGGGTTACCCTCAAAATCCTTTGGGTCTGGTATGGATTGGGGGGGACCACACAGCGTTTTTCTTTCTTTCCTGGTTGTTAAGGATGCCGTTGGATGCCGGCTCCTTAACAACCAGTACGCATTCCATAAATACCACATGCCAATCGATTAATACTTAATTTCCAAGTGCATTTAATTGTTTATTTCCTACTGTGAATTGAGTTTAACTGTCCATGTGGTATTTATCAAGCATTTTCAGCTTTTGCGGTAAATACCCCAGAACGATATAGTAAATTGACAGTTTCAGGATTGCATGTGGTATTTAGGGGAACAATGTCTGGACCCCTACATACCGCATGCAAGATGCTTTTGTGGATGGAGCCCACAGTGTACAACAAGGCATGGTAAGTCAATAATGGCATAAGATCAGCTGTGGAGAGATTACAGGCAATGTTATAGTCCGTTACATAGTACATAGTAGGTGAGGTTGAAAAAAGACACAAGTCCATCAAGTTCAACCTATGTGTGTGATTATATGTCAGTATTACATTGTATATCCCTGTTGCAGTCCTTCAGGTGCTTATCTAATAGTTTTTTTAAACTATCGATGCTCCCTGCTGAGACCACCGCCTGTGGAAGGGAATTCCACATCCTTGCTGCTCTTACAGTAAAGAACCCTCTACGTAGTCTAAGGTTAAACCTCTTTTCTTCTAATTTTAATGAGTGGCCACGTGTCTTGTTAAACTCCCTTCCGCAAAAAAGTTTTATCCCTATTGTGGGGTCACCAGTACGGTATTTATAAATTGAAATCATATCCCCTCAAGCGTCTCTTCTCCAGAGAGAATAAGTTCAGTGCTGGCAACCTTTCCTCATAACTAATATCCTCCAGACCCTTTATTAGCTTAGTTGCCCTTCTTTGTACTCGCTCCATTTCCAGTACATCCTTCCTGAGGACTGGTGCCCAGAACTGGACAGCATACTCCAGGTGCGGCCGGACCAGAGTTTTGTAGAGGGGGAGAATTATCGTTTTCATCTCTGGAGTTGATCCCCTTTTTAATGCATGCCAATACAGGAAGTCCCCGAGTTACGAACACAATAGGGACTGTAGGTTTGTTTGTAAGTCGAAGTTGTTCAACACTGCATTTGTAAGTGTAACTTCTGGTCGGAACACTGCATTTGTAAGTGTAATGTCCGCCTGTGCATGGATGTGGGATATTCCGGGCACTTGTTATGTTATCTGGGGCTCTTCTGTCCATGCAGTACATGTAGTACTGCAGTATGGGATGTGTCCGGAGGTATCCAGGACCAGCGTGGAGCACAAGTGGCCGGCATTTGAGGCAGTTCGTAAGTAGGAGTCGTTCGTAACTCATGTGTTCGTAACTCGGGGACTGCTTGTATTCTGTTTGCTTTGTTAGCAGCAGCTTGGCATTGCATGCCATTGCTGAGCCTATCATCTACTAGGACCCCCAGGTCCTTTTCCATCCTAGATTCCCCCAGAGGTTCTCCCCCCAGTGTATAGATTGCATTCATATTTTTGCAACCCAAATGCATTATTTTACATTTTTCTACATTAAATCTCATTTGCCATGTAGTTGCCCACCCCATTAATTTGTTCAAATCTTTTTGCAAGGTTTCCACATCCTGCGGAGAAGTTATTGCCCTGCTTAGCTTAGTATCGTCCACAAATACAGAGATTGAACTATTTACCCCATCCTCCAGGTCATTTATAAACAAAATAAATAGGATTGGTCTCAGCACAGAAACCTGGCGGACCCCACTACCCGCCACTGACCATTTCGAGTACTCCCCATTTATCACCACCCTTTGAACTCGCCCTTGTAGCCGGTTTTCTGCCTTTTTGTGTGCACAACTTCCTGTGTGCACTTCCCCATTTATATTTGGGGGCTGTGAGTACGGAGGATGTTTTATTTTCATGCAAGGCTCGCTTCCATGTAAAAAGCAATTTTTACATTATTTAATATTGTTTTATGCTATATATACACTGTATCTTTACATTTATTAGAATCACAGTAAATGAGTGTAGCACCCTCTAGCTAGTGTGCTAGATGTACATAGCTTCATTTGGTAGTGTAGGTAAATTGGCTTGGCTGAGAACCAGGCCTAGGTTGTGAATCTGGGTCAGGGTTTAGTGACTAAGGGGCTGGATGACTCATCTGACAGCTCTTTCTGGCACTTCCCCCTGGTCTGGAAGTTGGTAGAAACTTCCAGAACTGGAGGGTGGGAGTAAGGAGGGGCTGCTATGCATATTTATGAGGTCCTTGACCTATCCCTAGCAAAAAAGGTCTGGAAGGGGATAGGCCACCTCATAAATAAGTATGAGTCATGCCAGCAGGGGCAGTCGGGCGGAAGATGGAAACGGAGTGCTGAGGAGGCTGTCGTAGCCCTTGAGGGTTCCCCCTAGTCTGGGGGGGGGGGGGGTGACCTCAGGCCAGGAGCTCGGGTGCTGGAAGACACAGAGGAAACCCTTCCTGGAGGCACAGGAACAAGGAGAGAGGACAGTGGGAGCAGGTCAGCATGTCCGGGAGATCAACTGAGAGTCAGCTGGGGAGACTGGTGAGTGTCAGTCTGGAAGACTGTGTAGAGAGTGTTAGGCTGGAGGACTGTGGGAAGAAGTTAGCCTGGAGGGCTAGTGAAAGGGGCAGCTGCAGCCTGGTGGGTTGGCAGTGCCTGAAGAGGTGGTGCTGGGATTAGTATCCACAGAAGGAATGTAAGCTGGACACTGAACTTTTGCTACACATCCAAGGGGCCTCTGGTTCCTGTCTATAACAGGATATTGCTCTAATCTGACTGAGTTATTTGTTAGATCTTTACAGTGTGCCAGTTGGGTTTACTGTATATAGGACTGTATATTGGGAGAGTTGTCCCCGAAGTAGTTCTGAAGTCAAGTGGGCATCCCATAATCTCCAATCCCTATCCAAGTTATTATCCCTCAATAAATAAAAAAAACAAAGTCACGGAGTGTTCTCTGACTCTGAGTGCCTGTGGAAATTTGGTGTGCCTGGCTGTGCAGGGTGGGGAATACCAGTATACTTGTGGTTTCTTAGAGGGTGTGCTACATGAGAAACTGTTGGTCAGGTCACCTATAGAACATAAGAACATATTCCACTTTTAATAATTTTTATTAGAAAGATTTTAACAGAGAGTCACATATTTGTCACATTCACCGTTAAAAAGTTTACATAAAACATGAAAATTTTTGTGAAGAGGGGAAGGAAAAATGAAGGAAAATAAAATAAAAAAGGGTGGGTGGGGATAGCAAAAAAGCCGAAGAAGGGAGGCCCTTGTAAGGATTAAGGGAAGGGAGATGGGGACCTAGGGAGAAAAGGGAGGTTCTTGAATTTCCGACATACACTTCCCTACATTATTGTTTATAGAGAAGCACAACTACCATTTGAAAGTGGGGCGTAAGTGTAGTGGATCCATGCCGACCACAGTTTGAGAAGTTTTTTTGTGGGTATCTATGAGTAGTCTAGTTAGTTTTTCAAAGTTTTTTGACAAAGAATGAGTTCATGCATTCTTTAACTTCTGTAAAGTATACAAGTATACAAATTGTTTTCTCCATGCTTTAGATATAGTTTGTTTGCCTAAAAGCATGAATGTTATTACCTTAAATTGAAATTGGTGAGAGAGGAAGTTTTGAGGTTCAGAAGCAGAAGCCAAGGGTAGGAATTTAGGAATATGATATTTGAATAGGGTGTGTAAAAGTTTGAATGTTTTAGTCACAATACAACACGTTCCAAGGTATAAACCAGTACTGAGGATCTTGTTGATGCAAAATTAGAAAACAATAATCAGACTTAACTGATTATTGTTACTTTTGATCAGATAAAGACCCAATTCACATACAATACAAACAAGAAAACATAACAGGAATATGGACATTTTCCTCTGAGCCAAATGTTATGCTATTAATTACACCATCGTGCACAGATTTGCTCTGTTAATGACCATCCGAACGGTGAGATTTACTCGCCTGTTTCGATGCATTCTGCACATTTTACGAGCGTAGTTCACAGAAAACCCACTGAAAGGCTGCTCGACGCTTTCATGAATCAGTCCTTTTGCATGCCATTGAAGCCCTCATAAAATTAGTGCGCTTCATATGCTAGCAATTATTGGGCCGCTTTAGAAAAGCATTACACACTGTTTGCATTGGGGTTTTTTAGAGGCACGTTACCCATAAAAAAGTGTGGAATTCACCCAAGCCCTGTGCCACAGCTTGAAACTCATTAAACCTTTCTGAACAGGGGCTGACGTCAAAATTATGCATCTCAGCAAGGGAGAGCTGGAAGACAGGCCTTTCCTGCTTGATGGCTGGGCATCTCAGACTTACTTTACATTTACAGGGCACAAGGGTATAGCTCCTTATATATATATATGTATATGTTTTATACCTATACAGTGCATATTATTTACTACCTCGCTTTATAGAGGAAACGTTAAGCCACTCCTGTTTGTTACCTAATTCTATTTCCAGATGCTCTCTAGTTTTGATTTGGCAGAACACAAAGCATTTTGAGTCATAGTTTTATTTTCGCTTCCATTTAAACTGTTAGCAGTGCAATACATGATGTAGCTAATACAAGTATATGGTGCCCTTTAACTAGTGAGGCTCCCTATGTGAAGCCAGTGTTGTATGTATTAAAAATGATAATGTTTGAACTGAAAAATTACTGCACATTATTGAAATGGTGGAGTTAATTTCTAAAGGGGTAGAACACGTTCACATGCCAAAGTGAAGTTTCTTTTAATTTAGTTTTTGTTTTTTTTTCACATTCAAAAGGTTTATTGAAACTTATTGTGATATTAATTTAGTTAATGAGTTTAATTAGTAAACATGTGCATTCGTTTTCGTCCGAATGCATTTTCGTCCGAATTTAAGGTATTTTCGTTATCGTTTTAACAAACGATAACGAAAGTGCAGAATCCGAAAAACGAAAGATCCGACATAAACAAATGCTTTATTTTTGTTTTCGTTGCTACAACAGTTCGATATAGATAGGAGATTCGACATGATGATGAGAATAACAATCTGTGTCCATCAAATCTGTGGTCGAATGTGCCTAACCTTAACTCTATTAGTCCAACATTTTTCTACATAGAGAGAAAAGATTCGACATAGAGAGAAAAGATTTGACATAGAGAGAAAAGATTCGACGTAGGGGAGAAAAGATAAATAAAAATAATGATGACGATGAATGTTATTGGCTGATTGTAACCAAAGAGGAGGAGCAGTAAAATAGCTAGAACTAAGTACACCCATACTTTGGCTTATGGTGTCTGTTGAAAGTTCTAAGAAGATTTGACGGAGCAGGTAAACTATACGGCGTCGTACAGTTTAGCTGCTCCGTCGAATCTTCTTTGAACATTCGACAGACACCATAAGCCTTCAATGACAGATTCAACCTTAATTTGGATTTTCGGACTAATGCAATTTTTAACGAAAAACTAAATAAGTAAAAACGAATTTCAGGTATAACTAAATAAATGTATTTTTCGGACGAAAACAAAATTCCGAAACGAAATATTTCAGTGTGCACATGTCTATTAATTAGTCAACTTTGCAGATAAGGTGCAATCATATGTGAGAAAAATTCAAACAAAATAAAAAGGGTTTTTGCATGCTTCTGATTGCATGCGCTTCTACTAAGGAGGCTCTTGCCTTGGAGCGGCTCTGCAGCTTACGCATTTATTTGTAAATGTATGCTAACTAAACCGCTGTTTTTAACGCAAACTGTTAGACAGGATAATTTGGTTGTTAGCAGATTGGCTGGTGAGTTGTTTGTTACTGATGTAATATTGGTGAGGCGACACACTGGACACCTTTTCTGCCATTGTACAATGTGTTGGGTGTCCAGTGTGCCCCTGTGCCTTTAAGGAGGGGTGGGCTACCTCCAGACTCACCTGCCCTCCATCTATCCATTAGAATGCGCTTCTACTATGGAGGCTCTTATAAATTTACAAGAGTTAGGACTGCAGAAATATTGGGGTGCCTTGGAGCAGCTCTGCAGCTTACGCATGTATTTGCAAATGTGTGCTAACTAAACCCCTGTTTTCAACGCAAACTGTTAGACAGGGTAATTTGGTTAATAGCAGATTGGCTGGCGAGTTGAGCTGACAATTTTCTTTAGTTTTGTTTTGCATGCGTTGCCCTTCCATGTGCTCCTTGCTATAAAGACCAGTTATAGGTGAGGGCAGTGGACAGTTATTTGTTATTATTGCTTGTGCTGCCTTATCTTGTGTGTTTGTGGGTTTTCCTCTGGGGTCCATCTTCCCCTGTGTGATATAAAGGGAAGAAGCCCGGATCGGGCAGGGGGGGGGATCTGAGAACAAGCGGGGGAAATCTAGAACAGGCCAGGGATGCCTTACTTGGAAGCTCAGAACTGTGCCTTAAGAAGCTTGCTGGTCAGCCTGGTACATCAACCCATTGGAATGCTCCCAAAGACATAAACTTGTTTGCTGAAGCTATCTCCAATTCAGACTCTTCCTAAAGATGCTACACCTGTACAGGTAAGCTGGGGCAGACACAGTTATGCCCTGTACACACGATAGGATTTTCCAATGGAAAATGTGTGATAGGACCTTGTTGTCGGAAATTCCGACAGTGTGTAGGCTCCATCACACATTTTCCATAGGAATTTCCGACACACAAAGTTTGAGAGCTTGCTATAAGATTTTCCGACAACAAAATCCGTTGTCGGAAATTCCGATCGTGTGTAGACAGTTCCGACGCACAAAGTGCCATGCATGCTCGGAATCAAGCAGAAGAGCAGCACTGGCTATTGAATTTCATTTTTCTCGTCTCGTCGTACGTGTTGTACATCACCGCGTTCCTGACTTTCGGAATTTCCGACCAACTTTGTGTGACCGTGTGTATGCAAGACAAGTTTGAGCCAACATCCGTGGGAAAAAATCCATGGATTTTGTTGTCGGAATGTCCGATTAATGTCCGACCATGTGTACAGGGCATAAGGTTTAGTTAGAGAAAGGACATTGCTGCATGTTATACATGCTCTGACAAAAAATTAGTAAAGTTGCTTCTTCTGCTCAAAACCTGGTCTGAAGTTACTCAAGAGGTGCATGTGGGGTCCTGCCATCTCTCAAATGAACCAGGGTCTGAAATAGCACATAGGGGTCTGTGAAACATTGCTACAACAAAAGATCAACTTGCAAGGAAGTTGCTATGGGGACAGGTCCTCCAGTAGTGAGGGGCTTCGGAGTTCAGCTCCCTCCCTAGCTGTCTGTCTCCGTTGGTCACCAGGAGCGGATTAGCGATACGAAGATCTAATACCTAATCACTTGGTACGAAATGAGAAGGGTTAAGTAGAACATGCTGCATGAGGTCTGCACTATGTCCTCAGCGGGACCCCATTCTGTTACTGGGAGTGAGGTATCAGAGGTACGCTGACTGGTGGAGTGGGCATAAGCTCTGAATGTCCCTCCTTGGGGACTGCCTTAATGTTTGATCTACACATGTCAGTGGCCCCCGCCTAGTCCCAGGCACTGGTGGGCACACCTTCGGGCAAGGTGTTACCCCTGTGCTAGGATTGAGCCCGTTCATCGTCTATCATAGCCCAAAGAACACACCCAGGGGTAGGCCTCTTGTGTGACCCACACTTGGAGCTCAGCAAGTTAATGGGGAATGTGGAGGACGTGTCACTCGCCTGCCCTACAAACAGCTTTCATTAAAATGGTTCCTGATGATCCTGCCATGGGAGGTTCTTGTTTAGGCACTTTCTGTTACTGGGAGAAAACCCTGTGTCCTTTTCCCACAATTGTGCCCCTTTTACACTGACCTCTGGTGGACAGTAACAGTGGTTGTTTCAACCAACATTATCCAGGCACGGTCCACTGTTGTCGCCATTATGAAACCTGCCCTGTGAAACTCCATACAGCCATCACTCAAGTTCATGTATATAGAGAGAAGATGACTGTTAAGAGGCTGCAGGAGATCAGCAGTACTAAGATGAAACAAGCAATTAAACAAAAGGGGGGAAAAGTACTTACCGGTAATTGAAAAACAGAATCGCAATTATTTATGATGTGCTATGCGTTATGAAACAAAATGTCATTCAATTAGGGTTTACATGTACTTTAAATGACTTAGATGGCAGCTTTATATTTTGCAGTGTATCCTCTTATATTTTCAAACTCTAGTGTCTATTAATGGATTTTAAAATGTTAAAGAATTTTATTTTTTCTGACTTCTATTTGATAGCACGGTAAACAAATAATTTTTCTCTTCTTCCTGACTTTCCCCACACATTACACATATCTATCATAATGGCTTATTTCACATAGGAGTAGATGCCAGCGGTCCCATATTTGCTGGGACAGTCCTGTAAGTTGGAATTCCTTCCTGATGACGTTGTGTCCCAGGGGTCATAGTGCCAACCTTGCCACACTGTGCATGCGCAATTACTCAATTAGTCATTAATTACGGTGTTGGGGGTCCGTGAATAGGCCTTCCCAGAATAATTAGAGGTGGGGTGTGGATGAGCCACTCCAGTAAGCAGGCCAGATCTGGTTGTGACCACCCGGTCAATCACTAGGTGTGAGACAGGCAGTGGGCCGGATTATTTGTGTCTTGAGGACTGCGACTGAAATTTGGTAAGTATGAATTTGCTACCTTTTTAAATATCAAATGTGCTGTGGTTGAATGAGATTACCAAGTCAGATGTGATGGATTCTATTCTAAAGGTATATGTTTGCTATATTCAGAGATGGCTTTTACAGGTCTAAATGAAGTGAGGTGCAGAATGGAGGGGACACTAGGGAGGGGAAGAAGAGGATTGCTGCTCACTCCTTAGAAGTTAGAGCAAAAAAGGAAGGTTTCCCCACATTGGGGTTTTTAGGCAGCACAAAAACAAATGTAGTCAATATTGTATGAAAAAATATAACACTTTTATTGGATAATAATATATATATCATCAGAGTTAAAAACAATGAGCTCCAGTGGGAATTATCTAAAAGAATGATTTGACTGAACATACAAATGCAGACATTTGTTCATAGCAATATTTATGTCATGAACATTAAACCTGACGCGTTTCAACCCCTATGATTGGGGTCTTCTTCAGAGGATCGGTCTGCTGGGAAGAACATGAAAGTAAAATTGATATACATATACATGTTCTATTCATAAAAATATATAACATGAGCTACATTGATTGTGCAGTACATCAGTACAGTATAGTTACCAAGTAAGAGTATGTCCAACGAAAAACATAAATTCCCACATAGAGGTCCCTTTAAAATTTAAAGTGCTTTTTCCTCTTCTCCAGAGGGGGATTCCAACCTCCTCTACCGCCGCCACAGCCCAGACCAGGATGGTGAGAGACAACGTGGCTTACGAGAGGCCACACTTTTGAGCACCGCTCGCCAGAGAGGACAACCAACCGGAGAGCACCAAATTACCTGTGATGAAGATTGGCAAGGGAAGAGTAATAACTAAGAGACCCATATAAAGATAATTAGGTTTGATCTATGGGCTAAAGGAGCCTCTAAGATATCAAAGACATTATAGGTATGATATATATGGCCCAAACCCGCAGGGGAGTTCTGAACCATATTTTTAGGTATATGTTTAGAAGAGATTACCATATAAAGGAACAAATGTGGTAAGGGCAATAGATATTGTGCCTGTACTAGAAAAAGAAATAGTAGTGGCAAAGTAAGAAAAATAAGAGAGAGGGAGTGAGACAGTGAGGTGAGACCATGTGTGCAGGTGTGGTGATACGTAAGAAAGGAGTATGTGAGGTGCAAATGAGTGCCAGTGAGTGGAAAAGGGAAGAGAGGATGAGGAAAAAAGGGGGGGGGGAGGGGATGGGGGGAAGAAGGAGGGGGGAAGGGGAGGGGAGAAAGGGGGGGGAAGAAGAGGGGGGAGGGGGGGGAAAGGGGAGGAAGGGGAAGAAAAGGAGGATGTGAGAGAATGGTGATGTAAACAAACTAATGTATTATCATTACCTCAAAAAGGTGCTAAATGGCACATGTGGATGCATCAAGTTGTCCCATATATCTAAACTGTTGCCTATTGGCCAACGCGAGATTGGTCATAGGTTGTATAGGACTCAGGTGATGGTATCCAAAAGCTGAGTCAACCAGTCTAGAAGTAAGCAAAGTATATAATTGTAAGGGGTATAATCACATATATTATAAGTGGTCAAAAAATATATTATCAGTCATAGGGGTCGGTGACCCCAATTATTTGGGGCAACACGATGCTATATACCACATGGCTAAAACCTAATTATCTTTATATGGGTCTCTTAGTTATTACTCTTCCCTTGCCAATCTTCATCACAGGTAATTTGGTGCTCTCCGGTTGGTTGTCCTCTCTGGCGAGCGGTGCTCAAAAGTGTGGCCTCTCGTAAGCCACGTTGTCTCTCACCATCCTGGTCTGGGCTGTGGCGGCGGTAGAGGAGGTTGGAATCCCCCTCTGGAGAAGAGGAAAAAGCACTTTAAATTTTAAAGGGACCTCTATGTGGGAATTTATGTTTTTCGTTGGACATACTCTTACTTGGTAACTATACTGTACTGATGTACTGCACAATCAATGTAGCTCATGTTATATATTTTTATGAATAGAACATGTATATGTATATCAATTTTACTTTCATGTTCTTCCCAGCAGACCGATCCTCTGAAGAAGACCCCAATCATAGGGGTTGAAACGCGTCAGGTTTAATGTTCATGACATAAATAATGCTATGAACAAATGTCTGCTTTTGTATGTTCAGTCAAATCATTCTTTTAGATAATTCCCACTGGAGCTCATTGTTTTTATCTCTGATGATATATATATTATTATCCAATAAAAGTGTTATATTTTTTCATACAATATTGACTACATTTGTTTTTGTGCTGCCTAAAAACCCCAATGTGGGGAAACCTTCCTTTTTTGCTCTAAATGAAGTGAGGTGCAACCCCATGAACACAGAAGCATGCACTAAGCTGTTCGGCATAGGTCACGCTTTTAGACTATTGGAGATCAAGAGATGTTTGACAGGGTCATAAATCTGCACAAAGCGCTATCTTTAAATGCTCCTGTAGACCTAGTATTAATTAAAAGCAATAGCCTCTGTAATTCTAAAGTCTGTCAGCCAGCTTGCATATCTTTTCAAACCAGACATCTATCTCAATTTCTGCAGAAAAATTAATATGGAAGATCTTTCAAACTTTGTGTAAAATTGTTTTTCCTAGTATACATAAACATACTCTATAGAGGGCTGGGCGCGGTCTTGTGAAGGAAGATCTGTCTGCTTTCGCTTTTCCTCTTTTACCGACATAGAGAGTACAGTGACATGAATCCTGTCTCCATCTACAGGCCCCTTCTACATTATGTTATTATTATTATTATTTTATAGATTTTTTTAAATGTTTTTAAAATGTGCATGCTTTTCGATACAAGATGGTTGAGTGAACCCTGCTCATTATAGCTTACAATCTAAAAGGGAAGGGCAAGTGATACAATAGGTAAAAACTGTGCAGGATGTGGCCATATATAAAGTAAAAGTACAGTTCATTAGGTGGAAGTGGGATAGACTTCCCTGAACAGATGAGTTTTCAATGAACGCCTAAAGGTGAACAGTGTAGGAGATAGCTGGACCGATTGGGGTAGGCAGTTCTGGAGAGATCCTGGTGGTGAGCATGGGAGGGGTGATTTAGAGTGCAGGAGGTTTGTGAAGGAACAAAGGGGATGGTTGGGTTTTGAGATGAGATTGGTGCTGTTGTTGGGGGCAGAGTTGTGGATGGCTTTGTATGTTGTTGTATGAATCTGGCAGCAGCATTCATGGCAGATTGAAATAGATATAGCTTGTGTACAGTAAAGGTAGACCAACGAGGAGGGAGTTGCAATAGTCAAAGCGAGAAATAACAAGGGAGCGTATTAGTAATTGCTGATGTCATTGGTTAAGAAAGGGCAGGTTTTAGAGATGTTTCAGAGGGTAAGGTGGCAAGATTTGGGAAATTATTGGATTTGAGGCTGAAAGGAGAGGTCAGAGTTCAGCATTACACCCAGTGCCCTGGCATGAGGGTCTGGTATGAGTGCTATTGATCTAAATCACAGGCGCCAAACTGGCAGCCCTCCAGATGTTACAGAGCTACAAGTCCCTGAGGCATTGCAAGGCTGACAGTTACAAGCATGACTTCCACAGGCATGATGGGACTTGTAGTTTTGCAACAGCTGGAGGCTATCAACTGACCCAGGAAGGAGGTGTAGATTGAGAATAAAAGGGGTCTGAGGACAGAGCCTTGTGGGACTCCTACTGAAAGAGGAGAGGAGGAGGTAATGTTGTAGGTGACACTGAAGGTGAGATTGGTGGGAGGAGAACCAGCAAAGAACAGACTCTCTAAGGACAAGGCAGTGAAGGTTTTTTAGGAGGAGTTGGTGGTAAACTATATCAAAGGCAAAAGAAACTTCTAAGAATATGACTACAGAGTTTTGACCATGACCAGGGTAGATAAGATGTACACCACTAAAATGACTGCCACCATCTATCATACTCCAACCTTAAACTTCCACTTAAGCTTACCTATAATTAACGAGAGCACACTTGAATTGGAGTATAACTGGCCATAGCAGCCTTTTATTCACAAATATAAAATATATAACATTTTAACCGTAACAAAAAACCTCAAGTATCAGTTGCTCCCCCCGGTGGTCTTTGACGGCACTTCCCAACATAACTCTGTTCCGCTTCTTCACTGCCTTTTACAGTACTAGGCCTCCGGCCGTGATAACACCAGCCTGGAGACAACCCGTTACCCGCAGTGCCACCATTACCATCTTCAGCTAACCCGTGTTAACTGCACACACCAAGGGGGCCCACACCACTGATGAGTCCCTCACACTTCCATCTCATAAGTTAGTTACCACCATCAAAGACCACCACTGCCACAGCTAACAAGGGTGACCCCCTTACTCTTGGGAGCCCCTCCACACTCTCAGTGCCCTCTGTATCCCCTCCTCCAGCCTCAAGGACAACAGATCAATCCCCACCTCGGACAGGTGAACCCTGTCCCTTCGGAGGTAGAGCCCAACATCCTTCTCCAACTCCCTACGGCGGATCACCAAACCCCCGTTACGAATCACGAATTGGCCCACCCTTTTGTTAACCTTAATACAGGCTTTATTTAAGCGGTCCACAGACCTCGCCTACCTCCAAGTCGTCCTGGCCACAATATCGGACCAAATGACCAACATACTAGTGAAGGAAGTCCTCAAGTGTAAGAAGTCAATCTTAACATCCTTGATGAGCTCCCGGATGGGACAACCCGCCAAGTCATTACCACCGACATGGAGTACCAACACATAAGACGGCCTGTCCAGATGCGCAAAATGCTGCACCTCTGGCAAAACCCTAGCCCACAGCATTCCCGGCCTTACCAACCAGCGGATACATGCCTCCTCCCGGGGAATCCCCAATTGCCTGCCATTAGGTCTAATGTCTGCTCGCCTGGCCCCAAAAACACGTAAGAGTGGTCAAATATCCAGACAAGGCACATCTGGATTCCACCTGAAAGAAAGGAAGAAAGACCACAGATAACCAAGGCAACATAACAGCTACTCACCCCACTCCACAACCATTATACAAGCCCGTTAATCACCACCTAAGTACCACACTCCTCCAATTTAAGTTCAATATCAGTGGGCTGAGCTCTACTTGACCCCCAAGTGCGGTCGAATATAGGTACGGAATCTCCGTGAGTCCCAACGTCCGATCCGCTTAACTGCAGCCTTGTGCAACCCACATCGTGCGGCCTCTGTGGCTGCCCCAATGCGGAAGTGTGAAGCATACTATGTGCAATCCAAATCAGCTGCCTTCAGTCATTTTTTGAAAACTGACACGAACTGGAACTTAGACAAGGGGGACCCGTCTGTGTGCATTAGGACACCTCGTATGCCGATGTGCATACCATACCCAACTGAACCAATAGAGCCCGAAGGTTGCCAAAAGTCACCGGCCTACTGACATCCCTGCGTTTTTATGTCCGACGATAGCCTTTCATCACTTCATCAAACCCAAAAATCTTTCGTATAATATCTACCCCACCCTGTAATCTAAACTAGAATGCCAGACCTGCGAGCTTGCGGTCCATAGCTGAAACCGACACCCCTTGCTCCAGATTCCTGGAAACAAAATAGATGACTAATAACCTTACCTCCGCACCACCTGGATCCACTCCGACCTGCCTGACCAACGCCCACCATTCGTTCCAAACCTTCTCGTAAGCCCCCCATGTGGACACACTCACCGATCTCCTTATCCATCCCGCAAGGACTCCAAGATGATCGACCACAGCCATCAGGGACACGGAACCCCCTGTCGTTCTGCCGTCGCGGCCAGCTCCCGAAACTTGTCCCACTGAAAGCGAGACAAGGCGTCAGCCAACGTGTTATCCACAAAAAGATATTCAGCTGTAGGCAACGCAGCACCAAGTGCCGCAGGACAGGCTGTGACGATGCTGAGATGCGGTTAATGACCCGTACCACTCCCAGATTGTTACAATTCAATCTCACCTTCAAATCCCTGAACGACTCACCCCATATCTCCATTGCCAGCACCACAGGAAACAGCTCCAGCAGAACCATATTTTTCTGGAAGCCGGCCTCCACCCAAGCACTGAGCCAGGGCTCGGTGCTCCATTGCCCCTGGTAGAACACCCTGTACCCAGTAGACCCAGCCGAGTCAGTGAACAGATCCAGAATAAAATTACTCACGGGGCCGGACATCCACAACGATCTACCATTGTAGTTTGACAAGAAGGTATCCCACACCTTCAAGTCCTCCCGATGTTCCCAGGTGATACGAATGAAATGGGTGGGGGGCCTAACCCCCGCGGTGGCAGCCGACAGCCGTCGGCAGAACACCTTGCCCATGGGAATGATGCAACATGCAAAATTCAATTTTCCTAGTAAGGACTGCAGCTTCCTATGCTGAATCTTCCATAGCCCCAGGATCACCTGAATCTCCCCTTTAAGAGCCACCAGCTTCCCCTCCGGTGATCGACACTCCATAGCTGCTGAGTCGATGACTATGCCCAAGAAGCTGAGAGCGGTGGTCGGGCCCTCCGTCTTATCGCCCGCCAGCGGAATACCGAATGCACCCGCCATATGCTGCAAGGTGGATAACAGTACCGCACACACATTTGACGACGGGGGACCTACGCACAGGAAGTCATCCAGATAAGGAATTATGTAATTCAGTCCCGAAACGTCCAGAACCACCCATTCCACAAAGGAGCTGAATGCACCGAAAAACGCGCATGAAATGCAGCAGCCAAAAGGAAGGCAGCGATCGATATAGAACTCCCCCTGCCAGCAGCATTCTAACAACCAAAAACTGTCAGAATGGACCGGGAGCAGGCGGAAAGTCAATTCGATGTCAGCTTTCGCCAACAGCGCGCCCTTACCACAGCAGCGCAGCCAACCCACAGCTGCATCAAAGGACGTGTACGACACCGTGCAAGCGTCCGGATCGATCGCATCATTGACCGAACCCCCTTTTGGGAATGACAAATGGTGTATCAGCCAAAACTTATTCGGCTCCTTCTTGGGTTGGGTACCACTCCCAGAGGGGAAATCACCAACTCAAGCATAGAACGCTCCCGAAAGGGCCCGGCCATGCGACCCAGAGCTACTTCCTTCCCCAATTTTTCCCCAACCACCCCGGGGTGAAGCAATCCCGAGCGCAAACTCTTAGCAAATGGCGGGATGGCAGACAAGGAGCTAGGGATTCTGAAACCCTCTGAGAATCCCTCCCGCAACAGCCGGGTGGCCGTCCGGTCCAGATACCTATTTAGGAAAGGTTGCATCCTTTCCCCCCTGACTGGTGTCCTCCCTTTTGTTACCAAACTCTCCGGGGTGACCCTTGCCCTTTTTAAAACAACGGGATCTGGGATGAGATCCACCGCAACCAGAGCTCTCATGTTTAAAGCGACAGGCACCCCCAAACTTACAGGTTCCTTCATTATATTGCCAGCAGACACCCCATTTTTTGGCAGCCTGCTTTCTGGGGGAAGTTGAACCACCGCCTCCCCCTGGAAAAAACTGGTTTGGGGCCTGCGCCGAAGACATAAGCTTCATCCAGAGGCTAATATCCTTATGGTCCCAGCACAAGGACGGACTGACCGCCCTGCACACCCGTAAATTCTGTGGGCCTCCCCCACCGCATCCATGTAGCAGAATATCGCCGAACAATGTTCGGGATTCTTTTCACCTATCTCACTCACCATAATAGTGAACGCTTGCAGCCAGTTTGAAAACGTGCGCAGAATTAGCCTGTAACGCCATTTTTCCTCTTCCTCCTTCTTGCTATCATCAGACTTAACCCTATCCAGGTTAAACTTTTCCAGGGGCAAGAGAGAAATTTTTTTCTCATACTCAACCTTCACGATCTTCTCCCTGACCTCTGGCTTCAAGTGCGACCCCAGCGGCCCCTCAAAGCAGACGTACACTTCGCATTTTTCCGCATCTGCAATGCGAACCACATCCGTCTTACCCCCACCATCCTGTGATGTACCCGCTTTTTCCCCCGCCACTGTCGCCACCGTAGGAGATGGGGAAGACCCTGGCACCAGCGGGCGCTGCAGCCACCATAAAAGATGGGGGGGCAACCTGGTAGCCAAAGGGGGGTCCATCACTGGGCGGCGCCCACGCCGCAGCTTGCGGAGCCCGCCCGCTCGCACCCGGTGCAAACTGCTTTACTAGGTCCCGCAAGCCCCCCAACAACACCTGTAATTGCACATTGGACCCCCCAAAGGCAGACACAGGGCCCGCCGCCCGGGGGTCCCCTGCTGCGGCCACTAGAGACTGTGGCCCACCTACTGCAGCCCCCGTCCCCAGTACAGCCGCTACTTCCAACAACCCCTGCAATGCATATGTAAGTGACACAGATGACACACAAGATGACTTACCGGGCCGATCAGGGGGTATCCCCGCCGCCGCTGATCCCGAATCCACTGGTGTTCCTGCCTTTCGTCAGCCTCCCGTCACTGACTCCACCCCCCGACTTCGCCGTCCTCTTACCAGGGGCTCCGGACACCGCACTGCTGGGCTGCCCGCTCCTCCTAGCAGGAGAGCACCTCCGTAATGCGAGGCCACCAGCCGGGGATGGGGTAGGCCCGGTGGCCGTCAAGACACCCCCCCTTGCTGAAGTATCAGAGGAGGGGGTGTCCATTGGGTCCCGCTGACCTCGCCAAGCGGGCAGGGGAGAGGACCTTGCACTGCTAGTTCCTTTTCAATCCTCTCGCTCCAGGCCTCTCTTTAGTTTTAGAAGTTAGCACGTTGCTAGTGAGTTACAGAAGGGCAGATTCTGTGGAATGCTGTTGGTAAAAGCCAGACTAAAAGGGGCCGAGAAAGGTTGTTATCAGACGGTTGTAGACTAGGCGTTCTAGAAGTTTGAAGGTAAACAGGATCAAGAAGGCGGGTTGTTCAGGCTGGTGGGGTCCAGTGACATTGTATTATTTTGAGGGGTGGGAAAGATGCCGGTAGAGAGGAAGAGATTTAAGTTGTAAATTAGGGAGCATAGAATAGAACAAGAGGGTGAACGGAGTTGTTGTGATGGTTTGGGGTGCATGGGGCTTGTGTTTAAGTGGGTGACAGAAGAGAGTTTAGCCACCTCTTCTTGGTAACAAGGTCAAAAGAGGAAAGTATTGAATGTGGTTGTCGACATATGTTAGGTAGAGGAAATTGCTTCAGTCTTGTTTCTGAAATTCTTGGCAATGTTCTGGGCAATAAATGAGTTAGTGAATGGAGGTAGAGAGAAAGAGGTAGAAAAGAGTTAACAAGGATTGGAAGGGGGGTGTTAACAAGACAGGGATAGTATCTTAGAAGTGCAGATTTAGTTACACCGTGATTTCTTGAGAGGGCGGCTTTGTCCTTTGAGACTTCTGGTATAATCTGTTTGCCAAGTTCATAGCAGTCAAGGCCCAACTCTGTGTGTAGTAAGGGTATTGAGTGTGTCCAGCAGTGGCGGCCCTTGCACTATGGGCGCACGGGCTCCACCCCCCCCCCATCCACGCGCCGGGCCCCTTTCAGGACACCGGATGTATGGATTCCTATGGCAGGGGTGGGAGGGGGTGGTACTTTTTGAAGCAACTGGTTAGAGCCAGAGGCTCTAATAGGCTTCAAAATAGGGTGGGCTCGGGACGCAGAGAGTGCGCCCTGATCCCACCCAATTGTGTGATGATAGTGAATTAATTTTTCGCTATTTTCACACTAATATTCCTCCCCGCCAATAAGGAGGTAGGGCATCAGACCTGTTTCCTGAATGGCCAAAGCGCCAGGCCACCCTATTGGATGCCTGGCGCTTAGGAAGAGGAGCGGAGGACTCGGAGGCATACGTTGGAGCAGAGGTCGTGGAAAGTGCCACAATGTCAGAGTTGCGCACGGGGAGGCCAGACCTGCAAGCCCCGCAAGTGGGGGGGGGTCAGTGGACACAGTGGCTGCATATGATGGGCACAAGTGGCTGCAGTTGAAGGGCACAACTGGCTGCATATGATGGGCACAAGTGGGTGCATATGATGGGCACAAATGGCTGCATTTGATGGGCACAGTGGCTGCGTTTGATGGGCACAATGGCTGTATATGATGGGCACCACAAGTGACTGCATATGATGGGCACAGTGGCTGCATATGAAGGGCACACGTGGCTGCATATGATGGGCACAGTGGCTGCATTTGATGGGCAACGTGAGGCTGCAATTGATGGAGGGGGTGTTTCAGTATTTTTCAGTTTCTTTGCACCCCCCCCCCCCCCCAAAAAATTTTGAGCACCAGCCACCACTGGTATCCAGGGAGGATAGAAGACAGCTGTTGTAGACAGAGGTGGCCACATTACAGTATACAGTAGAGAAGGGTTAAAGTGGCAAAGGTTTCTATGGATAAGTATTTGCTTGTTTGAGGGATAGGGGATTAAAGACAGAGAGATTGTGAAACTAACAAGATGAAAAGGAGTGTTGGAGAAGTTAAAAGGAGGGCAGAGGTGGGAGAATAAAAGTTTGAAGTTTTTGCCATGAGAGTGAGCGTCCATTTCATAGGTGAAAAGAAGAGGTTAGCAATTGAGAGATAGTTGGAGAGATAGTTGGCGAGTTGAGAGGAGTTGAGAGATAGTTGGCGATTTAACATTAACAGGAATGTTAAAATCACCATGACTGATAGTGGGTGTTCCAGAGGGGAGAAATAGGGTAGCAAGGCAAAGAAGTCATCAGGGAAGCCTGATGCTGGTCCAGAAGGCTGCGAGATTACAGCAATCCTTAGTGAAACTGTAGAAAAGAGACAAATACAGCAAGCTTCAAAAGAAAAGCAAATAAGCTAAAGGAGCTGGACATAAATAGGTCATGGTTAGCGCTTGTTTTGGACAGAGAGGGCATTTCAGTGGGCACAGGAGGAGAAGGAGCGGGGGCTGTTTTTTTTAAGAAGGTGGATAGAAATTGAAAGTGTGGATTATAGCTGCTGTGTGAGTGAGAAAGCAGGGTACAGGGTTGTGGTGGGCGAAGGTGGAGGACCAGGATCAGGGAATATAATCTCAGAAGTTAGGAGAAGCAGGAGGGTGAAGGAGGAAAGATGTGAGTGTGATTTTACTATTTCTTCTGCAGCCAGATAAACCAGTATAAATAAGGGCACCGGCTGAGTAAAGATATAGAGAAAACTTTTTCCCTAGTTTAGACGTTTTTTTAGTTTTTTGCGACGGGAGGATTTGGGGAGGAGAGGGGTTATTTGATTCCCTTCTTCTTTGTATTTGGGTTTTACCATTTTTTATGTGTGCATTTGATTGTTATTTTTTTTCCTATACTGTTACTTTGTAATTTGTAATTTGTAATTTTCCTTTTTTCTGCTGTCTGTTTTTTCTAAAAGGATAAAATATGAAAGATAACAAGAGGCCTATTTTTTGGACATGAGCAGGCCCATTAGGCCTCATTTACTGGCGGTTGAGGGCAGGTAAAACCACGCAGTTGAGCCACGGTTATGTTTGACCTGAGTGCTCCCACTTATGCTGCAAAGGCACAGCAAAAATTATCCCCATCTGTACTGCCCACTGATTGTGAACCATCCCACTAAAAGGTAGTGCCCTGCAATCGCCCCGCAACTGTGTGCAATGGCCATGGTTTTGGCAAACTAGTGAGGGCTTCAAGGGGTTAAAGCATGTAGTGAGGAGGCGATACAATGTTAAATGCTCTCTGAGGAGTGATCCAAACATGAATTGCTCTTTAGAGAGTACCACAAGGGTAAACAAGGTCTTTTAGTTGGAAGGAGCTTGCTTAAAGTAGACGTTCAGTCAAATCCTAGCTATGGTTAAACCTGCTCCCACACCCATTCTAAACCTATTCTAACTACCCTGTAAAGGAAAGATGTCTATGCTTACCTATGCTGAGGGTGCTCTGGTCTGGTCACATGATCAGCTTCTAGCACCGACTTCAGTATAGAGGAGGGACAGCCGACAACTGAAGCCTTATGGTTAGCCTATGGGCGAGGTCACCGCATAGGCTGTGAAGTCGTTTTCAGTAATCTCTCCTCTTCATTGAAGCTGGCTGCTGGAAAGATCACGTGACCAGACTGGACGCCTTCAAGATAAGTAGGTATAGATATCTTTCCTTTCACAGGGTAGTTAGAAGAGGCTTAGAATAGGGGTAGGAGCAGGTTTAAGTGTAGTTAGGATTTGACTTACCATCTACTTTAACAGATCAGGGACCATTTAACCCCTTCACTGCCAGGTCAATACATCATATGGACCTGGCCTGCAGCCACCAGGACTGTGTGTATAAAACTGACAGGCAGACTCCTGCCTGTCAGGTGGAAGCATTCAGTTGGCTGAGCTGCCACCCCATTGCTTCCACACACCCCCGGTATCGGCACCCCGTGTCTTTACAGCCCAATGCACTGTTAAAAACCACCTTAATATTTTGCCTTCCACATTACCCATTGAAACTCCTAATTTCACTTCTTCTTACAGCTGAGAAAAGTTGTTTTTTTATGGCTATACTTTTTACAGATTTCACAGAAAACCCTAAGGTTCTTATATTTTTTAAAAGCTATCTATGAAAGCATAGAAAGTACAATCCTGAAAGCGGTATTAAAGGATAGGTTCACCTTTTTTTTTTCTAAAATCCAGCTCCCCTATGCACCAATATACCATTATTGTAACTTTGTTCCAGAAAAATAAAACTTTCTTTGATTTTTCGACCAAGGCCTTACCTTAGCCCTAGCTTGTCTCAGCGGGGGGGGGGGGGGGGGGGGGGGGGTTTCATCGAAACTATTAGATAAGCACCTGAACGACCACAACATACAGGGATATACTGACATTTAATCACACACATACAATCAGGTCCATAAATATTAGGACATCGACACAATTCTAATCTTTTTGGCTCTATACACCACCACGAAGGATTTGAAATGAAACGAACAAGATGTTCTTTAACTGCAGACTTTCAGCTTTAATTTGAGGGCATTTACATCCAAGTCAGGTGAACGGTGTAGGAATTACAACAGTTTGTATATGTGCCTTCCACTTTTTAAGGGACCAAAAGTAATGGGACAATTGGCTGCTCAGCTGTTCCATGGCCAGGTGTGTTTTTCCCTCATTATCTCATTTACAAGGAGCAGCTAAAAGGTCCAGAGTTCATTTCAAGTGTGCTATTTTCATTTGGAATCTGTTGCTGTCAACTCTCAATATGAGATCCAAAGAGCTGTCACTATCAGTGAAGCAAGCCATCATTAGGCTGAAAAAACAAAACAAACCCATCAGAGAGATAGCAAAAACATTAGATGTGACCAGATCAACTGTTTGGAACATCCTTAAAAAGAAAGAACGCACCGGTGAGCTCAGCAACACCAAAAGACCCAGAAGACCACGGAAAACAACTGTGGTGGATGACCAAAGAATTCTTTCCCTGGTGAAGAAAACACCCTTCACAACAGTTGGCCAGATCAAGAACACTCTCCAGAAGGTAGGTGTATGTGTGTCAAAGTCAAGAATCAAGAGAAGACTTCACCAGAGTGAATACAGAGGGTTCACCACAAGATGCAAATCATTGGTGAGCCTCAAAAACAGGAAGGCCAGATTAGAGTTTGCCAAACAACATCTAAAAAAGCCTTCATATTTCTGGAACAACATCCTATGGACAGATGAGACCAAGATCAACTTGTACCAGAGTGGTGGGAAGAGACGAGTATGGAGAAGGAAAGGAACTGCTCATGATCCAAAGCATACCACCTCATCAGTGAAGCATGGTGGTCGTAGTGTCATGGCGTGGGCATGTATGGCTGCCAATGGAACTGGTTCTCTTGTATTTATTGATGATGTGACTGCTGACAAAAGCAGCAGGATGAATTCTGATGTGTTTCGGGCAATATTATCTGCTCATATTCAGTAAAATGCTTCAGAACTCATTGGACGGCGCTTCACAGTGCAGATGACCCGAAGCATACTGCGAAAGCAACCAAAGAGTTTTTTAAGGGTAAGAAGTGGAATGTTATGCAATGGCCAAGTCAATCACCTGACCTGAATCCGATTGAGCATGCATTTCACTTGCTGAAGACAAAACTGAAGGGAAAATGCCCCAAGAACAAGCAGGAACTGAAGACAGTTGCAGTAGAGGCCTGGCAGAGCATCACGATGGATAAAACCCAGCGTCTGGTGATGTCTATGCGTTCCAGACTTCAGGCTGTAATTGACTGCAAAGGATTTGCCACCAAGTATTAAAAAGTGAAAGTTTGGTGGATGATTGTTAATCTGTCCCATTACTTTTGGTCCCTTAAAAAGTGGGAGGCCCATATACAAACTGTTGTAATTCCTACACCGTTCACCTGACTTGGATGTAAATACCCTCAAATTAAAGCTGAAAGTCTGCAGTTAAAGCACATCTTGTTCATTTCATTTCAAATCCATTGTGGTGGTGTATAGAGCCAAAAAGATTAGAATTGTGTTGATGTCCCAATTATTATGGACCTCACTGTAGGTTGGACTTGATGGACTTGATGGACTTGTGTCTTTTTTCAACCTCACCTACTATGTAACTATATAACTATGTAACTGTATTTCTTAGAAAGCTTCAGAGACTTCCTGGTATGTAGATTTAGGACAGAAAAACCAGTAAGATACAGGAAGGAGTTTACCAGCTGAACTCATTAGCACACACCCTTCACCCATCAACTATGTTTGCACAGCATCCCCTGCATCCCTCCATGTAAATTTGGCTGGCTTGTCAATGTAGGCTGCCACAGCTGCTACCCTGTTTCCCCGAAAATAAGACCTAGCGTGATTGTCAGTGATGGCTGCAATATAAGCCCTACCCCCCAAATAAGCCCTACCCTGTTTCCCCGAAAATAAGCCCTACCCTGAAAATAAGACCTACAAGGACTTTAACTAGGGCTTATTTGGGGGGTAGGTCTTATATTGCAGCCATCACCGACAATCATGCTAGGTCTTATTTTCGGGGAAACAGGGTATGTTTCCTATGGTCGCATTCTAAACTCTCTCGGGTTGTGGTTTGGACACCCCTGATGTAGTGTAAGGGCCTGCTTGATTGAATACAGAGTGATTGGATAGATGGTGTTTCCTCCTATTCCAAAGTTTTGGTAAATCTAAAGGAGATTGTACAATCAGATTGTATAGTGTATGGCCACCTACATACACCTAAAATTCACTAGTTGTGCTTTCAGTGCCATTAATTGTTAATGATACAGCAAACACACATTTTGCCACATGAAAAAACAGGTGACAAATGCAGCAAAACGTACAGTAAGAACGTACAACTTACACCACACCAAAATGTCCCATGTGCTACTTTGCCACGTGTACTGTATTAGTGTATTTAAAAGAATTTATGCTGTTTAGAAGCTGAAGGGTATTCAAATATTGATTTGATTTTAAAAAAATTGTTAGCTCGCTTTTTTAATTGATAAAAATATACAAGCAAAATATATATTTTTGAAAGCATTCATACTTTACATTATTTCTTCACACCTGCCTAAAATTTTTGCACAGTACTGTACATAGAGACATGAAAAAATCTGATATTTTTTATTAGAAGAATATGTGTAAAATTGCTGCGCTAACCGCAACAAAAAAACCCCCAAAAGATAATGAAATGTGCACAGCTGCTAACACTAAAACAAAGTCCAAAGGTAAAGAGTGTAGCGCTAGAGGTGTATAACACCGTAAAGGTGAAATGTGTATAGTGGATGAAAAAATATTATAAAAACCAATCAAACATGATGGAACACTAGTGTGTATTGACTATAATATAATAAAGTCCAAACACTGATGAACAAAATCAAAATAAGTTCATAAAGGAAAGTCCACTCAATTGATTAGGATGGAATCCTCTGTGGTAAACAGTGGAAGTGATATAGACACTGTAATGGCTGCATAACAAAAAACGGCAACAAATAGACATCCATCTATTAAAAGGTATTGGATGGGTACTTCTTACCAGACAAGGTGGACCCACCTGTAGTACGACAGTGGGTCATTTAGGTGTGTGTTTTGACCATAAGTCAGGTGCTCATCAGTACTGCCGACTGAGAGGTAGACGAAGCCAATGGAGGAAACACTCAGGAAGTAGGCATTGCGTCAATCGGCCAATCAGGATCCAGGTATGACAACCAGATGTCTGGAGCTCAGGCAGATCTTCCAAGCAAATATGAATCCGATCTCAAGGAGAGGTCAGTCTGACGAACCAGTGACACTATGAAATGTTGTCACATAGAGACCATAAAAATGGAAAAAGAGAAAAAAAGGGGGCTCCATATGGTGCAGGTCATAAAAATAGAAGATTTTAATCTTAAAAATATTATACAGGGCATCAAATGACAGAGTACAGCATAAAAAGTGATCACCGAAAAAGTAAAAGCAATGTGGGAAGCATGTATAGCAATCCCTACGCGTTTCGAACAAAAAACCTTTAACTGGGGCATGATATTTCTATTAAACCTTAGAACACTTCACGTATTTTGAATAAACCTTAAAAAAGTAAAGTAAAAAAGTAAACCTTAGGAGTTGTAAAGTCTTAAGGTTTTTCATCTTAATGCATTCTATGCATTAGAGTGAAAAACCTTCTGTGCTGCAGCTACCCCCCAGAGCCCCCCTTTTTCTTACCTGAACCCGATCATTCCAGCAACAAGCACAAGCCCAGTGGCTCCTACCGCTGTCTCGGGTCCTCATTGGATAGATTGATAGCAGCAGGGGCCATTGGCTCACGCTGCCGTCAATCAAATCCAGTAACACGGGGGGCGGGGCCGAGTCCTGCTGTCTGTGTCAATGGATACAGCAGCAGGACTCGAGTGCGCGTCCACATGAGTGCCCACATGAAAAGCGACTCTCCATGGGCATTCGGTGCGGAGGAGGAGCCAGGAGCGCCGCCAGGGGACCCCAGAAAAGGAGGATCGGGGCCGGTCTGTGCAAAACACTTGCACAGAGCAGGCAAGTATAACATTTTTGTTATTTAAAAAAAAAAACCTTTGCAATCACTTTAACATTACTACAAAGAAGATTGACATGTCAAAAATCAAATACTCAATTTTTCTGACAAATGAATAGTTTTAGCATCATTTACAGTCCAGATAAACTACTGTATATATCTTATAACCTAGGACCCTTCATTTATTTTTTTTTTGTGTTGCTTTAAATCCTTTAATTAAAGGTTTAAGCCGGCCATAGATGGTGCGTTATTCTTTTCTGCAACCACGGGTTGCAAGACAGAAGGTCACTTGATTCCCCTCATCAACACAGTCAGTGTTGATGGGGGAATCCCTCCTGCTAGTAATTATTACTATTACTATTAGTAATTATTACTATTACTATTACTAGCGATCCACCCCCCAACCCTTTTCTGGCGGAAGTGGATGGTGTGCACATTATGAAGGCGTATCATGTTTTTAATGACTATACTCAACATGTTTCATGTTAGTGATAGACTATTAATATTTGTATACATCGCCTAAAGTTGCCGCCATAATTTCCTATAGACGAATTAAAACAGCCCATACATGGAGCAAATTTATTTCCTGCAACCTCGATTCTCCCCTTAACACAGTCAGTGTTGACAGGGGAATCCCTCCTGCCAAGCCATTGTATTCTCCAAGCCCTGCTTGGAGAAGACAGTGATTATTGCTAGCAGCTATAAAAGCCGCTAGCGATAATTACTTGTAAAATCTGTCAGGCTGGTTGTACCCAAGTTCCTGCTGAACCAGCCAAGATTCGAACCATCTATGGCTGGCCTTAGTGGTAGTTCATGAATATCATCAAGGTGTTTAGGGTCCAGCACATGGTAATACTCTTGTAGTTTCAAAATTTGTATACGTGATAATGATGATAACTTACCTATAATTTCATGTAACGGTAAACAGTTGGGCCCATGTTGTGAAAACTTCTTTTTATCTGATAAAATCACAAATATGTAAACTGTATATGAAGAAGTAGTACCTAACTACATTTTGGATGTTCGATTCAAATTGAATTCAAATCAATTTGATATTTCAATATTTTCAATGTGGATGGAAGCTAGGGGCATTATCGATGGATGGAACTGGCTGAGGGTGTAAATGGATAGAGGAAAGGGATATGCAAATGAAGGGTATTTAAGATGGAAAGGTAGTAGCTTCCTGTAACACCCCCTGAAGATGTCATTGAGACAAAACGTATGTTGGGGTACAGGAAGCTAATCGCATGGAGCAGGAACCGAGCATGAATCTTCACAGAGGGGTCATGACTATCTGGTGAGTTCTGGAGTGTGATGGTGATGCACTGTGGAGGATTAGAAGCACAGAATAATTAATTTATGCGCAGAGCACTTTCATTAGGACTAGCACCTATTTAGATTGTATACAGACAGAACTGGAAAGGATTTGGACATCTGGCACAATAGTAGTAGTAGTAAATAATATTTTGTTTATACATTTAAAGTATTACTAAAGGCAACTCTTTTTTTTGTTTTGGATACAGTGGCGAGGGATTAGAACTTCTGTCAGGTTTTTATTGCTGTCTGTGCCCCGGTTAAGGAGATTCACCCTCTCTATTTGTCCTGTTTATCATTATCATTGAAAGTGAAAGTAAAAGAAATCCTTAATTTTGGGTTGTCCCCAGAAAGGTAATAACTGGGAAATCTTCCGATGGGGGCATTAGTTCTGGTGAAAAAAGGGAGACCCAAGTTGGGTAAAAGCTGCGCTTAGATTAATAAAAGGAAAAAGAAAAAGAAAAAGCTGCCAGCACCCTGAAAAAATCCTGTATCTGACTTTCAAAAGTATAATAAACAATAAAGTGCAGCGCTAAAGTGTGAGAAAATACAATTGAGTTCCACCAAGTGACAAATAAAACAATTAGTGGCAAAACATATTGCAAATACAAGTACAAAGCAAAAATTAAAATCATAAGTGTATGTGGAAAAAATCCAAAAATTCTTGATAAGTCCACAAATAAGTAAATATAAAGAACACCCGTCCAAGAGAAGTAGTGATGAAAGGTGCCTAGATATGATCCACCAAAACGTGTATGAGTAGAGTCTGCTTACCAGACGGCGATGACTGCTATTATGGCAGTCTCGCCCAGCATAGGGATTATGGTCTCCCAAAACCCAAGGTACAATGCGGGATCGGTGGTTCTAATACTCCATCAAACCGGAAATACAAAAGAGAACACCTCCATAGCGCAACATTGTATGATATAAAATTTAATGATATATAAGGAATCACACTTACAATATTGCAGATGGTATTCAGCATATGAAAAATCAAACGAAACGGCGGCGTCTCCGTGCGCCGTGATTCACTTCCTGTGTTCAAGCCCTTCCGAAAACGTGATGACGTCACCGTCGTAGGCTCCTCCCTACGCGTTTCGTCACGATTGGACGTCGTCTGGGGATTGGCCGAATGACGGGTCATCACGTCTGGGCTTATAAATACATGGAGAGCGCCATTTTAACTGCTGGCGAACATGGTGTATGTGATAGAAATGAATCTAAAAGAGCCATGTTAAGTTCTGGCTGTTAATGGTAAACCAATATGTTACAAGGAAGTGATAAAAAAGAAGATCGCCATCTTGTGGAGATAAAGGAGATCAATGGAAAAGGCTCTGCACAGGAAGGAAAAAGGGCACAACCGATACGCCTGCCGTTACAAAAATAAAATGACATAAAATAAAAATCTGCTCATAACAGATTCTGAGTAAAAACTAATTTACTAAAAGGAAAAAGGGGGGGGAATCACAATAAATAAAATATTGGTAGACATCATAATCTCAACTAAAAAATATTTTTAAGGAGGTAACAATTCTTAAAAATGAGGAAAAGGAAATAAAAATATAAAAATATAAAAAGGCCAAACAGTGGTGTATTGCTTCATGCATTGTTTATGAAGCAGTTTATATCCCATTCCACATTTAACCCCTGCGGTCTGGAGGATGCCATGTCAAAGATCCATCTGGTTTCAAGTCTAGAGATGGATCTGACCATGTTGATCCCTCTCCAATGGGGGCGTATTCTGTCAATAGCTACAAACAGGGTACCTTTTAGTTTTTTATTATGGTATTTGGCATAATGCCTGGAAAGGTTATGTTTCGTAAATCCTCGTTTGATGTTAGCGACATGTTCAGAAAGGCGCACATGAAGTTCACGTTTAGTGCGACCAATATACTGTTTCGAACAGGGACATTGGATAAGGTAGACCACATATTGAGTGGAGCATGTTATAAAGGACTCTATGTTGTATGTCTTACCCGTGACTGTTGAGCTAAAAGTTTCACATTTCCTGCCCCTGAAGGAATTAATCTGGCAGATCTTGCATTTATGACAGGGAAAGAAACCCTTCATATTTTGAAAGAAGGAGATGGTACGTGGAGGGTCGACCACATTTGAGGCTACACTGTGTCTTAGGGAAGGGGCCCCTCTGTAGATCAAAACTGGTTGGTCAGGGATAACTGTGTGAAGTATTGGATCATTCTGAAGAATACTCCAGTGCTTGCGGAAAATCTTTTTGATAAGATAATGCTGGTTGGAATAGCCCGTGATCATGGACCACTCAAATTTGTTAGTAGGTCCAAGATCTCGTTGTCTGTTTTCCCTCAGCATCTCAGATCTATCCATAATGGCAACCCTGTTAATGGTAGTGTCAATATCACTCTCCAGATAGCCTTTGTCCAAGAATCTTTGTTTTAATATTAAAGCTTGTGAATGAAAGTCTGAAACATCAGTGCAATTGCGTCTGATACGTTGAAATTGACTTCTAGGGACAGACCTTAGCCATGATGGATGATGGCAGCTGGAGAGTGGTATGTATGCATTTCTATCCGTTTCCTTGAAATGTGTGTTGGTGGTTAAACATCCATTAGTAACCATAATGTTTAAGTCAAGGAAATGGATACTCGATTGACTAGCTTCAAACGTCAAGGAAATGCCTTTGTTGTTAGAATTGAGTCTAGAGAAGAAACTATGGAGAGATGTGATATCTCCGTCCCACACAAGGAGGACATCATCGATATATCTTCTCCATAGACGCAGTTCCTTGGGGGGATCGGTGTCTATAACTTCTTTTTCCCACCTGGCCATAAATAAGTTGGCCAGGCTGGGCGCAAATTTGGCGCCCATAGCTACACCGCATGTTTGCAAGAAAAAATCGCCCCCAAACCAGAAATAGTTATGGCTTGTAGCGAAATTAAGAAGAATCATAATAAATTGTTTTTGTATTGATGTTAGTGTAGGGTCTTGATCAAGGTAATAATTGACTGCCTCAAATCCTTGTTGGTGGGAAATAATAGTGTAGAGAGAGGCTACATCCGCCAAATTTGCGCCCAGCCTGGCCAACTTATTTATGGCCAGGTGGGAAAAAGAAGTTATAGACACCGATCCCCCCAAGGAACTGCGTCTATGGAGAAGATATATCGATGATGTCCTCCTTGTGTGGGACGGAGATATCACATCTCTCCATAGTTTCTTCTCTAGACTCAATTCTAACAACAAAGGCATTTCCTTGACGTTTGAAGCTAGTCAATCGAGTATCCATTTCCTTGACTTAAACATTATGGTTACTAATGGATGTTTAACCACCAACACACATTTCAAGGAAACGGATAGAAATGCATACATACCACTCTCCAGCTGCCATCATCCATCATGGCTAAGGTCTGTCCCTAGAAGTCAATTTCAACGTATCAGACGCAATTGCACTGATGTTTCAGACTTTCATTCACAAGCTTTAATATTAAAACAAAGATTCTTGGACAAAGGCTATCTGGAGAGTGATATTGACACTACCATTAACAGGGTTGCCATTATGGATAGATCTGAGATGCTGAGGGAAAACAGACAACGAGATCTTGGACCTACTAACAAATTTGAGTGGTCCATGATCACGGGCTATTCCAACCAGCATTATCTTATCAAAAAGATTTTCCGCAAGCACTGGAGTATTCTTCAGAATGATCCAATACTTCACACAGTTATCCCTGACCAACCAGTTTTGATCTACAGAGGGGCCCCTTCCCTAAGACACAGTGTAGCCTCAAATGTGGTCGACCCTCCACGTACCATCTCCTTCTTTCAAAATATGAAGGGTTTCTTTCCCTGTCATAAATGCAAGATCTGCCAGATTAATTCCTTCAGGGGCAGGAAATGTGAAACTTTTAGCTCAACAGTCACGGGTAAGACATACAACATAGAGTCCTTTATAACATGCTCCACTCAATATGTGGTCTACCTTATCCAATGTCCCTGTTCGAAACAGTATATTGGTCGCACTAAACGTGAACTTCATGTGCGCCTTTCTGAACATGTCGCTAACATCAAACGAGGATTTACGAAACATAACCTTTCCAGGCATTATGCCAAATACCATAATAAAAAACTAAAAGGTACCCTGTTTGTAGCTATTGACAGAATACGCCCCCATTGGAGAGGGATCAACATGGTCAGATCCATCTCTAGACTTGAAACCAGATGGATCTTTGACATGGCATCCTCCAGACCGCAGGGGTTAAATGTGGAATGGGATATAAACTGCTTCATAAACAATGCATGAAGCAATACACCACTGTTTGGCCTTTTTATATTTTTATATTTTTATTTCCTTTTCCTCATTTTTAAGAATTGTTACCTCCTTAAAAATATTTTTTAGTTGAGATTATGATGTCTACCAATATTTTATTTATTGTGATTCCCCCCCCTTTTTCCTTTTAGTAAATTAGTTTTTACTCAGAATCTGTTATGAGCAGATTTTTATTTTATGTCATTTTATTTTTGTAACGGCAGGCGTATCGGTTGTGCCCTTTTTCCTTCCTGTGCAGAGCCTTTTCCATTGATCTCCTTTATCTCCACAAGATGGCGATCTTCTTTTTTATCACTTCCTTGTAACATATTGGTTTACCATTAACAGCCAGAACTTAACATGGCTCTTTTAGATTCATTTCTATCACATACACCATGTTCGCCAGCAGTTAAAATGGCGCTCTCCATGTATTTATAAGCCCAGACGTGATGACCCGTCATTCGGCCAATCCCCAGACGACGTCCAATCGTGACGAAACGCGTAGGGAGGAGCCTACGACGGTGACGTCATCACGTTTTCGGAAGGGCTTGAACACAGGAAGTGAATCACGGCGCACGGAGACGCCGCCGTTTCGTTTGATTTTTCATATGCTGAATACCATCTGCAATATTGTAAGTGTGATTCCTTATATATCATTAAATTTTATATCATACAATGTTGCGCTATGGAGGTGTTCTCTTTTGTATTTCCGGTTTGATGGAGTATTAGAACCACCGATCCCGCATTGTACCTTGGGTTTTGGGAGACCATAATCCCTATGCTGGGCGAGACTGCCATAATAGCAGTCATCGCCGTCTGGTAAGCAGACTCTACTCATACACGTTTTGGTGGATCATATCTAGGCACCTTTCATCACTACTTCTCTTGGACGGGTGTTCTTTATATTTACTTATTTGTGGACTTATCAAGAATTTTTGGATTTTTTCCACATACACTTATGATTTTAATTTTTGCTTTGTACTTGTATTTGCAATATGTTTTGCCACTAATTGTTTTATTTGTCACTTGGTGGAACTCAATTGTATTTTCTCACACTTTAGCGCTGCACTTTATTGTATATTAGTTCTGGTGAACTGGGTGTCCCGAAGGAATTCCCTTAATTTGCAGGGATTTCCTCTCACTTCCTGTTTGGCTATGGGACAGGAAGTGAAGGAAAAACTCAACAATAGGACACAGATGGAGAAAAAAATCTGACAGGGGTTATCAGCCTCCCTTGCTCTATCCAAAATGAAAAAAAAAATGTTTCCCTATAGTTCTACTTTAAGTTCTGGTTCTTCAGAATTCACTCAAGGAAAATATTGAAGAGGTTCTGGACTTTTATTTAAGGACTATTAGGTGAAATATAAGAAATAGTTTTTATATCATTTTTTATTTTTTTTTTATTTTTTAAGAAATTTTTATTTAAGTTTTGCATCAATATTAACACAAATACAATCTTTCACTTAATCTTCAGTTACGTGTCTCTCTATTCCTAAATAAATCTACCACATTCTACATTATCATAGAGAGGCCCGCATATACATTTATAGTCTCCAATAAGGGGAAAAAATCTTAAACTTCTCCTCCTCCATAAACCCAACTCCCAGCCACTCAGGGAATAGAAAAAAAAAAACCCTCTCTCACCCATCATCTCCCCCCATGCCCTCTGCCCAATTAACTAATTTACTATGTAACCCACTTCTAACAACTCCCTCATCTTCAAGGATGCACAGAAAGATTTCCATGGGGACCATACTGTGAGAAATTTCTCGCTGTTTTCATTTATCATTGCGGTCAATTTTTCCATTCTCTGTAGATATTGCATTTCCTCTACCCACTCTACTATTCCTGGGGTGTCAGGAGATCTCCAAAATCTTGGTATTACAGCCCTTGCGGCTGACAAACAAAAACATAGGAGTCCATCCTTGATCTCTCTAGCAGAGCCTGGAATTATCTACAGTAATGCTACCTGCAGCATACAAGCAGCTTCTCTATTTGTTATAAAATTATATTCATTGAATATAGTTGTCCAAAAGGGTATAATTCTTGGGCATGTCCACCACAAATGGAGCAATGTGCCCAAATGTGTTTGACATCTCCAGCAGATAATTGACTTTTCAGGAAATATTCTGTACAGCCTACCCGAATATTGATACCGTACCATCTTGACATTAGTTTAAAGTTTTTTTTCTTGTACTTTACTAAGGACATTTTATGTGTCCACATGAATGCCTTTCTGTGAGATTGTACTCCCCAATTCCCTTTTTCCACTCAGCCATGTAATATGGTACTCATGGGGTTGAGGCAGACAGCAGTAGAGCATAAATGGTTGAGATTGGGCGAGAAGGAGCCTGCGACCCCAAGGATATTTTTTCAAAAGGTGTTTTTGATAAATTGAGTATTTAAACAGTTTAAAGCACAGAAGCACTTTAAATGGAAGTTGGATTCATTTTTATATTTTCACATTTAATGAATAGCATACATGTTGCGCTAAAATATGGGTTATTATTACACTAGAATATGTGATAAAAACTTTATTAACATTACTGAGCGCTGTGTACTGAGATCTAAACATATGTTTGATTAGATTCAAACTTGAATACTTCGAATCCATTCAAAAATGAATAAACAAAATGAAACAATATGAATTACAAAAACGAATCATCCCAATTTAACAAATACATCAGAATGAAAATGTTAACTTAACGAATCCATCCGAAATGAAATGAAACTAAACACATTTTTTCATTCTGCACGTGTCTACCTAAAAGCCAAAGTTTCATCCAAAACTGGGTTTGGACCAGTGGCGGCTGGTGAAGTTTTAGGATGGGGGGGGGGTGCCAGGCCCCGCTCTTTCTTTTTGACCCTCCCACTTATCTTAAGCCACACCCCTTATATAATCCACCCACTCTGTCCCCTGTATTTCACTTGCTTCCACCCATAGTGTCAGGAGTATACAGCTTAGCATCACAGGACAGAGTATACAGCTCAGCATCACAGGACAGAGTATACAGCTCAGCATCACAGATCAGGGTATATAGGTCGCATTACAGATATGGTATATAGGTAGCATTATAGATAGTGTATTTAGGTTGCATTACAAATAGGGTATATAGATCAGCATTACAGATAGGGTATATAGATCAGCATTACAGATAGGGTATATAGGTTGCATTACAAATAGGGTATATAGATCAGCATTACCGATAGGGTATAAAGATCAGCATTACAGATAGGGTATATAGGTCGCATTACAGATAGGGTATATAGGTCAGCATTACAGATATAGGTTATATATCAGCATTACAGATAGGGTATATAGGTCACATTACAGATATGGTATATATATCAGCATTACAGATAGGTGTATATAGGTCAGCATGCAATGTGGGGAAAAGAGTACCTTTTGATACTTGCATCTCTGGGCTAGACATGCAGACAATCCTGCAAAGCTATAACATCACTGCAAAAAAAAAGCAATGGCTCAGTAGAGCCCAGATGCACACACCCTCACAGTACAGTTAAGGCAGCACAGTGGTGTAGTGGGTAGCACTCTCGCCTAACAGTAAAAAGGGTTGCTGGTTCGTATCCCAACCATGACACTACCTGTCTGGAGTTTGCATGTTCTCCCTGTGCCTGCGTGGGTTTCCTCCGGGTACTCCGGTTTCCTCCCACACTCCAAAGACATGCTGGTAGGTTTAATTGGCTTCTGTTCAAAATTGGCCCTAGTATATGAATGTGAGTTGGGGACCTTGGATTGTGGACTCCTTAGGGTAGGGATCAATGTGGGTGTACGATGTATGTGTGTGAGTGCTGCGTGAATTGGCAGCGCTTTATGGGTACCTTAAATAAATAGGGATGATTGTAGACACGCACCACATTCACTCAGGTTGAACTGGATAGACTGGTGTCTTTATTCAACCTTACTAACTATGTAACTATGTAACTATGTACAGGGAGATCGCACCCATTGAGTAATCAGGGGCATGCGCCTGCATTAGCAAATGGGAATACACAATGGTGGAGGGGGGTGTGCTGTCAGTGAGGGGAGGTCACCTGGTTACCAAACGAGTCAGTGGTAGACTTAATGTTTGTAATTAATAAGTGCTCTTGTGGAAACAATTCCCAAGCCACACACCTGTTGCAACCTCACTCTGATTGGTGTCTTATTGGTAGTAATAGAGCATTGCATGATTGCACCTGTTTCAGGAAGAACTCACTCTGAAACAGGTGCAATCATGCAATGCTCTATTACTACCAATAAGACACCAATCAAAGTGAGGTTGCAACGGGTGGGTGGCTTGGGAATTGTTTCCACAAGAGTCCTTGAGCACTTATTGATAAAAAACTTCAAATCTACCACTGACCCATTTGGTAACCAGGTGGCCACCCCCACAGACAGGGGCTCTGACAGCAACCCCCCCACCCCCACCTGCGGGACTCGAGTCTCTGACACCACAGACTCCCCACAGGGCTCGCAGCACTGATGACAAAACCTCCCCTGCTAGAGGCCCGGCACTTACTGGGCTGTGGATCAGGCTGCGAATCCTCCTGTGTTTGCACTCTCCTTCACAGTGCGGACACGGGGTCAGAGGAAATCGGAAATGATGACACGCCTCCGGGGAAAGCACCGCCCACGTCTTACGGCGGTTCCAATAGAAATCCCCACAACTAGGACAATGACTGTAAGATGGGAGTGTTGTGGCGGACAACTTTGCGCCACAAGCACTCACAAAACCTGGCAAATGAAGCGTGTCGCCTGCAATCATGTGATTGCATAGTGATTGTTAGTGGGCAGAGAGTGTGGATCTGAGAGTGAGTCCTCAACAGGCAGGCAGCAGTGGAAGGTAAGCTGACTGGGGCAGGGGTGCAGGGCGCAGCCGCATGGTCCATCAGAATCGTTGACCAGGGCCGTTCCGTGTCTCTGTCAGAGGTTGAACATCCCGACGCTCATCTTGGTACACCCTGCACTCGGTCGTAGTAAGCCAGCAGTGGACATTTTGTTATACCCAGCCCATATAGTTCGGGCTGGGTGTAACAAGATGTGCGCTGCTGCTTACTGCAGCTGAGTGCAAGGTGTACCAAGATGGGGGTCGCAGCATATAGCATTATGCCAGGCCAGCAATTGCCAATCAGTGCCCGCCCATTCTTTGAGATTTTTACAACTTTGTGGCAAGCAAATAAAACCATTTTATTCTTTTATAATGTCTTGAGTTACAGTTCTTTATAATTATAAAGAAGATATCATTAGTCTGTATTGTGCTTTGAAAACTGCCACATGACATTAGAAAAAAGTATTGGTAATCGATGTCGGCGAGTACTTGAAAAAAGTATCGTACTTGTACTCGGTCCTAAAAAAGTGGTATCGGGACAACCCTAGTTCATTTAGAAAAGGAAGGTGCTGGTAAATTACATATTACCCCTTCCCCCACTCTCCATCTTGAAACATCCCCTGCAGCAGCCGGGGGGAGAGGAGAGGAGGGAAGCTAGCAGCACTGCAGGGGGCAACAGGGGTGGAGGGGGAAGTAGGGGGAATCAGCACCACACATAGTAAATAGGGTGTGCCCAGGCACACCTGGCACACCCCCTGCGCACACCTATGGTTATGTGCACTATGGTAAATGGTAGGTATGGCAAGATTGAGCATAACAGTGGGAGTAGCTTAAAAGAGATGATTAAAAAGAACCAGTGCCTATTTGCTGTATACACTATATACAGTACATATGCCACAGTCCTTGTACCCACAAAACGCTATTTACTCAGCCACAATTACCAGCCACACCTAAACTTTAGGACAAAGGATCATTAAAAAAATTAAACTCTTCCACAATATTCACCTTTCTGCACACAAAAAAACAAACTCTTTGTCTGAGTGTTTCTTAAAGAAGAACTTCATTATAACCAGCAACTGTTGGGATAATGAAAACTTTGTAACATACAACATACTGTGCAGAGTGTAGTGATCAGAGATAGGGCAGGGAAGAAGGTCACCTAGGCCCTGGAAAGGAATATTATGACTGGTTGCTCAGGACAACACATGCTCTATTTTCTTCCTGACAGTGACTGACCAGTACACATCTAAGTGTCTCCAGCAGTAACCAATATAAATTTAAGTATCCCCAGTAGCAACCAGTATAGATCTAAGTGTTCTCAGCAGTGAGTGACCAGTGTAGATCTCAGTGTCAAAAGCAATGACCAGTAAAGATATGAGAGCCCCCAGCAGTGACCAATAGGGATGAGCCGAACACCCCCCCCGGTTCGGTTCTCACCAGAACCTGCGAACGGACCGAAAATTCGTACGAACGTTACAACCCCATTGACGTCTATGGGACTCGAACGGTCAAAATCAAAAGTGCTCATTTTAAAGGCTAATTTGCATGGTATTGTCCTAAAAAGGGTTTGGGGACCCGGGTCCTACCCCAGGGGACATGTATCAATGCAAAAAAAGTTTTAAAAACGGCCGTTTTTTCGGGAGCAGTGATTTTAATGATGCTTTCCTGTGCTTAGAACAGTCCCTGCACAAAATTACATTTTTAAAGTAATAAAAGTCATTTAAAACTGCTTACGGCTTTAATGTAATGTCCGGTCCCGGTAATATGGATGAAAATCAGTGAGACAAACGGCATGGGTACCCCCCCCCCCCAGTCCATTACCAGGCCCTTTGGGTCTTGTATGGATATTAATGGGGAACCCCGCACCCAAATTAAAAAAAGGAAAGGCGTGGGGCCCCAGGCCCTCTGAACAGCAGTATACAGGCGGTGCAAACAAGACAGGGACTGTAGGTTTGTTGTTAAGTAGAATTTGTTTGTAATTTTGAACTGGTACATTTTTAAAGTGTAGCTACAGCCAAAAAATCTATTTTTAAGCTTTTTGGAAAACATAGGGAAGGGTTATCACCCCTGTGACATTTGTTTTGCTGTCTGTGCACCTCTTCAAAAGATTTTACCTCACTTTCTGTCCCAGAGACAAATGTTTTTTGACAATTTGGGGTTTTTAGTGAAACAAGGATTGGTGGTAAAGCATCAGTGGAGAGGAGACATGTTTTTCCCATATTAACAGGAGAGAATTTCCCTTCCTATGGGTAGATTTCATCTCACTTCCTGTTGTCTCCTTCGGTTTGCAAGTAGGAGTCGTTTATAAGTTGGATGTTTAAAAGTAGGGGCCTGCCCTATATACTCTGCAGAAATTTGGGCCTTAGGTGTTGGTGTTGCCACAACACTGTAAGCCCTCAAAGTTACTCTTGGTGGGCGCAGGAACAGCTCTGCTGTGAAATATTAGATCAAGAATTGTAATTACATGCCCCTGTTGAACAGGGTCAGAAAAATTGGGCCTTTGGTAGTGGTGGTGCTGGTCCCACAACACTGTAAGTTCTCACAGTTACTCTTGGTGGGCGCAGAAACGGGCCCTGCTGTGAAATATTAGATCAAGAATTGTAATTACATGCACCTGTTGAACAGGGGCAGAAAAATTGGGCCTTTGGTGGTGGTGGTGTTGCCACAACACTAATGCCCCGTACACACGGTCGGATTTTCCGATGGAAAATGTCCGATCAGAGCGTGTTGTCGGAAATTCCGACCGTGTGTGGACTCCATCGGACATTTTCCATCGGATTTTCCGACACACAAAGTTGGAGAGCAGGAGATAAAATTTTCCGACAACAAAATCCGTTGTCGGAAATTCCGATCGTGTGTACACAAATCCGACGGACAAAGTGCCACGCATGCTCAGAATAAATAAAGAGATGAAAGCTATTGGCCACTGCCCCGTTTATAGTCCCGACGTACGTGTTTTACGTCACCGCGTTTAGAACGATCGGATTTTCCGACAACTTTGTGCGACCGTGTGTAGACAAAACAAGTTTGAGCCAACATCCGTCGGAAAAAATCCTAGGATTTTGTTGTCGGAATGTCCGAACAAAGTCCGACCGTGTGTACGCTCTATAAGTCCTCACAGTTACTCTTGGTGGGAGCTGGAACAGGCCCTGCTGTGAAATATTAGATCAAGAATTGTAATTACATTTGCCTGTTGAACAGGGGCAGAAAAATTGGGCCTTTGGTGGTGGTGGTGCTCAGGCCCGGACTGACCATAGGGCAGACCGGGCATGTGCCCGGTGGGCCGGGTCCACCCGCTCCGTGGCCTGTTGATGATCAGGCCGCACAGCGGGAGGTAAGCGGCGACCGCGGCCTGAACATGGGTAACACAGGCCGCGGCCGCCGCTCGCCTACCGCCATGCAGCCGTACCTGTGTCATCTCTGGCGGCTGCATGGGCTGAGCTGTGTGTCTCTCTCACACACAGCTCAGCCTCAGAGCCACGCTGACAGTTCCCCAGCCGCTCTTCTTCTCCAGGCATGAGTGTCCGCACGGTGGGGAGAGCTGCAGGCTGCTGTGATAATATTCCCCCCTCCCCTTCTCATGTCGGCAGCAGGGGAAGAGAAGGCTTTCCTGCCTGTTCGTTTTCCCTCCCCATTGGCCACAGCGGAGGGCCAATCAGAAGCAACTAGAAGGGCATCATGGGAAATGTAGTCCCAGTGCTAGGTGGCCCAATTGTTCTCAGCAAGGAGCAGACTACACTCCCCAGCATGCACTCTGCTGGGGTGAAAGAGAAAACCCGGAAACAAGCTGAGGAGTGCTTATAGCAGGATATATGGAAAACGAAAGAGAGGACTGTGCTGGGGGAACTAATAGCCCCAGCACCACCAGATAGAGCCACACTGTACCCGCACAACCAGAGAGAGAGAGTCTCGCTGTACCCGCACCACCAGAGAGAGCCACGCTGTACCACGCCACCAGAGAGGGAGCCACGCTGTACCCGCACCACCAGAGAGAGAGCCACGCCGTTCCTGCACCACCAGAGAGAGCCACACTGTACCACACCACCAGGGAGGGAGCCACGCCGTACCCGCACCACCAGAGAGAGAGAGCCACGCTGTTCCTGCACCACCAGAGAGAGCCACGCTGTACCCGCACCACCAGAGAGAGAGCCACGCTGTTCCTGCACCACCAGAGAGAGCCACACTGTACCACACCACCAGAGAGGGAGCCACGCTTTACCCGCACCACCAGAGAGAGCCATGCTGTACCCGCACCACCAGGGAAAGAGAGCCACGCTTTACCCGCACCACCAGAGAAAGACTGCCACGCTGTACCCCCACCACCAGAGAAAGAGAGCCACGCTGTACCCACACCACCAGAGAAAGAGAGCCACTCTTTGTTACTCTTTGTGGGCGCAGAAACGGGCCCTGCTGTGAAATATTAGATCAAGAATTGTAATTACATGTCCCTGTTGAACAGGGGCAGAAAAATTGGGCCTTAGGCACTGGTGCCACAACACTGCAACCCCTCACAGATAATTTAGTTGGAGTGCAGGAATGAGCCCTCCTGCAAAATATTGCATCAAAAATTGTAATTACACGCCCTTGTTAAACAGGGGCTGAAAAATTGTGCCTTAGGCACTGGTGCTGGTGCCACAACACTGCAACCCCTCACAAATACTCTAGTTGAGTGCAGCAACGAACCCTCCTTGCAAAATATTGCATCAAAAATTGTAATTACATGCCCTTGTTAAACAGGGGCTGAAAAATTGGGCCTTAGGCACTGGTGTTGGTGCCACAACACTGCAACCCCTCACAGATACTCTAGTTGGAGCGCAGGAACAAGCCTTGCTGCAAAGTATTGCATCAAAAATTGTAATTACACGCCCCTGTTAAACAGGGGCTGAAAAATTGGGCCTTAGGCACTGGTGCTGGTGCCACAACACTGCAACCCCTAACAGATACTCTAGTTGGAGCTCATGAACAAGCCCTGCTGCAAAGTATTGCATCAAAAATTGTAATTACACACCCCTGTTAAACAGGGGCTCAAAAATTGGGCCTTAGGCACTGGCGCTGGTGCCACAACACTGCAACCCCTCACAAGTACTCTAGTTGAGTGCAGCAACGAACCCTCCTTGCAAAATATTGCATCAAAAATTGTAATTACACGCCCCTGTTAAACAGGGGCTGAAAAATTGGGCCTTAGCCACTGGTGGCGGCGCCCAGAACCAAAAATATTTTTACAAGCTATTAGCATGATTATTGAGGAGGAAGAGGATAGTCACTCAGCATAACCGGATAGTCACTCAGCATCAGCATAGGCAATCTTGACGGGATCTGAAATTTCTAAAAAAAACTACTCGATTACATGAGCATCAGGTGCTTGGTAGCTGATGGTGATCCAAGACTGATTCATTTTTATGAAGGTCAGTCGATCGACCGAGTCGGTGAACAGGCGCACCCTGTGATTGGTTACAAAACCTCCAGCAGCACTGAATGTGCTTTCTGAAAGAACGCTGGATGCAGGACAGGCCAGTAGCTCAATTGCATACTGTGCAAGTTCTGGCCAGTGATCTATTCTCAATACCCATTAACCCAGAGGATTTTCGGTGGGAAAGGTGTCCAAGTCAGATCTTGCCCCTAGGTATTCCTGCACCATGTAAAACAGACGCTGGCGATGGTTGCTGGAACCGATCATACCTTGGGGCTGCGGACCAAAGAATTGTCTGAACGCATCGGTCAGACAGCCACCTTCTCCACCGCTCCTTCTTTGACTAACCGAAACCTCAGCAACACGTTGTCCAGGAACAGGAGTTTGTAACCTGCCAGTCTCTGGGAACACGTTGCACAGACCTTTCTGCAAGGCCTCCCGAAGATGTTTCATCCTCTGCTCCCTCTGCGACGGCAAGATAAGGTCCGCAACCTTACCCTTGTAACGTGGCTCAAGGAGGGTTGCCAGCCAGTATTGATCCCTCTCCTTGATACCACGAATACGAGGATCCTTACGCAGGCTTTGCAGGATCAGGGAGGCCATGCAGCGTAGGTTTGCTGAGGCATTCGGTCCGGAGTCCTCTGGGTCACTAAGGACAACATGACCCGCAGCCACCTCCTCCCAGCCACGTACAAGTCCATAGGTTTCTTGGGACTGTAAATGATCCCTTAAAGACTGCTGCTGATGCTGAGTGCCAGGCTCCACCTCCATGCTGACGCAATCCTCCTCTTCCTCCTCCTCCTCCTCCTCCTCTTTCTGTGTGATCGGCGGGCACGCAGGAACACTGTCTGTATAAAGGGGGCCTTGGGAGCTAAGGAAGTCCTCCCCTTCCTGCCTCTGTTCTGCCTCAAGTGCCCTGTCCATTATTTCATGCAGCATGTGCTCCAACAGGTGGACAAGGGGGACAGTGTCACTGATGCATGCACTGTCACTGCTCACCATCCTTGTGGCCTCCTCAAATGGTGACAGGACAGTGCATGCATCCCTGATCATGGCCCACAGGCGTGGGGAAAAAAAAACAAGCTCCCCTGACCCTGTCCTGGTGCCATAGTCGCACAGTCACTCATTGATGGCCCTCTGCTGCATGTGCAGCCGCTGCAGCATGGCCAACGTTGAGTTCCACCTGGTGGGCATGTCACAGATTAGGCGGTTCTTGGGCAGGGTAAATTCCTTTTGGAGGTCAGCCAGCCGAGCACTGGCATTATATGACCTGCGGAAATGAACACAGACTTTCCTGGCCTGCCTCAGGACATTCTGTAAGCCTGGGTACCTGCCCAAGAACCGCTGCACCACCAAGTTAAGGACGTGAGCCAAACAGGGCACATGGGCCAGTTGTCCCTGTCGGAGGGCGGAGAGGAGGTTGGTGCCATTGTCGCAAACCACCATACCTGCCTTGAGCGGGCGTGGCATCAGCCACCTCTGAACCTGCCCCTGCAGAGCTGACAGAATATCTGCCCCAGTGTGGCTCCTGTCCCCCAAGCACATCAGCTCAAGCACCGCATGGCATCTTTTGGCCTGCGTGCTTGCGTAGCCCCTTGAACACCTACGGAGCACAGCTGGTTCCGAAGACAAATCAGCACAGGAAGAGGCCATGGAGGAAGAAGAAGAGGAGGGGGTGGAGGAGAGAGGTGTGGCAGAATCACCACTAGTATTATTTTGGAGGCGTGGTGGCGGAACAATCTCCAACACTACTGCACCTTGTCCTGCATCCTTCCCAGCTGCCAGAAGAGTCACCCAGTGCGCGGTGAAAGATAAGTAACGTCTCTGTCCATGCCTGCTGGACCATGAGTCAGCGGTAATATGCACCTTACCACTGACCGCCCTGTCCAGCGAGGCCAAGACATTGCCTTCCACGTGTCGGTAGAGAGCCGGAATCGCCTTCCGTGAGAAAAAGTGGCGTTTGGGAACCTGCCACTGAGGAACCGCACATTTCACAAACTCACAGAAGGGAGCAGAGTTTACCAACTGAAAAGGAAGCAGGTGAAGTGCTAGCAATTTAGCCAAGCTAGCATTCAACTGCTGGGCATGTGGATGGCTGGGAGCGAACTTCTTTCGGCGGTGCAGCAGCTGGGGCAGGGAAATTTGCCTGGTACAATCTGACGTCGGTGTACCTATAGCAGATTGCCCCCAAGTACTTGGCTGTGACACACCTAATTCTACACCTTCATTCCTCTCAGTGCAGGTCTCAGAGAGGACTGAAGGTATAGTGGGGTTGGAGATCCCAGCTGATGAGGAGCAAGGAGAGGTCCTCTTTGTTCTTAGGTGTGGGTCTTTTAGGTAAGCTTGCCAACGAACTGCATGGCAGGTCAACATATGTCTGGTCAAGCATGTGGTGCCCCAGCGGGAGATGTTTTGGCCACGCGAGATACGCTTGAGACATATGTTGCAAATAGCAGCGGTGGGATCTGATACACTCATCTCAAAAAAGGCCCACACCAAAGAACTTTTGTAATAACGCACAGAGACAGCAGCGCCCTGCACATGCGGAGCTCTGCGGTGTGATGCAGTCAGTGTGCTGCCCTTAAGCTGGCCCCTGGAGGGCATCCTGCCTAGTTGGTGACGTGCCTCCTCCTCCTCCTCCTCTCTCCTATCAAGCACCCACGTGGAGTCAGTGACCTCATCATCCCCTCCCTCCTCATCGCAGGAGCAAATCTGGCAGTATGCGTCAGCTGGGGGAACATGACTGCCAGATTGCTGTCCTTCTTGGGCACCCCCTCTCTCTGGGCTCACATTACTGCCTTCCTTGAGCTGGGTACCATCATCGGAGTCTTCAAAATGCTGGGCATACTCCTGGAGCATGTACCCAACACTGTGGTCAAATAGTTCAGGGGACTCCTCAGGAGGACATGGTGGGGCTAGGAAAGGAGTGACTGATGCCATTGAGCTGAGGGAAGAGGCCGCGTTGGCAGCTGCTTTGCCAGACAAAGTACCCTGAGCTGGGGTGAGAGAGGATGAGGGGGATGAGGACGGCTTGGTCATCCACTTTACCAAGTCTTCCGCCTGTTGCGGCTCAACGCGGCCAGCTGCCGAAAAAAAGGACAAGCGTGTCCCACGGCCACGTGCTGATGAGGATGCAACATCTCCACGACCAGCACTGTTGCCTCTAGACACAGCTAGTGCTTGCCCTCTTTTATTGGCTTGTGACTGTCTGCCTCTCCTTGTTGGCTTTCCAGACATACTAATGGCCTGCAGTGAGATGTAGCTGCACAAATCTGGAATGTATATATATATACTGATACTGCAACTAGCAGAATCAACTGCCTGCCTGTAGTATTATTAGTATGAGAACAATAGCAATTGTCTTCAGGTAGCTTTAGGTGCACACTGTGCAGAGGACGCAGTACACTAACTGTAAATACTGTAACTGCCTGCCTGTGGTATTAATAGGAGCAGAACAACAGCAATTGTGTTCAGGTAGCTTTAGGTGCACACTGTGCAGAGCACACAGTACACTAACTGTAAATACTGTAGCTGCCTGCCCGTGGTATTAATTAAGGATCAGAAGAACACCACCAATTTTATTCAGGTAGCTTTAGGTGCACACTGTGCAGAGGACACAGTACACTAACTGTAAATACTGTAGCTGCCTGCCTGTAGTATTAATATAGGATGAGAAGAACGCCACCAATTTTATTCAGGTAGCTTTAGGTGCACACTGTGCAGAGGACACAGTACACTAACTGTAAATACTGTAGCTGCCTGCCTGTGGTATTAATATAGGATCAGAAGAACACCACCAATTTTATTCAGGTAACTTTAGGTGCACACTGTGCAGAGGACACAGTGCACTAACTGTAAATACTGTAGCTGCCTGCCTGTGGTATTAATATAGAATCAGAAGAACACCACCAATTTTATTCAGGTAGCTTTAGGTGCACACTGTGCAGAGGACACAGTACACTAACTGTAAATACTGTAGCTGCCTGCCTGTGGTATTAATAGGAGCAGAACAACAGCAATTTTCTTCAGGTAGCTTTAGGTGCACACTGTGCAGAAGACACAGTACACTAACTGTAAATACTGTAGCTGCCTGCCTGTGGTATTAATATAGGATCAGAAGAACACCACCAATTTTATTCGGGTAGCTTTAGTTTCAATAATTTTTATTGAGTTTTATAATAACAGGTAAAACAAAGGAAGAGAAATATCATATAGGTAGTAACCGTATACATAGAAATTTGCTATTATTGTTCCAGTGTAAAAACTTTCACATCAATAACATCTTAGTTGAAATTATATATATAAATAAGGTAGCACGACAGGATTAACATTGGTATAATTCTAAGTGTGCATCTCAACCACCCGGCACCCCAATGGGTGCTCTCTGTGCCTCTGTAGACGAGCGCACACTCTGTTAATATCATCCTATCTCTATTACCTCCCCGTAGGCTTAGTTGTGTATTTCAGATGTAACTGTACCAAGGTAATGTTATGCTTCAACTTCATATAGAACAATAGTTATATAAAGAGGTGGTAAATAGGCAGTTTTACTTAAAGAGAAAAAAGGGTAAAAGGATATTGTCTGTAAAATTCCATTCTCTCACTGATCAGTCAACTCCGGTCATGTTGATTAGAAGGCAGATTTATTACAAATGTATCGATACATAGGGGTGTACTCTGTTCACAGCAAGGAGTTCCAGCAGAGTCACACAGGAACCCTTTTACACATGTCATTTTATAGCAGTATTTGGCAAGCTGCCATTGGCTAAGGCACACTGGTGACTCATGGTGTATCATCAGCTTTATTGTCAAAAAAACAGTGTGTCCTTTCACAATATTTCCTAATATGGTAAACTTTTGCTAGTTCTTTTAAGTATTGTTTAAGGCGTTAGTCGAAAATAAGCAGGTTGCATAAACAATAAGTCAGCACCATTTTAGCTAGAAAAAAAACATATAAGGAACAAGGCAAATGTCGATATCACTTGTAATTCTTTACATATTTCTTATCATTCCCTCCTCTGATATCTATATTTGTTTCCTCAATTTATTATTTCAGTGCAGGTCCGTTTCACAACTGTGTTTTCAGGCCTTAGCAAGTCCTTGACCTTGGCAAGTCCAGTCCATTTCCCAAACCAACCTTCAAGCCAATTTGTGAATGGATCATCAATACCCGAGTTTTCCGCTAATTCATTCGATAAAGCTGTCAATCCTTCGAGGGCTCTAGTCACGGTTCCTCCAGGAGCTGTAATGTTAGAAATAAAGGTGCAACACATACCACCAAACATTTTACAGACCCCTCCTCTTTCTGCTAGGACCATATCTAATGCCATCCTATTCTGCCATGCCTTCAGAGAGGTAGGGGCTAATTGCTCTGCCAATCCCTTAACTGCATCCCTGGTGTAGTTTACAAACCTTGGTTGGTTATAGTATATAAAGTTAATCCAGTCAACATTTTTGTTTACTGTTACCCACCAGAGAAGAGACTCAAATCCAGCTGCCACTTGGTTCCTAGCCTTAAACTCGCTCGGCACTCCACGCGGAACCCCAATCTCAACTATGTAGATCTGGGGATCAAAAGACCCTGCAGGAGAGGTGTCCCTTCTGCTCCTCTGGTGACCCTTCTTCCAAGGGGACTCTGACAGTAAGCTCAGAGGCATTGCCAGCTGTACCAGGGCACAATCCCCTCAGGAATTGGCTGGGATGCTCACTCTGAGCCACTTGTCTCCGAATAACCACCAGACGTCTGCCCTCTGGGTGTCGTGCTCAACCCAGTTGTCACCCTCTCCCTTTACAATTTTGTTAATCCTCTCCATGCAGTAGTCATCCGGTGAAGACCCCAAATCTTTCCACTCTCATTCCCCGGAAGTACAAAACAAGTAAAGTTGTCAGGGTATGCCATGACAGCAGGGGGTATCTGAGGTCTCTGAACCTGGGTAAACAACAAACTTAACGTGTGACAGGGAGTGTTGGTGTCAGGTTTGTATGTTTTTTGATATAGCTTTAGCATACACCCTAAACCATCTGGATCTATATTGTTATTTAAGGGAAAAGGCACTGTAGCCAGCTGGGGTCTGGCCCCTGCACAAACCAAGCAGTTCTCTTTTTTTTAAGGATGTTAGCAGTATAGATTAACCATTCAAGCCATTCATTCTTATCCTGGTATCCTGTTTCTAATGTTATAGCTCCTTCCACTGTGAGATTGGTGAATCTCACTGTGGGTCCTAATACCTCTACTTTAACCACTTAAGGACCGCCTCACGCCGATGTACGTCGGCAAGGCGGCACGGGCAGGCAAAATCACGTACCTGTACGTGATTTGCCTCCCGCGGGTGGGGGGTCCGATCGGACCCCCCCGGTGCCCGAGGCGGTCCCATTTTGTTCCCCGGCGATCGGAGTGGAGGGGGAGGCCATCCATTCGTGGCCCCCCCCTCGCGATCGCCGCCGGCCAATGGGAACGTTCCTTTGCTGCTGTATGCTAAACAGCAGCAAAGGAAATGATGTCATCTCCCCTCGGCTCGGTAGTTTCCGTTCCAGCGCCGAGGGGAGAAGACATCAATGTGAGTGCACAACACACACACACACAGTAGAACATGCCAGGCATACAAAACACCCCGATCCCCCCCCCCGATCGCCCCCCGATCACCCCCCAATCACCCCCCCCGTCACAAACTGACACCAAGCAGGTTTTTTTTTTTCTGATTACTGCATAGTGTCAGTTTGTGACAGTTACAGTGTTAGCACAGTTACTGTTACCCCCCTGTAGGTCTAGGGTACCCCCCTGACCCCCCCTAATAAAGTTTTAACCCCTTGATCACCCCCCGTCACCAGTGTCACTAAGCGATCATTTTTCTGATCGCTGTATTAGTGTCGCTGGTGACACTAGTTAGGGAGGTAAATATTTAGGTTCGCCGTCAGCGTTTTATAGCGTCAGGGACCCCCATATACTATCTAATAAATGTTTTAACCCCTTGATTGCCCCCTAGTTAACCCTTTCACCACTGATCACCGTATAACCGTTACGGGTGAGGCTGGTTAGTTCGTTTATTTTTTATAGTGTCAGGGCACCCGGCGTTTATTACCGAATAAAGGTTTAGCCCCCTGATCGCCCGGCGGTGATATGCGTCGCCCCAGGCAGCGTCAGATTAGCGCCAGTACCGCTAACACCCACGCACGCAGCATGCGCCTCCCTTAGTGGTATAGTATCTGTACGGATCAATATCTGATCCGATCAGATCTATACTAGCGTCCCCAGCAGTTTAGGGTTCCCAAAAACGCAGTGTTAGCGGGATCAGCCCAGATACCCGCTAGCACCTGCGTTTTGCCCCTCTGCCCAGCCCATCCAAGTGCAGTATCGATCGATCACTGTCACTTACAAAACACTAAACGCATAACTGCAGCGTTCGCAGAGTCAGGCCTGATCCCTGCGATCGCTAACAGTTTTTTTGGTAGCATTTTGGTGAACTGGCAAGCACCAGCCCCAGGCAGCATCAGGTTAGCGCCAGTACCGCTAACACCCACGCACGCACCGTACACCTCCCTTAGTGGTATAGTATCTGTACGGATCAATATCTGATCCGATCAGATCTATACTAGTGTCCCCAGCAGTTTAGGGTTCCCAAAAACGCAGTGTTAGCGGGATCAGCCCAGATACCTGCTAGCACCTGCGTTTTGCCCCTCCGCCCGGCCCGGCCCACCCAAGTGCAGTATCGATCGATCACTGTCCCTTACAAAACTCTAAACGCATAACTGCAGCGTTCGCAGAGTCAGGCCTGATCCCTGCGATCGCTAACAGTTTTTTTGGTAGTATTTTGGTGAACTGGCAAGCACCGGCCCCAGGCAGCGTCAGGTTAGCACCAGTACCGCTAACACCCACGCACGCAGCGTACACCTCCCTTAGTGGTATAGTATCTGAACGGATCAATATCTGATCCGATCAGATCTATACTAGCGTCCCCAGCAGTTTAGGGTTCCCAAAAACGCAGTGTTAGCGGGATCAGCCCAGATACCTGCTAGCACCTGCGTTTTGCCCCTCCGCCCGGCCCAGCCCAGCCCACCCAAGTGCAGTATCGATCGATCACTGTCACTTACAAAACACTAAACGCATAACTGCAGCGTTCGCAGAGTCAGGCCTGATCCCTGCGATCGCTAACAGTTTTTTTGGTAGCTTTTTATTGAACTGGCAAGCACCAGCGGCGTAGTACACCCCGGTCGTAGTCAAACCCGCACTGCAGTAACACTTGGTGACGTGGCGAGTCCCATAAGTGCAGTTCAAGCTGGTGAGGTGGCAAGCACAAGTAGTGTCCCGCTGCCACCAAAAAGACAAACACAGGCCCGTCGTGCCCATAGTGCCCTTCCTGCTGCATTCGCCAATTCTAATTGGGAACCCACCACTTCTGCAGCGCCCGTACTTCCCCCATTCACATCCCCAACCAAATGCAGTCGGCTGCATGAGAGGCATTTTTATGTCCTCCCGAGTACCCCTACCCAACGAACCCCCCCAAAAAAGATGTTGTGTCTGCAGCAATCGCGTATATAGGCGTGACACCCGCTATTATTGTCCCTCCTGTCCTGACAATCCTGGTCTTTGCATTGGTGAATGTTTTGAACGCTACCATTCACTAGTTGAGTATTAGCGTAGGGTACAGCATTCCACAGACTAGGCACACTTTCACAGGGTCTCCCAAGATGCCATCGCATTTTGAGAGACCCGAACCTGGAACCGGTTACAGTTACAAAAGTTAGTTACAAAAAAAGTGTAAAAAAAAAATAAAATATATAAAATAAAAAAAAATAGTTGTCGTTTTATTGTTCTCTCTCTCTCTCTATTCTCTCTCTATTGTTCTGCTCTTTTTTACTGTATTCTATTCTGCAATGTTTTATTGTTGTTATGTTTTATCATGTTTGCTTTTCAGGTATGCAATTTTTTATACTTTACCGTTTACTGTGCTTTATTGTTAACCATTTTTTTGTCTTCAGGTACGCCATTCACGACTTTGAGTGGTTATACCAGAATGATGCCTGAAGGTTTAGGTATCATCTTGGTATCATTATTTTCAGCCAGCGGTCGGCTTTCATGTAAAAGCAATCCTAGCGGCTAATTAGACTCTAGACTGCTTTTACAAGCCGTGGGAGGGAATGCACCCCCCCCCACCGTCTTCCGTGTTTTTCTCTGGCTCTCCTGTCTCAACAGGGAACCTGAGAATGCAGCCGGTGATTCAGCCAGCTGACCATAAAGCTGATCAGAGACCAGAGTGGCTCCAAACATCTCTATGGCCTAAGAAACCGGAAGCTACGAGCATTTTATGACTTCAATTTCGCCGGATGTAAATAGCGCCATTGGGAAATTGGGGAAGCATTTTATTACACCGATCTTGGTGTGGTCAGATGCTTTGAGGGCAGAGGAGAGATCTAGGGTCTAATAGACCCCAATTTTTTCAAAAAAGAGTACCTGTCACTTCCTATTGCTATCATAGGGGATATTTACATTCCCCGAGATAACAATAAAAATGGTTAAAAAAAAAAATATGAAAGGAACAGTTTAAAAATAAGATAAAAAAAGCAAAAAAATAATAAAGGAAAAAAAAAAGCAAAAAAAAAAAAGCACCTCTGTCGCCCCCTGCTCTCGCGCTAAGGCGAACGCAAGCGGCGGTCTGTCGTCAAACGTAAACAGCAATTGCACCATGCATGTGAGGTATCACCGCGAAGGTCAGATCGAGGGCAGTAATTTTTGCAGTAGACCTCCTCTGTAAATCTAAAGTGGTAACCTGTAAAGGCTTTTAAAGGCTTTTAAAAATGTATTTATTTTGTTGCCACTGCACGTTTGTGCGCAATTTTAAAGCATGTCATGTTTGGTATCCATGTACTCGGCCTAAGATCATCTTTTTTATTTCATCAAACATTTGGGCAATATAGTGTGTTTTAGTGCATTAAAATTTAAAAAAGTGTGTTTTTTCCCCAAAAAATGCGTTTGAAAAATTGCTGCGCAAATACTGTGTGAAAAAAAAATGAAACACCCACCATTTTAATCTGTAGGGCATTTGCTTTAAAAAAATATATAATGTTTGGGGGTTCAAAGTAATTTTTTTGCAAAAAAAAATAACTTTTTTATGTAAACAATAAGTGTCAGAAAGGGCTTTGTCTTCAAGTGGTTAGAAGAGTGGGTGATGTGTGACATAAGCTTCTAAATGTTGTGCATAAAATGCCAGGACAGTTCAAGTGGAAAGTAGACACCCCAAGCTATTTGCTGAGAGGCATGTCGAGTCCATGGAATATTTTATATTGTGACACAAGTTGCGGGATGAGACAAATTTTTTTTTTTTTTTGCACAAAGTTGTCACTAAATGATATATTGCTCAAACATGCCATGGAAATATGTGAAATTACACCCCAAAATACATTCTGCTGCTTCTCCTGAGTACGGGGATACCACATGTGTGAGACTTTTTGGGAGCCTAACCGCGTACGGGACCCCGAAAACCAAGCACCGCCTTCAGGCTTTCTAAGGGCGTGAATTTTTGATTTCACTCTTCACTGCCTATCACAGTTTCGGAGGCCATGGAATGCCCAGGTGGCACAAACCCCCCCCAAATGACCCCATTTTGGAAAGTAGACACCCCAAGCTATTTGATGAGAGGTATATAGAGTATTTTGCAGACCTCACTTTTTGTCACAAAGTTTTGAAAATTGAAAAAAGAAAAAAAAAATTTTTTCTTGTCTTTCTTCATTTTCAAAAACAAATGAGAGCTGCAAAATACTCACCATGCCTCTCAGCAAATAGCTTGGGGTGTCTACTTTCCAAAATGGGGTCATTTTGGGGGGGTTTGTGCCATGTGGGCATTCCATGGCCTCCGAAACTGTGATAGGCAGTAAAGAGTGAAATCAAAAATTTTCACCCTTAGAAATCCTGAAGGCGGTGATTGGATTTCGGGGCCCCGTACGCGGCTAGGCTCCCAAAAAGTCCCACACATGTGGTATCCCCATACTCAGGAGAAGCAGCTAAATGTATTTTGGGGTGCAATTCCACATATGCCCATGGCCTGTGTGAGCAATATATCATTTAGTGACAACTTTATGCAAAAAAAAAAAAAAAATAGTGTCACTTTCCCGCAACTTGTGTCAAAATATAAAATATTCCATGGACTCAATATGCCTCTCAGCAAATAGCTTGGGGTGTCTACTTTCCAAAATGGGGTCATTTTGGGGGGTTTTGTGCCACCTGGGCATTCCATGGCCTCCGAAACTGTCATAGGCAGTGAAGAGTGAAATCAAAAATGTACACCCTTAGAAATCCTGAAGGCGGTGATTGGTTTTCGGGGCCCCGTACGCGGCTAGGCTCCCAAAAAGTCCCACACATGTGGTATCCCCATACTCAGGAGAAGCAGCTGAATGTATTTTAGGGTGCAATTCCACATAGGCCCATGGCCTGTGTGAGCAATATATCATTTAGTGACAACTTTTTGTAAGTATTTTTTTTTTTTTGTCATTATTCAATCACTTGGGACAAAAAAAATAAATATTCAATGGGTTCAACATGCCTCTCAGCAATTTCCTTGGGGTGTCTACTTTCCAAAATGGGGTCATTTGGGGGGGTTTTGTACTGCCCTGCCATTTTAGCACCTCAAGAAATGACATAGGCAGTCATAAACTAAAAGCTGTGTAAATTACAGAAAATGTACCCTAGTTTGTAGACGCTATAACTTTTGCGCAAACCAATAAATATACGCCTATTGACATTTTTTTTACCAAAGACATGTGGCCGAATACATTTTGGCCTAAATGTATGAATAAAATTTAGTTTATTGGATTTTTTTAATAACAAAAAGTAGAAAATATAATTTTTTTTCAAAATTTTCGGTCTTTTTCCGTTTATAGCGCAAAAAATAAAAACCGCAGAGGTGATCAAATACCATCAAAAGAAAGCTCTATTTGTGGGAAGAAAAAGACGCAAATTTCGTTTGGGTACAGCATTGCATGACCGCGCAATTAGCAGTTAAAGCGACGCAGTGCCAAATTGGAAAAAGACCTCTGGTCCTTAGGCAGCATAATGGTCCGGGGCTCAAGTGGTTAAGTCGGTCCTCATTATCTAATTCTTTCTTATTGTTTGTCTCATTCTTTGGTTTGACTTCAAGGAAGAATTTTCCCAAAGGGTCAGTTCCTGATATCCAAGCTCCTACACGGGATAACCTCTGATCTTCTAGTTTGGGGTCCTTCAGGGAAATCAATAATATATTGCAATTCTTTGGTTCTGTACAGGGAGAGTGGGCTGCTTTTAGTTGTGGTTAATCTATTCTTTAACTCTCCTGCTGCTGGGATCTCATAACCCCAATCCTGGGCTGCAGTTGTCCACATGACTGAATCCCAAGTAGTACATCCGGTAGTTCCAGCCAGGTAGCACACGTATTTGTCTGCCCAGGTCAACTTGCTTGCTTCTACCTTATCTCCACAATCTGTCATCTGGCAGAAATCCACCTGTATAGTACTGGTGGTTCCTTCAACAAAGGTGAGGTTCAATGCTCTTCCTGTCTCTTCCCAATTGATTGTTTCCACTATCCTCCTGTGTCTCTTACCTCCCTGTATAGAGGCCTCTCCTAGAGTCACCAATACTCCCACAAGGAACAAAATCCCTACCATCCTATCTGAAGTGAGGGGGGCCTAAATAGGGCCTTCACCAAGATTGAGACAAACAGACCTTTTATCTGCCTCCCTTTGTAGTTGGACTTTCCCCCTCCTTCAGTCTTTCTGTCCCTACTCTGCCTATGTTTACCTTTTTACAGTGGGATTGGTGAATCCAGATAGTCCTTTCAGCAATTCTTACTGCAGTGGGAGTAGTAAGGAGTACTTGATATGGCCCGTCCCACTTAGGGGAGTGCCAATACTTCTTTCTGATCACCTTGATGAGCACCCGATTTGTACTTTGTCTTCTCCTATGGGCTCTCCTTCTGGAATGGAACACTCTTGGTTAATTTGTTTCTGTTTTAATAACCTTGACATGTATTCTGCTAAGGTTCTCTCCCCTTCCTCTGTGTGGGTTTCATTTGGTAATAAAGGTATTTTATAAGGTCTACCATACATCATTTCAAATGGACTCAGCCCCTCTTTAGTGAGGGTGATGTGCATGCTTAAAATAGCCAGTAGGAGACAGTACATCCAATTTTTCCCTGTCTCTTCCATAGCCTTTTTTAGCTTGCTCTTTAATATCCCATTATGTCTTTCTACGAGCCCTGCTGACTGAGGTTGATATGCACAGTGATTCTTTACTTCTATACCCATCACTTCTGTTAGGTGCTTTATGGTCTGATTTACAAAATGTGGACCATTATCGCTATAAATCTTCTCTGGTATCCCAAATTGTGAAATGATATCTTTTAATAAGGCTTTGGATACTGTTAAGGCGTCAGCACTTCCTGTGGGGAATATCTCTACCCATGTGGTCAATGCATCAATGATTTCCAAACAATATTTCTTTCTTTTCACATTTGTCTAATTCAATAAAATCCATGCAAATTTGTTGGAATGGATATTGCGGTGTGGAGAACTTCCCTTTCCGTGGTCTTATGCCTCCCTGAGTATTGTGTCTTGCACATATAATGCATTGAGAACAAAAAGTTTTTTAGTAGCTTGTGAGGCCATAGGCTGTACATACCTTATTTAACATCTCAGTCATCCCCCTGTTTGACACATGAGTTACTCCATGTGTCAATACTGCTGCATACCTAAATAAGGATTTTGGCAATACCAGCTTTCCTTCAGGTGATGTGTAGATGTTATCTATTATTGTGCAACCTTTTGTTTTCCAATATTGCTTCTCCCCAGGGGATACATTCTGCTGTATATCAGTAAGGACTGTATGATCTATCTCTATGATTTCCTGTTCTGTCATGTGTCACTTCTGCATAGACATGTGCATTCGTTTTCGTCCGAATTTTAGGTATTTTCGTTATCGTTTTACCAAACGATAACGAAAGTGCAGAGTCCGAAAACGAAAGATCCGACATAAACAAATGCTTTATTTTCGTTTTCGTTGCTACAACAGTTCGATATAGATAGGAGATTCGACATGATGATGACAATAACAAACTGTGTCCATCAAACCTGTGGTCGAATGTGCCTAACCTTAGCTCTATTAGTCCAAGATTATTCTACATAGAGAGAAAAGATTCGACGTAGAGAGAAAAGATTCGACGTAGGGGAGGAAAGATTCGACGTAGGGGAGGAAAGATTCGACGTAGGGGAGGAAAGATTCGACGTAGGGGAGAAAAGATAAATAAAAATAATGATGATGATGAAAGTTATTGGCTGATTGTAACCAAAGAGGTGGAGCAGTAAAATAGCTAGAACTAAGTACACACGTACTTTGGCTTATGGTGTCTGTTGAAAGTTCTAAGAAGATTCGACGGAGCAGGTAAACTATGCGGCATTGTACAGTTTAGCTGCTCCGTCGAATCTTCTTTGAACATTCGACAGACACCATAAGCCTTCAATGACAGATTCGACCTTAATTTGGATTTTCGGACAAATGCAATTTTTAACGAAAAACGAAATAAATTAAAACGAATTTCGGGAGTAACTAAATAAATTTATTTTTCAGACGAAAACGAAATTCCGAAACGAAATATTTCAGTGTGCACATGTCTACTTCTGCATATCCAGTTACACTTGTGCCATTTGCATTTTTCGTACTGGAGCCATCAACAAAAAGTGTCATGTCAGGGTTAGGTAACGGTACATCTTTCCAATCACTTCATGGCAGTACCTTTTCAGTGATGGCAGCAGTACAGTCATGTTTATGACCATCAGTAGGAAGTGGTATTAGTGTGGATGGGTTTAATGTAGTACATCTCTGTATTGTTAAGTGAGGTTGTGTCAAAAGTATTGTCATACAGGAAAGGTGTCGTGCTGGGCTCAAATGTATGGACCAACGGGGCACGGTCAGTATTGAATACCCAGAAATCCAAGCTCTACAAAAATGTGTCATGCCCAAAAAAGACATAATTTGTTTCTTTGTTTCTGGCTTCAGCACCTGGTGGAGGGCTCAAATTCTCTCCTCATCCAGGTGTCGACCTTCTTTTGAGTTATTATACTCTAAGTATTTGACCTGCTGTTGCCACAACTGGAGTTTAGTTTTATTTACCTTATGCCCTTGGTATAACTGCCTGGTTAACAGCTTGTAAATCCTGTACCATTCTCCAGCCTGTGGAAGGCGGAGCCTTCTTAACAGGAAAAAGAGGGGTATTGCAGGGGCTATACCCTCCTCTGCTTCCTTCTTAAGGGGGTATCTCCTTCATCACCTTGCACAAAAACCTTTACTTTCACATTTTTTTCCCATCACTTTCAAATACTTCTCAGAATGCTTAACATATTGCAAAACATCTAAAACTGATGCAGTTCGGTAAGTAACCATGTTTTTAACAATGTAATCCTTATGATCCTGTTTTAATCCATTAACAAAAGCTATCTTTAGCTGTTGTTGATATGCACTATTCACATCCTCAGCTTCGGGGAGCCCAGAGAACACTTTAAAAACTTCTCGTAGTTTATTTAGATAATCACTGACACTTTCCTTGTCTTCTTTTACAGTCATATTAATCTTTTGCCAGTCAGTTCGTTATACCCATCGGAGATTGCATCTCTGATAGAAGGCAGTCAATCTGTCTGTCAAATCTTGGCTATCAAGGGCCAGTGGTTCCCCTCTTTGTTGAGGGGGCACTGTGGCTACACAGGGATCCCAATTTCCCTTTACTGATGCCCAATCTGATCCTAGAACCTTCCTTAAGGCCCTTTCCACTTCGACCCCGTTTAGCCTATAACTGTTCCTCAGACCTTCCATATTTTCAATGATTTGGTTTGGGGCCCCAAACTTAGGATATTTAATATGCTCGGTAGCCTTCTGCACGTCACCCTCAGTCCATGGTCTAAAAACAGTCATAGTTAGGGGCTGACCGTTTTGTCTGTCCACTAGGGGCAGTTGGGCTTGGCATTTCTCTTTTGTTCTCCTTCCTTCTACTCTAATTCTAGCGTGCTCAAAACAGTATTCCGCCATTTCTAATCCATACTTTTTTTTTTCCCTTGAGTTTAGAATACAAGACTGGTAATTCTACTCTCGAACTTTGCCAAAACCTATATAAAACGGCAAACAAAGTCCAAACTCTCCAAACAGGAAATAAACATATATATATATATATATATATATATATATATATATATATATATATATATATATATATATACATATATATATATATATATATATATATATATACATATATATATATATATATACATATATATATATATACATATATATATATATATATATATATATATATATATATATATATATATATATATATACACTACCGTTCAAAAGTTTGGGGTCACATTGAAATGTCCTTATTTTTGAAGGAAAAGCACTGTACTTTTAAATGAAGCTAACTTTAAACTAGTCCTAACTTTAAACAAATATACTCTATACATTGCTAATGTGGTAAATGACTATTCTAACTGCAAATGTCTAGTTTTTGGTGCAATATCTACATAGGTGTATAGAGGCCCATTTCCAGCAACTATCACTCCAGTGTTCTAATGGTACAATGTGTTTGCTCATTGGCTCAGAAGGCAAATTGATGATTAGCAAACCCTTGTGCAATCATGTTCACACATCTAAAAACAGTCTAGCTCCTTCCAGAAGCTACAAAACTGACCTTCCTGTGAGCAGATTGAGTTTCTGGAGCATCACATTTGTGGGCTCAATTAAACGCTCAAAATGGCCAGAAAAAGAGAACTTTCATCTGAAACTCGACAGTCTATTCTTGTTCTTAGAAATGAAGGCTATTCCATGCGAGAAATTGCAAAGAAATTGAAGATTTCCTACAACGGTGTGTACTACTCCCTTCAGAGGACAGCACAAACAGGCTCTAACCAGAGTAGAAAAAGAAGTGGGAGGCCGCGTTGCACAACTAAGCAAGAAGATAAGCACATTAGAGTCTCTAGTTTGAGAAACAGACGCCTCACAGGTCCCCAACTGGCATCTTCATTAAATAGTACCCGCAAAACACCAGTGTCAACATCTACAGTGAAGAGGCGGCTGCGGGATTTTGGGCTTCAGGGCAGAGTGGCAAAGAAAAAGCCATATCTGAGACTGGCCAATAAAAGAAAAAGATTAAGATGGGCAAAAGAACACAGAAATTGGACAGAGGAAGACTGGAAAAAAGTGTTGTGGACGGATGCCAAAGGTGTGCAATGCTGTAATTGCTGCAAAAGGAGGATTCTTTGATGAAAGCAAAGTTTGATGTAAAAACAATGTTATTTCAAATACAAATCATTATTTCTAACCTTGTCAATGTCTTGACTCTATTTTCTATTCATTTCACAACGTATGGTGGTGAATAAGTGTGACTTTTCATGGAAAACACAAAATTGTTTGGGTGACCCCAAACTTTTGAACGGTAGTGTATATATATATATATATATATATATATATATATACACATATACATACATATATACATACATACACACATACATATAAAACAACTTATACCTTTACCTTATTTACTACAAAGTACAATTGGTCAAATCAAACAGTATTCTTAGCGTTCTGATCAGAATTTTTTTTTTTTTACACACACTCACACAAAAGAGGAAGTGCACTTAGGTGTCCGTGAGGGGGGGGGGGGGGAGGAGTGAGTGAGTCCAGGTTTTTTTTTTTTTTTTTAACCACAAGTTTGCAGCCAGACGGATCATAAAGCAGGCCTTTTATCAACCTGTAAACCACCAGACTAGCAACCCTTGGATCCACGGTAACAGTAAGAATATAAGAAAAGCAAAAATATCAAGACTCCCCACACATAAAGTTAGCAGTAATGTTAAACATGAGGAGGAAAGAGCGATAGTTAGTCTCATGATTTAACAAATGCAGCAAAAGGAACAGTGCAGGAAATATTGCTCTCGAGAGAAAAAGAGAAAAACAATCGATCTATGGGGGAAGTGTTTCTGATCAAGTTAGATTGATTCCTGCTCATACATTTACTTCCTGTTTGTCCCAACCACCACTCAGTTAAAAAAACCTGAAATGGCCACTGTGACTCTCTGTAATCTATCCAGATTACTTGTAGTCACTATTCACAACAATTATCAATCATCTATCATCTATCATCTTTCGGTACCTTAAATTTTTTGTAATCTATCTCGAACAGTGGGCTACGTCTATTTACCATAGGCAACATCCCCAAGTGCCTGTCTTCGGCCCCTGTGTCACCTAGATCTTTTATGATCAACGACAGTGCCGGCATACTCAATAAAAACCCAAATCACCTCGAGTAGAAGAGAAAAGAAGAGAAAAGAAAAGATCTGTCTTACCTTTCACAGACCCTGAGGACTGGATCAGAAGTCCAGGAGTAGAAGTCAGGTGTGGATCCCGGAACCGACCAGCCTCTTTTTACCACTTAACTTGAGTGGGAGGACCTAGGTCTCGGCGAGAGGTAGTCTGATACTCACCAATATTTTGGACAGAACTGTTCGATCCACCACCTAATCCTTACTTCCGGCTCGAAAGGACCATAATGTCTGTAAAATTCCATTCTCTCACATGAACTCCGGTCATGTTGATTATAAGACAGATTTATTACAAATGTATCGATACATAGGGGTGAACTCTGTTCACAGCAGGGAGTTCCAGCAGAGTCACACAGGAACCCTTTTACACGTGTCATTTTATAGCAGTATTTGGCAAGGCACACTGGTGACTCATGGTGTATCGTCAGCCTTATTGTCAACAGTGTGTCCTTTCACAATATTTCCTAATATGGTAAACTTTTGCTAGTTCTTTTAAGTATTGTTTAAGGCGTTAGTCGGAAATAAGCAGGTTGCATAAACAAAAAGTCAGCGCCATTTTAGCTAGAAAAAAAACATATAAGGAACAAGGCAAATGTCGATATCACTTGTAATCCTTTACATATTTCTTATCAGATATCTAGTATAGATATATAAGGCAAACATGACTCCCTCTCTCACTTGGTGCAAAATGTATGATACCAATCTTTCCATGGTTTCCAAATCAGACTTTTGGATGTGTAAGTGCCTTGGGAGGCGGCAAACATAAGTTCGTATGATATGTGGAGATTAGTGGTTCTGATCACGTCATTAATAGTTGGTGTTTCAGCTTTTAACCATCTTCTCGTCAACTCAAGACGAGCACTGGTAAGGATCTGGGTGACTATATGTCTCATAGATTGAGGTACCATATCTATTTCTAAGGATAGGATAACCATGTTGGAGGTATGATAGAATTGGGCTTTGGAAATCTGCCCTATGAGATGGAAGATATTGGACCAATAGATTCTCAATCTTGGGCATGACCAAAATATATGTATGATGGAACCACTTTCTCCAGCATAGTGGAGATTTATATGGGAGTTGAATCCTGCTAATCGTGTAGGGATTAAGTACCATCTTAAGAGTATTTTTTGGTATAGTTCCCACAAGTTAACACTTCTGGTGGCCTTGTATATGGACGAGATTGCTTGCTTCCATTGCTCTAGAGTGTAGGATGTATTGAAATCAATTTCCCAAGTCCTCATAGAAGGTGTCTTGCTGAATATTGATTTCTGGTGCAAGAGGTTATAAAATAAGGAGATGCCTTTGATGGAGGTCGTGGGTAGGGATGAGCTTCGTGTTCGAGTCGAACCCATGTTCGACTCGAACATCGGCTGTTCGGTCATTCGCCGAATTGCGAACGATATGGGCCGTTTGCGCCAAATTCGTGTTGCGCGTCACGGCCCATAATTCACTGCGGCATCGCAGTGCATTGCTTGCTGATGATTGGCCAAGCATGCACTATGACCCGCATGCTTGGCCAATCACAGCGCCGCCTGAACAGAGAGCCGTAATTGGCCAAAGCCAAGGAGGCTTTGGCCAATTATGGCTCAGGGGATTTAGTACACGCCCCACACTATATAAGGCCGCCTGCACGGCGGCCCTGTGCAGTGTGTTCCGGTGTGCTTAGAGAGAGAGAGAGACAGTGTCATTTCATTTGAGTTAGCTAGATTAGGCAGGACAGTCAGTCAGTTAGCTGCACTTAAAGTGTATTGTGTATATATATGCATCCCAGGTGTTGCACATATATATATACACTGTATTCAGTTTAGCTAGATCCGTTCCTGTTATCTTCTAGACTATTTACATTTAGTGCAGTGCGTCCTGCTCACAGTGTTCAACTAGATCCGTTCCTGTTATCTTCCTACTGACAGGCAGGCTTGTCTTGTTACAGTATTTACAGCTACCTAAAGAAAATTACTGGTGTTCTTTTGATCCTATTAGTATCACGGTCAGGCAGCTAGACTATTTACATTTAGTACAGTGCGTCCTGCTCACAGTGTTCAGCTAGATCCGTTCCTGTTATCTTCCTACTGACAGGCAGGCTTGTCTTGTTACAGTATATAAAGCTACCTGAAGAAAATTACTGGTGTTCTTTTGATCCTATTAGTACCACGGTCAGGCAGCTAGACTATTTACATTTAGTGCAGTGCGTCCTGCTCACAGTGTTCAGCTAGATCCGTTCCTGTTATCTTCCTACTGACAGGCAGGCTTGTCTTGTTACAGTATATAAAGCTACCTGAAGAAAATTACTGGTGTTCTTTTGATCCTATTAGTACCACGGTCAGGCAGCTAGACTATTTACATTTAGTGCAGTGCGTCCTGCTCACAGTGTTCAGCTAGATCCGCTCCTGTTATCTTCCTACTGACAGGCAGGCTTGTCTTGTTACAGTATATAAAGCTACCTGAAGAAAATTACTGGTGTTCTTTTGATCCTATTAGTACCACGGTCAGGCAGCTAGACTATTTACATTTAGTGCAGTGCGTCCTGCTCACAGTGTTCAGCTAGATCCGTTCCTGTTATCTTCCTACTGACAGGCAGGCTTGTCTTGTTACAGTATATAAAGCTACCTGAAGAAAATTACTGGTGTTCTTTTGATCCTATTAGTACCACGGTCAGGCAGCTAGACTATTTACAGTTAGTGCAGTGCGTCCTGCTCACAGTGTTCAGCTAAACCTACAAGTTAGTGGGGTGCGTCCACCTCACAGTGTTCAGCTAAAGCTACCTGTAGAAGGTTGGTGGTGTTCTCATACTACAGGCAGGCAGTTGATTTTGCTAGCTGCAGTATCAGTACATATATATATATATATATATATATCCCAGCTTAGTGCAGCTACAGGCCATTAGTATGTCTGGAAGGCCAAGAAGGAGAGGCAGACAGTCACAAGCCAATAAGAGAGGGCAAGCAGGCTCTGTGTCTAGTGCTGGTCGTGGAGACGGTGCATCCTCATCAGCACGTGGCCATGGGACACGCTTGGCCTTTTTTTCGGCAGCTGGCCGTGTTGAGCCGCAACATGCGGAAGACTTGGTCGAGTGGATGACCAAGCCGTCCTCATCCTCCTCATCCTCTCTCACCCATGCCCAGGGTGCTTTGTCTGGCAAAGCAGCGGCCTCTTCCCTCGGCTCAATGTCATCAGTGACTCCTTCCCTAGCTCCACCATGTCCTCCTGAGGAGTCCCTCGAACTGTTTGACCACAGTGTTGGGTACATGCTCCAGGAGGATGCCCAGCGTTTGGAAGGCTCTGATGATGATACTGAGCTCGATGAAGGCAGTAACATGAGCACGGACAGAGGGGGTGCCCAAGAAGGACAGCAATCTGGCAGTCATGCTCCCCCTGCTGCAGCATACTGCCAGGTTTGCTCCAGTGATGAGGAGGGAGGGGATGATGAGGTCACTGACTCAACGTGGGTGCCTGATAGGAGAGAGGAGGAGGAGGAGGCGGCACATCACCAACGAGGCAGGATGCCCTCCAGGGGCCAGCCTAAGGGCAGCACATTGACTGCATCACACCCCAAAGCTCCACATGTGCAGGGCGCTGCAGTCTCTGCGTGTTATTCAAAAAGTTCTTTGGTGTGGGCCTTTTTTGAGACGAGTGCATCAGATCGCACCACTGCTATTTGCAACATATGTCTCAAGCGTATCTCACGTGGCCAAAACATCTCCCGCTTGGGTACCACATGCTTGACCAGACATATGTTGACCTGCCATGCAGTTCGTTGGCAAGCGTATCTAACAGACCCACACCAAAGAACAAAGAGGACCTCTCCTTGCTCCTCATCAGCTGAGATTTCCAACCCCACTAGACCTTCAGTCCTCTCTGAGACCTGCACTGAGAGGAATGAAGGTGTAGAATTAGATGTGTCACAGCCAAGTACTTGTGGGCAATCTGCTTTTGGTACACCGACGTCAGATTGTACCAGGCAAATTTCCCTGCCCCAGCTGCTGCACCGCCGAAAGAAGTTTGCTCCCAGCCATCCACATGCCCAGCGGTTGAATGCTAGCTTGGCAAAATTGCTAGCACTTCAACTGCTGCCTTTTCAGTTGGTAGACTCTGCCCCCTTCTCTCTACCGGCATGTGGAAGGCAATGTCCATGCCTCGCTGGACAGGGCGGTCAGCGGTAAGGTGCATATTACCACTGACTCATGGTCCAGCAGGCATGGACAGGGACGTTACCTAAGTTTCACGGCGCATTGGGTGACTCTGCTGGCAGCTGGGAAGGATGCAGGACAAGGTGCAGTAGTGTTGGAGGTTGTTCCGCCACCACGCCTCCAAAATGCTAATGATTGTGACACACCTCTCTCCTCCACCCCCTCCTCTTCTTCTTCCTCCATGGCCTCTTCCTCGGAACCAGCGGTGCTCCGTAGTCATTCAAGGGGCTACGCAAGTACGCAGGCCAAAAGATGCCATGCGGTGCTTGAGCTGGTGTGCTTGGGGGACAGGAGCCACACTGGGGCAGAGGTTCTGTCAGCTCTGCAGGGACAGGTTCTGAGGTGGTTGACGCCACGCCAACTTAAGGCAGGAATGGTGGTTTGCGACAATGGCACCAACCTCCTCTCTGCCCTCCGACAGGGACAAATGACCCATGTGCCCTGTTTGGCTCACGTCCTTAACTTGGTGGTGCAGCGGTTCTTGGGCAGGTACCCGGGCTTACAGGATGTCCTGAGGCAGGCCAGGAAAGTCTGTGTGCATTTCCGCCGGTCATATAATGCCAGTGCTCGGCTGACGGACCTCCAAAAGGAGTTTAACCTGCCCAAGAACCGCCTAATCTGTGACATGCCCACCAGGTGGAACTCAACGTTGGCCATGCTGCAGCGGCTGCACACGCAGCAGAGGGCCATCAATGAGTACCTGTGCGACTATGGCACCAGGACAGGGTCAGGGGAGCTTGTTTTTTTTTCCCCACGCCAGTGGGCCATGATCAGGGATGCATGCACTGTCCTGTCACCATTTGAGGAGGCCACGAGGATGGTGAGCAGTGACAGTGCATGCATCAGTGACACTGTCCCCCTTGTCCACCTGTTGGAGCACACGCTGCGTGGAATAATGGACAGGGCACTTGAGGCAGAACAGAGGCAGGAAGAGGAGGACTTCCTTAGCTCTCAAGGCCCCCTTTATCCAGACAGTGTTCCTGCGTGCCTGCCGATCACACAGGAAGAGGAGGAGGAGGAGGAGGAGGAGGAGGAGGAGGAGGAAGATTGTGTCAGTATGGAGGTGGAGCCTGGCACTCAGCATCAGCAGCAGTCTTTAAGGGATCAGTCCCAAGAAACACATGGACTTGTACGTGGCTGGGAGGAGGTGGCTGCGGACCATGTCGTCCTTAGTGACCCAGAGGACTCCGGACCGAATGCCTCAGCAAACCTACGCTGCATGGCCTCCCTGATCCTGCAAAGCCTGCGTAAGGATCCTCGTATTCGTGGTATCAAGGAGAAGGACCAATACTGGCTGGCAACCCTCCTTGATCCACGTTACAAGGGTAAGGTTGCGGACCTTATCTTGCCATCGCAGAGGGAGCAGAGGATGAAACATCTTCGGGAGGCCTTGCAGAAAGGTCTGTGCAACGCGTTCCCAGAGACTGGGAGGTTACAAACTCCTGTTTCTGGACAACGTGTTGCTGAGGCTTCGGTCAGTCAAAGAAGGAGCGGTGGAGAAGGTGGCCGTCTGACCGATGCGTTCAGACAATTTTTTGGTCCGCAGCCCCAAGGTATGATCGGTTCCAGCAACCATCGCCAGCGTCTGTTTTACATGGTGCAGGAATACCTAGGGGCAAGATCAGACTTGGACACCTTTCCCACCGAAAATCCTCTGGGTTACTGGGTCTTGAGGATGGATCACTGGCCAGAGCTTGCACAGTATGCAATTGAGCTACTGGCCTGTCCTGCATCCAGCGTTCTTTCGGAACGCACATTCAGTGCTGCTGGAGGCGTGGTAACTGATCACAGGGTGCGTCTGTCCACCGACTCGGTCGATCGACTGACCTTCATAAAAATGAATCAGTCTTGGATCACCACCATCTACCAAGCACCTGATGCTGATGTAACCGAATAATTTTTTTTGAAATCTCAGATCCCTTCAAAGACTGCCTATGCTGATGCTGAGTGACTATCCCTGAGTAATTATCCTCTTCCTCCTCAATCATCACGCTGATAGCTTGTAAGAACATTTTTGGTTCTGGGCGCCACCACCAGTGCCTAAGGCACAATTTTTCAGCCCCTGTTTAACAGGGGCGTGTAATTACAATTTTTGATGTAATACTTTGCAGCAGGGCTCGTTCCTGCATTCCAACTAGAGTGTCTGTGAGGGGTTGCAGTGTTGTGGCACTAGCACCAGTGCCCAAGGCCCAATTTTTCTGCCCCTGTCTAACAGGGGCGTGTAATTACAATTTTTGATGCAATAATTTGCAGCAGGGCTCGTTCCTGCGTTCCAACTAGAGTGTCTGTGAGGGGTTGCAGTGTTGTAGCACCAGCACCAGTGCCTAAGGCCCAATTTTTCAGCCCTTGTTTAACAGGGGCGTGTAATTACAATTTTTGATGCAATACTTTGCAGCAGGGCTCGTTCCTGCGTTCCAACTAGAGTGTCTGTGAGGGGTTGCAGTGTTGTGGCACCAGCACCAGTGCCTAAGGCCCAATTTTTCAGCCCTTGTTTAACAGGGGCGTGTAATTACAATTTTTGATGCAATACTTTGCAGCAGGGCTCGTTCCTGCGTTCCAACTAGAGTGTCTGTGAGGGGTTGCAGTGTTGTGGCACCAGCACCAGTGCCTAAGGCCTAATTTTTCAGCTCCTGTTCAACAGGGGCATGTAATTACAATTCTTGATCTAATATTTCACAGCAGGGCCCTGTGAGGGCTTACAGTGTTGTGGCCACAGCAACACCTAAGGCCCAAATTTCTGCTGAGTATATAGGGCAGGACCCTACTTTCAAACATCTAACTTACAAACGACTCCTACTTGCAAACGGAAGGAGACAACAGGAAGTGAGATGAAATCTACCCCTAGGAAGGGAAATTCTCTCCTGTAAGAGTTAATATGGGAAAAAAATTTCTCCTTTCCACTGATGCTTTCCAATCCTTGTTCCACAAAAAAACCCAAATTTTCAAAAAACATTTTTCATTGGGACAAAAAGTGAGGTGAAATCTTCTGAAGAGGAGGAAAGACAGCAAAACAAATGTCACAGGGGTGATAACCCTTCCCTATGTTTTCCAAAAAGCTTAAAAAAGATTTTTTGGCTGGAGCTAAACACGTTAAAAATATACCTGTTCAAAATTACAAACAGATTCTACTTAACAACAAACCTACAGTCCCTGTCTTGTTTGCACCGCCTGTATACTGCTGTTCAGAGTACATAGGGCCTGGTGGCCCCACACCTTTCCTTATTTTAATTTGGGTGCGGGGTTCCCCTTAATATCCATACAAGACCCAAAGGGCCTGGTAATGGACTGGGGGGTACCCATGCCGTTTGTCTCACTGATTTTCATCCATATTGCCATGACCCGACATTACATTAAACCCGCAAGCAGTTTTAAATGAGATTTTTTCCTTTAAAAATGACATTTGGTGCAGGGACTGTTCTAAACACGGGAAACACGCGTCACTTTACAGGCATACTATAGACACCCCCCAGGTACGATATTTAAAGGAATATTTCACTTTTTTTTTTTTTACTTTAAGCATCATTAAAATCACTGCTCCCGAAAAAACGGCCGTTTTTAAAAGTTTTTTTTGCATTGATACATGTCCCCTGGGGTAGGACCCGGGTCCCCAAACCCTTTTTAGGACAATACCATGCAAATTAGCCTTTAAAATGAGCACTTTTGATTTCGAACGTTCGAGTCCCATAGACGTCAATGGGGTTCTAACGTTCGTGCGAACTTTCGGTCCGTTCGCAGGTTCTGGTGCGAACCGAACCGGGGGGTGTTCGGCTCATCCCTAGTCGTGGGATTCGTGAAATATAGATAAACCTTCCATAAAATATTTGTGTTAGTATCATTGACAGAGGACAGTAAATGTGATATTTGTAAATACGCATAATATTCTTTAGAATCTAAATTATGTTCCATTTGAATTGGTCTAAAAGTCTTATTCAGGTAGCTTTAGGTGCACACTGTGCAGAGGACACAGTACACTACCTGTAAATACTGTAGCTGCCTGCCTGTGGCATTAATATAGGATCAGAAGAACACCACCAATTGTATTCAGGTAGCTTTAGGTGCACACTGTGCAGAGGACACAGTACACTAACTGTAAATACTGTAGTTGCCTGCCTGTGGTATTAATAGGAGCAGAACAACAGCAATTTTATTCAGGTAGCTTTAGGTGCACACTGTGCAGAGGACACAGTACACTAACTGTAAATACTGTAGCTGCCTGCCTGTGGTATTAATATAGGATCAGAAGAACACCACCAATTTTATTCAGGTAGCTTTAGGTGCACACTGTGCAGAGGACGCAGTACACTAACTGTAAATACTGTAGCTGCCTGCCTGTGGTATTAATATAGGATCAGAAGAAAACCACCAATTTTCTGCAGGTAGCTTTAGGTGCACACTGTGCAGGGGACGCACTACACTAACTTGTAAATACTGCAGCTGCCTGCGGTACTGTACTAATAGGATCAGAAGAACACCACTAATTTTCTTCAGGTAGCTTTAGGTGCACACTGTGCAGAGGACGCACTACACTAACTTGTAAATACTACAGCTGCCTGCGGTACTGTACTAATAGGATCAGAAGAACACCACTAATTTTCTTCCGGTAGCTTTAGGTGCACACTGTCCAGAGGACGCACAAAACTAACTTGTAAATACTGCAGCTGCCTGCAGTACTTGACTAATAGGAACAGAAGAACACCACTAATTTTCTTCAGGTAGCTTCAGGTGCACACTGTGCAGAGGACGCACTACACTAACTTGTAAATACTGCAGCTGCCTGCGGTACTGTACTAATAGGATCAGAAGAACACCACTAATTTTCTTCAGGTAGCTTTAGGTGCACACTGTGCAGAGGACGCACTACACTAACTTGTAAATACTACAGCTGCCTGCGGTACTGTACTAATAGGATCAGAAGAACACCACTAATTTTATTTAGGTAGCTTTAGGTGCACACTGTGCAGAGGACGCACTACACTAACTTGTAAATACTGCAGCTGCCTGCGGTACTGTACTAATAGGATCAGAAGAACACCACTAATTTTCTTCAGGTAGCTTTAGGTGCACACTGTGCAGAGGACACACTGAACTAACTTGTAAATACTGCAGCTGCCTGCGGTACTGTACTAATAGGATCAGAAGGACACCACTCATTTTCTTCAGGTAGCTTTAGGTGCACACTGTGCAGAGGACGCACTACACTAACTTGTAAATACTGCAGCTGCCCGTGGTACTATACTAATAGGATCAGAAGAACACCACTAATTTTCTTCAGGTAGCTTTAGGTGCACACTGTGCAGAGGACGCACTACACTAACTTGTAAATACTGCAGCTGCCTGCGGTACTGTACTAATAGGATCAAAAGAACACCACTAATTTTCTTCAGGTAGCTTTAGGTGCGCACTGTGCAAAGGACGCACTACACTAACTTGTAAATTCTACAGCTGCCTGCGGTACTGTACTAATAGGATCAGAAGAACACCACTAATTTTCTTCAGGTAGCTTTAGGTGCACACTGTGCAGAGGACGCACAAAACTAACTTGTAAATACTGCAGCTGCCTGTGATACTGTACTAATAGGATCAGAAGAACACCACTAATTTTCTTCATGTAGCTTTAGGTGCACACTGTGCAGAGGACGCACAAAACTAAGTTGTAAATACTGCAGCTGCCTGCGGTACTGGACTAATAGGATCAGAAGAACACCACAAATTTTCTTCAGGTAGCTTTAGGTGCACACTGTGCAGAGGACGCACTACACTAACTTGTAAATACTACAGCTGCCTGCGGTACTGTACTAATAGGATCAGAAGAACACCACTAATTTTCTTCAGGTAGCTTTTGGTGCACACTGTGCAGAGGACGCACTACACTAACTTGTAAATACTACAGCTGCCTGCGGTACTGTACTAATAGGATCAGAAGAACACCACTAATTTTCTTCAGGTAGCTTTAGGGGCACACTGTGCAGAGGACGCACTACACTAACTTGTAAATACTACAGCTGCCTGCGGTACTGTACTAATAGGATCAGAAGAACACCACTAATTTTCTTCAGGTAGCTTTAGGTGCACACTGCAGAGGATGCACAAAACTAACTTGTAAATACTGCAGCTGCCTGCAGTACTGTAATAATAGGATCAGAAGGACACCACTAATTTTCTTCAGGTAGCTTTAGGTGCACACTGTGCAGAGGACGCACTACACTAACTTGTAAATACTGCAGTTGCCCATGGTACTATACTAATAGGATCAGAAGAACACCACTAATTTTCTTCAGGTAGCTTTAGGTGCACACTGTGCAGAGGACGCACTACACTAACTTGTAAATACTGCAGCTGCCAGCGGTACTGTACTAATAGGATCAGAAGAACACCAATAATTTTCTTCAGGTAGCTTTAGGTGCACATTGTGCAGAAGACGCACTACACTAACTTGTAAATACTGCAGCTGCCTGTGGTACTGTACTAATAGGATCAAAAGAACACCACTAATTTTCTTTAGGTATCTTTAGGTGCACACTGTGCAGAGGACGCACTACACTAACTTGTAAATACTACAGCTGCCTGCGGTACTGTACTAAGAGGATCAGAAGAACACCACTAATTTTCTTCAGGTAGCTTTAGGTGCACACTGTGCAGAGGACGCACAAAACTAACTTGTAAATACTACAGCTGCCTGTGGTACTGTACTAATAGGATCAGAAGAACACCACTAATTTTCTTCATGTAGCTTTAGTTGCACACTGTGCAGAGGACGCACTACACTAACTTGTAAATACTGCAGCTGCCTGCGGTACTGTACTAATAGGATCAGAAGAACACCACTTATTTTCTTCAGGCAGCTTTAGGTGCACACTGTACAAAGGACGCACTAAACTAACTTGTAAATACTGCAGCTGCCTGCGGTACTGTACTAATAGGATCAAAAGAACACCACTAATTTTTTTCAGGTAGCTTTAGGGGCACACTGGGCAGAGGACGCACTACACTAATGCCGCGCACACAGGAGCGGACTTTATGGCAGACTTTGCCCGGCAGACTGGATTTCGTCTGACAATTCGATCGTGTGTGGGCTCCAGTGGACTTTGTTTGCTCAAAAGTTGGACGGACTTAGATTTGAAACATGTTTTAAATCTATCCGACGGACTCTTCTTTCTAGCGGACAAACCGGTCGTCTGTGTGCTAGTCCGACAAACTCAAACTGACGCATGCTCTGAAGCAATTACAAGACGGAAGCGCTCGGTCTGGTAAAACTAGCCTTCGTCTTGAAGCTAGCACATTCCTCTTCTGTGATCTTTTAATACAGCGCTTTTTGTAGGATTGATAATGCGAGAGGAATGAAGTTGTTTTTCTGCTTTATATTCACACAGAGTTCTCACAAACTACTTTCATCATGATTTATCCTCATGCCATGACTAATATAATATTTGGAAAAAGCCAGATCTTCATAAATTAAATAAATGTAATTAGATTTTGGACTCATCTTTATTTTTTTGTTTGATTTCAACACTTATATATTTTACAATGTGTGTTAAATGATAACCACATTTTTTTTTTGTTGTTTTTTGTGTGTATTTTCAAGTTACCACAATAACCTTAATATTTTGTGTTGTTTTAATGAACCTTAATGAGGTTGGTGTCCCTTGTTCATTAGACATAGGGGGGTGTATTTAACAAAGGCAAAATCATTTTTCACTACAAGTGCTAATTCTACTTTGAATTCCACAGAAAGAGCATTTTGAAGTGCCTTCGCTGTGGATCCGAGGGGCACATGCAAGGAAGCCCAAAAAATAAAATTAATTTTAATTGCACATGATTTTATGAAAATATGAGCAGAGCTTCCCCTAATTTCAGCTCTTCCCCTCAGATTTACAGCGACTGCACTTCCAACAAGTGCACTTGCTGTGCAATTTCTCAAGTGAACTTTTCACTAGTACTTTTCACTTGATATTCGAAATGATTTAGCCTTTTGTCAAAAACACACATAGGGGTTGATTTACTAAAGGGAAAAAGACTGTGCACTTTGTAAAGTGCAGTTGCCCTCTGCAAGAGCAGTTGCTCCAAAGCTTAGTAAATGAGCAGAAGCTCTGCTGACTTCCATCATCCAATCATGTGCAAGCAAAAATGTTGTTTTTAGAATTTTCCTTGCACAGGATTGGGTACTCTTTGCAAAGTCAAGCTTTTAACTCATTTCTGATGCTCTGGAGCAATTGCACTTGCAGAGGGCAACTGCCCTCTGCAAAGTGCACAGTCTATTTGCTTTTCTCAAATCAACCCCATAATCTTTTTGACCTGTACCTGCCTACTCCCAAACAAAATGGCGTTTTTTAATCAAAACACATAGGCAATAATGTAAGGTAACCAAAAAATACATTTATTTTTTTTCTAAAAAAAATTAGGAAGGCAACACTGGAGGCACTTTTAGAATCTGGGAAGCCTTTCGTCCCCCAGGACACACATCAAGTTTGAGGACAAGAAAATTGGTATCTTGCGACTATAGGGAGCACAGGGAGCACAGTCAGACCAGACAGAAGCCAGGCAATCACTTTCGACTCTTCTGTGGAGCCTTCCCTGCACGCTTCTCTGCAGCCTTCCCTCCACGCTTCTCTGCAGCCTTCCCTCCACGCTTCTCTGCAGCCTTCCTCGGAGGTTGTGCCTCTGGTGGTGTACTTGGGGCAGGAGGAGGAGGAGGAGTGGCTTCATCTGCCAGATATGTGGTAGCAGTAAGCTCCCCTCTCAAGCCCTTCTGGTAAGCCTCAAAAATCAGACCCTCACAGAGGAGGCGTTGGCACTTTTCCAACTCCAGCAATCTGCTGGCTATATAGGTGCCATACGCCTCCTCTGCATTGGGTGGTTTGCTCAGGATCAGGCTTGCTTCCCGTATGAGGGCTAGGGATTCCTGCTAAATTGGTGTCATTCTCCTGGGCCTTTTGTGGAGAATGCGGAGGGGAGGCACCTGACACTCTGTGCAGCTTCGACTTGGCCCAGCCACAGCCTCCTCCTCTCTCCCACTGGGCAAGGCCTCCTCCTGGCTGAGGTCATCCTGTGTCAAAAAAAGGGACATAGTTGTAATTTTGTGTTATGCAATCACACACAATTTTCAGCTCATGACTTTCAAATATAATTACACAAAATAGTAAAGGCTATCTATTTGACACCACCATTATTTCAGCTGATCAACAATATCTGAAGTTAAGTATATTTTTGGCCACTACTGTCTAGTGATATGTCTACATATTCATCTTTGTGCAGAAGTCATTTTTTAGTAAGCACTTTAAAAATTAACACGTTAACATCATTAATAACATTTACACAATCACAAATTACAAAAAAAAGGATACCTGGCTGAAGCTGGGCGCATCAACTTCATCAATGCTGAAAAGGCCCAGTTCATCCTGGGACTCCTCAGCTGGGGTGGAGGTGGATGGAAGGCTGGAGGGAAGAGTGGAGGGAAGGCTGGAGGGAAGGGTGGGGGGAAGGGTGGAAAGTGATTGCCTGGCTTTGGGCTGGTCATCCAGAAATCGCATTTTGTTGTAGTACCACAACTTGGGTACATATACTTGGTCAGCTGCTGCACCGGATCTGAGCGACTCCTGGATTTTATTGTGTTCCCGCTTGTACATGTTTCGCAAGATACCAATTTTCTTGTCCACAAACTTGAGGTCTGCCTGGGGGACTCGGGTCTTCACAAACTCTAAAAGTGTGCCTAGTGTTGCCTTCCTAACATCCCTATTATAATATAGGGGGTGTTTGATCTCCCACAGGTTTTTATTTTCCTGATAAAGCTCAATAAATTGGCACAAAAATTCTTCCTCTTTAAAGGGATTCATTTTTTCTAAAAGACAAGACACAAGATCCAAACTAATGTCAGTCACAAATCACAGGATTATTTTTGGTTGTAATCTAGGGGACACATACATACACACATACACACACACACACACACACACACACACACACACCAAACACACACACACACCCACTTTAACCTTACCTTCGTTTCTGACGCTCGCTACTTCCGCACGGACATACGTAGGCCATCATAATAGCTTTATATACACTGCGCATGTGTCATGCTCCGCCTGCGTCGCCCACCCCTGACGTTCTTTAGTACGATTTGGCCCCGCCCCTTTACTCTTCGTTGCGCAGTGGGAGTAGATAGCTAAAGATGGCGGAGAGAATCAGTGGAAGTAGCACGGAGGAAAGCCCGGAGCTCCAAACATCCACATCCCGGAGGAGATATAAGGCCACCAACATGGCTTTTGAAGAGATGGTGGAGATGGTGTCCATATTGAGAAGGGAGGACTACGATGGGAAAAAAGGACTGTACACACGACCGAATATGCGGAAGGACAAAATAATGTCCTCAGTTGTCACCGCTCTAGAAGCAAAATTTGGCACAAAACGGTCGAAAGAACAGTTGAGGAAGCGGTGGTCTGACATCAAAAGTCGGGAGCCAGAACAATATTGGCGAATAAAGAAGCTGCTTAAAAAAAGTAAGTACTTGTTGTGTTTTACTATTGAGATACTTAACTTGCATGCTGATCCTTATTTTTGGACTTTATACAGCATCGTTCGTAAAGACCGTTCTTTGTAAAATACATATGATACTTTAGAAAATGACGTTATTTTTTCGCCAAATACGATGGGACAGGGTTGGACATACATTTATGTCTTGATAATTTGTCAAATTACCACAATTTGTTGATGTGGTGTAGATGTGTTGGAAAATATAATGCTTCTTCCAAAATGATTCAGTGTAATGTAAGGACAGGACACAGCAGCTGTTTCCACATCTGGACTCATGAGCACTATAGTGTACTATGTGACCATAAATACATTTTAGAGGGGTAATACACATAGGAGATCATTGAGGTGTCTGCATCTGTGAAACTTGCCAGAAAATGTGCATTGTTTATAATTGTTGTTCAGAGGGAATGTTCATCCTGTCTTCTAAATTTTTTGATTAAAAAAGGCAATTGGCCACAACTCATAACCAACGTTTACGTTTATTTAATAAAATCTAAAATATCACTGTTTTAACTATACCTTTTGTTCAATTTTCATAGGGGAGAAAAGACTCAGACAACAGTCCAAGGATCCCAGGACCCCCCCAAGTCACCAGACTGAGGCAGAAGATACCCCAAGCCCCAGCCCAAGACCACGCCCACCCGACGACCTGGAGGAAGGAGAGGTGGAGGAAGTGTGCAAGGTTTCAAGCCCACCAAGTGAGTGACTGACACCCCAGCTTGAGTTCATGTATTTTGGCGTGCATATTGTAAACCTTGTTTTTATTCACTCATTTTAGGTGAGTTTCTGGTTGTGGAAGGCCAAGCGGCAGAGCCATTCACCACAGACAGTGCGCAAAGACTGATTGGCCAGATAATGCTGTGGAATGGCCAACTAGATAAAATGCGTGAACAAATTCACAGCATGCAATTTCGTCTGGACTCCATGCAACAGGAAATGAAGAACATGATTGATGTTTTGGGCAGAATATAATAACGTTTGGCCTAAAAACATCAATCATGTTCTTCATTTCCTTGTGAAGTTTGTTTTTTGGAAAAAATGTTTTTTTAATTTATTTGGGATACCAAAATTTACATTATGATGCACACGGTGTGTCATCATGTGCTATCTTCCATCATGGGTTATCAATGTACTTGTTTTGTGTTTGCAACCCCTTCATCCTGAAAATTCTTTTGTGGTGATAGGAACCAAAAAAGGGATTGCACACACAAAACACGTACATTGCTCACCCATGATGGGAGATAGCACATGTTGACGTGACCCTTTTGTAAATCTCAATTTTGAGCATATTCTAAAGTAACGATTTCCAAGGGTGACATCACATGCACCGTTCTATAAATGTTGAACTTTGTAAGTTCTTTAATGTTTTGTTATGTTTATAAAAACACTAATATAGTAATAGGTGGTGCTGCGCTAATCCTGGGCCTCCTTAATGAGTAACTGAGAGTGATAATAACTACATACAAAGTGATATAAAAAATGAAAAAGTGTTGGCACCAGCCATAAAATAATCTCACTTGTGAAATAATAACTTGTCTGGGTGTTAAAACTAATAAGGTCTAGAGGTAAAAATAGATAACCCAGCATAGATGAATAGAGATAAAAATAATTACAAAACAATTCATATCTGTGACCATGTGCATATATGGATAAACATAAGTGTAAACACTCATCAAATAATAGTGTATCATAAAATCCAAGTGACTCAAAATGAAATGAGCAAATAAAGTGACATGGTGCAATAGTGACAAAAACTAGTGACAAAAACTTATTAAAAGTCAATGGGTGAAATATTCAGGGATTATCAAATTCTATCACATGCACTCTGTAATAGATAATGTGACTTAAATATATTGGCATGCACCAGGTGTGGCAATGAAGGGAAGTCCTTATTCATTAAAAGTGCAATAGCGCACACGGTGCTCATCTTCGTGTTTCAACACTCATGTGGGGGATGGCCCCTTACCTTAAGGCAATAGGGCAAGCGCATATACCCACAGATCTTTTCAAAGCGTCCTCCTTAAGGAAATAAGGCAAGCACTTCTGACCAAGTAGCTTTAAGGGGGTCCTCCTATGGATGTAGCAAACTATCCTCACGGTAGTAGTTTCAGGGGATAATTCCCTCGGTGGTATAGGGAAATAAAAAACACGGGGAACCCCAATAGTGTAATGTCGTTTTAACCAGCAGCTTTATTAAGTAAAAACAAGGGTACTCACATAAACATAAAAAGCAGTGTTCGTATCTCCGACGAGCGGCGAGCTCGTATCTCTGTCACAGCATGTAAAGCCTGTCCCGTCCCTACGCGTGACGTCACAGCACACGTGACTTCATTCACAGTTTTGAATGTAAATCTTTTTAGAAAGGTCTATTTTTGCTAAAATATGCCTTTAATAATGTTTTAAAAACATATATTTTTACACAACGAAAAATATAAAAAAAAAAAAAAATAATAATTATTAAAAAATGCACCTTTCAATGTGCACAAAGTAAAATTTTGTTATTAATACAATGTGTGTGGCTGATTATTGCAGACAAATTTTTGTTTTATTTTTTGGGGGCCTGATTAAATAAAGGTAAATGCACTTGCCACTACTACAAGTGCACTAGGAGACAGACATAACTAAATGCAAACAAGAATCAAAACAAGATTTTTTTGAAAAAAAAATAATGTTATTTTTATTTTTTGCTAAAATTACAGCTGTTGCTGAATAGCAATGGCCGCCCGACCATTAAAATAATTTACATAACAGTCGCGCACGTGCGGTTCGGGGGGCCAAGCCAATACGGCCAATTTCTAGGCCTGTCATTGTGGTATCCTGTTCCAGTCCGGCCTCAGGCCCAACAGAGGATATATATGTTGCTGAATGTCTCCTTAAAAAGTTATGCAGTTAAAGTTAAGTTAAGTTTATAGTCCGCCAAATGAATTGAGGAAAGGAATAAACGGAACCGGCTGGCCAGAATCCCAAAGGAATTCTCCACAACTCTTCTTGCTCTGGCCAGCCGGTAATTAAATACCCTCCTCTCAGGGTTGAGTGTCCTTTGGGGGAACGGCCTCATCAAGTGCTCACCGAGAGCAAACGCTTCATCAGCAATAAAAACTGAGGGGAGTCCATCCACATTCTCGTCATCAGGTGGCAATCCCAGGCCACTGGTCTGGAGACGATGGCACAGCTCGGTCTGTGCAAAGACTCCTCCATCAGACATCCGGCCATTCTTCCCCACATCCACAAACAGAAAGTCCAAATGTGCCGAGACCACCGCCATCAAAACTACACTATGGAACCCCTTGTAGTTATAGAAATAAGACCCGGTGGTGGCACAATCCGGACATGCTTCCCGTTAATCGCCCCGACACAGTTGGGAAAGTCCCAACGGTCAGCGAACTGGGAGGCCACAGTCTGCCAATCCTGTGTACTTGAAGGAAACTGTGGAGTGCAAAAAAGTAAAAAAATTAAGATAAGGACTTTGAAACCTAAATTGTATATCAGATTACACCAAAACATTAGTGAACAACAGCAGTCAAACATTATTAATATGTGTGTTTGTAATTGAAATGTTCAAAAACATAAGGCACACTTATAAGATTAATCACCCCCTCTGATGGCCCATTGATAAATTTGAATGTGGGGGGAGGGGTTCTAATTAGGTTAACAAACACACCTGACTGGTTCAAACATTTGTGGGGTGGGGGAGGGGTTCTAATTAGGTTAACAAACACACCTGACTAGTTCAAACATTTGTGGGGTGGGGGAGGGGTTCTAATTAGGTTAACAAACACACCTGACTGGTTCAAACATTTGTGGGGTGGGGGAGGGGTTCTAATTAGGTTAACAAACACACCTGACTGGTTCAAACATTTGTGGGGTGGGGGAGGGGTTCTAATTAGGTTAACAAACACACTTGACTGGTTCAAACATTTGTGGGGTAGGGGAGGGGTTCTAATTAGGTTAACAAACACACCTGACTGGTTCAAACATTTGTGGGGTGGGGGAGGGGCTCTAATTAGGTTAACAAACACACCTGAATTTTTTCAACATTTGTGGGGTGGGGGAGGGTCAAACAAGACAATGGAGCAGACAATATACATTGTTTAAGGGACTATAGGCTAGAGATATAAATGGACACAGGATTGCATGGTGGGGAGGTTAATGAAGGAAAATATGCATGTAGGGCAATAAATGATTAATGTCCAAAAACGGTCATGCATGAAGTTAAAGGGGACATTCACAGCATATTGAAAGCATGGCAATTAGGTAAGGAGGACATTTATACAATACATCAAAAAACATTTTATACATATCATGTAATGTTAAAGGATAAAACTTACCTTCATATAGTCCTTCTGCAGGACCTGAATAATAGCAGAACAGGTCTCTGGGATAATGATCCCCAGGGCCTGGGGGGAGATGCCTGTCGAGAACTTCAAGTCCTGAAGACTACTTCCTGTCGACAAGTAACGTAACGTGGCAACTAGCCTCTGCTCCGCACTGATGGCTTGCCTCATGCAGGTATCCTGCCTGCTGATATGGGGGGTCAGCATAGCCAGCAGACGCTCAAAGACGGGGTCCGTCATCCGGAGATAATTCCTGAAATCCTCAGGATTATTCTCACGGAGCTCACGGAGCAAAGGCATATGAGAGAATTGGTCACGCTGGCGCAACCAATTCTTCATCCATGAACTCCTCCTCGCCCTGTTCATGGACTGGACTCGGGTCAAAGTATTAACCCCAACACCAAGTCCCCACGCAGCACGAACTCGAGAACGAGAACGTCCACGCGACATGGCTTCAAAAGGGTCGGCTGGTCAAACAAACAAACTTATAACAAACGCACTGAAGAACAGCAAGGCCTATGAAGAACGACCTGAAAATCAGGAACGAGCAGACCAGAACGGCCTGCAAGGCAGGGTACGAACTGACCAACACGCACTGAAAAGCAGATACAAACCTCACAAGCACAAACTGAACCGCAGAAAACGATCGAAATAAGCTAAAGTGTGAAAAGCGCGAATCGTCTCTAACCAAACTTCTACTAACACGAGATAAACACGAGATTAGCAGAAGGAGCCCAAAGGGTGCCGTAGTGGGGCTTGAACTTCCTTTTTATAGTCCCGTCGTACGTGCTATACGTCACCGCGTTCCAAACCAGCGGACTTTTGCAGTGAGCGTGTGTGGCCAAGTCCGTCCGTTTTTAAGTCCGGCGCAAGGAGCCAACAAAGTCCGGGGAAAAGTCCGCCGAGCAAAGTCTGCCGTAAAGTCCGCTCGTGTGTACGCGGCATAACTTGTAAATACTGCAGCTGCCTGCGGTACTGTACTAATAGGATCAAAAGAACACCACTAATTTTCTTCAGGTAGCTTTAGGTGCACACTGTGCAGAGGACGCACTACACTAACTTGTAAATACTACAGGTGCCTGCGGTACTGTACTAATAGGATCAAAAGAACACCACTCATTTTCTTCAGGTAGCTTTAGGTGCACACTGTGCAGAGGACGCACAAAACTAACTTGTAAATACTACAGCTGCCTGTGGTACTGTACTAATAGGATCAGAAGTACACCACTAATTTTCTTCATGTAGCTTTAGTTGCACACTGTGCAGAGGACGCACTACACTAACTTGTAAATACTGCAGCTGCCTGCGGTACTGTACTAATAGGATCAGAAGAACACCACTGATTTTCTTCAGGTAGCTTTAGGTGCACACTGTGCAAAGGACGCACTAAACTAACTTGTAAATACTGCAGCTGCCTGCGGTACTGTACTAATAGGATCAAAAGAACACCACTAATTTTTTTCAGGTAGCTTTAGGGGCACACTGGGCAGAGGACACACTACACTAACTTGTAAATACTGCAGCTGCCTGTGGTACTGTACTAATAGGATCAAAAGAACACCACTAATTTTCTTCAGGTAGCTTTAGGTGCACACTGTGCAGAGGACGCACTACACTAACTTGTAAATACTACAGCTGCCTGCAGTACTGTACTAATAGGATCAGAAGAACACCACTCATTTTCTTCAGGTAGCTTTATGCCACGTACACACGGGCGGACTTTTCGACGGACTAGGTCTGGCGGACTTTTTGACGGACTTTCCAACTAACTTTCCGAATGAACGGACTTGCCAACACACGATCAACCAAAGTCCGACGGATTCGTACATGATGACGTACGGCTGGACTAAAACAAGGAAGTTGATAGTCAGTAGCCAATAGCTGCCCTAGCGTTGGTTTTCGTCCGTCGGACTAGCATACAGATGAGCGGACTTTTCGACCGGACTCGAGTCCGTCAGAAAGATTTGAAACATGTTTTATTTCTAGGTCCGTCGAACTTTTGGGACAAAAAAGTCCGCTGTAGCCCACACACGATCAAATTATCCGACGGACTCTGGTCCTCCGGACCGAGTCTGCCGTAAAGTCCGCTCGTGTGTACGCGACATTAGGTGCACAGTGTGCAGAGGACGCACTACACTAACTTGTAAATAGTGCAGCTGTCTGCGGTTCTGTACTAATAGGATCAGAAGAACACCACTAATTTTCTTCAGGTAGCTTTAGGTGCACACTGTGCAGAGGACGCACTACTCTAATAGGGCGTACACACGGTCGGACTTTGTTCGGACATTCCGACAACAAAATCCTAGGATTTTTTCCGACGGATGTTCGCTGAAACTTGTCTTGCATACACACGGTCACACAAAGTTGTCGGAAAATTCGATCATTCTGAACGCGGTGACGTAAAACACGTACGTCGGGACTATAAAAGGGGCAGTAGCCAATAGCTTTCATCTCTTTATTTATTCTGAGCATGCGTGGCACTTTGTGCGTCGAATTTGTCTACACACTATCGGAAATTCCGACAACGGATTTTTGTTGTCGGAAAAATTTATAGCCTGCTCTCAAACTTTGTGTGTCGGAAAATCAGATGGAAAATGTGTGATGGAGCCAACACATGGTCGGAATTTCCGACAACAAGGTCCTATCACACATTTTCCATCGGAAAATCCGACCGTGTGTACGGGGCTTAACTGTAAATACTGTAGCTAATAGGGCTAATAGGATCAGAAGAACACCAGCAATTTTCTTCAGGTAGCTGTAAATACTGTAAGAACACCCGCCTGCCTGTCAGTAGTAGGAAGAGAATAACAGGAACGGATATATATATATACAACACCTAGGATGTATATATATACACAATACAGTGTAAGTGCAGCTAACTGACTCGCCTGCCTACTCTATCTAACTTAAATCAAATGACACTGTCTCTCTGTCTATCTATCTCTCTCTCAACGCGGGAACACACTACACAGGGCCGCTGTGTAGGCGGCCTTATATAGTGTGGGGCGTGTACTAAACCCCCTGAGCCATAATTGGCCAAAGCCATCCTGGCTTTGGCCAATTACGGCTCTCTGTACAGACAGCGCTGTGATTGGCCAAGCATGCGGGTCATAGTGCATGCTTGGCCAATCATCAGCCAGCAATGCACTGCGATGCTGCAGTGAATTATGGGTCTTGACGTGCCACTCGAATTTGGCACGAACGGCCCATATCGTTCGTAATTAAGCAAACGACCGGACACGATGTTCGAGTCAAACATGCGTTCAATTCGAACATGAAGCTCATCCCTAGTGACCAATACAGACCTCAGTGTCCCCAGTGGGACCAGTACAGATCTCAACATCCCCAGCAGTAATCAGTACACAGGAAAGGTAGGTATTGCACTAACATTCACAAAGATGGACACAGCATACCAATATGTATAGCAATGTCAGCTGGCAACAGTTTCTGGGATCCTCCAAAGGAACAACTGAGAAGAGGAGGAGGAGAAACCAATATCTAAGCGTAGTAATTAGTGAGGGAAGAGTAAGGATTGCACTCACATGGAAGATGTAAGTATATGGCATCTCAATGGATCTACTGTGATGACCTTGTCAGGTGCTTCTTTTTACTCGAGTATGAGCATGGTATGTCTGTAGCAGTATAAGTGGGTAGCAATACCTTGGATTTTAAGATGGGTATGAAACAATAAATCAAAGAAAGAGAGGGAAACCAATTGTCAGTGTAGCATTAGTGAGAATGATGATATAAATAACATAACATAAATGCACTCACATTCAAGAACTGGAGAAATGGCCTTACTCATAGAATCCAGCAGATGGCAACCTCTTATCCATCCATGATGTTGGTAGCCTAGGGAGGTGAGTAGAGCAGGGTTCCTGGTGAATGTACCCATCAGCCAGTGGAGATACAGCACATCCCAAGTATAGAGCAGCTATAAGGCAGAGAGAGTTTTTTTGCATAGTAAATGTATTTATTCCAATCAATACAAACAAAAATAATAACAGCATTGCATTCATTCACATTGGTAATAAATATATAAGCATTATGCACAAATACCTGCAGATAGAGCTATTTCATGGGACAAGATGGAAGGCACGTGGGAGGGAAATGTCCAATAACTATAGGTGTATGGATCAATCAGAGAGTGGTGTACTCCAACCATAGGCTGGAAATCAGGAAGAGCCAGCACTGGTATGCCCCGTACACACGGTCGGACTTTGTTCGGACATTCCGACAACAAAATCCTAGGATTTTTTCCGACGGATGTTGGCTCAAACTTGTTTTGCCTACACACGGTCGCACAAAGTTGTCGGAATTTCCGATCGACAACCACGCGGTCACGTACACCACGTACGACGAGACTAGAAAAGGCCGGTTCAGAACCAAGCGCGGCACCCTTTGGGCTCCTTTTGCTAATCTCGTGTTAGTAAAAGTTTGGTGAGAGACAATTCGCGCTTTTTCAGACTCGTGGCTTTCAGATCGTTTTCTGCCGTTCAGTTTGTGCTTGTGGGTTTGTATCTGCTCTTCAGTGCGTGCAGTCAGTTCGTATCGGAGTTTTCTGTGCGATCTTGTCCGCTCGTTGCTGTTTTTCAGGTCGCTCTTCACAGGCCTTGCTGTTCTTCAGTGCGTTCTGTTACTTCGTTCTGAGCAGCCGACCGTTTTCTAGCCATGTTTCGTATGCGTACTCCTCGTACAGTTCGTGCTGTGCGGGGGCTTGGTGTTGGGGTCCTGACCTTGACACAAGTCCAGTCCATGAACAGGGCGAGGAGGAGTTCATGGACCAAGAATTGGTTGCTTCAGCGTGACCAGTTCTGTCATATGCCTTTGCTCCGTGAGATCCGTGAGAATAATCCTGGTGATTTCAGGAATTTTCTCAGGATGACGGACCCCGTGTTTCACCGTCTGTTGGCTTCGCTAACCCCCTATATCAGCAGGCAGGATACCTGCATGAGGCAAGCCATCACTCCGGAGCAGAGGTTGGTCGCTACCTTGCGGTATTTGGCGACAGGGAGAAGCCTGCAGGACCTCAAGTTCTCGACAGGCATCTCCCCCCAGGCTCTTCTTTGTGGACATTTACTGCTTGTGTTTCTTTTAGCTGACCCTGACAGAAATGTGTGGAGTCCAGAAAATGTCGTGATTGTGTAACCTTACCAAAGCACTGTTGGCTGTTATTTACTAAATGCAAAGACACTTTTCACTACAAGTGCACTTGCAACTGCACTGAAACTGCACTTGTAGTGCAAAGAGTATTTTCCCTTAGGAAATTACCCCCATTTTCTCATAAAACAACAATTACATCACCCCAAAAGTGTTGTAGCGTTGAGACAATAATCCACACATTCTTGATTAACAATCTTTTTAATACCTGCACAATCACATGTGCATTTACCAAAGGTTTTTCTGACAAACCAACATGTTTGTTGTCTACCAATTTTTGTGGTGTCATTATCCAAAATCAAAATGTGCATTTTATTGAAAACAGGCCTGTGTAAAACCAACAAGAAAGACACAAATCTTGATCTTACAAAGTTCACATTTGGTAGAACTTGAAGGCAATATCAGACATCAGTATTTAGGAACTGGGTTTGATATTGCATTCAGATGGGGGGAAATCACCCCTGGAAAAGCCAAATTTGGAAGATGCACACAAATTTCACAATGTCAACATGTGCTATCTGCCATCACGGGGGATCAAGGGACGTGTTTTGGGAGAGAAAGCCCTTCCTCACCGTTACTTTATTATTGAGGAAGGGGTTGCACCCCCAAAACGCGTCCATTGATCTCCCGTGATGGCAGATAGCACATGTTGGCACACTGTGTGCATCCTCCAAATTTGGCTTTGGGAAAAATCACAAAAACATTTCGCACATTGTAGCACACAAAAGAAGAAAGTGATTTGGAGGGGTTTTAAACTCGCCCCAAAACATCAATGATGTTTTTATATTTTGGAATAACATCATTGATGTTTTGCTTGATGTTTTCCAATTGTAAATTACACCCCATGATCTCCCCGATCAGGATCTGGGCACTTTCTGATGTGAAAGGATCTTCATCCACAACCTCACGATCACCTAAAAAGAAAGGAAACCCAAAATAAATTCGGTCTGAAAAAAATGCCGCCATCCATCTCTTATCTGAGCCTGTGGTCGCAGACACTCACCTGTTGTGGTGACTAGTTCCACCACGTCTTCTTCCTCCTGCTCATCTTGTGTTGGGGGGATTTCCCCTTCTTCCGGAGGGGGGGGGCTCTGGTCTCCTCGGATGAGGGGTGTCCTCCGAGTCTTTTCTCCCCTATGTAAAACAAAAATGGTATAATTAGCACACAGATATTTGATGGCAGAACTATAAAGATGAAACATTGCTTGGAAGTGGGGTACAATTGTCTATTTTAGACGAGTTCCAAAATGTAATTTTTTTAATGCCCTTTGTCAACCTGCAATACTTTACCTGTTTAGTACAAGCTTCACAGATGGAGACACCCCTATAGTATACACTGGAGCACCTGTGTGGCCCCCCTAATAAAAATGGTGTTCTTGTGTCCCACACTAGTGCTCCAGTGTCCAGATGTGAAAACAGCTGCTCAGTGTCCTCTCCTTACACACAATCTAGTTTGCATTTCATTCTAGTAACAAAGCCATCTACACAACCCAATTCTTTGAAGAATTGCGGCGTCAAAATGGTGGCCAAATGCATATGGGCTAAACAATGGTATTTTAGAGTCCGAAAAAAAAATGTGTGATCCGAACGAATAATGTGCCCATGAACATGAAAGTTGCCATTTTAAACTGTACAACAGTTCCTAAAAGCACATGGAGCAGCACGAACGTAATAAACACAAGAACAATAGGAACACAGCACAACTACTTACTTTTTTGCAGCACTCTCCGGATCTTTCTGTACTGCTCATGTTCTCGTAATTTCAGGTCCGACCACCGCTTCCTGAGCTGATCTTTCGATCGTCGTACCCCGAAATTCCGGTGCAGACTCCTGACCACTTTCGCCATGATCTTGGCCTTTCTGACATTGGGGTTGGGGTAAGGCCCATACTTTCCATCATAGTCGGCCTTCTTCAGGATGTCCACCATCTCCAACATCTCCCCAAAGGACATATTTGAGTCCTTTAATCTCCTTCTGGATCGGGACGTTTCAGGCTCCGGCCATTCCTCCTCCTCCTCCTCCTCGTTGCTGTAATTAGCACGATCCTGCTGTCTATCCGCCATGTGCTCTTCCTCCACTGCGCCGAACAAAAAGGGGCGGGGAATAGAATAGAAAGAACGTCAGGGGCGGGCGGAGTTATACGCATGCGCAGTGTGTATAAATCGTAACGCGCGCGTCTTACGTACGATCTGTGAGTGGAGGAAGGAGCATCGGAGACGCCGATCGTGCTAACGAAGGTAGGATCTAAACTTGGGCCTATACTGCTTCGAAATGGAAGCCTATATTGTAACAAGATTAGGGGAGTTTGGCCTGACATTAGGGTTTGTCTTGTGTTGTGTCTTGCAGAGAAAATGGATGGCTTCAATGACCACAACTTCCTTCCCCTGTTCATAGACAAGTACAGGGAGCTGCCCTGTCTGTGGCAGGTCAGACACCCCCACTATAACCACAAACAGAAGAGGCAGGCAGCGCTGGAGAAACTGCTGGAGTTGGTGAAGCCGGTGGTCCCCACAGCAACCATCCCCTATTTAAAAGCTAAAATTGGTGGCCTGAGGAGCACTTATCTTAGGGAGCGCAAGAAGGTCACAGATTCCCAGAGGTCCGGAGCTGCAGCAGATGACGTTTATGTCCCCAGGCTGTGGTACTATGAGAGACTGCGATTTCTGTCAGACCAGACTGAAGTCAGGGAATCCCTCTCTACTCTTCCTTCCACGCTTCCTTCCATACCAGCTGAGGCTTCCGATGTCCAACCTGGGCCTTCCTGCCAGGAAGAAGTGGAGGAGCCCAGCTGGAGTCAGGTATAGCATTCTTCTACAGATTTCTGGGCAATAAATAAATGATGTTTATTAGATGTAATTATTGATCACTAATTGCTGCTTGAAAGTGTTTTACATATCAATAGACAGTAGTGGGCACCCAAAATTGGGACAAGAATGAAAACTGCTGGGTTCAGAAGGATAGTCTGTTATATTTGTTAACATTGAATTTGCAGCAGTCAGGAGGTGAAAATTGTGTGTGATTGATGAAAAAAGTACTAAAACTATGTCTCTTTTTCATACACAGGAAGACCTCAGCCAGGAGGAGGCTGTGGAATGTGGCAGTCAGGAGGAGGCGGGGATTAGTGGCAGCCAGGAGGAGGCGGGGCTAAGTGGCAGCCAAGAGAAGCCTGGGACAAGTCGCAGCCTGACTGAGTCTCAGGTTCCTCCCCTCCGCCTGCCATATAAAAGGGCCAGGAAGGCCACTCCCAGTCCTGTGCAGGATTCAGCGTACAGGCTGATCCAGGAGGCTTCGGCGTCCCTCAGAGCCTTCCCCAGTCCTGAAGAGGCCTTTGCCTGCATGGCTGCCACCAAATTGCAGGGCATGCAGAAGGGCCAACGCAGGCTCTCTGAGGACCTGATTTATAAAGTCCTTCGTAAGGGGGAGAGTGGGGAACTGACACCCAAGACGGATGTCATGGAGAGGGACCATCCTCCTCCTCCTCCTGCTGCCACAACTCCACCACCACAGCCAAAGCCTGGAAGGAAGCGTGGAAAGAAGACCAAAGAGTGATTGCCCTGGGTTCAGTCTGGTCTGACAGAAGATGCAGTCTCTCGTATGACCACAGCCTGGGGACACAGATGTCATCTGCTGCTTTCCGGATCTCTGGGACTTCTGGACCAGACTGCCCTCCCTAAGATATGGACTCCTCAGGCCACCAATTTTGCTTTTAAATAATTGATGTGTGCCCTGGGGGTCCCAGGCTTCGCCCACTTCTGCAGTTTCTCCAGCGTTGCCTCCCTCTTTGTTTATAGTTGTGACCCCTTAATAAAATATTTTTCGGTAAATTCTACTCTCCTGTGTGTGTTTTCATCCAAAAAGGACAGTTTGTTGGTGAGGATTCAGGTACATTTCTAAAGTACAATGTGAAATTAACAAGGGACAACAACACCAAACAATCTCCTCCTACAGATTAAATAGAACAACATATCAATGGTGTTGTGGGAACTTGTCACAAAAAACACACAAACATTTTCGGGAGTACAAATCAAAATCACCAAAAAAAATAAAAATAAAAAGAGAAACACAAAAAAAGATTCTACATTAAAGTAAAAAAAAAAAAAATATGTTGTCAGATGTGAGAAATCAAAATATATTGAGGGAATCCCGATAAATAGTAACGAAAAAAGTTTGTGAGAAGTGTGTGTGAATATGAGCATCAAAACGACTTAATTCTTGTCACATTATAAAGAAGAAGAGAGTGCGCTGTATTAAACCATTTTGAACATTGCAGCGTGATGAAAGTGCTTTATCCATTACGAACGCTAAGTTTACCAGAACGAGCTGTCCCGTGTCGGAATTTCTTCTGAGCATGCGTGGCACTTTGTGCGTCGGAACAGGCCACACACGGTCGGAATTGACGCGATCGGATTTTGTTGTCGGAAAATTTTATCTCCTGCTGTCCAACTTTGTGTGTCGGAAAATCCGATGGAAAATGTCCGATGGAGCCCACACACGGTCGAAATTTCCGACAACACGCTCCGATCGGACATTTTCCATCGGAAAATCCGACCGTGTGTACGGGGCAGTAGTGTGTAATGAGCTTTTTTTTTTTTAATTAGGAGGTTACAACGGCATGTGAGACTGTAACTAATATAATGTAAAAAAGGAAGCGCTGGCCAATCAAATACAGAGACTGCTGCACCTGAGGCTCCCTGAACACCAGGAGAAAAAGTTAGTGGATATAAGCGAAGTGCACTGTCCCAGTATTTCACACTGACACACTAACCAGATCAAACGATTAAGGAAAAAGTATATAAAAAATTATCTGTGAATATAAAAATGTATGTGCCTTTAAGAGGGACATACAAAACATTCAATATTGCATGTCAAAAGTGTTACAAATATAAGATCCCTTTGACACTGACAATGGGCTGTGTTAGTGGTAAAGCGCCGCTAGTTATGGTGGCACTCATAGGTGTGTGCAGCCTATTGCATTAGGGTGTGCACCCCAAAGCCCAAACACACATGCAGCCTCAGTTGCACGCGGCAGTGAATGAATGGGAAGTGCTGTGTGCTCAGTGGATTCCTGCTCATTCACAAAATTAAGCATAGTAAACACATTTTACTATGCTTCAGTCATGATTGAACATGGTGAGCGAGTGTGTTCATTGTGTTCATTTAAAAAGGAAGGGGCTGGTAAATTTCATATTTACTAGCCCCTTCCCCCGATCTCGATTTTGAAATATCCCCCACAGCAGCTGGAGGGAGAGGAAAGGAAGAATGGCAACAGCACTGTGAGGCCAACACAGGGGGAAACCAGCAGCACTGTAAGGCCAATACGGGGGGGAAACCTGGGCAATAGGGGGAATCGGCACGGCATGTAGTGATTAGGGTGTGCCCATGCACACCTGGCACACTCCCTGCGCACACCTATGGTAGCACTTTACCATCGTTTTAGTGCCGCTTTTCGGTGGGGTGCTTTTAAGCCCTGCTAACGGCCGAAGAAAGGGTTAATAGCGCCCGAAAAGCACCGCTGCCGAAGCACTTTGCAGGCACTTCAGCAGTGCTGCCCATTCATTTCAATGGGCAGGGGCGGTGTATACACCGCTCCTCCACCGCCCCAAAGATGCTGCTTGCAGGACTTTTTCTAACGTCCTGCAAGCGCACCGCCCCAGTGTGAAAGCACTCGGGCTCTCACACTGGGGTTGCAGGGGAGGCGTTTTGCAGGCGCTTTACAGGCGCTATTTTTAGCCCAAAAGTACCTGAAAAATGACCCAGTGTGAAAGGGGTCTAAATAACTACAATTGTAAGCAACACCACCTTGCAAAAGCATATGTAACAAAAATGTTAATGATTCACACCTATAGGCCCCTTGCACACATGCTGTCCATTTGTCCGTTTTTCATCCATCCGTCGATGGATGAAAAACGGACATCAATGCATCTCTATGGAAAAACTGATGTAAATGGATGATCATCCATTTACATCAGTTTACATCCGCATCTGTCGTCATCCATTTTTTGAAACTGATCAAAGCTCTATTTTTCTTCCGTTAAAAAAACAGATCGCACGAAAAACGGATGTAAACTGACAAATGGTCAGTTTTTAATACGTTTTTGCATTGGTAGTGGATCTAAAAAAACTGATGAAAAAATATGAGCATGGATAAATAACTGATGAAAAACGGATGAATACTTTTTGGCGTGACTGAACTGATGAAATGAACGTGTGTGAAAGGGGCTAAAGGTGAGGTGAAAAAAAATAATCAACAAATGATAATAAGTGAGAACTTGTGCACAAAGTCCCAAAGTGAAAAGTATTAGTGACTGGATAAATATTTTTTTTAGAAAAAGCAGTCCCAAATCCTGTAGATTAGTGCTGATATTATGACATTCCGTAGCCTCTAAAGTGCTGCATGCATCACCACTGGGCACAAGTAATGAAATGGCTGCTTACCGGACCCAAAAAGGTCAATGGGCATATACTGTACGCTGATCACAGCTTAAACAACATCAGTCTGTGTTCCCGCCTCTCTGGGACTCCAGATCCTCACAACCAGGCTCCCTTCTCACAAGGTGATACAAACAGGGACTGCAATATTGTATACAGCTTGGGTGGTTGAGATTTACACTAATTGGACACATTTCATAAAATAGCCAGATGCCAGTAAATGCATTGTACAATAACTAAAAAGTATAGTGTGACAATTCTCTAAATCAGTGTCACGCTACAAGGATGGACAATAATAGCAAAATGAGCTACTTCCAAAATTTTTACTTAGATAAATTTGGAAGATACTTCATGTTTATAAATCCCCAGTAGCCAATGGACCTCTAGGGTAGTTTTATATGTTTATCCATATAGTTCTAAGTGATTTACAAAAAAATTTCTTAGAATCTGCAGAGCTTAAACTACACACACAAATGACGATATAAAAAAGAGGCATTCCCCTTTCTCATCTCATCATACTCTTTTTAGCTCCATACGGACTTTCAATCACAGAGACATTTTTTTTATATTTTGGCGTAGAGTGTCCCTTAAAATCCATACCAGACCCGAAGGCCATGGTATGGACTAGGGGGGACCAAATGCCATTCCCCCCCCCCCTGATTTTTTATCTATATTCCCAGGAGCCGGCAATACATTACAGCCGCGAGCAAGTTTCAATTTTTTTCCTTTAGAAATGTCATTTTGCTGCTGCACTGTTCTACACCACACACAGATGTGCCACTTTACAGGCAGACTATAGGGACCCCCAGGCACGATATTTAAAGGAATATTTCATTTTTATTTTTCATGTCCCCTGGCGCAGTGCCCGGGTCCCCATATACTTTTTATGGCAATAACTTGCATATAAGCCTTTAAAATGAGCGCTTTCGATTTTTCATGTTCGTGTCCCATAGACTTTACTAGGGTTTGCATGTTCGCTAGAGCTTTTTGCCTGTTCGCATGTTCTTGTGCGAACTGAACCGGGGGGGTGTTCGCCCCATCCCTAATAGCTATCAACAGTGAACCTAATTGCTACCACATCAATACAGTGTCACCTGGGCCAGTATAGTTAGCAACAGTGTCATCACTGCCACACCAGTGCAGTGTTGCCTCTGCCTGCCAACTGACTTTGTCTTGATCATATCTCTGCCTGTTGCCTGGACCAATCCTTTGCCTGTTTATTAACTACAGCTCTGTCTGCCACCTGAACTGACCCATCTCCATGTCCCACCTGCTATATTCCTGAGAGACACTAGTCCCAGCCATCCCCTGTGGACAACTTCACTCCTGAAACCACAGGAATAATTTATTCACCCTTTGTTCAGCCTCCTGTACTTGCTGACTAGTGAAGACAACATTTCTGGGTGCAGCCCACGTACTAGTAGCCTAAGCTTCCTTGTCCTACGTGTAGGTGACGCTACACTAAGCTATATTCCCGGACCACTATACAGAGGCAAGCATTACAGTACACTGTTTTTGATACAATGTTGCTTGATTTTTGAGATACAGTTTCTGGTACATGATTAGTGCAAACATTGAAAAAGTCTCACACGTGTGGTCTCCCAATACTGGGAAGGAGTAGCAAACTATGTTTTGGGGTATAATTGTAAGTATGCTCATGCATTGTGTGAAAAATATCTTAAAAATTGACAACTTTATGTAAAAAATACATTTTCTTTTTTTCCACATTTCCAAATAAATTTAATCTTTAAAAGACGCACCATGTGCTCAATTCACTAAAGGATATTGCATGCAATATTTGGATCATGTGACTCGTTTGATCCAAATATCGCAAGTGATATTGAAAAAGTTTATTCACTATCAGTTTATGTGGTGGTTGTTAAATAAGTAGTGGTCTAGCCACGTGTTATTTAGGGAATGTATGTATCAGGGCCTGATTCACCTGTTGATGGTACTGTGGTTCTCTGGGCTAAAAGCTGTAGTTCCAATGTCCACCAGCGAGTGTCTCTCAGCAGCCAGCAGATTTCTGCAATCAGTTCCACCTGGCCCCAGCTACTGGGAAGGTACTTAAATCCCACCTCTACTATTGCAACTCGTGGCAGTGTTTTGATTGCCTTGCTTTCTGCCAGATCCATTCTGCTCTTGAGCTAATCTTGCATCCGGTTCTCTTAGTTCTGCTCACCTTGTTCCTGTACCTAGTCCCGATTCCCCCTTTTCTTGCATTGCTCCGTTACCCTTGCTTCTCATATTGTATATATTTTTTTGCTAGGTTTCTGTTACTTAGGCTTTTTGGTTATGGGTCACTTGTTTTTTATGTTTGCAATTTGCTGGTGTGTGCATATCTTTTTGCTTTCTGTTAATAAATTTACTTCATTTTACATTGTTTGGTCCCAGTTTCCTTGTTTAGCTGCATATATCTGGTCATCCTAGCTGCTGACTCCTGACAGTATGAAAGTAATATAGCTGGTTGTTAAGAAGCCGATACTTGCCAACATCCTAGCAACCATGAAGCATGACCATGGGATTCCCTGCTGACAGCAGAATGTAAACGAAAGAGCTGACATAAAAAAATGTAGGGTCTGGTATGGGTTTTGGGGGGCTTCACGCCAAAAGCAAAAAAAAATTTAATGAGCCCCCCCCCCAAAACAAAAGTGTGTGCCCCAAAACCATAGCAAGTCACATGCACTCATGGGGGCTCCCTGGCAAAGCATCTTGTCCCCATGGTGATGTGGACAAGAGCCTCCTCACCTCAGCCCTTGCCTGGTGGTTGTGGATGTGAAGGGTGTCTTATCGGAATCTGGAAGTTCCTTTTAACAAGGGGGCCCCCGGTCCCACCTCTCCTCCATGGGAAGTGTAAATGAAAACACCACACAGTTTTTGACAATTCCTTTATTAGAAAAAATGTAAAAATGTCCCCCAAAGTACATCCATTGTCAATCATGATGTCAACCGGGGCAGACCACCCCACCTGGTGATATCATTGATAATACATGGACACATCCATATTTGGTTAATAACATCACTGAGTGGCCTTGCCCCATTATGGCTACATTACTGTTGGCTCTTTTATGTACATTCTGCTATTGGTAGGGAATTCCTTGCTAACAGCAGGGATGAGTCATAGGACACTGGCGGGTGCCGGCTCTTTAACAACCAGCAGCCCTAAGCTGAACTTTCACATCTAGCAGTGGCAGGAATACTCCTGCTAAATGTTCTACTTTCTGCTGCAGCCAGAGGTCCAATTTACATTAAAATAAGGCACATGTGTGAATACCGCGAAATAAAAAATTTACCTCATGTGGTATTTAACGTGCATTTTTTTGTGACTTGCATGTTCCTGAATTCATTACCGCATGAGTTGTTTCAATACAAATACTCGTGCATTAGTGAATTAGTGAATTGAGCCCTGTGTCTCTTAAAAAATACTTTGGGGTATTTACCAAAAATGTGATACTTTTGTGGGTGTTTCTACTATCCTGGTTCTCCAGGGTCTCCAAAAAATGTATTAGTAGTCAGGAAATTAGATGAGTAATTTATGTCCCTTGAAGGCCCAAAGGTGCTTTTTGGATTTTGGGCTCCTCTATGTGGATAGGGTGGAAAAAAGCCTCACATAATTGGTATCCCCATACTTTAGATGAGTAACAGAATGTGTTTTGGAGTCTAATTCTAAATATTCTGATGCTGTGTGTTAGAAATATCTTATTCATTTACAACTTTGTGTTATATTTTCACATAGTTAGTCTGGTTGAAAAAAGAAAAAAGTCCATCTAGCTCAACCTATGAAAGAAAAAAATATACAATCCTATATACACAATCCTATACCAACAGTTGATCCAGAGGAAGGCAAAAAACCCCAGCAAAGCATGATCCACTTTGGACATCAACATTAATAGTGAAAGTCAAAATTTATAAAATAAAGTTAAGAACCAATCACAAGAACCCAGGACTTACAATTTACTATGTTACAGACTAGAATGGTTAATACCAAGAAGGTAAGAATAAATGAGCACCAGAAGAGGAGAATATTAAAACTAGCATGTTCCTCAAGAGATGTTAAGACGACAGAAATTAGCTTTAAACTCATGGCTAGATGGGATGTGACCCCCGGTGAGGGTGCAGAGTTGCAGGGCGGACGTATCCCCTCTATGCTGGAGGGAGTGCGATTCGCCGGGGACCTTTGCACACCTATGCTGGGAATGTACTAAGATACAGACCCTCCAGGGGGAGATCATTGAGGTTATTCAGGAAATAAAAGGGGAGCACATACAGGCCGAACCCTGGGGATGCCTGCTTCATAAAACAGATGAACCCACAGCACAATACAGGAGATCTTTGGTACCACACCTGTTAAATGCAGCTAAAGATTTGATTCCCAGGTACTGGCGAACACCAAAAACCCCAAGCATTAAGGAATGGATACCAAAAATTGGTCAGATATGCTCCATTGAAGAGACTATACATGCAGGGGAAGACACAATAGAGAGATATAATGAAACCTGGGGGAAATGGCTGGATTTCAAGAAATCGGGCCAGTATATGGAAATATGTGATATAGGGGAATGAGAACATATGGGAATATTAATATCTTGAGTATGTAGAGAATTGATAAGTTGGGGAAGACTCAGAAGAGAAAAGGGGTGAGCCTAGAGGGAAGAGGGGGAGGAGGTGGGTATAGGGGTGGGGTTTTTTAGTTTTTTTTAGTTTTGTTGGGGGGGGAGTTGAAGATTTTAAGTTTATAGATGGTACAGTGGCTTGCGAAAGTATTCGGCCCCCTTGAACTTTTCAACCTTTTGCCACATTTCAGGCTTCAAACATAAAGATATAAAATTTTTATTTTTTGTGAAGAATCACCAACAAGTGGGACACAATTGTGAAGTGGAACGAAATCTTTTGGATTTTTGAAACTTTTTTAACTAATAAAAAAATGAAAAGTGGGGCGTGCAAAATTATTCGGCCCCCTTGCGTTAATACTTTGTAGAGCCACCTTTTGCTGCGATTACAGCTGCAAGTCGCTTGTGGCATGTCTCTATCAGTTTTGCACATCGAGTGACTGAAATTCTTGCCCGTTCTTCTTTGCAAAACAGCTCGAGCTCAGTGAGGTTGGATGGAGAGCGTTTGTGAACAGCAGTTTTCAGCTCTTTCCACAGATTCTCGATTGGATTCAGGTCTGGACTTTGACTTGGCCATTCTAACACCTGGATACGTTTATTTGTGAACCATTCCTTTGTAGATTTTGCTGTATGTTTGGGATCATTGTCTTGTTGGAAGATAAATCTCCATCCCAGTTTCAGGTCTTTTGCAGACTCCAACAGGTTTTCATCCAGAATGGTCCTGTATTTGGCTGCATCCATCTTCCCCTCAATTTTAACCATCTTCCCTGTCCCTGCTGAAGAAAAGCAGGCCCAAACCATGATGCTGCCACCACCATGTTTGACAGTGGGGATGGTGTGTTGAGTGGGATGAGCTGTGTTGCTTTTACGCCAAACATATCGTTTTGCATTGTGGCCAAAAAGTTTGATTTTGGTTTCATCGGACCAGAGCACCTTCTTCCACATGTTTGGTGTGTCTCCCAGGTGGCTTGTGGCAAACTTTAGACGAGACTTTTTATGGATATCTTTGAGAAATGGCTTTCTTCTTGCCACTCTTCCATAAAGGCCAGATTTGTGCAGTGTACGGCTGATTGTTGTCCTATGGACAGACTCTCCCACCTCAGCTGTAGTTCTCTGCAGTTCATCCAGAGTGATCATGGGCCTCTTGGCTGCATCTCTGATCAGTCTTCTCTTTGTCTGAGCTGAAAGTTTAGAGGGACAGCCAGGTCTTGGTAGATTTGCAGTGGTCTGATACTCCTTCCATTTCAAAATGATCGCTTGCACAGTGCTCTTTGGGATGTTTAAAGCTTGGGAAATCTTTTTGTATCCAAATCCGGCTTTAAACTTCTCCACAACAGTATTACGGACCTGCCTGGTGTGTTCCTTGGTCTTCATGATGCTCTCTGCGCTTTCAACAGAACCCTGAGACTATCACAGAGCAGGTGCATTTATACAGAGACTTGATTACACGCAGGTGGATTCTATTTATCACCATCAGTCATTTAGGACAACATTGGATCATTCAGAGATCCTCGCTGAACTTCTGGAGTGAGTTTTCTGCACTGAAAGTAAAGGGACCGAATAATTTTGCACGCACCACTTTTCAGTTTTTTAATTGCTAAAAAAAGTTTAAAATATCCAATAGATTTCGTTCCACTTCACAATTGTGTCCCACTTGTTGGTGATTCTTCACAAAAAATAAAAATTTTATATCTTTATGTTTGAAGCCTGAAATGTGGCAAAAGGTTGAAAAGTTCAAGGGGGCCGAATACTTTCGCAAGCCACTGTATATTTATACAGTATATAAGTGTGATAATGTCTAATGATGTCTTCTTTTTGAAAATTTATAAAACTATTGAATATAAAAAGAATGGTAGATACCAGTCCTGGAATTTATAGACAAGTAATTTTGAATGCCCACATGCATGCCTTCCACCATTAATATATTTTACATGCTGCTCATTAAAGCAGTGCCAAAAGTAATGCTGATTTGCAAAGTACAGTATTAACCTTCAGTAACTCTTTCAGTTTACTATAAAATAGTGTATTCACATTTTTCATATTGCTTTTTTACTCTTTACCTTTCTGAAAAGTTATGTTGGTGTCATTGTGCAAATTTTTGCAGCCAATAGCATAATGCAAATCTGTACCTTATGTGCTTATTGGCAATGGTCTAATTGTGGTGGTTAGGGTGGATTACTTTATAAAATGGAAATAACTTTGTTAGGTGTGGGCCTAGTTGACATGAAACAGGTAAACCAAGTTAAAATTAAAGTAAAAATAAACCCTAAACCTGTGGCTGTGCGGGCCAAGGACGTCAACCCCCAACTCCAAAACGTTCCGATATTTACAGTTGGATCCTTGTAAATTTAAACTAGGCTCTCTGAACACACTGGCTCCAGACTCCCTGGAAGCCTTCACCTAACAGGTGACAAAGCCAACAGCTATTTCTCCATTCTTCGCTATATGGAAAACTGTTATTTTCATTGATTCCTTCAAAGTAGCACTTGTGTGTCTAGTTTAGTCAATAAATGAAGTCTGTTTAGGCAAACTGCCTGGCCTATTTATGAATCAACATCAGCTTCAGTTTTTATAAAACTCACTCTCTGCATATGTATTAAGTGGATCCCCTGAGCTCTTTAAAATATAATTGAGCTGCTTATTACAGTGGCAATGCCAGCTTGGCAGTTCTTTACACAATCTCTTCAACTAGTTCAAGTTGAGTTACACATTCATTTTTTTCATTTTTTTTTTTTATCCGGGGAAAGAAGATTTTATCTTGCATTCCAATAAGATGCATGAGATGAATATAAAAATATTTAGTAATTAATCGAAGCAAGCTTTCGTTATGTAAAAGGACACTGTTTCCTGCAATATTTACCCAACTTTTTTCCTTTACTCTTTGTGGTGACATGGCAAGCAAAACTTCTGTGGTCTTTATATGATGTGATGAGACAAGTAAGGGTTTGGAGTCAATGGGGAAAATTCGGCTTGAGTTTGACATCAGTTTGGGAGATCATTCAGAATTTATTGCAGGCGCGTTTGTTCTGCAGTTGTTCTGCATTTGACTTACTTTAACTGCTTTTACATTTCCAACAACTTGTATGGGAATAAAAGCAGTTCAGAGAAGGAACAAAAACCCATCAACACTGGCCCTAATACATTTCAAAGGGGTAACAGAGGCAACGAATTTGGGGTTACGTCATTTGTATATTTTTAGCACCTGTTCTGGGTCAGAGTTGATCAGGCTCTATAGACGTTCCATGTGCCAAATCAGTTTGAGCCCCCTTTGAAGTTGATTAATGTTTCATTCTATATCTGCAGTCCATTTTGCCATCCTACCACATGACCTGAGTCTGTCTAAATGTCAGAAACTAATACAGCTAATGCTCGTGCACGTGTACCAGCACACAGACAAGCCTGGGCCAACATCCAAACTGTTTATTTAAAGGAGATCCTGGCGTGTGCTAATTGCTGGATGTTGTTCACCTTTCCCGTGATCTGATCGTCTGTTGCTGACTGGGCTGGTTCCTGGCCCTTCTCTGTGGATTTTGGATACTGACCTCTGTTTGCCTCTGACTATGTTCTGCTGCCTCCCTGGTACTGGCCTTGGTCTGCTACTGGACCTTGCTCTGCCTGCTTCCCTGGTACTAACCTCGGCCTGCTACTGGACTTTGCTCTGCCTGCTTCCTTGGTACTGACCTCGGCCTGCTACTGGACCTTGCTCTGCCTGCTGCCCTAGTACTGACCTTGACCTGCTGCTGGACCTTACTCTGCCTGCTTCCCTGGTACTAACCTCGGCCTGCTACTGGACTTTGCTCTGCCTGCTTCCTTGGTACTGACCTCGGCCTGCTACTGGACCTTGCTCTGCCTGCTTCCCTAGTACTGACCTTGGCCTGCTGCTGGACCTTACTCTGCCTGCTTCCATGGTACTGTCTTAAAATTGCTTCCTGACCACTCTGCTGCCTCACCCTGTATGACCCTGGCTCACCTTGACTACATCTGTGACCATGGCAATCACTTGTGCTTTTTTCAGCCTTCTACCTCTGTCACCACATTCAGGGATGCCCGGGCCAGAGCCGCAAGGGTAGCCCTCTGTCAACTCAATAAAATACACTAAATTAAGAACATACAAGGCATCTTGTTGGAGTATGCATAACTGTGGTCTATATATCCACATATGAAAAGTGAATGGTAGATATTGTAGTGCTAACAAGTGAACACATATATCAATATATAAGTGAAACAGTGCAAAAATCAAATATACTAAAATAGCATATATGGAGATGTGAAAAAGTCCAATAAATGTGAAAATCTTTAAAAGAGGCCTTATGCGTCAACCACCAAATGATGATAAATCATGGATGGAATAAGCTAGCACTGTCCGGTATGGTGGTTGACGCATAAGGACTCTTTTAAAGATTTTCACATTTATTGGACTTTTCACATCTCCATATATGTTACTTTTGTATATTTGATTTTTGCACTGTTTCACTTATATATTGATATATGTGTTCACCTGTTAGCGCTACAATATTTACCATTCACGTTTCATATGTTTGTCACATTGTTTATGTAGCAGCTTTTTTCTTTTTATTTAAAGTTAGTGCAGTAATTTCCATATCTATTTATCCACATGTACAACGTTTTCATGGTGCTACTATCAATGCTAATGATCCAGGATGTTTTTACAGGCTCTTATGAAGGGGGCAGGACTCCAGAAACTCACCAGCCACCATCTGACATGGCTAGAGGCAAGCTGTATTTGTGCTGGATCTCTTGATTCATCCTAAAACGCTCATGTGACATTTCAAGGCACTTGAGAAGACCTTTGATTTATTGATGTAGTATTTGTCTTTGTATCTATCTAGGATATGATATGATTCGGGGGGTTGAAAACAGTAAAAATTTAATTTCAGGTGCAGAAATGTAACGAGAAATCATAATGTTTTGGGGCGATTTCTTTAACTTTTAAATGTTAAATATTTATAAACCGAACTTTTATGTCACTTTTTGTATAACTTGTAACAAATCCTAACTTTTGAAAATGCATATTCAATTTAGACTGTTTCCATGTCAGAACATTTGGGAAGTTAAGGCCCCTTCCACACAAGCTGTCCGATCAGGTCCACCTGTCAGTTTTTCAGGCAGACCTGATTGGACCCTCCATTCACCCCTATGGAGCGACGAATGTCAGCGGTGACTTGTCTGCTGACACCCGCTGCTATCCAATACGATCCTGTCTGCCAAATCCAGACAGATGGTGGTCCTATTTTCCATCCGTCTGGCAGATCGGATGGGATTGGATTAAAATGGACAGGCGGTCCATTTTTTTTATCCAATCTTCCCATAGAGTAGAGCGGGACTCTTGACAGGTCCATCTCAGCACAGTGAGTGGACACAGACCTGTCATCTGCCTGCTCAGCGGGGATCAGCGGACTGAAAGAGGCCTTAAGAAGACAGACAGCTCTTTCTAACTGAACTTGCTTTTTTACAATGTTTTTTTTTTTTTACTATATAAAATTTTTTTTGTTTTGCTTATAAATAGTGGTTTGACACACCAAAGAAAAGATTGACTTGGTTCATCTTCAGTTTATTTATATATTTATTACAGGTACTTATATAGCACCGTCAATTTTCGCAGCACTTTACATATATAGCATTCACATTGGTCCCTGCCTTCAAGAAGCTTAAGGTCCCTAACTCACATTCATACATAATAGGGCAAATTTAGACAGGATCCAATTAACCTACCAGCATGTCTTTGGAGTGTGGGAGGAAACCGGAGTACCCAGAGGCACAGGGAGAACATGCAAACTCCAGGCAGGTAGTGCCATGGTTGGGTTTTGAAGCACAGTTGAATACCAATTGTAATTGTAAGGTCAGTTGGCTACTGGAAGATAGAATTCTTGCACTGAAACAAGACCAAGGGCCAATTAAGTAATTTGGTATCCGTTTACGGGCCACAATGAAATGAAATGGTTCAGAATTTAGATTTCTTTATTTTGAATATCATAATGAACATTTTCCTCCTGCAGCTGCTGAATGTTGGTGGCAGGAAAATGGAGAGGATTGGTTCCTGTAAATGACGCCCCTGCCACCCCTCCTGTTCAGGTGTAAAACAGAATGTGAAGGGTAGAGAAGGAAGCGCCACCTGAGCATAGTATTAACAACTGTTATTTAATGACACCAGGTAAAGTAACACTTACATGATAAAAACATAAAAAAAGGTCATCTCTTATTAGTGTGCGGTCCTCAGTATGCCCTCTGGTCCTGTTCTGGTGACTCTGCAGGGATGCTGGGCTGCAGAGGATGGATTACCAGCCTGGAGCTCCTTCTGTGGCCATCAGGAAGAGGCTGGGGCCGGCATGGAGCGCACGTGGAGCGTGCGTGACCTCACAGGTCATCCGATCGCTTCCGGGATCAGTATCCAGGGGAGGGATCATCCAGCTGGATAGTAGAGGGCCCCATGCGGTGTTTTCAAACTGTCTACAACAATACTGAGGCTGGCTTCCCCCAGTAACTTTAGGAGTCTCTCACATCCTGACTCTTGCTGCTGCCTCCCACCTGTGTGCTGTGTGTGAACACTGCTACATGCAGGCCCCGGCAGAACGGAACAGGCTGCTGTCCGGACCAGGTGTTCCTGTCACAGCCATTCATCTTTATCCGGTCTGCCGCCCATTACTGATAAGAAAACAGCTGTAAGAGTCCCTACATTTCTGGAATGAGGCAACGGAAGGAGTCTTCCTTTGGGTAGTGAACTGCTCCTGTGGCAAGGGAGGCGGGTGGGAGACGGATCTTTTACATGAAGACAGAAGATCCAACATCCTTAGGGCTAGTTTACACTTCCACTTGGAGACAGCTCCACCCAGGAAGTCTCGCTGAGGAGTCAGGGGGTCTCCACCCTACAGACAGGATGACTGTGTATGAGTGTCAGGAGGACACCCATGTTCTTTAGGAGAGAGACTGCAGGTAGCAGTTTGAACCCCAGCGCTCACGGCCCCCCAGACCAGTGAGCGTCTCCTTCTAGGCTGACGTGCTGGAATTGCCTCCTGTTGGAACGCGGCACACATCTGTCGATTCGCACGCCGCCATCCATCTGTCCCTGCAGAGGGCTGTATCTGCACGTGCATAAGACTTTGCTATTAAGGAGGTCCACCGCTTCTGGTAAGGGTCCATCTTTATTGTCCCCTGGATTCACCGGTTGCTTGGATATCCCTTCACAATCCCTTCCTCCTTTTCCACTTACACGGGCTGTTTTCAATGAACTGTGGATATGTGACTCTCCTTCATGGGATTGGTGCGCCTTCATTGAGCTTTCTATGAATGGACTGAACTTACCTTTACCACTATTATTTTTACTTTCCAATGCACTAGCAATTTATGAACTTTGATTATTTTATTTTATTTTCGTTCAGCAATTTATGAATTTGATTATTTTATATTCAATTTTATGTTAGGTCCCTTAATGTATACTCAATTTATTATTGGAATTTATAATCTACTAACAAGCACTTTTTGAACTTGGTATTTATTATTTAATCGTTTATAGCTAATATATTCACAATATATTCATTATTTATTTATTTATTAATATATACAGGTAATATATTCTATTCATATTGTTGACCATCTGACTGTAAGCGCACTTAGTTTATCCTTCTTAGTCCATTACACTGATATTAGTGTTTTTTTGTTGCAACTGCAGTTCAATGTTTACAATTGCTCTTTAGCGCGTTTTTTTCTTTTTCTTTATACTTAGTTTACACTTGCTTCAAAACATGGCTTCGGACACCCTTTGTTAAAGCTCTCTGCACGCCAGTGAAAGCCCCTGTCACTAAATAAAATGGTTAGCTTATAGTCCTGTTTACACCTTGCTTTTGCTTGGTGCTTTGCTGAGGCTTCAATGAGGCTTTGGTGGAGCTTCGATGGGGCTTCGATGAGGCTTTCGTGAGGCTTCATTGGGCTTTGATCAGGCTTCGGTGGGGCTTCGAGAAGGCTTTGGTGGAGCTTCGATGGGGGCTTTGATGGGGCTTTGATGGGGCTTCAGTGAGGCTTCATAGGGCTTTGATAAGGCTTTGGTGGGGCTTCAGTGGGGCTTCAAGTGAGTCTGGTTTGTTCCTGGGATCCCTATGTAGGAATCTTTCCCCTCTGGAGACATTCACTTAAAGCTAAAGCGTCACTTGTTTTTTTATTGGCGATTTTCGAACGTAAGCCGGGCGGTCTTTACCAAATTTTTTTTTTTTAAAGTCCAATTTTGCGGCACTTTCAAGGTGCTTTTTAATTCCATATTTTTATTAGATATTTAGAGAGTACATTGTACAATTAAACATTGTACGTCGTGCAACGACGTCTGTATAACAATCATAGATATGAACTTCTATCCACAAACAGGGATCTAGTAGAAACATGTATATACGAATGTAAGTAATAGTCGTGTCATTTTGTATAATGCTAACAGGAATAAAACTCTGATAGGTCGTATTCGGTCCACTTCACAAGTGTGTCACCCCATGTGGGACCTTTAGTGGCACAGGAGCGAAGCGGACCCTTTTGTGTTGGACACGAAAGTTCCAAACAGTGGAAAAAAGAAAAGAAAAGAAAATAGATTTTTCAGTTACAATGGTAACATAACATTTCTAGGGAGTGATGGGTATTGCTCGGTCAAGAAGGAGGGTCAGAGCAACCGTTCGTTTGTACGCTGGGTGCGCAGTTTCTAGTCCAGTCGGTCCAAGGTTGCCATGCTGTGCATATTTTAGTGGCTTGCCCAGATATTGTGGCTGTGGTAGTCTCGTAGCTGTAGTGTAGTGATACCAAGTCTGTGACTTGCGTAAGCGTCAGGTGTGTGTCAGATTTCCAGTGTCTAGCTATATTGAGTCTGGCTGCCATGAGGATGTGGGTGATTGTGGATTGGAGGGGGTGAGGAAAGTCCTCAATGGAGAGGTTGAGGATCGCTAGGGCCGGTGTTGGAGGAGTCGTGATTTGAATGATGGTCGAGATTAAGTGGAAGATGTCTTCCCAGTATTTGCGGAGTTTGGTGCACGACCAGAAGACATGTATTAGGTCGCCTGTGGAAGATTTACATCTCCAGCAAGTATCAGGGATTAGAGGGTTAAAAGATGTTATGCGGGCAGGAGTCAAATACCATCTTAGTGTAATCTTCTGTGTAAGTTCCCATAGGGCCGCGCATTTGGTGGATTTGTAAATAGTCTTGAGGGCTTGTTGCCATTGTGTGTCTGTGAACTTTATGGCAAGGTCTTTTTCCCAGGTGTGGTGGGGTGGCATTTTGGTAAAGGTACGTTTTTGGTGTAGATTATTATAAAAATATGAGATGCCTTTGATTTTTGTGTCGGGGTCGGTGAGGTATTCCCAAGTCTTGGGGTGTATATTATAGATGGGGAATGGTATAGTTTGCAGGCAGTGACGTATTCGGAGGTAGGTGAAGTATTCGGATGCGGGTATGTCGTATGTGGTTTGAAGTTGGGGGAATGATTTGATGTGATTTTCTTTTAGTATGTCTTGTATGTAATTTATACCTTTAAGGATCCAAGATGAAAGTGAGATTTCTGGCATTAGATGGAGTAAGGATTTTATGGGGATGTGGGATTGTGGTGTGGTGGGAGAGTATTGCATTTGGGATGACGCTTTTTTCCATGCCTGTGCTGAGGCTTTCACGGTGGGAGATAGGGATTTTGGGATTGGGGCGCCTAGGGGAATGCTTAGCAGCCATGTTTGTAGGTTTGGTTTTATGAGTGAAGCTTGTTCAATGTGGCCCCATAGAGTGGATGGGGATGGTTGAAACCAGCAGGGTAGTTGGGCCAGAATAGCTGCCAGGTGGTAGTCTTCAAAGTCTATTGAGCTCGAGCCTCCTACCAGTCTGTGTTTGATCAGTTTTGTGTGGAGACATCTAGGTCTTTTTTCTTTCCAGAGGAATTTATTAAACAGCGTCTGAAGGGACCTGAAGAATGTGGTGGGTAGGGGAATGGGTATGGTTCGAAAGTAGTAGAGTATCTGGGGAAGGCAGATCATTTTAAAGGCCGCAAGGCGACCTGTCCAGGAGAGTTCGTGTTTCGCTATGTTTTGCGTGGTCGCTTGAATGTTTTGGAGGAGTGGCAGAAAGTTACATGTATAGAGTTTTTTAGTCGTCCTTGGTAATTGTATGCCTAGATATGATATGTCGGAGTCTGCCCAGGCGAATGAATATTGGGCTTGTAGGAGGTTTCTTATAGTAGCGTCCACCTTGATGTCTAGTATGAAGGATTTAGTCGTATTGATTTTGTAATATGATATCGAGCTAAACCAATTTAGCATCTTTTGTACTTCTGCCAGGGAAACAGTCGGGTTGGTGAGGATGAGGATGACATCATCCGCAAACAGGCTAATTTTGTGGTGATGAGGGCCAATCTTTATGCCCGAGATGGCGGCATTAGAGCGGATATGTTCTGCTAGGGGTTCCATGACCATGTTGAATATAAGGGGGGATAGGGGGCAACCTTGGCGGGTGCCGTTTGTAATTGGGAATGGTCGGGATAGCATGCCTTCCGTGTAAACCTGTGCTTCGGGGTTGGAATATAAAGCCATAATGGCTCCGAGAATCTGGCCTTGAAATCCAAACTTCCGGAGGACCGACGCTAGGTAGGACCAGTGAACCCTATCGAACGCCTTCTCTGCATCCAGGGAGAGGAGCAGAGAAGGCGTTCCGGTGGACTCAGCGTGGTGAATAAGGTTAATCATCCTCCTGGTGGCATCTGAGGCTTGTCTGCCTTTTGTGAATCCTGTTTGGTCTTGGTTTATAATTGTGGGCATAATTTTGAGTAGTCTTATCGCTATAGATTTGGCGTATAGTTTGAGGTCTAGGTTGAGTAAGGAGATGGGACGAAAGTTTTGGGGGACATTCGACTGTTTCCCTGGTTTCGGTATCGTGATAACTAACGCTTTTAAATATTCTGGTGAAAAGGTGGAAGAGGAGGCAGCATGATTGAATAGGTCACTAAGATGTGGGATCAACTGTGAATGAAATTGTTTGTAATATTCCCCGGTTATTCCGTCGGGGCCTGGTGCCTTCCCGCTGGGGAGGGAGTCTATGGTTTTTTTAATTTCTTGGTCAGTGAATGGGGCGTTTAAGGAGGTCAGTTGTTTCTCAGTCAGTTTGGGTAGATTTAGTTTGCATAGTGATCAATTTCGTCCTGGGAGGGTTGTGGGGTATGGGGGTCCTGTTTCAGGTTGTAGAGGTCTTCATAGTATGTGCTGAAGGCATCAGCTATGTCTTGGGGGTTGCTTAAGGGGGTGTGGGTATGGGGGTGAATGAGTTGGGTTATTTTAGTTTTGGTACGTCTACCTTTTAATCGTTGGGAGAGTTTCTTGCCAGCTTTGTTGGAGGTGGAGTATGAAGACGCCTTGATTTTCCTGTGAAGGAATTCGTAGGAGTGGAGAAGTAGAGTTCTAAGTTCCTGTCTGAGGTTTAGTAGTTGGTTGGCCTGTGGGTCTCGGGGGTCTTTTTTGAGCCTGTCCTCTAGGGTCGCTATCTGGGATGTCAGTTTGTCTATCTGCTGCGTCCTCTTCCTCTTATGTTGAGAACCAAGTTTAATTAACATCCCCCGCATAAATGCTTTGTGAGCGCTCCACACCACGGCAGGGTCGGGCACCGAGCCTTTGTTCAAGGAAAAGAATTCATTGATGTGTTTTGATATTTCTGGGGCGTATGTGTCGTTTTGTATAATATAGTTGTTAGCACGCCAGAGAAACGTATTTTTTTGAAAATTGGTGTCCTGTAATGTGATAGATATGGGGGCATGGTCCGACCATGTCGTGGTGTGGATCTGAGAATCAGAAATTTTTTGTAAAATGCATTTGTCAGAAAGGAACAGGTCTATTCTTGAATACGAGCGGTGTCTGGGTGAAAAAAAAGTAAAGTCACGTTCAGAGCCGTGGTGACATCTCCAGACATCATACAGGTCCTGGGAGGCGATGAATTTCTTTAAAGGAGAATCACGGCGTTTAGTCGGTGAGGTGGAGTCCATCAAGACGTCTGGGACTAGATTGAAGTCGCCACAGATGATCTGGTGGCCCTTTCGGATGGTGTTGGCAGAGCGAAGAACTTTGTGGAGGAATCTCATTTGGTGGGAGTTCGGGGCGTATATATTGATTAGGGTATAAGTTGCTTTGTTGATTGTGCAGATTAGGATGATGAACCGACCTTCTGGGTCTGATAGTGAATCAAGGAGTTGGAAGTCTATAGTGTCCCGAAATGCTATCATGACCCCTCTCGATTTAGTGGGGTGTGTGGCATGGAATATGTGTGGATATTGGTGGTTGTTGCATAGGGGTGTATTGGAATGCAGCAGGTGGGTTTCCTGGATACAAAGCACGTCGCTGTGGAGAGCCGAGGCGGTTTTCCACAGTGAGTGACGTTTGGCGGGATGGTTTAGCCCGTTGACGTTCAATGAGAGAATGGTGATTGGCATCTTGCGGTGTGAGTTGTGCACAACACTTACAGTTAGTTGACGGTGGGTAGATCCGGAGGTACCTGGCGTTGGAATTCAGCAGGTGGGTAGCAGAAGTACAAGACTTGACGGTAGATTGCAGCGGAAGTAGGCTGGTAGTGGAGGCAGGTGCAGGAGGGTCCTGGGTCAAGGGACTGGTGGTAGCTTCGTGGCAGATTGGACGGCTGAAAAAAGATAGGGCTAGAATACTGCGAATAGAGCAATGTGTTAGAATGCAGTAATGATGATTAAAGCGAAAAAGGAGATAAGGAAAAAAAAACAAAAAAAAATCAGTGGTAGAACAGTAACTTGTATAGTATAATACAGGTGGTGAGGCTTGTCAATATGATCCAATAGTGGGAAGTTCGGTTTAGTTGTTGGAGGTGGTGCTTCTAGTGGTAGAAAGATCTCTAGAGGGGGTGAAGAGCACTGTGTAATCCTCTATTAGGGGGTACAGAGAGTCAGTAATACCGGGAGAAGAAGGCAGGAGAATCAGGTTGCCAGCACTCAGGGGAGCCATAATGGATGTTAGCGGCCAAGTGTGGTAGTGGTGTAGACATCCTCAGTTGGGATTGCGGTTTTGTGAGTTGCGGGACGTATTGGGTCCTCTGTCTGAGGGAGGTGGTTTGGATAACTCAGGGATTATCCGCCAGGAGTGGAGAAGCTTTAGGCCCTTTTCTAGATCTCCAATGGCGTGCGTTTGGCCATTGTGTACAATAAGGATGGTTGCGGGGTAGCGCCATTTATATTGTATCTTATGGTTTTGCAGGCTTTTGGTTATCGGGTTAAGATGTCTTCTCGATTGGAGGGTGTACTTGGACAGGTCGGGAAAGAGTTGAATGCCAGTATAGGGAGCAGGCAAAGGTGATTTAGCTCTGAGCCCCATGAGGAGTTTCTCTTTGATGTGGTAGAAGTGGACCCTCATTAGGATGTCTCTGGGGACCGAGGTTGCTAGGTGGGCAGGCTTGGCAATTCTGTGGATCCTATCTATGATTAGATCACGCGGGGACGCTTCAGGAATCACAATATGCATCAGTTCTTTTGCGTATCTCGGCAGGTCCGCGGGGAGTATGGCTTCGGGGACACCCCTCAACTTTATGTTGTTTCTGCGGGACCTGTCTTCTAAGTCGGCCAGCTTGGCCCGCATCCATGCCTGTTCTTCTTTAACTGTGTCATAGGCATCAATGATTTCATTGACTGTGGATGTGCATGCCTGTATCCCTCTCTCAGTGTTAGTCACCCTGTCATCTAGCAAGTGCATATCAGAGGTGATTCTGTGGAACATGGATGAGAGGTCCGTCATGAGGGAGGTCTGGAGGGAGATCAGCATGTCTTTCAGTGTGGTATCCATGACTGGCTGTCCTGATGTAGGGAAGGATGCCATTGAGGAGTTCAGGGCCTGGTCTAGGGAGAAGGGAGTAGGAGCCTGGGCCTCAATTTGTTGGTGTTGTGATCGGTGCGGCGGCGTGTCTAGCCGCATTTTTGCTTTGGCTGGGCTGCTGGGGAGGGGGTCCCCTTCCGGAGTCTGGGATGGGTCAGGTACAGTACCTTGATCCGTGTGATCAGCCGTGGAGGCGTCCGGGAGGTCCGTGTAAGGTCCGCGCGGCGCGGCCTGGTCGGCGCCATCTTGGATATCCCAACCCGCCGGCTTATAGGCAAATTCGGTCAGTTTCTGGGGCCTGTGGTCGGTATATCTCTTTCTGGATGCCTTGCATCGTTGTCTCCTGAGGGTGAGGAGTGAGGATGGGTGCGGATGGCGTCGTTGTTGCGGCCGATTGCGCTGGATTGTGTCCCCTGGCTGGCGAGCTGTGAGCTTAGGCGTCCATCTTCCTCTCCGGCTGGCCACGCCCCCCTCAAGGTGCTTTTAAGGCGCGTTGGAAGGGCTGCCCATTCATTGCAATGGGCAGGGCGTTTTGGGAGCACTATTTACAGAGCTCCCAACCCATCCCAAAGATGCTGCTTGCAAGACTTTTCGTAACGTCCCACAAGCGCATCGCCCAAGTGTGAAAAGACACACTGAAATGAATGGGAGGCAGTTTTCAAGTGCTTTTAAGAGGCTATTTCTAGCGCTAAAGAGCCTGAAAAACGCCCCAGTGTGATCTTAGTGTTTTGGCAATGAGCCAAGCAATACTAAAAGGGTTTTTAAAAAAAAAATGTTTTTATTAAAAACATATACTTACCTGCTGGCTGTCTCCTGTAGTATGTCCACGGTCTCTAACCATCTCCTGTAGTATGTCTTCTGTCTCTGACCATCTCCTGTAGTATGTCTGCTGTCTCTGACCATCTCCTGTAGTATGTCCGCAGTCTCTGAACATCTCCTGTAATATTTCTGCAGTCTCTGATCATCTCCTGTAGTCATAGGTGTGCGCAGCCTATTGCATTGGGGTGTGCACCTCAAATATAATAAAACATGGACAGTGTTAGTAGAGCAGGGGATTTGTCAGTAGGGCAGAGGTTGGTTTCAGTAGGTTTTTATGTTTATTTTTTTTACAATTCTTTGTAGGAGCCCTGTTTAGGGGCTTTGGTGAACAATCAGCATGGGAAATCTGCGCCACACGGGCTAATTAGGGTGTGCCCAGGCACACCCGGCACACCCCCTGCGCACGCCTATGCCTGTAGTATGTCCACAGTCTCTGACCATCTCCTGTAGTATGTCCACAGTCTCTGACCATCTCCTGTAATATTTCTGCAGTCTCTGACCATCTCCTGTAGTATGTCCACAGTTTCTGAACATCTCCTGTAGTATGACCACAGTCTCTTACCATCTCCTGTAATATTTCTGCAGTCTCTGACCATCTCCTGTAACTTTTCTTCAGTCTCTGACCATCTCCTGTAGTATGTCCGCAGTCTCTGACCATCTGCTGTAATATTGCCCCAGTCTCTGACCATCTCCTGTAATATTTCTGCAGTCTCTGACCATCTCCTGTAGTATGTCAGCAGTCTCTGACCATCTCCTGTAGTATGTCAGCAGTCTCTGACCATCTCCTGTAATATTTATGCAGTCTCTGACCATCTCCTGTAATATTTATGCAGTCTCTGACCATCTCCTGTAGTATGTCTGCAGTCTCTGACCATCTCCTGTAGTATGTCCGCAGTCTCTGACCATCTCCTGTAGTATGTCAGCAGTCTCTGACCATCTCCTGTAATATTTCTGCAGTCTCTGACCATCTCCTGCAATATTTCTGCAGTCTCTGACCATCTCCTGTAGTATGTCTGCAGTCTCTGACCATCTCCTGTAGTATGTCCACAGTCTCTGACCATCTCCTGTAGTATGTCCACAGTCTCTGACCATCTCCTGTAATATTTCTGCAGTCTCTGACCATCTCCTGTAGTATGTCCACAGTTTCTGAACATCTCCTGTAGTATGACCACAGTCTCTTACCATCTCCTGTAATATTTCTGCAGTCTCTGACCATCTCCTGTAACTTTTCTTCAGTCTCTGACCATCTCCTGTAGTATGTCCGCAGTCTCTGACCATCTGCTGTAATATTGCCCCAGTCTCTGACCATCTCCTGTAATATTTCTGCAGTCTCTGACCATCTCCTGCAGTATGTCCACAGTCTCTGACAATCTCCTGTAGTATGTCAGCAGTCTCTGATGATCTCCTGTAATATTTCTGCAGTCTCTGACCATCTCCTGTAGTATGTCCGCAGTCTCTGACCATCTCCTGTAGTATGTCAGCAGTCTCTGACCATCTCCTGTAATATTTCTGCAGTCTCTGACCATCTCCTGTAATATTTCTGCATTCACTGACCATCTCCTGTTGTATGTCCACAGTCTCTGACCATCTCCTGTAGTATGTCAGCAGTCTCCGGCCATCTCCTATACTTTTCTGCAGTCTTTGACCATCTCCTGAAATATTTCTGCAGTCTCTGACCATCTTCTGTAGTATGTCCTCAGTCTCTGACCATCTCCTGTAGTATGTCAGAAGTCTCTGACCATCTCCTGTAGTATGTCAGCAGTCTCCGACCATCTCCTATAATTCTTCTGCGGTCTCTGACCATCTCCTGTAGTATTTCTGCAGTCTCTGACCATCTCCTGTAATGTGTCCGAAGTCTATGACCATCTCCTGTAGTATGTCAGTTTGATAGCAGAAAACAAACGCTCCTGCGCACAAGTGGACAACCTGACAGTCTATGTATCGTGATGATAAATGTCACAGGCCTTGCTGCGCTCAAGGATAGGGGTATCCTAATAGTCAAAAAGAAAAGAAAAACAAGGGCGCACCAGCCTTGTGCATTATCCTTTGGATGTATTTTATTAAAAGTAGATAAAAGGAAAACTACTCACAAACACCTATAGAAATCTTGCAATGTAAATAGTCTCCGAACGACAGCAATAGGTATAGGACAAATAATGAACTCCAGAGGTCACGGAGGAGATAACAGGGGCCACTGCCAGCTGACGCATTTTGAAGGATAACCTTCTTCCTCAGAGCCCAGGGCTGGGCTCTGAGGAAGAAGGTTGTCCTTCGAAACGTGTCAGCCGGCAGTGGCCCCTGTTATCTCCTCCGTGACCTCTGGAGTTCACCATTTGTTGTATACCTATTGCTTTCATTCAGAGACTATTTACATTGCAAGATTTCTATAGATGTTTGTGAGCATGTCAGCAGTCTCTGACCATCTCCTGTAATGTTTCTGCAGTCTCTTACCATCACCTGAAATATTTCTGCAGTCTCTGACCATCTCCTTTAGTATGTCCACAGTCTCTGACCATCTCCTATAATAATTCTACAGTCTCTGATCATTTCTTGTAGTATGTCCGCAGTCTCTGAACATCTCCTGTAATATTTCTGCAGTCTCTGACCATCTCCTGTTGTATGTCCACAGTTTCTGAACATCTCCTGTAGTATGTCCGCAATCTCTTACCATCTCCTGTAATATTTCTGCAGTCTCTGACCATCTCCTGTAACTTTTCTTCAGTCTCTGACCATCTCCTGTGGTATGTCCGCAGTCTCTGACCATCTGCTGTAATATTGCTCCAGTCTCTGACCATCTCCTGTAATATTTCTGCAGTCTCTGACCATCTCCTGCAATATTTCCGCAGTCTCTGACCATCTCCTGTAGTATGTCAGCAGTCTCTGACCATCTCTTGTAATATTTCTGCAGTCTCTGACTATCTCCTGTAGTATGTCAGCAGTCTCTGATGATCTCCTGTAATATTTCTGCAGTCTCTGACCATCTCCTGTAGTATGTCAGCAGTCTCTGACCATCTCCTGTAATATTTCTGCAGTCTCTGACAATCTCCTGTAATATTTCTGCAGTCTCTGACCATCTCCTGTAGTATGTCTGCAGTCTCTGACCATCTCCTGTAGTATGTCCGCAGTCTCTGACCATCTGCTGTAATATTGCTCCAGTCTCTGACCGTCACCTGTAATATTTCTGCAGTCTCTGACCATCTCCTGCAGTATGTCCGCAGTCTCTGACCATCTCCTGTAATATTTATGTAGTCTCTGACCATCTCCTGTAGTATGTCCGCAGTCTCTGATCATCTCCTGTAGTATGTCAGCAGTCTCTGACCATCTCCTGTAATATTTCTGCAGTCACTGACCATCTCCTGTAGTATGTCCACAGTCTCTGACCATCTCCCGTAGTATGTCAGCAGTCTCTGGCCATCTCCTATAACATTTCTGCAGTCTTTGACCATCTCCTGAAATACTTCTGCAGTCTCTGACCATCTCCTGTAGTATGTCGGCAGTCTCTGACCATCTCCTGTAGTATGTCAGAAGTCTCTGACCATCTCCTGTAGTATGTCAGCAGTCTCTGACCATCTCCTGTAATTCTTCTGCGGTCCCTGACCATCTCCTGTAGTATTTCTGCAGCCTCTGACCATCTCCTGTAGTATGTCCGAAGTCTCTGACCCTCTCCTGTAGTATGTTTGCAGTCTCTGACCATCTCCTGTAATATTTCTGCAGTCTCTGATCATCTCTTGTAGTATGTCAGCAGTCTCTGACCATCTCCTGTAGTATGTCCGCAGTCTCTGACCATCTGCTGTAATATTGCTCCAGTCGCTGACCATCACCTGTAATATTTCTGCAGTCTCTGACCATCTCCTGCAGTATGTCCACAGTCTCTGACCATCTCCTGTAGTATGTCAGCAGTCTCTGACCATCTCCTGTAATATTTCTGCAGTCTCTGACCATCTCCCTTAATATTTCTGCAGTCTCTGACCATCTCCTGTAATATGTCCGCAGTCTCTGACCATCTCCTGTAGTATGTCAGCAGTCTCTGATCATCTCCTGTAATATTTCTGCAGTCTCTGACCATCTCCTGTAATATTTCTGTAGTCTCTGACCATCTCCTGTAATATTTATGTAGTCTCTGACCATCTCCTGTAGTACGTCGGCAGTCTCTGACCATCTCCTGTAGTATGTCAGAAGTCTCTGACCATCTCCTGTAGTATGTCAGCAGTCTCTGACCATCTCCTGAAATTCTTCTGCGGTCTCTGACCATCTCCTGTAGTATTTCTGCAGCCTCTGACCATCTCCTGTAGTATTTCTGCAGCCTCTGACCATCTCCTGTAGTATGTCCAAAGTCTCTCGCCATCTCCTGTAGTATGTCCGCAGTCTCTGACCATCTCCTGTAATATTTCTGCAGTCCCAGATCATCTCTTGTAGTATGTCCGCAGTCTCTGACCATCTCCTGTAGTATTTCCACAGTCTGTGACCATCTCCTGTAATATTTCTGCAGTCTCTGACCATCTCCTGTACTATGTCCACAGTTTCTGAACATCTCCTGTAGTATGTCTGCAGTCTCTTACCATCTCCTGTAATATTTCTGCAGTCTCTGACCATCTCCTATAATTTTTCTTCAGTCACTGACCATCTCCTGTAGTATGTCTGCAGTCTCTGACCATCTCCTGTAGTATGTCCGCAGTCTCTGACCATCTGCTGTAATATTGCTGCAGTCTCTGACCATCTCCTGTAATATTTCTGCAGTCTCTGACCATGTCCTGCAGTATGTCTGCAGTCTCTGACAATCTCCTGTAGTATGTCAGCAGTCTCTGACCATCTCCTGTAATATTTCTGCAGTCTCTGACCATCTCCTGTAATATTTCTGCAGTCTCTGACCATCTCCTGTAGTGTGTCAGCAGTCTCTGACCATCCCCTGTAATATTTCTGCAGTCTCTGACCATCTCCTGTAATATTTCTGCAGTCACTGACCATCTCCTGTAGTATGTCCACAGTCTCTGACCATCTCCTGTAGTATGTCAGCAGTCTCCGGCCATCTCCTATAACTTTTCTGCAGTCTTTGACCATCTCCTGAAATATTTCTGCAGTCTCTGACCATCTCCTGTAGTATGTCCACAGTCTCTGACCATCTTCTGTAGTATGTCAGCAGTCTCTGGCCATCTCCTATAACATTTCTGCAGTCTTTTACCATCTCCTGAAATATTTCTGCAGTCTCTGACCATCTCCTGTAGTACGTCGGCAGTCTCTGACCATCTCCTGTAGTATGTCAGCAGTCTCTGACCATCTCCTGTAATTCTTCTGCGGTCTCTGACCATCTCCTGTAGTATTTCTGCAGCCTCTGACCATCTCCTGTAGTATTTCTGCAGCCTCTGACCATCTCCTGTAGTATGTCCGAAGTCTCTCGCCATCTCCTGTAGTATGTCCGCAGTCTCTGACCATCTCCTGTAATATTTCTGCAGTCCCAGATCATCTCTTGTAGTATGTCCGCAGTCTCTGACCATCTCCTGTAGTATGTGCACAGTCTGTGACCATCTCCTGTAATATTTCTGCAGTCTCTGACCATCTCCTGTACTATGTCCACAGTTTCTGAACATCTCCTGTAGTATGTCTGCAGTCTCTTACCATCTCCTGTAATATTTCTGCAGTCTCTGACCATCTCCTATAATTTTTCTTCAGTCTCTGACCATCTCTTGTAGTATGTCTGCAGTCTCTGACCATCTCCTGTAGTATGTCCGCAGTCTCTGACCATAGGCTGTAATATTGCTGCAATCTCTGACCATCTCCTGTAATATTTCTGCAGTCTCTGACCATCTCCTGCAGTATGTCTGCAGTCTCTGACCATCTCCTGTAGTATGTCAGCAGTCTCTGACCATCTCCTGTAATATTTCTGCAGTCTCTGACTATCTCCTGTAATATTTCTGCAGTCTTTGACCATCTCCTGTAATATTTATGCAGTCACTGACCATCTCCTGTAGTATGTCCACAGTCTCTGACCATCTCCTGTAGTATGTCAGCAGCATCCGGCCATCTCCTATAACTTTTTTGCAGTCTTTGACCATCTCCTGAAATATTTCTGCAGTCTCTGACCATCTCCTGTAGTATGTCCTCAGTCTCTGACCATCTCCTGTAGTATGTCAGAAGTCTCTGACCCTCTCCTGTAGTATGTCAGCAGTCTCTGACCATCTCCTATAATTCTTCTGTGGTCTCTGACCATCTCCTGTAGTATTTCTGCAGTCTCTGACCATCTCCTGTAATGTGTCCAAAGTCTCTGACCATCTCCTGTAGTATGTCAGTTTTAAAACAGAAAACAAACGCTCCTGCGCACAAGTGGACAACCAGACAGTCTATGTATCGTGATGATAAATGTCACAGGCCTTGCTGCACTCAAGGATATGGGTATCCTAATAGTCAAAAAGAAAAGAAAAACAAGGGCACACCAGCCTTGTGCATTATCCTTTGGATGTATTTTATTAAAAGTAGATAAAAGGAAAACTACTCACAAACACCTATAGAAATCTTGCGATGTAAATAGCCTCCGAATGACAGCAATAGGTATAGGACAAATAATGAACTCCAGAGGTCACGGAGGAGATAACAGGGGCCACTGCCAGCTGACGCGTTTCGAAGGATAACCTTCTTCCTCAGATCCCAGGGCTGGGCTCTGAGGAAGAAGGTTATCCTTCAAAACACGTCAGCTGGCAGTGGCCCCTGTTATCTCCTCCGTGACCTCTGGAGTTCATCATTTGTCCTATACCTATTGCTGTCATTCAGAGACTATTTACATTGCAAGATTTCTATAGATGTTTGTGAGTATGTCAGCAGTCTCTGTCCATCTCCTGTAAATTTTCTGCAGTCTCTTACCATCACCTGAAATATTTCTGCAGTCTCTGACCATCTCCTTTAGTATGTTAACAGTCTCTGACCATCTCCTATAATAATTCTACAGTCTCTGATCATCTCTTGTAGTATGTCCGCAGTCTCTGACCAACTCCTGTAATATTTCTGCAGTCTCTGACCATCTCCTGTAATATTTCTGCAGTCTCTGATCATCTCCTGTAATATTTCCCTAGTCTCTGACTATCTCCTGTAGTAAGTCAGCAGTCTCTGACCATCTCCTGTAGTATGTCAGCAGTCTCTGACCATCTCCTGTAATATTTCTGCAGTCTCTGACCATCTCCTATAATATGTCTGCAGTCTGTGACCATCTCCTGTAATATTTCTGCAGTCTCTGACCATCTCCTGTATCATGCCTGCAGTCTCTGACCATCTCCTGTACTATGTCCACGGTCTCTGACCATCTCCTATGATAGTTCTGCAGTCTCTGACCATCTCCTGTGGTAGATCTGCAGTCTCTGATCATCCCCTGCGGTATGTCTAGCACTAAATAATATGCACATCCTTTTGGTGTGTCAGGGGCTGCAGTTGAGGCCCCAAAAATCTCATCACAGCAATGTGTACACACCCCAGCAGCTGCTCTGTTCATAGAATTAGAGGTAGAGGTTATGCCCTGTACACACAATAGGATTTTCCGACAACAAATGTTCGTTGGGAGCTTGTTTTTGGAAATTCCGACTGTGTGTAGGCTCCATCAGACATTTTCCGTCGGAATTTCCGACAAACAAAATTTGAGATCTGGATCTCAAATTTTCCGACAACAAAATCCTGGTTGGAAATTCCGATCATGTGTACACAATTCTGACACACAAAATTGCACGCATGCTCGGAATCAAGCAGAAGAGCCACACTGGCTATTGAACTTCATTTTTCTCGGCTTGTCGCACATGTTATACGTCACCGCGTTCTTGACGTTCAGAATTTCCGACAACATTTGTGTGACTGTGTGTAGGCAAGACTAGTTTGAGCCAACATCCGTCGGAAATAAATCCAGGATTTTGTTGTTGGAAAATCCTATTGTGTGTACAGGGCATTAGAAGCAATCTGGTTATGCCTATTGCTCTGTGTGGTATGCATAGCAGAACTTTTTTTCTAGCTGATCCCAGGGTGGCTGATAATTTGTCATGCTGTGTTGACTTTTTAATTCTAAACCAGGCAAATTACTTGTTATGGGCCTTGCCAGTGCTTACATACAGTGCCTTGAAAAAGTATTCATACCCTTTGAAATTTTCCACATTTTGTCATGTTACAACCACAAACGTAAATGTATATACACCATGAAACATGGTGGTGGCAGCATCATGGTGTGGGGATGCTTTTCTTCAGCAGGGACAGGGAAGCTGGTCAGAGTTAATGGGAAGATGGATGGAGCCAAATACGGGGCAATCTTAGAAGAGAACTTGTTAGTGTCTGCAAAAGACTTGAGACTGGGGCGGAAGTTCACCTACCAGCAGGAAAACGAAAAACATACAGCCAGAGCTACAATGGAATGGTTTAGATCAAAGCATATTCATGTGTTAGAATGGCCCAGTCAAAGTTTAGACCTAAATCCAATTGAGAATCTGTGGCAAGACTTGTAAATTGCTGTTCACAGACGCTCTCCATCCAATCTGACAGAGCTTGAGCTATTTTGCAAGAAGAGTGGGCAAAAATGTCACTCTCTAGATGTGCAAAGCTGGTAGAGACATACCGAAAAAAATTTGCAGCTGTAATTGTAGCAAAAGGCGGTTCTACAAAGTATTGACTCATGGGGCTGAATACAAATGCACGCCACATTTTTCACATATTTATTTTGTATCATTTATCATTTTCCTTCCACTTCACAATTATGTGTACATTTACGTTTTTGGTTGTAACATGACAAAATGTGGAAAATTTCAAGGGGTAGGAATACTTTGTCAAGGCACTGTATTGTGTTTATACTGTTTAAATATTGATTGTCTTCATTGCTAATAGGAGTTCTGTCATTTTTCATGTTGTCAGGAAAAAATTTGTTTCGTCAGTAAATTTTCCATGTTTTGTCAGGGAACATGGTTGATGTTCCTGTTGACAGTCCCTGGTTGAGGAGGTAGTTGGTGTCCCTGAGGACCGTCTCCAGAGCTCGGAAATGGCTGGCAGTGGAGGTCAGGCTAGGCAGGTTGCTGTTGTCCTCTACCGGCAGCTCTGCCCAATTAGGGAGGTCCAGGCAGCAGCTGCAGCAGTCTAGGCCGATGGGAGAGTGTCAACCCTCCACCTGGGAAAAGTTCTGTCAGGGTAGAGAAGGCTGAGTTTGAGGGGATGGAGGCACCCTCTGAGGTAAAATAAGGTATGGAGGTTGCACCTGAGGTGACAGGGCTGTTTGTGGGGAGATGGGTCTCTGCTGAGCTGTTATGAGGGATGGAGCCTCCTCTGAGGTAACAGAGCTTGTATAATGCAGTGTGTCCTCCCCACCATATCCTCCTCTGTGTGAGGTGTGTGTGTCCTCCGTCACAGAATCTTCTGACAACAAAATTCTCTGAGGAGACTTTATATAACACAGGAACTTCTACTATGTCATTACTACACACACAGCCTCCAAAATGTCCTGTCACCAAATATTTCTACATACAGAGACTGCTATGTATCCTGTCACTGAACATTTCTACATAAAGCGCCTCCAAAATGTCTTGGCTTGGCAATATGGAGGTGAGGCTTTGTGTGGGTGATCTCCTTATGCCCGGAGGCCCCATGAGTTGTCAGTTCGCCCCTGTTCAGAGCGCATGTGCCGATGACATCATCGGCAGGGTATACAGTAAATATCTCCTAAACGGTGCAAGTTTAGGAGATATTTACAGTACCTATAGGTACAAACTTATTATAGGCTTACCTATAGGTACAAACAAACAGGGGAATTTACTTCCTCTTTAAGTTTTTGTTGCTGTCTATGTCCCCGTTGGGGAGATTCATCCAGGTGACCAATGACACTGAGACACAAAGAAACCCTGATCTGGTACTGCTGTTTCGTTGGACATTTCTTCTCTCTTCCTCTCTTGTGTTTCTGGGGCAGGAGGTTAGAGGGGTTTCACCCCAATGGGCCGCTGAGAGCAAAAAATAAACTGGCAGATTTTACTTCTGCTTTAAATAATAATAATAAAAAAAGCTTTGGCTATACATACACTTTCATAAATCCGTTCATGTACAAATGTTTAGGCTAGTTATGTACGTATGATATTTTTATGTCTGCTCACAGTATCTATGGGATTTGGGCTGGCAAGCCGATTTTATATGTGCCATTTCTTACTATGTACTTACAGGGCTGCCATTTAGACCCCTAACATCCCACCTTTAAAACAGAGAAAGGAATTGAGGACACTGATTCTTCAATTCCTTTCACTGTAGCCTCTGTTGCACTGAAGATGAATGGACAGGAGACAGAGGCTTCTGTTCATTCATAAACTGAAGCATTGTAAACACAGTTTACGATGCTCAGTTATGAATGGACGCAGGAGCGGTCGGTAGCGATCACTCACTGTGTCCAATTCAGAAAAGGAAGGGGCTCCCCTATTGGCAGCCCTGATGTACTATTCTATTTGCTTTAGAAACATGCTTGTTCATCACAGCATTATTCATTTCATTAGCACCTTTGCTATCACTTCCTGTGAAACTATTGACCTAATCCTATCCTCGGAAAAAACAAAACTAAAGAAAATTCTCAGCTCAACTTACTGACCAGTCTGCAACCAACCGAATTTTCCTGTCTAACACTATGCGTTAAAAACCGGGGTGTCGTTTGCACATATTTGCATAAGAATGCATTTGCAAATGTGTGCAAACGAAACCCCTGTTTTTAACGCATACTGTTAGACAGGATAATTCGGTTGGTTGCTGGCTGGTCAGTAAGTTGAGCTAGTAATTTTCTTTGGTTTTGTTTGACATGCGTCACCCTTCCATGTGCTCCTTGCTGCAAAGGCTAGTTAAAGTTGAGGACAGTGGCCATTTGTTTGTACTGTTGGAATATTGGTGAGGGGACACACTGGACACCTTCGCTGTCATTGTGCGCGATGCTGGGTGTCCAATGCACCCCTGTGCCTCTCTCCAGGCTTACCTACCTTCTATCTATTAATTCTAATGCATGTGCTTCCACTGTGGAGGCTCTCAAAATTTTGAGATAGGACTGCAGACAGAGGCGTAACTAGAAGCTTCAGGGCCCCGATGCAAGAAACCATGAAGGGCCCCCCTGACCCCCGGACAGGGCTCTTTCCTCCGAGCCCAGTGGCGGAACACCAGGGCCCAGTCGCAAGTGGGTGACTGCATATAAAGGAACAGATTTCTCAATTTCTCCCCTGCTTCTCCTCCTCTTCCTATGGCAGGTATTCAGCGGCTGCAGGAGAAAAATGGAGAGATCGGTTCCTCTATGCCAGTGTTTCTCAATCTTTTTCCACTCAGGGCACCCTTGAAGTACAGTTGTGCTCATAAGTTTATATACCATGGCAGAATTTATGATTTCTTGGCCATTTTTCAGAGAATGTGAATAACACAAAAACTTTTCTTTCACTCATGATTAGTGTATGGCTGAAGCCATTTATTATCAATCAACTGTGTTTACTCTTTTTAAATCACAATGGCAATAGAAACTACCCAAATGACCTTGATCAAAAGTGATTTTGGCATGATAGCATGTACACAAGTTGACACAAAGGGGTTTGAATGGCTATTAAAGGTAACCATCTTTACCTGTGATGTGTTTGCTTGTACTTAGTGTGTGTATATAAAAGGTCAATGAGTTTCTGGACTCCTGACAGACCCTTGCATCTTTCATCCAGTGCTGTACTGACGTTTCTAGATTCTGAGTCATGGGGAAAGCAAAAGAATTGTCAAAGGATCTGCGGGAAAAGGTAGTTGAACTGTATAAAACAGGAAAGGGATATAAAAAGATATCCAAGGAATTGAGAATGCCAATCAGCAGTATTCAAACTCTAATCAAGAAGTGGAAAATGAGGGGTTCTGTTGAACCCAAACCACGGTCAGGTAGACCAACTAAAATTTCAGTCACAACTGCCAGGAAAATGGTTCAGGATGCAAAGAAAAACCCACAAATAACTTCAGGTGAAATACAGGACTCTCTGAAAACATGTGTTGTGGCTGTTTCAAGATGCACAATAAGGAGGCACTTGAAGAAAGATGGGCTGCTTGGTTGAGTCACCAGAAAAAAGCCATTACTACGCAAATGCCACAAAGTATCCCACTTACAATTAGCCAAACAGCACAGAGTCAAGCCTCAAACCTTCTGGCACAAAGTCATTTAGAGTGATGAGACCAACATTGAGCTTTTTGGCCACAGCCATAAACGCTACATTTGGAGAGGAGTCAACAAGGCCTATGATGAAAGGTACACCATTCCTACTGTAAAACACGGAGATGGTTCACTGATGTTTTGGGGATGTGTGAGCTACAAAGGCACAGGAAATTTGATCAAAATTGATGAAAAGATGACTGCAGTATGTTATCAAATATTACTGGAGTAACATTTGTATTCAGCAGCCAGGAAGCTGCGCATGGGACGTACTTGGACATTCCAACATGACAATAATCCAAAACACAAGGACAAGTCGACCTGTCATTGACTACAGCAGAATAAAGTGAAGGTTCTGGAGTGGCCATCTCAGTCTCCTGACCTCAATATCATTGAGACACTCTGGGGAGATCTCAAACGTGCAGTTCATGCAAGACAGCCCAAGAATTTACAGGAATAGGAGGCTTTTTGCCAAGAGGAATGGGCATCTTTACAATCTGAGAAGATAAAGAGCCTCATCCACAAATACCACAAAAGACTTCAAGCTGTCATTGATGTTAAAGGGGGCAATACACGGTATTAAGAACTGAGGTATGTAAACTTTTGATCAGGTCATTTGGGTAGTTTCCGTTGCCATTATGATTTAAAAAGAGTAAACATAGTTGATTGATAATAAATGGCTTCAGCTCAGTCTCAGCCACCCTTGCCGCTTCTCCTATCGAGGCATACAGGGGACCCCCCATGGTGACTTCTGCGACCCCTATACGTCCGGCACTGACTGCAGACAATACTGGGGTGCCATGTAGTGGCTCTGCAGCTTACGCCTGTATTTGCAAATGTGTGCACACAAAACCCCTGTTTTTAACGCATACTGTAATGCCGCGTACACACGGTCGGACTTTTCGTCTACAAAAGTCCAACGGACGCTGACGGACTAAAGCTGGCTGGTAATCCGATCGTGTGTGGGCTTCTCCGGACTTTCAACGTACTTTTTTAGCCTCAAATCCGACGTACTTTAGATTTGAAACATGCTTTAAATCTTTACGTCGTAACTACGACGGACCCCGAAATCCGCTCGTCTGTGTGCTAGTCCGACGGACAAAAAGCCACGCTAGGGCACCTATTGGCTACTGGCTATGAACTTCCTTATTTTAGTCCAGTGTACGTCATCACGTACGAATCTGTCGGACTTTTGTGTGGTCGTGTGTAGGCAAGTCCGTTCGTTAGAAAGTATGCCGCAAGTCCGCCGCAAGTCCGCCGAAAGTCTGCCGGAAGTCTGTCGGACAGGCTGTCTGACTTTTGTAGACGAAAAGTCCGACCGTGTGTACGCGGCATTAGACAAGATAATTTGGTTGGTTGCAGGCTGGTTGGGAAGTTGAGCTGGGAATTTTCTTTGGATTTGTTTGACTTGCGTCGCCCTTCCATGTGCTCCTTGCTGCAAAGGCCAGTTATAGGTGAAGGCAATGGCCATTTGTATGTACTGTAGTCCTATCCTCTCTCTTTTAATGGATGAAAGAGAAACTACATTTTTTGTTTTGGATCAACTTTAGTTAAATTTTTTTCCACTAAATTCTATAATATTGCTATATAAAAATTTTATTTTGCAAATAAACATTTAGTATAGGGTACACCTATAAGGCAGAATCTGATTTCAGACTGTTTGTCTCTGAGACAAAGATCTAATGAGAATTTGGGCGGAACGTACACTTTCTGCTTTGTCTCTCGGACAGGATGTAAAAATAAATCTCCAAATGCATAGAAAGACAGCAAAAAAACCCCAAAAAACTGACATAGGGTTTTGACCATTCACAGCTCAATCTAATACAAAAAATAAATCCCTTTTAGATATCCAGTAAGTATAATATTCAAAGCTTACAAAGGGCTGTCTGCTTTTCTTCATTCCTGGTGGTGGAGAAGAATGAAGGGGGTAAAAAAATGAAGGGTAAGTATGTTAATTTACGGTCAACATTAAAGTTTAAAGAACAGTTTTTATTAACCCCTTCTTTTCAAACTACAAACTTTTCCAGAGCAGGACACTTTACATAATGCCTGTGTATAATATATAGTATATGTGTGCTTTAAAACGGTATTAAACCCACAACCAAAAATGTAATATATTTCAGCTTACCAATCATTAGATGTGTTGGCTGCATTCGTTTTCTTTTTCTAGTTTTTTTCCCCTCTGTTTTCTCTTGGTGATCTGGTCATTAACACACCTCCAGTATTAAAGTGCCCCCACTCTGGATGAACGAGCACAGGGGCACCTTTGGACAGCAACATTCTCAGTCTGGGTGAAGGGGAGTGTTAGCTGCTAGGGATGAGCCGAACACCCCCCGGTTCGGTTCGCACCAGAACCCGCGAACGGACCGCAAGTTCGCACGAACGTTAGAACCCCATTGACGTCTATGGGACTCGAACGTTCGAAATCAAAAGTGCTCATTTTAAAGGCTAATTTGCATGGTATTGTCCTAAAAAGGGTGTGGGGACCCGGGTCCTACCCCAGGGGACATGTATCAATGCAAAAAAAACTTTTAAAAACGGCCGTTTTTTCGGGAGCAGTGATTTTAATGATGCTTAAAGTAAAAAAAAAAAAGTGAAATATTCCTTTAAATATCGTACCTGGGGGGTGTCTATAGTATGCCTGTAAAGTGACGCGTGTTTCCCATGTTTAGAACAGTCCCTGCACCAAATGTCATTTTTAAAGGAAAAAATCTCATTTAAAACTGCTTGCGGGTTTAATGTCATGTCGGGTCATGGCAATATGGATGAAAATCAGTGAGACAAACGGCATGGGTACCCCCCAGTCCATTACCAGGCCCTTTGGGTCTTGTATGGATATTAAGGGGAACCCCGCACCCAAATTAAAATAAGGAAAGGTCCCTATATACTCTGAACAGCAGTATACAGGCGGTGCAAACAAGACAGGGACTGTAGGTTTGTTGTTAAGTAGAATCTGTTTGTAATTTTGAACATTTTTAACGTGTTTAGCTCCAGCCAAAAAATCTTTTCTAAGCTTTTTGGAAAACATAGGGAAGGGTTATCACCCCTGTGACATTTGTTTTGCGTCTTTCCTCCTCTTCAGAAGATTTCACCTCACTTTTTTGTCCCAATGAAAAATGTTTTTTGAAAATTTGGGTTTTTTTGTGGAACAAGGATTGGAAAGCATCAGTGGAAAGGAGAAATTGTTTTCCCATATTAACTCTTACATGAGAGAATTTCCCTTCCTAGGGGTAGATTTCATCTCACTTCCTGTTGTCTCCTTCCGTTTGCAAGTAGGAGTCGTTTGTAAGTTAGATGTTTGAAAGTAGGGTCCTGCCCTATATACTCAGCAGAAATTAGGGCCTTAGGTGTTGCTGTGGCCAAAACACTGTAAGCCCTCACAGGGCCCTGCTGTGAAATATTAGATCAAGAATTGTAATTACATGCCCCTGTTGAACAGGAGCTGAAAAATTAGGCCTTAGGCACTGGTGCTGGTGCCACAACACTGCAACCCCTCACAGACACTCTAGTTGGAACGCAGGAACGAGCCCTGCTGCAAAGTATTGCATCAAAAATTGTAATTACACGCCCCTGTTAGACAGGGGCAGAAAAATTGGGCCTTAGGCACTGGTGCTGGTGCCACAACACTGCAACCCCTCACAGACACTCTAGTTGGAACGCAGGAACGAGCCCTGCTGCAAAGTATTGCATCAAAAATTGTAATTACACGCCCCTGTTAGACAGGGGCAGAAAAATTGGGCCTTAGGCACTGGTGCTGGTGCCACAACACTGCAACCCCTCACAGACACTCTAGTTGGAACGCAGGAACGAACCCTGCTGCAAAGTATTGCATCAAAAATTGTAATTACACGCCTCTGTTAGACAGGGGCAGAAAAATTGGGCCTTAGGCACTGGTGCTGGTGCCACAACACTGCAACCCCTCACAGACACTCTAGTTGGAACGCAGGAACGAGCCCTGCTGCAAAGTATTGCATCAAAAATTGTAATTACACGCCCCTGTTAGACAGGGGCAGAAAAATTGGGCCTTAGGCACTGGTGCTGGTGCCACAACACTGCAACCCCTCACAGACACTCTAGTTGGAATGCAGGAACGAGCCCTGCTGCAAAGTATTACATCAAACATTGTAATTACACGCCCCTGTTATACAGGGGCTGAAAAATTGTGCCTTAGGCACTGGTGGTGGCGCCCAGAACCAAAAATGTTCTTACAAGCTATCAGCGTGATGATTGAGGAGGAAGAGGATAATTACTCAGGGATAGTCACTCAGCATCAGCATAGGCAGTCTTTGAAGGGATCTGAAAAAAATTATTCAGTTACATCAGCATCAGGTGCTTGGTAGCTGGTGGTGATCCAAGACTGATTCATTTTTATGAAGGTCAGCCGATCGACCGAGTCAGTGGACAGACGCACCCTGTGATCGGTTACCACGCCTCCAGCAGCACTGAATGTGCGTTCCGAAAGAACGCTGGATGCAGGACAGGCCAGTAGCTCAATTGCATACTGTGCAAGCTCTGGCCAGTGATCCATCCTCAAGACCCAGTAACCCAGAGGATTTTCGGTGGGAAAGGTGTCCAAGTCTGATCTTGCCCCTAGGTATTCCTGCACCATGTAAAACAGACGCTGGCGATGGTTGCTGGAACCGATCATACCTTGGGGCTGCGGACCAAAAAATTGTCTGAACGCATCGGTCAGACGGCCACCTTCTCCACCGCTCCTTCTTTGACTGACCGAAGCCTCAGCAACACGTTGTCCAGAAACAGGAGTTTGTAACCTCCCAGTCTCTGGGAACGCGTTGCACAGACCTTTCTGCAAGGCCTCCCGAAGATGTTTCATCCTCTGCTCCCTCTGCGATGGCAAGATAAGGTCCGCAACCTTACCCTTGTAACGTGGATCAAGGAGGGTTGCCAGCCAGTATTGGTCCTTCTCCTTGATACCACGAATACGAGGATCCTTACTCAGGCTTTGCAGGATCAGGGAGGCCATGCAGCGTAGGTTTGCTGAGGCATTCGGTCCGGAGTCCTCTGGGTCACTAAGGACAACAACGTCCGCAGCCACCTCCTCCCAGCCACTTACAAGTCCATGTGTTCCTTGGGACTGATCCCTTAAAGACTGCTGATGCTGAGTGCCAGGCTCCACCTCCATACTGACACAATCTTCCTCCTCCTCCTCCTCCTCCTCCTCGTCCTCTTCCTGTGTGATCGGCGGGCACGCAGGAACACTGTCTGGATAAAGGGGGCCTTGAGAGCTAAGGAAGTCCTCCTCTTCCTGCCTCTGTTCTGCCTCAAGTGCCCTGTCCATTATTCCACGCAGCGTGTGCTCCAACAGGTGGACAAGGGGGACAGTGTCACTGATGCATGCACTGTCAGTGCTCACCATCCTCGTGGCCTCCTCGAATGGTGACAGGACAGTGCATGCATCCCTGATCATGGCCCACTGGCGTGGGGAAAAAAAACCAAGGTCCCCTGACCCTGTCCTGGTGCCATAGTCGCACAGGTACTCATTTATGGCCCTCTGCTGCGTGTGCAGCCGCTGCAGCATGGCCAATGTCGAGTTCCACCTGGTGGGCATGTCACAGATTAGGCGGTTCTTGGGCAGGTTAAACTCCTTTTGGAGGTCCGTCAGCCGAGCACTGGCATTATATGACCGGCGGAAATGCACACAGACTTTCCTGGCCTGCCTCAGGACATCCTGTAAGCCCGGGTACCTGCCCAAGAACCGCTGCACCACCAAGTTAAGGACGTGAGCCAAACAGGGCACATGGGTCAGTTGTCCCTGTCGGAGGGCAGAGAGGAGGTTGGTGCCATTGTCGCAAACCACCATTCCTGCCTTAAGTTGGCGTGGCGTCAACCACCTCTGAACCTGCCCCTGCAGAGCTGACAGAACCTCTGCCCCAGTGTGGCTCCTGTCCCCCAAGCACACCAGCTCAAGCACCGCATGGCATCTTTTGGCCTGCGTACTTGCGTAGCCCCTTGAACGCCTACGGAGCACCGCTGGTTCCGAGGAAGAGGCCATGGAGGAAGAAGAAGAGGAGGGGGTGGAGGAGAGAGGTGTGTCACAATCAGCATTTTGGAGGCGTGGTGGCGGAACAACCTCCAACACTACTGCACCTTGTCCTGCATCCTTCCCAGCTGCCAGCAGAGTCACCCAATGCGCCGTGAAACTTAAGTAACGTCCCTGTCCATGCCTGCTGGACCATGAGTCAGCGGTAATATGCACCTTACCGCTGACCGCCCTGTCCAGCGAGGCATGGACATTGCCTTCCACATGCCGGTAGAGAGCTGGAATCGCCTTCCGTGAGAAAAAGTGGCGTTTGGGTACCTGCCACTGAGGAACCGCACATTCCACAAACTCACGGAAGGGGGCAGAGTCTACCAACTGAAAAGGCAGCAGTTGAAGTGCTAGCAATTTTGCCAAGCTAGCATTCAACCGCTGGGCATGTGGATGGCTGGGAGCAAACTTCTTTCGGCGGTGCAGCAGCTGGGGCAGGGAAATTTGCCTGGTACAATCTGGCGTCGGTGTACCAAAAGCAGATTGCCCACAAGTACTTGGCTGTGACACACCTAATTCTACACCTTCATTCCTCTCACTGCAGGTCTCAGAGAGGACTGAAGGTCTAGTGGGGTTGGAAATCTCAGCTGATGAGGAGCAAGGAGAGATCCTCTTTGTTCTTTGGTGTGGGTCTTTTAGATATGCTTGCCAACGAACTGCATGGCAGGTCAACATATGTCTGGTCAAGCATGTGGTACCCAAGCGGGAGATGTTTTGGTCACGCGAGATACGCTTGAGACATATGTTGCAAATAGCAGCGGTGCGATCTGATGCACTCGTCTCAAAAAAGGCCCACACCAAAGAACTTTTTGAATAACGCGCAGAGACTGCAGCGCCCTGCACATGTGGAGCTTTGGGGTGTGATGCAGTCAATGTGCTGCCCTTAGGCTGGCCCCTGGAGGGCATCCTGCCTCGTTGGTGATGTGCCGCCTCCTCCTCCTCCTCCTCCTCCTCTCTCCTATCAGGCACCCACGTTGAGTCAGTGACCTCATCATCCCCTCCCTCCTCATCACTGGAGCAAACCTGGCAGTATGCTGCAGCAGGGGGAGCATGACTGCCAGATTGCTGTCCTTCTTGGGCACCCCCTCTGTCCGTGCTCATGTTACTGCCTTCATCGAGCTCAGTATCATCATCAGAGCCTTCCAAACGCTGGGCATCCTCCTGGAGCATGTACCCAACACTGTGGTCAAACAGTTCGAGGGAATCCTCATGAGGACATGGTGGAGCTAGGGAAGGAGTCACTGATGACATTGAGCTGAGGGAAGAGGCCGCTGCTTTGCCAGACAAAGCACCCTGGGCATGGGTGAGAGAGGATGAGGAGGATGAGGACGGCTTGGTCATCCACTCGACCAAGTTTTCTGCATGTTGCGGCTCAACACGGCCAGCTGCCGAAAAAAAGGCCAAGCGTGTCCCATGGCCACGTGCTGATGAGGATGCACCGTCTCCACGACCAGCACTAGACACAGAGCCTGCTTGCCCTCTCTTATTGGCTTGTGACTGTCTGCCTCTCCTTCTTGGCCTTCCAGACATACTAATGGCCTGTAGCTGCACTAAGCTGGGATAGAACACCTGTAATTTTCTTCAGGTAGCTTTATATACTGTAACCAGACAAGCCTGCCTGTCAGTAGGAAGATAACAGGAACGGATCTAGCTGAACACTGTGAGCAGGACGCACTGCACTAAATGTAAATAGCAGGAACGGATCTAGCTGAACACTGTGAGCAGGACGCACTGCACTAAATGTAAATAGCAGGAACGGATCTAGCTGAACACTGTGAGCAGGACGCACTGCACTAAATGTAAATAGCAGGAACGGATCTAGCTGAACACTGTGAGCAGGACGCACTGACTGCACTAAATGTAAATAGCAGGAACGGATCTAGCTGAACACTGTGAGCAGGACGCACTGCACTAAATGTAAATAGCAGGAACGGATCTAGCTGAACACTGTGAGCAGGACGCACTGCACTAAATGTAAATAGCAGGAACGGATCTAGCTGAACACTGTGAGCAGGACGCACTGCACTAAATGTAAATAGCAGGAACGGATCTAGCTGAACACTGTGAGCAGGACGCACTGACTGCACTAAATGTAAATAGCAGGAACGGATCTAGCTGAACACTGTGAGCAGGACGCACTGCACTAAATGTAAATAGCAGGAACGGATCTAGCTGAACACTGTGAGCAGGACGCACTGCACTAAATGTAAATAGCAGGAACGGATCTAGCTGAACACTGTGAGCAGGACGCACTGCACTAAATGTAAATAGCAGGAACGGATCTAGCTGAACACTGTGAGCAGGACGCACTGCACTAAATGTAAATAGCAGGAACGGATCTAGCTGAACACTGTGAGCAGGACGCACTGCACTAAATGTAAATAGCAGGAACGGATCTAGCTGAACACTGTGAGCAGGACGCACTGCACTAAATGTAAATAGCAGGAACGGATCTAGCTGAACACTGTGAGCAGGACGCACTGACTGCACTAAATGTAAATAGCAGGAACGGATCTAGCTGAACACTGTGAGCAGGACGCACTGCACTAAATGTAAATAGCAGGAACGGATCTAGCTGAACACTGTGAGCAGGACGCACTGCACTAAATGTAAATAGCAGGAACGGATCTAGCTGAACACTGTGAGCAGGACGCACTGCACTAAATGTAAATAGCAGGAACGGATCTAGCTGAACACTGTGAGCAGGACGCACTGCACTAAATGTAAATAGCAGGAACGGATCTAGCTGAACACTGTGAGCAGGACGCACTGCACTAAATGTAAATAGCAGGAACGGATCTAGCTGAACACTGTGAGCAGGACGCACTGACTGCACTAAATGTAAATAGCAGGAACGGATCTAGCTGAACACTGTGAGCAGGACGCACTGACTGCACTAAATGTAAATAGCAGGAACGGATCTAGCTGAACACTGTGAGCAGGACGCACTGCACTAAATGTAAATAGCAGGAACAGATCTAGCTGAACACTGTGAGCAGGACGCACTGACTGCACTAAATGTAAATAGCAGGAACAGATCTAGCTGAACACTGTGAGCAGGACGCACTGCACTAAATGTAAATAGCAGGAACGGATCTAGCTGAACACTGTGAGCAGGACGCACTGAACTAAATGTAAAGAGCAGGAACAGATCTAGCTGAACACTGTGAGCAGGACGCACTGCACTAAATGTAAAGAGCAGGAACAGATCTAGCCTAATCTAGCTCTCAAATCAAATGACACTGTCTGTCTCTCTCTCTATCAGCACACCGGAACACACTACACAGGGCCGCCGTGCAGGCGGCCTTATATAGTGTGGGGCGTGTACTAAATCCCCTGAGCCATAATTGGCCAAAGCCACCCTGGCTTTGGCCAATTACAGCTCTCTCTACTGACGGCGCTGTGATTGGCCAAGCATGCGGGTCATAGTGCATGCTTGGCCAATCATCAGCCAGCAATGCACTGCGATGCCGCAGTGAATTATGGGCCGTGACGCGCCACACGAATTTGGCGCGAACGGCCCATAACGTTCGCAATTCGACGGACGGTCGAACAGCCGATGTTCGAGTCGAACATGGGTTCGACTCGAACACGAAGCTCATCCCTATTAGCTGCACTAGCAGATTTAGATACAATAACTCATTAAAGCCAAACTCCAGCTAATACTTTATAAGCAATTACAGGAAACCGTTTTCGTTCCCTTTTGAGATAAAGGTTTTATATAAATAAATAAAAACTGATCATTTTAAGCACCAGTGTCAATGTAAAATGGTTTGTCTCATCTCTAGAACTGATACATTCTGCTGGAGAGCTTGTTCTTTTGTAAAACAACAGACTAACCAGCTGAATCACCAGATGAAAATAGAAAATAGAAAGCCTAAAAAAGAAAAAGAATAGATAATGCAGCCATCGCATCTAATAAATGGCAGCTGCAATATAATTAAAGTTGCATTTAATAAAACCACAAAAACGGGACCTTAAATATGCCTTTGAGAACTCAGACCACTTAAAGTTTGTGTAAAAATGTACAAAAATCTTTATTGAATTACAGAATAAAAAGACATATAAGCGTCGTAGTATATACAGTTGTGCTCATAAGTTTACATACCCTGGCAGAATTTAGGATTTCTTGGCCATTTTTCAGAGAATATGAATAATAACACAAAAACTTTTCTTTCACTCATGGTTAGTGTTTGGCTGAAGCCATTTATTATCAATCAACTATGTTTACTCTTTTTAAATCATAATGGCAACAGAAACTACCCAAATTACCCTGATCAAAAGTTTACATACCCCAGTTCTTAATACCGTGTATTGCCCCCTTTAACATCAATGACAGCTTGAAGTCTTTTGTGGTATTTGTGGATGAGGCTCTTTATCTTCTCAGATTGTAAAGATGCCCATTCCTCTTGGCAAAAAGCCTCCAGTTCCTGTAAATTCTTGGGCTGTCTTGCTTGAAATGCACGTTTGAGATCTCCCCAGGGTGGCTCAATGATATTGAGGTCAGGAGACTGAGATGGCCACTCCAGAACCTTCACTTTATTCTGCTGGAGCCAATGACAGGTCGACTTTTCCTTGTGTTTTGGATCATTGTCATATTGAAATGTCCAAGTACGTCCCACGTGCAGCTTCCTGGCTGGTGAATGCAAATGTTCCTCCAGTATTTTTTGATAACATACTGCATTCATCTTGCCATCAATTTTGACCAAATTTCCTGTGCCTTTGTAGCTCACACATCACCAAAACATCAGCGATCCACCTCCATTTTTCACAGTAGTAGTAGTTTATGGGTGTGGCCAAAAAGCTCAAATTTGATCTAATCACTCCAAATGACTTTGTGCCAGAAGGTTTGAGGCTTGTCTCTGTGCTGTATGGCGTATTGTAAGCAGAATACTTTGCAGCATTTGCGAAGTAATGGCTTTCTTCTGGCGACTCGACCATGCAGCCCATCTTTCTTCAAGTGCCTCCTTATTGTGTATCTTGAAACAGCCACGCACATGTTTTCAGAGAGTCCTGTATTTCACCTGAAGTTATTTGTGGGTTTTTCTTTGCATCCCGAACAATTTTCCTGGCTTAATATTTAGTTGGTCTACCTGACCATGGTTTGGTTTCAACAGAACCCCTCATTTTCACTTCTTATTGATTAGAGTTTAAATTCTTTTGCTTTCCCCATGACTCAGAATCCAGAAACGTCAATGCAACACTGGATGAAAGATGCAAGGGTCTGTTAAGAGTCCAGAAACTCATTGACCTTTTATACAAACACACTAATTGCAAGCAAACAGATCACAGGTGAGGATGGTTACCTTTAATAGCCATTCAAACCCCTTTGTGTCAACTTGTGTGCATGTTATCAGGCCAAAATCACCAAGGTATGTAAACATTTGATCTGGGTCATTTGGGTAGTTTCTGTTGTGATTATTCTTTAAAAAGAGTAAACACACTTGATTGATAATAAATGGCTTCAGCCAAACACTAACCATGAGTGAAAGAAAAGTTTTTGTGTTATCATTCATATTCTCTGAAAAATGGCCAAGAAATCATAAATTCTGCCATGTAAACTTATGAGCACAACTGTATACCATACAGTATCAAGTATAGACGTAGAGCTGATATATAGCTTAGATACAGTCGATTAAGGATCTCTCAATGTATTGGTCTACGTGTTTTGCCAGAACTCCCACTTTTTCAGGACCTCAGAAATCATATGCAGTATATAGATCTGACTATATAGCCGCGTACACACGATCGGACATTCCGACAACAAAATCCTGGATTTATTTCCGACGGATGTTTGCTCAAACTTGTCTTGCATACACACAGTCACACAAATGTTGTCGGAAATTCCGAACGTCAAGAACACGGTGACGTACAACACGTACGACGAGCTGAGAAAAATGAAGTTCAATAGCCAGTGCGGCTCTTTAGCATGCATGGAATTTTGTGCGTTGGAATTGTGTACACAGGATCGGAATTTCGGACAACGGATTTTGTTGTCGGAAAATTTGAGATCCAGCTCTCAAATTTTTGTTGTCGGAAATTCCGACAGCAAATGTCCGATGGAGCCTACACACGGTCGGAATTTCTGACAACAAGCTCACATCGAACATTTGTTGTGGGAAATTCCGATCGTGTGTACGTGGCATAAGTGTATCACAAAAAAGAGAAAGATATCAGAAATACAATATATAAAATACAAAATTAAATTATACTGAAAAGCATATTATTATAAAAATGGTTCACTCAAACAGAGAAACATACACATCTAAAACAAAAAAAAAAAAAAGGAAGAGGGAGTTGTTTTGTATTTAATGAAAAACTTTATGGGAGGGCCTTTCATACCTCCCAATTACTTCAAAAATGAAATAAATACATTTTACATCAAGGTAGACGATGGAAATCGCGGATAGTATAAACAAAGGCTGGCCATACACTATTCAATTTTCCTGTTCAACTTTCCTTTAGATTTACCGAAACCATATAATATGAGGTGAAACCTAAACACTTTCAATTTGGATGCAATCAGGCAGGCCCTTGTACTACATAGTTGAAGGTAAATCTAAAGAAAATTGAACAGGAAAATTGTATGGTGTATGGCCAGCTTAAGTATAAGGTTAAGCAAAAAGGCGATCTCCAAGTGGGAATGTGCCTGCCGGCCCATGGGAAACATCCAGAATCTATACAAGCCAAAAAGATAATTTGTAAGTAATGGGATACTATATTTAAATGGATTGATGTTTTCTCTACAGTAGTTGTACATCCACATCAGATAGAAACGGTAAGGATCTTACCCCTATGGATGGATTGATGCTTTCAACCAACTGGTTAGATGTTATATTAGGTCTCCAATAGGGATGAGCTTGATCTTCGGGTCGAACATACATTTGACTCGAACATCGGGTGTTCGCCCGTTCGCCAAAGGGCAAACATTATGGGGCATTTGTGGCAAATTTGATCACTGCGGAACACCCCATATTGCCTTGCACATTGCCGCACATTGCCTTTGGCCAATCATGGATCAGGGGCACTAAGTCCACGTCCCACACTATATAGGGCTGCCTACACGGCGGCCCTGTGTAGTGTTGTTGGTGTGGACGTAGAGATAGCTTGATTTAGATTAAGCAGGCAGGTTATTCAGTTAGTGGCAGTGTATTTGATATATATATATATATATATATATATATATATATATATATATATATATATATATATATATATATATACACACAGTCTGTCTAGTATATATATAGGCAACTGTGCTCTTAGGAACCTTAAGTGCAGCAGACATTTTTTTGTAACCTTGGCCAGATCTGTGCCTTGCCACAATTCTATCTCTGAGCTCTTCAGGCAGTTCTTTTGACCTCATGATTCTCATTTGCACTGACTTGCACTGTGAGCTATAAGGTCTTATATAGATAGGTGTGTGGCTTTCCTAATCAAGTCCAAACAGTATAATCAAACACAGCTGGACTCAAATGAAGGTGTAGAACCATCTCAAGGATGATCAGAAGAAATGGACAGCACCTGAGTTAAATATGAGTGTCACAGCAAAGGGTCTGAATACTTAGGACCATGTGATATTTCAGTTTTTCTTTTTTAATAAATCTGCAAAAATGTCAACAATTCTGTGTTTTTCTGTCAATATGGGGGTGCTGTGTGTACATTAATGAGGAAAAAAAATTAACTTAAATGATTTTAGCCAATGGCTGCAATTTTACAAAGAGTGAAAAATGTAAGGGGGTCTGAATACTTTCCGTCCCCACTGTACATATATATATATATATATATATATATATATATATAATACTCTGCATCCAGTGTAGCCTATAACTACAGTGCATTCCATGGTGTAACATTTCTAATACACTTCAGGCGGTGTACACAGTATCCAATACAGTGTGTACAGTGTCTACTACACTTCTGGTAGTGTACACAGTATAAAATACAGTGCAGCCGTAGTACAGTTGCTAATACAGTGCAGGTGGTGTACACAGTATCTAATACAGTGTGTACAGTTTCTACTACACTACTGGTGGTGTACACAGTACACAATACAGTGCAGCCGTAGTACAGTTTCTACTAACAACTACTTACAAAACCATCCACAATTTAGCCCCCAGCTACATCACTAGCCTAGTCTCTAAATACCAACCTACTCGTTATCTTTGTTCCTCTCAAGACCTCCTGCTCTCTAGCTCCCTCATCACCTCCTCCCATGCTCGCCTCCAGGACTTTTCCAGAGCCTCTCCAATCCTATGGAACTCCCTACCCCAATGCGTTCGATCATCTCCTACTGTATTAGCATTAAGACAATCCCTGAAAACCCTTCTCTTCAGAGAAGCCTATCCTACCCACACCTAACAACTTTTCTTTTTCTCCATCATCTCACCCCCACAGTTACTACCTTTTGTTCCACTTGACACCCCTTCTATATTGTAAGCTCTAACGAGCAGCGCCCTCTGATCCCTCCTGTATTCATTTGTATTGTAAGTTTACTGTGTGCCCTCATGTTGTAAAGCGCTGCGCAAACTGTTGGCGCTATATAAATCCTGTATAGTAATAGTAATAATACTTTTCTGATGGTGTACACAGTATCTAATACAGTGTGTACAGTTTCTACTACACTTCTGGTGGTGTACACAGTACACAATACAGTGCAGCCATAGTACAGTTTGTACTACTTTTCTGGTGGTGTACACAGTATCTAATTCAGTGTGTATATTTTCTACTTAACTTCTGGTGGTGTACACAGTACACCATACAGTGCAGCCGTAGTACAGTTGTTAATACAGTGCAGGCGGTGTACACAGCATCTAATACAGTGTGTACAATGTCTACTACACTTCTGGTGGTGTACACAGTATAAAATACAGTGCATCCGTAGTACAGTTGCTAATACAGTGCAGGTGGTGTACACAGTATCTAATACAGTGTGTACAGTTTCTACTACACTTCTGGTAGTGTACTCAGTACACTGCAGCCATAGTACAGTTTCTACTACTTTTCTGGTGTTGTACACAGAATCTAATACAGTGTGTACAGTTTCTACTACACTTCTGCTGGTCTACACAGTACACAATACAATGCAGCCATAGTACAGTTGTTAATACAGTGCAGGCGGTGTACACAGTATCTGATACAGTGTGTACAGTTTCTACTACACTTCTGGTGGTGTACACAGTACACAATACAGTGCAGCCGTAGTAAAGTTTCTACTACTTTTCTGGTGGTGTACACAGTATCTAATACAGTGTGTACATGTTCTACTACACTTCTGGTGGTGTAAACAGTACACAATACAGTGCTGCCGTAGTACAGTTGTTAATACAGTGCAGGCAGTGTACACAGTATCTAATACAGTGTGTACAGTTTCTGCTACACTTCTGGTGGTGTACACAGTACACAATACAATACAGCCATAGTACAGTTGTTAATAAATACAGTACAGGCAGTGTACACAGTATCTAATACAGTGTGTACAGTGTCTACTAAACTTCTGGTGGTGTACACAGTATAAAATACAGTGCAGCCTTAGTACAGTTGCTAATACAGTGCAGGCAGTGTACACAGTATCTAATACAGTGTGTACAGTTTCTACTACACTTCTGGTGGTGTACACAGTATAAAATACAGTGCAGCCATAGTACAGTTTCTACTACTTTTCTGGTGGTGCACACAGTATCTAATACAGTGTGTACAGTTTCTACTATTGAAAATGGTAGAAGGGTTTGGCGCTGTTCCTTTTAGTTGGATAATTCCCTACCTTCATATAGGTTTACTAGAGATTCCTAGGTGTACCGTACATGTGTCAAATAGATAATATACTACAGTATTGTGCAATCATAGGTGATACATAGACTTTACATATATAAAAAAACTTTAAATGTATAAAAAACTTAAATATATAAAATTACAAATCTCATATGTGGTGTTGCTGGTAGGTATTCCAAAAAACCTGGAGGGAGGGGAGGGGGGGGGGGAAGAAGGGGGGGGGGGGTGGAAGCGGGGGGAGGGGAGTGGCAGGAAGGGGGAAAGGGAGAGGTGTGGGAGATCTGCTCCTGATGGAGAAATTGACAATATCAGGATAAAGTGCAATCGTGCTCGTGAGGTTCAAAAAAAGTCCTTATGTGTGATACACTTGTTATCAGATTCTTAGTATATCTCTTGTGCAGTTTCTTGTGCTGTTGTGGTGATAAACCTTCCACTTTTTATATATCCTTGCTCTGAAAGTGCAGCCACTCACCAGATCACTTCACCCCTGCGGGGGTATCAGGCAGTTACAGTTTTGCGCCACTGTACGGCGATCGCTGGCGGGCTCAGGATCGTAGTATATCATATGTAAAGAGAGAGGGAGTGCCCATAGCGTAAAATTGCTTTTAAAAGTTTTATTAAACAAGATAGAAGGGTACTCACAATTTTGCAATGAAAATCAAGCGAGATAATAAAAAACGTCACAAATGTCCTTCAGCGCTGGTACAGGAGATGATGATTGGGAAGCACAGATTAGGCCACGCCCTACGCGTTTCGTCGTTAGGACGTCTACGGGAGCGTGACCTGTGCTGTGTCTTCCCACCCTTAAATAGTGTGCGGTGTCCCCTTGTTGAATTTTCAATTGGCATCCATTTTCCCTGTGATTCCGCGGACCGGAAGTGCGTCCGCGGCCATTTTGTTTATATTTTGCAGACCGAAGTCCGACTTCCTGTGTAAGTAGCAGTGTTTCTAAGGGGCTATTTGTGGCCATTTTGCCTGAGATTTTGGCAGACAGTGGATCATGTCAACTGTCTCTGTATATCTATCCTGCAAGGTCCGGCGGCCATTTTGCCTGTGATTTTGTGGACAAAGGAGACCATAAGCAGTTTTTATTGTTAATGTCAGTTTCTGCTACAGTTGCAAATATATGGTGTTAGGTCTATCGCACACTATGAAAGGTTATTGCACATTATTCAATTTGCTTTATATGACGCTAAAAATCAAGATATTAATGCTAAATCCAACCTTAAATGAGTGATTTAAAATCCCTGAGGAATGCATAAAAACGGTATAGGAGCTACTACAATATAAAAACGGTGTAAGAGCTACTACAATATAAAAAAATATATAAAAAATATATAGAAAACACATACATGTCCTTATTAGATTCGAAAATGAAATACATAAATAAAACCCTGACCTATTTTAAAATTCTTAATATTTTATGTGACATTTTTATCTGGAGAGAGGGAGGACGTATTTTTAGAGGGCTTGTTCTTCTGGCTTCATATATATTGGATTTTGGTTTGTACATATTTATACATTATATATCCTCGTTTGTTTACTATCTGAAAGTTGTTGTTTCTATGATGCGCAGGTGGGGGAGGTATATTATATTTCTTTTTTAACGTTTCTTTCTGGGTAGCACTATGGACCTATGCCCAAAAATTAGACTATATGGAGAAAATAACATTTCAAAACTATATATACATTAAAATAAGATAAAATATTCCAAGTGAGTATGTATATTAGAGAGAGGAAATGGGGAGGGGGGGGGGGAGTCCATGGTGTTGTTCCTGGATGTTCCCCATCATGTAAGACCATCCTTTCATGTGGTGAGAGTATATTTAAAGGGAGGTATTTTAAAATCTGTATTATACTATTCGTATGTGTACATGTATATGTACTATTTAAATGAGTATGGAGGGTCCTCTGTTTGAAGGGTATGCAGGACCTGTTGGGCGCTATTCATGTTTGTGTCTTGTTTTTGGTACTTTCTGCTCATTTATGAGGAAAAAGGGAGAGGTGTGGTTTAGTGCCAGCGTGTTTCTGCGGTCAAATGTGTAGGTGCTCTATGTCTCCCAAATTGATGTTAGTACTAGTAATTGGTTAGGAAGCAGTTGAGGTCAAGGTCTATATTCATACCCATAGGCTGCAGGGTATCTAATAGGAATATCCACTTAGTTTCGTTTTGCGAGACCTTAGTTTTTTTATTTTCGCCTCTCCAGTGGCCCTTGATTTTGTCTATTGCGTAAAATGTCATCTGCGCCGGGTCTCTATTGTGATAATCTCTAAAATGCCTGGAGACCCTGTGTTTGTTAAACCCTTTCTTGATGTTTTTAATATGTTCTCTGACCCTGACATGTAGCTCTCTTGTTGTTCTTCCTACATACTGCTTCCGACATGGGCACTCTAACACGTAGGTGACGTGGGTACTGTGGCAGGTAATGAGTTCTCGAATGTTGAACTCTTTTTCATTGACAGTTGATCTGAATTTTGTTGTTTTCTTGCTGGTTCTTTTACTGGTTCTGCAAGGTAGGCACTTGCCGCATTTAAAAAACCCTTTTAAGCCTTTTCCTATTTTTATCTCCCTAGGTGGGTCTATTGCATTATGTACCAGTTTATTCCTCAGAGTTGGTGCTTTTTTGTAGATGAACACAGGTTTCTTGGGCAGTATAGAGTTGAGGACCCTATCAGATTGTAAAATGGGCCAGTGTTTTTTGATTATAGTTTCCGCATGTTTGTATTGTCTATTATACCCCGTTAGGAAGGCTACTTCCATTTTTTCGTTTTTTGTTCTTCTGTGTTGTGTTCCTGTTTCATCTAGCATTTTATTTCTGTCCATTTTCCCAACTATGTGTTTCATTGCCACCAGGTCCTTTCTTTTGTATCCCTTTTCCACGAACTTGTTTATTAGAGTATCCGTTTGCTTCTCATAATCGTGTTTGCTGGAGCAATTCCTGTATAATCGCATGAACTGACCTTTAGGTATGTTTCCTAACCATCGGGGGTGGTGACAGCTACTCGTTGGGATGTACCCATTTCTGTCCGTAGTTTTGAAATACGTTCTTGTTTTCAGCTGTCCATTATCTTTATATATTTGTAGATCCAGATAATCCACAGTTTCTTTATTCCAATTTCCTGAAAAGGTCAGTCCATAGGCATTGCCATTAATCTCGTCAAAGAAATTCTGTAGTTCCTCTGTCCCCCCATACCATGACGATGTCGTCGATGTACCTCCTATATAATTTCAGATTTCTTCTTTCAGTACTGTAAATCTGTTCCTCCTCCCATTTATTGAGTAGTAGATTAGCTACACTGGGGGCATACTTAGCCCCCATAGCTACTCCTTTTTTCTGGGAGTAGAAGTCACCTTTGTGCCAAAAGTAGTTATGGCTCATGGCCAGTTTTAACCCCTCCAGGATATAATTGATTTGTGTTACCCTTAAATCCGTTAGTGTGTGTAAAGCCCATTCCACACCACTTAGACCATCCTTCTGTACGATGTTGGTGTACAGAGAATTTATATCGACGGTTACTAATATGTCGTTATCATTTATTTCAAAGTTGTTTAGTTCCCCAATTAGCTGTTTACTGTCTCTCAGGAACGATCTGCCTTTTTTAACTAGAGGTTGTAAGTAGCCGTCTAAGTATGCTCCCAACCGGGAGAACAGTGACTCAATGCCACTGATTATCGGTCTACCGGGGGGGTTCTTTTGGTCTTTGTGGATCTTGGGTACCAAGTATATAATTGGAGTTTTGGCTGTTTCAGGGGTTAGGTATTTAGCTTCCTTTTTTGTTAGGATCCCCATTTCTTCTCCTTTTTTGACATAGGTCTTCAGTTTTTTCTTATATTCTGTTCTTGGGTTGCCCCTCAATTTCTTGTATGTATTGGGTATCTCCAGCAACTTCTTCATTTCTGACTCATAGTCTTTTTTGTTTAAAATAACCAGGCCCCCTCCCTTATCGGCCGGTCGGATGACTATGTTCTTCTTCCCCTCTATTTCTTTAATAGTATTCCATATGTTTGTTTTTATTTTTTTTGGTTTCATTTTCCTAAGATCTTGTTCGACCATTTTTTTAAAAGTCATCAGGCTCTCATTTTGTTGAACGTTCGGGTTGAAGGTTGAATTATTTCTTAGTCCTGAATGTTGGAATAGAGGGGGGTCATCATCTGTTCGCTCGTTCCTGTTATTATTTCCTTTCATTAGATAAAATTTTTTTATGTTGAGTTTTCTTACGAATTTTTGGAGGTCTATATATACTTCGAAGGGGTCAAGATTTTTATCAGGGGCATATTTTAAGCCTAAGTCCAACACCCTCAACTCTTCCTCGTTAAAATTGGCTTCGCTTAGGTTAAAAATTCCTGTACCTAATATTCTCTTCTTCTTTTTCTTCTTGATTCCTCCTCTCTTACCGCGTGCTCTTCTCCTCTTTCCCATCTCTGTGGTCTGTATATGTGATCTATTCTTTCTTCCCGTTGGGTTTCCTCTTGTATTCTGTTCCTCGGGCCCATGTATGTGTTCCTGGTGGTCCTCATGTTCCAGCTCCGTTGGGGGTCTCCGTTGTTTCGGTTCCTGGTAGGGAACCTGAAGGGTTGTCCTCCCCTTTGTCTGCCTTGAGTTCCGTATGTACCCCTGTAGGGGGACCGTCTGTCTCTGAAGGCTGGAGGTCTCCCTCTGTATTCCCTGGGAAATAAACTCCGTCTATGTGATGGTTCTTCATAGGGGGTGTGGTGTTGTTCATTCCTCAGAGGGGAGTACCTATTGCTATATCTTGGTGTCCTCAATATGCTTGAGGTATTGTTCCATTGTTGTGGTCTGTTTTCCTCTCTGGCTTGATCTCTGTGGTACCTGCGTTCCGGGCTAGATCCCTCTCTTCTACTTCTTAGATTTGATAACTCTTCTGGTCTTATTCGTGGTGTCCTAATTTCTGTGGGTCTTGTCTCTTGCCATGGTGTAGTATCTTCTATTACTGAACTTTCCCTGGATTCATCTATCATGGAGGTGTTGTGGTTATCCTCCATGTAATTCTCATCTATTTGCCATTTATATACCTGCTGGTTTTTGTAGTCCAGCACATCTCTTCTGAACTTTTTTTGTTTCTTCAACTGTATTTCTTTGTCGTATTTAGCCATGGTTTCTTGTAGCTTATTTTCTTTTTCTTTATATTCTCTGGATTCCAAGAAGGGTGTGAGTTGGTCTCTTATTTGTAGTATTTCTGTTTCTATGTTCTTTAGTTTATGTCTTCTTCGTGTTACTATTTTTCCAAGCAGTGCGTTTTCACTGTCATTAAAGAATCGATACCAATCTTCCATCAGTCCCTTATCATTGACTGCATCGTTGGGTGAAATATCCCACCTCAGACGTCTTGGAGTAATTTTCTCTGTAATGTACATCTCAATAGTTGCTATGTCCCACCAGACTCTTATTTGTTTTTCAATATTGTGTTTCAGGTGTTTAAATAGACTGTCTATGTCTTGCCGGATGGCTACTTGTTCTTGATTAAAGACTTCGGTGAGATTAATATTTCTGTTGTTTAAGTATCTGAAGATACTCCATCAGAAAATTACTCCAAGACGTCTGAGGTGGGATATTTCACCCAACGATGCAGTCAATGATAAGGGACTGATGGAAGATTGGTATCGATTCTTTAATGACAGTGAAAACGCTGTTCAACAGGGGCATGTAATTAAAATCTTTGATATCATATTTCACAGCAGGGCCCGTTCCTGCACCCAACAAGAGTATCTGTGAGGGGTTACAGTGTTGTGACACCACCACCACCCAAGGCCCAATTTTTCTGCCCCTGTTTAACAAGTACATGTAATTACAATTTTTGATATAGTTTTTCAACGCAGGGCCCGTTCCTGCGCCCAACAAGAGTATCTGTGAGGGGTTACAGTGTTGTGACACCACCACCACCCAAGGCCCAATTTTTCTGCCCCTGTTCAACAGGGGCATGTCATTAAAATTTTTGATATAGTATTTCAACGCAGGGCCCGTTCCTGCACCCAACAAGAGTATCTGTGAGGGGTTACAGTGTTGTGACACCACCACCACCCAAGGCCCAATTTTTCTGCCCCTGTTCAACAGGGGCATGTCATTAAAATTTTTGATATAGTATTTCAACGCAGGGCCCGTTCCTGTGCCCAACAAGAGTATCTGTGAGGGGTTACAGTGTTGTGACACCATCACCACCCAAGGCCCAATTTTTCTGCCCCTGTTCAACAGGGACATGTAATTAAAATCTTTGATATAATATTTCACAGCAGGGCCCGTTCCTGCACCGAACAAGAGTATCTGTGAGGGGTTACAGTGTTGTGACACCACCACCACCCAAGGCCCAATTTTTCTGCCCCTGTTAAACAGGGGCATTTTATTAAAATCTTTGATATAATATTTCACAGCAGGGCCCATTCCTGCACCCAACAAGATTAACTGTGAGGGCTTACAGTGTTCTGGTACCACCACCACCACCACCAAAGGCCCAATTTTTCTGCCCCTGTTTAACAGGAGCATGTAATTACAATTTTTGATATAGTATTTCACAGCAGGGCCCGTTCCTGCGCTCACCAAGAGTATTTGTGAGGGCTTACAGTGTTCTGGTACCACCAACACCTAAGGCCCAATTTTCTGCAGAGTATATAGGGCAGGCCGTATAGTATATATACTGCTGTTCAGAGTATATAGTGCCTGAGGGCCTGGGGGACCCCCATGCCATTTCCTTTTAAATGTGGATGCGGGGGTTCCCCTTAATATCCATACCTCCATACCAGACCCAAAGAGCCTGGTAATGGACTGGGGGGGGAACCCATGCCGTTTTTTTCAATGATTTTCATCTATATTACCAGGACCCGACAATACATTACAGCCGCAAGCAGTTTTAAATTACTTTTTTTCCTTTAGAAATTTCATTTTGCTGTGGTATTGTTCTAAACACGGGAAAACTGCACCATCTTACAGGCATACTATAGACACCCCCAGGGACGATTTTTTAAAGGAATATTTCATTTTTATTGTTTCACTTTAAGCATTCTTAAAATCACTGCTCTCAGAAAACGTCCAATTTAAAAAATTTTTTTGCATTGTTACATGTCCCCTGGGGCAGGACATGGGTCCCCAAACACTTTTTATGGCAATAACTTGCATATAAACCTTTAAAATTAGCACTTTTTGATTTTTCACGTTCGTGTCCCATTGACTTTAACGGTGTTCACGTGTTCGAACAAATTTTTTGCCTGTTCGCATGTTCTGCTACGAACCGAACCAGGGGGTGTTTGGCTCATCCCTAGTCTCCAATATTAATGTATATAGAGGAAATAATGGGAGATAGAAGCCAGCAGACCTCACATATAGGTGGTGCATTTAGGTAGTCCCCATCTTCCATCATGTATCCTTAAGAGTCAACAAATAGGATATTTTTCAGTGTAAAATTATATAATAATAGGGGCGCAGTGAACAATCACATACTGTATATGTTAGTTAAAAGAGCACTTGCTCAAAGTATGTAAGGTAGAGTCACCGCCATGATGGAAAGATGGTCTTTAGATAGGACAACAGGGTGTGTCCAAGGGCCACCCCCTGCCGAGGGAAGGTCCCTAAAAAGGATACCAGAGGGGTGCCCCAAGCTCGGGGCGAGCCTCGGGCCAGGCTTCTCCCTCCCACGTGCCGACCTGCACCTGGTCGGCGAATGCAGTGCCAGCTGGGGCTTGTAAAGACCATTGCATCACAGAGTCTCAGGGAAAACAATGAATCAGGGAGGTAGTGCACAGGAACAGACGTAATTAAAGTTTGCTTTTGGGCCCGAATTGATTATAACATTTATATAAAATTTTAAATCAGTGTTCCAAAATGTTCTTTCTATAGCTTTCTTTCAGTATCACTTCTTGTCTTTTGCTTAGATTCCCTTATCTTCCTTCACATGTTGTAAGGTCCCTGCCTTGTTAGCAATGCTCAGATCTGACACAGTCCCACAATGCATTGCTTCAGTAGCTATCAAGCATGCACTCAACGACATTTAATTGACAAGCTGCGTTATAGCAGAGAAGGGAAAACTGAGTAGGGATAAAGTCACTTTGTAGACTACATAATTCATTACCATGCTAACAAAAATAGATATTTCTTTAATCTTTTTTTCATGAAAAAAGGGACAATGTGCCAGAGACAAATAAGGCAGTCAGCTAAATTGGTAAAAACAGACACATTTTTTCACTCTATTTGCCATGAAAAGTTCACCTAAATGCCCTTGGAGAGTTCATGGCCGTGGAGAGAAGGAAGTCCTCCACAAAAGTGAAGAATCCACAGTATCAGACAGATATTTTTTTTCAATTTCTCAGAAAATAACTTATGAAACTTGAATGGCTAGTAATACTACATTCCACACTTGTGTGAAGAACTTTCTTTTTCCTGATTTTTATTGATATACCTGTTTAAGTTTTTTGGTAAAGCAGTAATGTAGAATTGTAACTCCTCTGCCCTAGTCAAAATCCTGAATATCCATGACAATAATCACTGGGATAGTATAGTAGTAAAATATCATATGTGTAAGTGCTTGTCAAAAAATAAATAAAACTAAAATAAAATCCATCTGCATTGTCTCTCTAAAGTCTTTCAGGGTTTTTTCTAAGAATATTTTTTCCAGTACCTGTAATAACTTTTTGTGACACCACTAGATGGAGCTTCAGGCTAAACTTTCCATTTACTGGTGTTTAGGCTTGATCACACAAGTTAAAATGGTTTTGTGACAGACAAAAAATAAAGTGTATTTATACTTGTTTTATAAATTTCGAATTATTTTCTTTGCACATATTTTTTTCTGGAGCTTTTTTCTTGTTGAGCACCACTGTATTGTATTGCTCACATCCCATTCCCCCATCCCTGACTCTATAGTATACCTGGGAATATCTCTACTGACTCAGTATAGGAACCCTGGAACATTATTTCCGCCCATTCCTGATTTAGCAGTGTAAGGTCCCTGAAATACAATTTCCTCCCATTTCTGAGTCAGCAGTGTATTGTCTCTGGAAAAATCATTGTCCCCTATCCACATTGGATGGTTCACCTGCAAATACCACTGTCGTCCATACCCATCTCATCAGTGAAAGGTCCTTAGCTAAAAAATGAAAAACTGCAATAAACTTCAATCTGATTGGGTGCCCTTTGCACATCTATATCTCTCTTTGCATTGATTTTTGAATGAATCTTGCATATCAAAACTTGATGTTCAGTTGATCCCAAAGAATGCCAGCGAAACCGACATGGCATGCATTGAATCTAAAGGCAGATACAAACTATACAAAATAATCCCTAGCCACCCTATGGTATGAGCAATACTAATTTACCAAGCATTATTATAATTGCTGGAGTATTTAGGGAAGATTATCAAAATCAATGCCATATTTACTCATTCTGTGCCAGGGGTATTGAATTAAAATTCACAGAGGTCTGATTATTAAAATTTTCTCCTAGCAGAGGTGCCATGTTTCTCCAATGACCCAGATTTGTGACATCACATCCTGTTCTTACATCAGTGTCCTCAGTCCCCATGCATATCCCAATGCCCAAAGACACATGCTGCACTAATTTCAATACATAAAATATAAAAATGTGACTTAATTGAGATAACCAATTCAAACAAAATTGATCTTACAAAGATGCATATATTACATATAAAATCCAAAGAACCAAACAGTACAGGTATCCTGAAGAAAGCTGGAAAAGGCTTCCACCAGAGAACACAGTACAGGCTTACCAGATACTGTAGCCATGAGCTTCTAACTAAAGAAAGGTCAAGGTGCACATCAATATACAAGTTCCACGATAGTCTCCTCTTTTATAATCCTCAGAATCTTAATTGTACACTGATCACCAGCAACAATCCGGAACCTGGATCTCCTTTATTACCGTGTTTCCCCGAAAATAAGACCTAGCGTGATTGTCGGTGATGGCTGCAATATAAGCCCTACCCCCCAAATAAGCCCTATTTAAAGTCCTTGCAGGTCTTATTTTCAGGGTAGGGCTTATTTTCGGGGAAACAGGGTAAGGCTTATTTGGGGGGTAGGGCTTATATTGCAGCCATCACTGACAATCACGCTAGGTCTTATTTTCGGGGAAACAGGGTAACCCTCCATCAGTATGACTCATACAGGAAATAGAAGTAAAAAGGTCAACATATTGTAAAACCATTAAGACATTCTTTATTTTAAAATAGCAATGCACTCACATTAAAAATGTCACAATTGCACTTTAAAACATCAATTCCGGACGGTAAGAAAAGGGCTTCCCCGTGGATTTATGGTTGCACAATGACGTCACACCAGACTCCGTTCTATGCATTTCATCAGACCTGACATTTTCCGGGGCACGTCAGGATACCTGTAGTCTGAGGCTCTTATGTTGGTGAATGTGGTCACAATATCTGCGCCTTTCTATTTTAGCCACTTATATATTTTTTCATATTTGGACTTTAATTTTATATATTTTATAAGTAATATATGCATCTTTGATCAAATTTGTTTGAATTGGTTATCTCAATTAGGTCACATTTTCTATTTAATGTATTCGAATTAGCACAGCATGTGTTTTTAATGTATTTGGACTATTTTTTATTTCTCATAGTATGATTTTAGCTTTTTTCATTTAATACTCAGTACGTCACTTTACACTAATATCACAAATCCCCCCTTTTACCATCAACCTCCTCCCCACCACAGCAGTGTACTCTGCCCCATTCACATTATCCCCCCAAAGTAAAGTCCTCCTCTCCCCCTTCACATCTCGTCCCCCCCCACAGAAGTGTCATCTGCCCCCCTTCACATCACCTCCCCCCACAGTAGTTTCCCTGCCCACCTTCACATCATCCCCCCAGCACTGCCCCCACAGCAGTATCCTCTGCGCCTTCACATCACCCCCCCCCACAGTAGTGTCCTTTGCCCCTTCACATCACCCCCTCCCACAGTAGTGTCCTCTGCCCTCCTTCACATCACCCCCCAGCACTGTCTCCCACAGCAGTGTCCTCTGCCCCTCTTTGCAATACCTACCCCCACAGTAGTGTCCTCTGCCCTGCTTCACATCACCCCCCAGCACTGCCCCCCACAGCAGTGTTCTCCGCCCCTCTTTACATCACCCCCCCACACACACACACAGTACCTTCACATCACCCCCCCAACACTGTCCCCCACAGCAGTGTCCTCTGCCCCTCTTTACATCACCTCCCCCCACAGTAGTTTCCTCTGCCCACTTCCCATCACCCCCCCAGCACAGTAGTGTTCTCTGCCCTCCTTCACATCACCCCCTCAGCACTGTCTCCCACAGCAGTGTCCTCTGCCCCTCTTTAGATTACCTCGCCTCACAGTAGTGTCCTCTGTCCTCCTTCACATCACCCCCAGCACTCTCTACCACAGCACAGTAGTGTCCTCTGCCCTCCTTCACATCACCCCCAGCACTGTCTCCCACAGCAGTGTCCTCTGCCCCTCTTTACATTACCTCCCCCCACAGTATTGTCCTCTGACCTCCTTCACATCACCCCCCAGCACTGCCCCCCCCAGCACAGTGGTGTCCTCTGCCCTCCTTCACATCACCCCCCCCCCCCAGCACTGTCTCCCACAGCAGTGTCCTCTGCCCCTCTTTACATTACCTCGCCCCATAGTAGTGTCCTCTGCCCTCTTTCACATCACCCCCAGCACTGTCTCCCACAGCAGTGTCCTCTGCCCCTCTTTAGATTACCTCGCCCCACAGTAGTGTCCTCTGTCCTCCTTCACATCACCCCCAGCACTCTCTCCCACAGCAGTGTCCTCTGTCCCTCTTTACATTACCTCCCCACCCTCAGTATTGTCCTCTGCCCTCCTTCACATCACCCCCCAGCACTGCCCTCCCCAGCACAGTGGTGTCCTCTGCCCTCCTTCACATCACCCCCCCCCCCCAGCACTGTCTCCCACAGCAGTGTCCTCTGCCCCTCTTTACATTACCTCGCCCACAGTAGTGTCCTCTGCCCTCCTTCACATCACCCCCAGCACTGTCTCCCACAGCAGTGTCCTCTGCCCCTCTTTACATTACCTCCCCCCACAGTATTGTCCTCTGACCTCCTTCACATCACCCCCCAGCACTGCCCCCCCCCCCCCCAGCACAGTATTGTCCTCTGCCCTCCTTCACATCACCCCCCAGCACTGCCCCCCACAGCAGTGTCCTCTGCCCCTCTTTACATCACCCCCCTCCCACACACAAACAGTAGTGTCCTCTGCCCTCCTTCACATAACCCCCCCCACAACACTGTCCCCCACAGCAGTGTACTTTACCCCTCTTTACATCACCTCCCCCCACAGTAGTTTTCTCTGCCCGCTTCCCATCACCCCCCCCCCCCCCACCCACAATAATGTCCTCTACCCTCCTTCACATCACCCCCACTGTATTTTAAGAGACAACCAGAGTTATGTGTAAACTGTGAATACTGGCATATCAGGGGTGTCCTGGCCCAGATTTATGAACCTTGTTGTATATTTATTTTATTTATGATTTTAATGCATGCATATATGTAGTTGGGCCTATGAGAGTTCTTATGTATATTTAAAATATTTGTGAACAAATATATGATTTTATGGAAAGTAACCTGACCTCATGGTGTATCATTAAAATCCGATGTTGTAGAGCAACAGCAATCTTTCTCTATTTGTGGTTCATTCAAAAGCCCTTAAAATTTCATCCAGACCTGCTACTTGAAGAAGTATTAAACAGGTTTGCTTACAATATGTACAATTTTCCCCAAAAAAAATCAGATTCACTGTTCCTATTCTTTTTCTTCGATTTTTTTTTTTTTTGCCACGTCAATCAAAAACTAACATTGATTTGACCCCATAACCATTAAAAAAATAGAACAAACATTCTGAAAATATATTTTTTTAAATCAAAATTTTACCGGTGTGTGACCAGCTTAAGCCATCAGGCTCAAGTAATGACTTCATTCACATATTGGGTACCTGTTTCCTGTACCTTGCTTCCACATTTTCTTAGGAATATAAAGTCAACAGGGTTGGTAACCTTTACCTAAGCTATCAAAAACAATAAAAGGCTTTGCTTTAAGATACACTTTAAGGGGCATATTTATAAACAGATACAAACAAGTCCTGGGGAATGCCCAGGAAAAAATTCCAAGCCTACTTACCACCAGCTCGCAGACAGCCAAATTAACCTCTAACAGTATGCGTTAAAAACAGGGGTTAAGTCCGCACGCATTTGCAAATGCATGCGTAAGCCACAGAGCCTCGTCACGGCACCCTGATGTCTGTGGTCCCAACACTAAAATGTGAGTGTCCACACAGTGGAGGCACATGCATTCTGATGGATAAATGAGAGCAGGTGGACTGAAGGGCAGCCCATCCCTTCTTTAAAGCAGTGAATGTGACATTTATCATTCAATATAGGTAATTTTTCATAGTGCATATAGTTCAAATTACAGTGATTGATTCAGCTACTGTGTATGTGTGGTGAATGTCACATTCACTGCTTTATAAATATGCCCCCTAGGTGTTGAGTGGATCCCAGAAGTCTTAATTACCAGTTACGTTTCATTTCTATCAGGCACTTCAATAGTGAATTCACTGCAGGAGCACTCCGAATTTTGCCTGCATGAGCCGAAAGACGTCTACAGCACGGGCCTAAATTCCAGACCCACTGCTGCTAAGCAGTTCCCACCAGTGCCACCTACCAGTGCCCACCAGTACCACCTATCAATGCCCACCAGTGCCACCTATCAGTGCCCATCAGTGCTGCCAATCAGTGCCCATCAGAGCCTCATCACTGCCACCTATCAGTGCTGCCATTAGTGTCACCTACCAGTGCCTATCAGTGCCCATCAGTGCCACCTATCAGTGCCCTTCAGTCCTGCCTATCAGTGCCACCTATCAGTGCAGCCTCATCAATGCAGCCTCATCAATGCAGCCTCATCAGTGTCCACCAGTGCCGCCTCATCAGTGCCCATCAGTGCCGCCTTATCAGTGCCTATCAGTGCTGCCTATCAGTGCCCATCAGTGCAGCTTATCAGTGCCCATTAGTGCAGCCTCATCAGCGCACATCAATGAAGGAGAAAAATTTCCTATATGCAAAATTTTATAACAAACTATGAAAAATGTTTTGTTTTTGTTTTTTCAAAATTTTTGGTCTTTTTTTGATTGTTTAGTAAAAAATAAAAACCCCAGTAGTGATTAAATACCACCAAAGCTCTATTTGTGTGAAAAAAAATCATATGGGTACAGGGTAGCATGTCATTCAAAGAGTGACAGGGCTGAAAGCTGAAAATTGGCCTGGGCAGGAAGGGCCCAGTAAGCAAGTGGTTAAAAGAAGACCACACACTCAATATTGGATTGATCATTTATTTTATAATACTGAGAATGCATCAGGAGGAGTGAGACTTTATGGTGTGGAAAGAACAGGGAGTATGTGACTCTACCTGCTTACACTAAATTTGGGAGGACTCAATACGATTGTTTGCCAACCGAGCGTCTGATTTTTTGTCAAAGGGGCATGTGTCAGGATCTGGTCTTGCATACTAACGGTACACAAATTGTCGGTCGACAACGCGAACGTAGTGAAGTACTAGACGTACTACAAGACTATAAAGAGGACGTTCATTTCTCAAGCGCCATCCTTTGGGCTCCTTCTGCTAATTTCGTGTTAGTAGAAGTTTGTTGAGTGTTGATTCGAGCTTTTCAATTAGTTTCTGAATGGCTGTTCGTCAACCAGCCATGCTGCGTAATCGGAAGAGAGAACGTGTGATTATTGGGCTAGGAGTCATTGCTTTGACCCAAGGCACCTAATTTTACCACAAATAGTTCACTGTGAAAACGTATTGACTTGAGTATAAGCCTAGGGTGGGAAAATGCAGTAGCTACTGGGTAAACAATGTCCACCTGCAGCCTCACGGTGCCCATCTGCAGCCTCAATGTGCCCATTTGCAGCCTCACTGTGCCCATTTGCAGCCTCACTGTGCCCATTTGCAGCCTCATTGTGCCCATCTGCAGCCGTACCTTTGATTACTAAAACAGCGGGTGTCTCCTGCTGTGTTATGCAGTCTTTTCGGCGGCCGTCCATTGTAACAAAGCCCCGCCTCCTCCTCGTCTATGATAGACAGAACACTGATACAGTTTCCCAGCATCAGTGTTCCTCTATCACAGACGAGGAGGAGGTGGGGCTTTGTTACAATGGACGGCCGCCGAACAGACTGCATAACACAGCGGGAGACATCCGCTGTTTTAGTAATCAAAGGTATGGCTCACTCGAGTACAAGCTGACGGGAGGTTTTTTAGCCTAAAAAATGGGCTGAAAAACTTGGCTTATACTCGAGTATATACAGTATATCATATGCCATTGCTGCGGGAGCTCCAAGAGAATAATCCGGATGATTTTCGGAATTATCTCGGGATGATGGACCCCTGCTTTCACCAACTCTTGGCATTGGTGTCCCCCTATATTAGAAAGCCGGACACATGTATGGGGCTTTCCATCACTCCAAAGCAAAGGCTCATAGCCACCTTGCGGTACTTGGCAATATATTAAGAAGCAGGACACATGTATGAGGCTTTCCATCACTCCAGAGCAAAGGCTCATAGCCACCTTGCGGTACTTGGCGACGGGGAGAAGTCTCCAGGACCTCAAGTTTATGACTGGGATCTCCCCCCAGGCTCTGGGAGTCATTATTCCAGAGACCTGCTCAGCCATCATTCAAGTCCTGCAGAAAGCCTATATTTGGGTAAGTTTTTACCTTTCTGATCACATTCTATGTATTTATGTTTGCTAATGTATTGTATTAATTTGTTGATTACATAATTATCAATATTGCAATATGCTGTGAATGTCCTCTTTGTCCTCATGCATGCTGTAAGCTTTTCCTGCTCCTTTTTTGGCCTACATGCATATTTTCCTTCACTAATCTCCCCAGCATGCTATCCTGGGCCCATTCACACGTAGCCTAGTAACTTAACAATGTTTTTTGTCAGCTATATTTTGGGGCTTACCCTAAACAACCCCTACAATGTGTACAAATGTTATTGTTGTCCTCAAATTCAGGCAGAGTGCAAGAGGCCATTTTTTGGGGCCCAAACTCATTTTGAACCCTCCCTCCCCCCCAAAAATGCTAAGTCAACAGATCCAAATACTCTATCTGCCCCATACACACTATCCCTCTTTTGTGTTCACACTTCTGTATAGATTCACCAAACCATGTAGTGCAAGGACTTGCCTGATTACCTACAAATTGAAATGTATTAAGTTTTTGTCTCCTATTATATTGATTGGTTAAAACATAATGACAAAATGTGCTGCAATTTGTACAGTGTGTATTCATATTTTTAGGTTATGACACTTCTTACCTGTCCACTGGGCTGCCAATAGTGTTGGTAAGGAGGGGCTGGCCAAAGTATCACTGATTATTTATGTAAACAGCTCTCATGGAAGTGGAGAGGGTTATCTGTCCAAAACATCTACCCATTACCCCCCCTAAAATTTGTCTAATGGGCTACCAGAGGGGAGGGGGGGTCAGATAAGTTGACCTTCCACTTTTGTCTTTAAAAAATAATTTAAGTGTATCCTTATGTTGGCTAAGCATGTTTGTGTCAAATCTGCTTGCAATGTTATGTGAAGAAGAAGTAATTTCTTTTTTCTTTTTTTAATCCACAGTCTCCTTCCAACCCAGAGCAATGGCAGGACATGGCAGTTCCATCATCAGTGGGATTTTCCCAACTGTGGTGGTGCTATTGATGGCAAGCATGTCCAGATTGTACCACCACCCAACTCTGGCTCCTATTAATTTAATTATAAGGGCTTTTACAGCATAGTCATGCTAGCTGTAGCGTCTGCCAACTATGAGTTCTTGTATTTGGATGTTGGGAAGAATGGCTGCAACTCTGATGGAGGAGTGATTATGCAGACAGAGTTCTACAAGCGGCTCCAGAATGGCACCTTAATCTTGCCACCTGCTGAGGAGAATGTTGAGGGCCTCAGTTTTGTTTTTGTGGCAGATGAGGCCTTTGCTCTGGGGGGAACATCTGATGAGGTCGTTTCCTATGAGGAACCTCATCCCAGAGTAGAGAATCTTCAATTACAGGCTATATCATGCCAGAAGGGTGGTTGAAAACGCCTTTGGCATCCTATTGAGTCGTTTCAGGCTGATTTTGACTCCAATAAACCTGGCACTCTACAAGATAAACCATGTGGTCCTGTGCTGCTGTATTCTACATAATTTTTTAAGGAGGAATGCTGCCAACTACCTAGCCTCACTGCCAAGTGACGTGGACCCTGCAGTGGCAGGCCCAGCTGAAGAGGCTGCAGCTCGTCCGTCTGTGGGCATGCTGACGTCTATTGAAAATGCCCATGCTGGATTGCCCTCACAAATTGCCTGAGATTTACGGCAGAAATACCTGAAATATTTTGTGGGTAGAGAGGCAGTGGCTTGGCAAAAAATTGTAGCTGATAATTTGTAATTTTTTTTGTATATCATATACTCCTATTTTATTCAGTAATGTTGTCTGTGTTTCTTAAATGTCTAAAATTTCCCAAATGGGCTTTATTTTGGCCACTTGCTCCAATAGTGCAAATGTACCTTAATTGCTACATGAGGTGACAATATCTTCTTCAGCTAAATATTATGGTGTGCTACACACATACAATGTTTTTGTTCTTAATGGATCTAATGCATGAAGTTCAAAAACATTATGCTTGTACAACTTCTTTAATATTTTAGAGGCCTAAAAATTGCAGGAGTTATCCACATTTAAGAACAAATTGTCCCTGTAACTACAACAACTTACGAAATACAGATAAATAAATAAATGTGCTGCACTATCCCCTTAATGATTTGCTGAACCTGCAGCAAAAAAACCTAAAAAAACTAGATTGTTAACTAAAGTGATGTGCCTATAAATTTCAAGAATAAAAAAAATATATATATATAAGCGACTGTTGTCATCATACAGCCTACAACATCATATAGCGTGAATATACATTTCATAAAATATAAATATTGATACAAAAGTGATCCATAAAGTGCTCAGGTGCATACAGGTCCTTGATACTCTGACCATCCAGGGTCAGTTTTCAGCATCCTTAATCTACAGATAATAAACTTGATAGGTGACTGTGAATATAGCGATCTTCAGTAGTGACTACACTCAGGTGCTCCCCACCCCAAGGTAATTGCTGCTCACCTTAGAGCGTGTGACCTCACAATTAAGTTTGGTCAGGACACGCTTTGGAATCGTCAAAACGGATTCCAGGTCAGGTTGCACAGTCCAAATACTGCTTAAAGATGTGGCATCACGGGTCTGGTGCCTTAGTGCCCCGCCCTATTGCATGCCTTAATAGCGCCAAGCCATGGATGAGATTGTGTGCTCCTACTCCAGGAGGCAGCTGGTCTGTCATATATGTGCCTGTGATGGGTGATAGCACATGTTGACACACTGTGTGTTTTGGGGTTTTTGAAAAATAAATGTATGGAACTACACACATTTTAGGCATGGGATCATGGGGGAAATAAGAATGTTAAGGCCCAGTTTGGGGGCACCTTAAGATTTGGGGTTTTAGATTCTAAAAAAACACATAAACATTACAATTCACATTAGTTAGGGCAGTGTTTCCCAACTCTCCTCCTCAAGATACAAACCCAGGTCATGTTTTCAAGATTTCTTGAATTTGGCACTTTCACTGTTAGTAATTCGCACAGTCGTTTTTAGACTGAGGAAAATCTAGAAAACAGAACCTGGTGGTGCACCTAGAGGAGTGGAGTGTAGAAACACTTAGTTCTGTCCCTGAACTTTCACATTTAAAAGTCATAAAAACATGGTAATTATTAAAAGGGCAAACAGGAGCCATCAAGTGGAATGATAAACTTCAGACCAGGCAAGAGGAAATTAAAATTTGGCAAGCATGGCCACAAAATCTCTTATTCTTCGCTGTAAAGCAGTGGCAGCCTGCTTGATTTGCTCCAGGTCCTTCAAACAATGCAACATATCTGCACTCATTCTGCCAATAGTACATCATGGAAGATCATGACCTAGTAAGAAGAGTAAAAAGGGAACGATGGCCAAGTGGCTTAGGCCCTACATAGTGAGTTATGGTCACGTTACTAGTCAAATTCAGGAAATACATACCTATTGTTGCTTGCAACTTGCTTATCCTTCAGACAACTACACTACTAGGAATGTACACACTGCAACTACTCTGTAATCTTGGCCCTGGTGCCTGGGTCTCCCAAACTCGGGTACCTAGCAACACTGCCAGCTCCTTCCACCTCTTCCTTCTCCATGCTAATGTTAAGGCACTACATACTTTGCTAATGTGTGGAGTAGGTGTTTGGTTTGGACATCTAAACACTCGACCTGTATACACATTTGAAGCAAGATTCCAAGAATACTTACTTGTGCAAACAAGAGGCTCGTGAATACTTTCTTCCTCTTCTGGTTCGCTTTGGCCCTCACTGTGACTCGCGTCAGGGGATTTGACGACCACAATGGCAATGTCTGTGCTGGGTCCAGGAGTCAGATCCCATGGTTCCAAAGAAACATCCTGGGTGAGCTGACCCCACTCACTTTCCTCTAAAAAAGAAACAATACACCATTCATTAAGCCACCCCAAGTCACATCTGTTTCTAGCACCCATTTTGCTACATTAGTTGACCAACCTTGCACTTGGTCTAAAGTCAATCTTTGTTCCTGAATAGTGGACTACACCATGCTGCACTCCGTTTTTTTAGTGTGTAAAATGCATAGAAAAGGGAAGGTGCTGTCATTTGCCAGAGGGCAAACACTTGACAAGTGCCAACATTGAAAAAGTCCTGCAGTTGCCCCCCGTTCCTCTTGTCTCCTATGGGATACAGTGGGGATGGAAAGTATTCAGACCACCTTAAATTTTTCACTCTTTGCTATATTGCAGCCTTTTGCTAAAATCATTTAAGTTCATTTTTTTCATCATAATGTACACACAGCACCCCATATTGACAGAAAAACACAGAATTGCTGACATTTTTGCAGATTTATTAACAAAGAAAAATGGAAATATCACATGGTCCTAAGTATTCAGACCCTTTGCTGTGACACTCATATATTTAACTCAGGTGCTGTCCATTTCTTCTGATGATCCTTGAGATGGTTCTACACCTTCATTTGAGTCCAGCTGTGTTTGATTATACTGATTGGACGTGATTAGGAAAGCCACACACCTGTCTATATAAGACCTTACAGCTCACAGTGCATGTCAGAGCAAATGAGAATCATGAGGTCAAAGGAACTGCCTGAAGAGCTCAGAGACAGAATTGTGGCAAGGCGCAGATCTGGCCAAGGTTACAAAAAAATTTGTAAAAAAGGTTCCTAAGAGCACAGTGGCCTCCATAATCCTTAAATGGAAGACATTTGGGACAACCAGAAACCTCCCTAGAGGTGGCCGTCCGGCCAAACTGAGCTATCGGGGGAGAAGAGCCTTGGTGAGAGAAGTAAAGAAGAACCCAAAGATCACTGTAGCTGAGCTTCAGAGATGCAGTCGGGAGATGGGAGAAAGTTGTAGAAAGTCAACCATTACTGCAGCCCTCCACCAGTCGGGGTTTTATGGCAGAGTTGCCCGACGGAATCCTCTCCTCAGTGCAAGACACATGAAAGCCCGCATGGAGTTTGCTAAAAAAACACCTGAAGGACTCCAAGATGGTGAGAAATAAGATTCTCTGGTCTGGTGAGACCAAGATAGAAATTTTTGGCCTTAATTCTAAGCGGTATGTGTGGAGAAAACCAGGCAATGCTCATCACCTGTCCACTACAGTCCCAACAGTGAAGCATGGTGGTGGCAGCATCATGCTGTGGGGGTGTTTTTCAGCTGCAGGGACAGGACGACTGGTTGCAATCGAGGGAAAGATGAATGCGGCCAAGTACAGGGATATCCTGGACGAAAACCTTCTCCAGAGTGCTCAGGATCTCAGACTGGGCCGAAGGTTTACCTTCCAACAAGATAATGACCCTAAGCACACAGCTAAAATAACGAAGGAGTGGCTTCACAACAACTCCGTGACTGTTCTTGAATGGCCCAACCAGAGCCCTGACTTAAACCCAATTGAGCATCTCTGGAGAGACCTAAAAATGGCTGTCCACCAACGTTTACCATCCAACCTGACAGAACTGGAGAGGATCTGCAACGAGGAATGGCAGAGGATCCCCAAATCCAGGTGTGAAAAACTTGTTGCATCTTTCCCAAAAAGACTCATGGCTGTATTAAATCAAAAGGGTGCTTCTACTAAATACTGAGCAAAGGGTCTGAATACTTAGGACCATGTGATATTTCAGTTTTTCTTTTTAAATAAATCTGCAAAAATGTTAACAATTCTGTGTTTTTCTGTCAATATGGGATTAAATTATTTTAGCAAATGGCTGCAATATAACAAAGAATAAAAAATTTAAGGGGGTCTGAATACTTTCTGTCCCCACTGTATATGATGACCATACTAGCAGGCCTGACTCTGTGTGATTGGGAGCCCCTGGGCCTCTCCTCTAATGCAAGCCTGCATTAATGGGCACCTTTGAGCCAGGCAGCAACCACAAGGTGTTCCTTACCCCTTAGGTTCTGCCCTAAGCCCATGGCCTTTGGCCCACCTAGAAATACCCCTGTCAGTGGCTAAATGAGTATGTTTGAAGTTGGCACTTACGTTTTTGGGGGGAAGATAACCTTTTTGCCTTCCCTGTTGGGGACTGAGCAAGGGTAGCCTCCCTTCGTCCTTTGTGGTGGCTTGACTGGAGCCTCCTTTTTTGGTGCCTCCCTGTTGAAAGAAGAAAAAAACAATAAGTTCCCAAAAACAAGGAATGTCCAAAAACATGACCAATTAAGAATGTTATATGCTTTATATTTAACAGAAAAGAAAGAGGGCGCACCAACCTAGTGCATTACCACTGGTAAACTTTAATGCAGCATAAAAACAGTAAAAATTATACTCACAAACGAGCTAGTGAAAATAGCTTTCAAAAGGGCGCAAAAGCGCTGTTTCTGTGGATCGACACCCCAGGACCTGTTGCCGAGAGGATAGGACCAGCGCAAATGGCTGATGGCTTACGCGTTTCGGGGGAGCACCCCTTTCTTCAGAGCCTAAGCGGGCAATGGTTGGTCTCTCGAATTGCTCTCTCTATAAATGTATGTGCCTGTGTCTACCCCACCCAATTAGTGACGACGCCCCCTCCCACAGGTATTAGGCACCACCCACCCATTCGGGTTAACCCTCTCTATCCCATCCCTCTGAGTGTGATTCCCCATTTGTTAGCCAAAATATAGAGGGCAAACATCACTCAATGTAATCTGCTAAAGAGATAATGGTAGTGGTAATACTAGTATAAAAAGAAATTGATTAATTGAAAAAATAAATAGATATAAAAAGATATAAAAAGATATAAAGTATATAGAAACACTGGACCAGTAGGTCAATTCCACTCTCACCATATGCTATGTGCAGCAGGGCAGGGGAAGAGGGATTGGGTGCGCCAAAACGAAGACATCTCGTTTTCATGCAGCTCTAATTGTGTCCCCATGCCCCCGATCTACTGGGGTGAATGATGCCGGGCTCCTCTGGCTCCCAGGAGCCCTAATGGTGCCGCATGCCATGTGTGGAACGCACGCTATTCAACAGGCCGGGAAGTGCGGGCGTACCTGCGTTCCACCCGCAACTTCCGGCCGATCGTGGCGTCATTACCACGATCGGCCGGAAGTTGCGGGGGCATGGGGACACAATTAGAGCTGCATGAAAACGAGATGTCTTCGTTTTGGCGCACCCAATCCCTCTTCCCCTGCCCTGCTGCACATAGCATATGGTGAGAGTGGAATTGACCTACTGGTCCAGTGTTTCTATATACTTTATATCTTTTTCCACAGAAACAGCGCTTTTGCGCCCTTTTGAAAGCTATTTTCACTAGCTCGTTTGTGAGTATAATTTTTACTGTTTTTATGCTGCATTAAAGTTTACCAGTGGTAATGCACTAGGTTGGTGCGCCCTCTTTCTTTTCTGTTTTTTATAGCTTGAATACCCATTGTTCAAATGAGGGCTGCAAGACGCTAGGCATTACTTCTATAGGTGGCTGCACCACATATCCAGTTCATGGACACCTGAGCGCAGGAGAGGTCTTTTTTCATATGCTTTATATTTACCTTCATCTTTGGAATCCCAAGTCATACAAAGATTTTACAAAAGCTTATATATAATTCTGTAGAACTACTTGGAGAAAGAACATATACAGACAGCTAATTTACACATTTACATATAAATCCGATCCAAATATTGCTTAGTTTTTTTTATGATCTGATGTATGTACTCCATTTGGTCTTGTTCACGGTGTTTGAGATCAGACCATCGATTTTGGATTTGGTCCTTTGATCGTTCCACCGAAAATTCGCACTGCAAAACGGCGATGACCTTCTCCAAAATGATGTCCTTTCGGCTGTTGGGCTTTTCGTAATTGCGAAGCTTACAGTCGTAATCGTGCTTCTCTAGGATGCGCACCATCTCCACTATCTCACCCTTGCTCATGGGGGTTGCTTTGTGCCTCCTATGAGCTCCACCACCGCGGGGCTGGCTGTAATTCTTTGAATCCGCCATGTTGTCCCTCCCGAATGTTCCACAGTGTGTGTCGCATGCAGAAGAAAGATGGTCACGCCCCAGCGTTATGACGCACTGAGAGCGTAGTTTGACGCATGTGCAGTGTATATAAAGCCAGAACGCACGGTCGATGGAATGGCCGTAGGAACAATCTTGGAGTGGAGGACGAACGATGGCCAACGCAAGAAAGGAGGCATAAAACAAACGTACAATTGGAAATTGGGGCATAGGTGGGTAGTGGCCTATACTGCTTAGATTGAGGCCTATATTGGTATACTGGTTTGTCTTGTGTTCTGTCTTGAAGGCATCATATCATTTATCATGATGGATAAATTTACTGTACACTGCCTGAGTTTCTACCCCAATTCATTGACCTGTACCGGGAGCTGCCCTGTCTCTGGAAGGTCAAGAGTAGAGACTACTCCTCTTAAGAGATGGGTCCTGAGGATGGGCTCCCCCGGATTGCGGAACTGGCCGGTGGTGGTCCCCCCCCTCTTTTTTCTCTCCCCTTTGCTACTATACTCTTGACTCTGATCTTGATCTCTCTGCTCTCTTGGTATCATTATCAGGAGAAAGATCAAAAAAGAAAAAGGAAAAACTGTGCGAGATAAGGAGACTTCCTAGCCCTCCTGTGTTTTGGCCATTGATGCCAAGGGCTGTATGTACAATATCCAATGTGGATTTAAAGTTGTTGTGGTTCTGTATCACCGTATCTAAATAAAGAATTGTAAAAAAAAAAGAGTAGAGACTACTCCAATAAAATATTGAGGAAGGTAGCTTTGGAGAAACTGGTCAAGTTGGTCAAACCAGTGTACCCCAGGGCAGACACCAACTACGTAAAGCAAAAGATTGCTAACCTGAGGAGTACATTTAAAAGGGAGCTGAACAAGGTCCTGGATTCTGAGAGGTCAGGAGTAGCAGCAGATGACCTATATGTCCCCAGGCTGTGGTATTACAACAGTGTGTGGTTTTTGACAGACCAGACAGAACCCTAGCCATTGCTGTCTATGCTCCCTTCGACATCTGCGGAGGCCACAGCTCCTAAGGTCCGCACAGGTCCTGATGCACAGGATGAAGATGTGGAGGAGCCCAGCTTGACCCAGGTATAGCATTGTTGAACATATTTGTATCCAAAAATACAATGATGATAACTAGACGTTATTGGTAAAATATTTCTGCCTTAACAAAGTGGTTTCCATATCAATAGACAGTAGTGACCAGAAATGATTTGAACAAGAATGAAAAATGCTGGGGTCAGAATGATAGACTTTTCTATTTCTCCACATTCAATTTGCAACAGTAAGGAGATCAAAATTGTGTGTGATTGATGACCAAACCCTAAAAAAGATTCTAATTATGTCCCATTTTCATACACAGGAAAGTGTCAGTCTCGAGGAGCCAGTGGCCAGTAGCCAGACGGAGTCGCAGATCCCTCCCCTACGTCCTGCTGCTAAAAGGGCCAGGAAGAGCAGGAATCTGGAGGAGGCCACAGCTTCCTTTCTCAGCCAGGCCACTACTGCGCTCCGTACTGACCCAGATGAGGCTGAGGCATTTGAGTGTGTGACTGCCAATAAATGAAGGCAGATGGCCAGTGAGCAAAGGAGCAGGTGTGAGGAACTCATTCTGCAGCTCCTCAACTAGGGGGCGAGGGGCCAAATTTCTGAAAGCACCCACATTTTGGACTTTGTGGCCCCACCCCCACCACCTCCACAGCCAACCCACACACCACAGCCACCCCACCAACCACAACAGCATGGTGGTCAGTGGCAATACCAGCCACAAGACCCCCAACAAGGCCGCTGGATTGGAGATTTTAAACCCTTCCCCAAATACTAATTTCTATTTTTTTTTATATTGATTTTATTTGTTATATTTTCTATATTTTTGTATGCATAGAATGCACTTTTTGGTTAAGTTCTTTGTATTTGGATGGCAGATAGCATGTCTAATTTATTTTGTTCTATCTTTTTTCTGCACAATAAAAAAATTGTGTAGAATAATACTTGGCTATGTGTTTTACTTCAAATGACAATTTGGGAGTAGGCAGTTACATTTAAAAAAATACTATGTAAAATTAACAAGGGACACCAACATAGTTGTATCTTTGATCTTAAAAACTCAGGGATAATGGTGTTGTGGTAACTTGCCCAAAAAAACAAACAACAAGCATTATAATAATATTCTTGACATCACTAGAAAAAAAATGCCTTTAAAAATATGTTTGTCATAACTCCATCAGTATCACCAGCAAAGCAGCTTCATTATTATCCCATTAAAGAAGAAGAGAATGTGCGCTGCATTTCGACATTTCATAATTTGCCATATCACGAATGTTAATTCTCCATTACGAACGCTAGTTTACAAGACCGACCGCTTCTGGCTCGTTCCTTTCTTCCGATCATGCGTGTTTGTACTTTCGACTTTTGTGTGACGGATTTGTGTACTGACCATACGAAAATCAGACGCCAAACCATTGTCCGCCAAAAAATTACTAGCCTGCCATTCAACATTTGTTGGGCGAAAGTTGGACAAAAATAGTCAAAAGGAGCTTACTAACAGTAAGATTTTAGGACAACAGTCTGTCAATAGACAATCCCCTGCCAACTATCGTACCATGTGTACGAGGCTTAAGTCTAAGTAATCTGGCCTGGAATTTGACCTACAGTGGATGATGCTAATTTTATGTGATGGATGGCACATGTTGATTTTCTACAAACATACAGTTGTATACTAAATGTAATACCCCAACCAGTTCTCAAATTTGTCTTTAGACATATTACAGAAAATTTAATAAACCCGCTGTGCCACTTTTCTGGCATTAATTGCTCTTGTTAAACCAAATTAAAAAAAACATCTGCAACAGTTTTGGTTTTGACAGCGACTCGTGCGCCAAATTACGATTTATTTTGATACACTTCTACATTGTGGTCAGGGGCGGACTGACCATTCGGGCTCTCGGGCACTGCCCGAGGGCCCCATGCCATTAAGGGGCCCCATCAGGGTTGCCAGCCTCAATAAAACCAGGGACAGTATGTAAAAATCTGTGTTTTTTAAACAATCCCAAGATTATAGCTGTCCTGCCTCTCCAGTACCTTTTCAGTGTGTGTATGTGTATTCTGTGTGTGTATACTGTGTGTGTATATTGTGTGTCTGTGTGTGTGTATACTGTATGTGTGTGTGTGTATACTGTGTGGCCCCATAATCTATTGCCTGGGGGCCCCATAATCTCCTATTGCCCGGGGGCCCCATAATCTTCTCCTAAGTCCCCATGAGTTGTCAGTCAGCCCCTGATTGTGGTGCAACACCTGCACCAAATTCAAAATAAAAAAAGACAGTCCATATCTTATAAAAGTGGAGCTAATTAGCCACTTAATTCCCACGTACATATACTGTGGCAGGGCGGCCCTTGATCGCAAAATCACTTACCTGTATGTGATTTCTCAGATAGGCTCTGGGGCACACGCGCACAACACCGGAGCCACGCTCTCCCTGTAATTGGACACAGGGGAAGCCACCGATTGTTCGTAGGAGAGACAGAACGGCGGTCTGCCTATGTAAACAAGGCAGACCGCTGTTCTGTCAGAGAGGAAGTGAGACATCTTGTGTTCCTGCTAATCAGGAACACAGATGTCTCTCTTCCTCCATTCAGTTCATCCCCCACACAGTTAGAAATCACTCCCTAGGAGCACACTTAACTCTTTGATCACCTCTGATGTTAACCCCTGTGTCATTTATACAGTGACAGTGCATTTTTTAGCACTGATCACTGAATGGGTATCACTAGTCCCCAAAAAGTGTCACTTAGTGTCAGATTTGTCTGCAATGTCGCAGTCCCGCAGTAAAAATCACCGATTGCCACTATTAGTAAAAACAAAAAATAAAAAAAATAAAAAGTCCATAAATCTATCCCATAGTTTGTAGACGCTATAACCTTTACCAAAAATATGTAACAGAATACATGGTATTGGAAATGTTTTATAGCAGAAAGTAAAAAATACTGGTTTTTTTTTCAAAATTGTCTGCCTTTTTCTGTTTATAGCGCAAAAAATAAAAACCGCAGCGGTGATCAAATACCACCAAGAGAAAGCTCTATTTGTGGTAAAAAAAGGACATAAATTCTATTTGGGTCTAGCGTTGCATGACTGTGTAATTGTCAGTTAAAACAATGCAGTGCCTTGTTGCAAAAAATGGCTCTGTCAGGAAGGGGGTAAAACCTTCTGGAGCTGAAGTTGTTAAGACCAACTTTATTTGGAGCACAGAGACATATATAACCAAATTGTCTTGCATGCATTCTAAAAGTGATGCACCAAATTTTAAGCACAAATTCTTGACAGGTACAGAAATTTGGCGCAGGCTGCATTACTTTTAGACATGAAAGACACTTTCACAAAATTTGTCTGTGCTAGTCTATATGAATTCCAGGGATTCTTTTCTGTTGTGACTCTGATGAGTGACAAGAGAGGAATAAGGGAGATTGCACAATAAAACAATGCTATTGTCAGCATCTTGAACAGTAATTACACTGCATCTTCACAATGTTCTCAGTAATAATAACTTTACACACAAGGTTCCCTAATCAAGTTCTACCCAAAACTAAATTATTTGTTTTGGGTGTGGCTTTAATTAATTAGTATTCACTGAAAATAGCCATTAAAGTGGGGTTCCACCCAAAAAAAAACTACATGAAAAATTAAAAAAAAAAAAATACAAAAAAACATTTCGATATATATATTTTTTTTTACTTACCTCTAAATGCCTGTTGCTAGGTGGTCCCTCGTAGTCTGCCTCTTCCAGTGCCTGGGCTGGTGACATCTCTTCCCCCTCGGCACAGGAAGGGCTCAGCTCTGCTCCCTCCCTCCTGTCATTAATCTGGGACCCATTACAGGTCCCAGGTGACTGAGCGGCCAATCACGGCGCGCGGCGCCGCTCGCGCATGCGCAGTGGGTGCCAGGCTGTAAAAACACAGCCCGGCGCCCACAGTTGCAATGCCGGCGCCGCTGAACGGAGGGGGAGACGAGATGGGGCTTCGATCCCCCGCATCGCTGGACCCAGGGACAGGTAAGTGTCCAATTAAAAGTCAGCAGCTGCAGTATTTGTAGCTGCTGACTTAAAATTTTTTTTTTTTTTTTTACTGGACCTCGGGTGGAACTCCTCTTTAATTATAAGGACTGTATACAAAGAAAGTGCAATAAATTACTACAAGTAGCAATCAACTGTGAATTCACAACCACCAGCAATGAAAACCTACTTTGGCAGGAAAAGACACAGCTCACATAGTTACTACTCATTCAGCTACCTGCTGCTACTTTCTGTAACTACAAGGAAAAGAGGAAAAATCCCTGGTGCCGCACATCCACGGCGTCCTATGATGGTAATGAGAGAGGCAACCCGAACCTGGGCTCCCGCCAGTCCGTGCACCCAACACGTTTTGCTGCGCCCCCCGGAGCTTAGACATGAAGATGAAGATCTCATGCGTGTTGGGAATATATAAACATCATTGAAAGTCACTCAGGATGTATAAAACAATGTGTAAAGTGATAATGATAGATGATAAAAGATGAATGAAAGGTGAAAAATAAGATGAAATAAATAAATAAATAAATAAATACATATATATATATCTATATATATATCTATATATATAGATATATATATAGATATATATATATATATATAGATATATAGATATATCTATATATATATATAGATATATCTATATCTATATATAAATATATATATAGATATAGATATATCTATATATATATCTATATATCTATATAGATATATATATCTATATATCTATATATATATAGTGAGATGGGAAACGATATGTAGCTAAAAGATGCAAATATGTATGTATATGTGAGGGAATGTATTAAGTAGGAGAATTAAATAAAGATGGTGAAATAGGAACAGCTGTTCAGAATGAAGTAAAATAGATAAGATTTTTTTTCGCAGAAGTGAGTTTAACAAGACTCGTGGCCACTCATTAAAATTATAAGAAAAGAGGTTTAACCTTAAACTACGCAGAGGGTTCTTTACTGTAACAGCGGCAAGGATGTGGAATTCCCTTCCACAGGCGGTGGTCTCAGTGGGGAGCATCGATAGCTTCAAGAAACTATTAGATAAGCACCTGAATGACCACAACATACAGGGATATACAATGTAATACTGACACAGAATCACACATAGGTTGGACTTGATGGACTTGTGTCTTTTTTCAACCTCACCTACTATGTAACTATGTAATAAGAACAGACCAGCTCTTAATATTGAGCAAATCTATAAAAATGCATAGAAAACAAATTGAAAACGTTTTTTAATAAGACATAAAAAAAGGAAAATTTATTATCAAATACTTACCGTAATTTTCCTTTCCTGATGGACTCCATGGCAGCCTACGTGTGGGTTAACCCCGCCTCCTCTCCAATGCTATAGGACCCCATTCCCATAAAAGAGTACTCACCACTAGCTACTGCGTTCCGTAACTAGCCTACTCTATGACCAATGGGTGGGAACTCCGTCTGCCATGGAGTCCATCAGGAAAGGAAAATTACGGTAAGTATTTGATAATAAATTTTCCTTTTTCCTGACAGACTCCATGGCAGCCTACGTGTGGGAAATAACTAGCCGACCACACGGGTGGGTATGTTGAATCAAACCAAAATTTTAATTTGCCCTATCAACCGATAGGATTCTCAAAGCAAAGTTTACAGAGGACAATGAAGCAGGCTCAATACAATAGTGAGACATGAAAGTATTGATAGAGGCCCACGAGGCCGCTTTGCATATGGTGTCCGGGGCCACGTGTCGAGCTGCCGCCCATGAAGCCGCCATTCCCCTGGTGGAGTGAGCTGTCACCGCCTGTGGAGGAGCCAAGCCCTTCGCCCTGTACGCTTGTTGAATAGTCTGAACAATCCAAGTAGCGAGTGTCCTAATCGAAGCTTTTTTCCCTTTATTGCTTCCTGAGTGTAAAATAAATAAATGGTCAGAACGTCTGAAGGGAGAAGTTATTCTCAAGTATTCTTTGATTGCTTCCCCTACATCCAGAGGATGAATTTCGGAGGATCCTGGAGACCTAAACGTGGGAAGGACTATTTCTTGATTATCATGGAACACTGAGGACACTTTTGGATTTAAACCCAGCATGGGGATGAGTACTACCCGGTCCGGGAAGAACGTCAGGAAGGGTTCTTCACAACCCAGAGAGCCAATCTCAGAGACCCTTTTTGCCGATGTGACGGCTACTAAAAAGACCACCTTTGCCGAGAAGTCCTTAATAGAGAGCGGGGAAGGCCCGCTAGTACTGAGTCCCGAGATTGAATCCAGAACTAGTGGCAGATCCCATTTGGGGAACCTGGATTTTCTTTGGGGCTTAAGCCTTGAAGCGCCACGAAAGAATTGACGAATTAACGGATTATTTGCCCAAGAGGACCCCGAGAAGGCAGACAGTGCAGATACCTGGACTCTAAGCGAGCTGATGGATAATGGTAGATCTAAACCTGTTTGAAGGAAGCTGAGGACGTCTTGCACCTCCGGGTGTCTACAAGACCTGCCGTTAGAAGAGCAGAAATCCACAAACTTGGACCAAATCCTACTGTAGACTTTATTCGTGCTAGGTCTTCTTGAGCTCATAAGAGTTGAGATCACTGTGGGAGCGCAACCAAGCGAGATTAGCCTCTCCCTCTCAAGAACCAGACCATCAGTCTCAGTACTGCCAGACATGGGTGCAGAACTGACCCCTGAGAAAGAAGGTCCGGCCTGAGAGGGAGAGGCACCGGGTCCCTGAAGCTGAGCTGGACAAGGAGAGGGAACCATGGCCTGTTCGGCCAGTATGGAGCTATCATCAACACTTCGGCTGTTTCTGAACTGAGCCTCTGCAGGAACCTCAGGATGACTGGAAGCGGCGGAAAGGCATAGGCCTTGTTGAATCTCCAGAGATCCGTCAGTGCGTCTGACCCGAGAGCCTGGCTGCAATGACCTCTGGCATAATATTTCTTCAACTTGTAGTTGTGGCGTGAGGCGAATAGATCCACCTCGGGCTCGATCCCCAGTGATGAGACCCATCTGAATGTCTCCATATTCAGGGACCACTCGTTGTTGTCCAGCTTGGTGCGAGAAAGGAAGTCTGCTTGGGTATTTTGGACCCCTGGGACAAACACCGCCGAGATATTGCATAGGTTCTTCTGTGCCCAGGAAAGGATGGGCTCGACTTCCCGAAGGAGATTGAGACTCCGGGTACCTCCCTGCCTCTTCACATAGGCGACTGCCGTTGTGTTGTCCATTCTTAGCAATACTGAGTTCCCTTTCAGTAGGTGAGAGAAGGACTGCAGTGCACACCAGGCCGCTCTGAGCTCTAGGACGTTCGAACCCGGGACTGGAAGGCATGAATCCCATTTGCCCTGTGCAAGGTTCGAACCGCAGAGGGCTCCCCAGCCCGTCCCGCTGGCATCGGACGTAACCGTGATCCAGGCGATGGGAGCAATGGAATGACATGTCAGCAGGTTCTTGCGTTGGAGCCACCAGAAGAGGCTGTTCCTCATTGATGATGTCACCCGGATGACCTGATTCTTGTCCCCTGTTTTCCATTGCTGCAGGAACCCTGACTGGAAGGGACGTAATCTCCACAAGGCCCACTTGACCATGGGAGTCGTGGAGACCATCGTGCCGATGATTATTAGACACTGAGAGGCCTTCAGGTGTGAGGTATGTAGAGCCCGAGCAATTCTGTCCCAGACCACCGGAACTTTCTGTAGTGGAAGAGAAATAGTGCTCCTTACGGTGTCGAACTGTGCTCCCAGATATATTAGGCGTTGAGTCGGAATTAGGTGGCTTTTTGCAAGATTCAGAAGCCACCCGAAGCTGGATAGAGCGGAGATCACCTGCTCCCGGTGGGCCAGCAGCTGATCCCTGCTTTGAGATAGAACCAGGAGGTCGTCGAGGTAGTGGTAGAGCCGCACCCCCTTTAACCTTATGAGGGCCACCGTGGCTAAGAGGATCTTTGAGAAGACCCGGGGGGAGGTTGTCAACCCGAAGGGGAGGCAAATAAACTGCAGATGCTCCTGCCCTACTTGGAAACGTAGGTACTTGTGAAGCCGCTCCTCTACTGGGACGTGGAAGTAAGCGTCCTTCAAATCGATGGAAATCATCCAATCCCTTGGCTGAATGGCTTGCTGAATGGTCGACAGAGATTCCATCTTGAACTTTCCTTGCTCTATAAACTTGTTCAGGTAGGTCAGGTCTATGACCGGGCGCCAAGAGCCACTCTTTTTTCGAACTAAGAAAAGGGGAGAATATACCCCCTGAAACCATTCGTCCCTGGGGACATGTACAACTGCTCCTTGAGACTTCAGAAGGTCCACGTAGGACAGAAGAGCTTTTCTTTGATCTTCCGAGTGGAGACAAATCTGGGGGGAGGAATATTGGAAAAGGTCCATCTGTGACCTGTTGAGACTGTTCTTATCACCCAAAAGTCCGAGATCGAGGCCACCCAGACGTGCCGGAAGAGGCTTAGCCGTGCCCCTACCCGACCCGCCTGGGCGGGCGTAATCTCAAAAGGACTTTGCCTGCTCACGACCACTGGATGTCTGGCCTTTAGCGGACTTGCGAAAGGAAGCTTGACCTCTGCTCCAGTTCTTCCTGAAGTCCCTGCCGGGCTTGTAAGAGCGAGCTTCCCTGGAGCGCTCTGGGGAACGTCTTCTAAACTGAGGTTTCTTCCGCCCAAGAAGGCGTCTGTCCTGGGGAAGGAAGCCCGACTTGCCACCCGTAGCACGTGATATGGCATCATCGAGTTTATTGCCAAACAGTGAGGATCCCTCAAAGGGAATTTTACACCAGGCCTGTTTGGAAATAGGGTCAGCAAGCCAAGGACGTAACCATAATGCCCGTTTGGCCGTGACTGACGATAGCATAACTCGCGCCAACAGGCGTATCAAATCAATGGATGCCTCCCCCAAGAAGACTGCCGCTAGCTTTAATTCTGCGGCTGCTGAACTTCCCGCCAGTTCTTCCGAAATTCCCTTAAGGAAGGAATCCACATTCTCTGCCCAAGCCTCCATGGCTTTTGACATGGCTGCCAGAGCAAACGCCGGTTTACAGGCCGTGCCTGCCAACCCATAGATTCTCTTCAGATCCTGGTCAATCCTTCTCTCGAGACCATCCTTGAAGGATACCGTATCCTCTAGGGGAAGAGTGACATGTTTAGCCAGCCGCATCAGGGCAGCGTCTACAAGGGGAGCATTCTCTAGGTATTTCACCTCTTCTGACTTGAAGGGGTACAATCTGGAGGTTTTGTTAACCATAGAGGATTTCCTATCCGTTTTGCTCCATTCCTCATCTATAATATCTTTCAGCTCTGAAAGGAGCGGAAAGCTTGAACGTTCTTTTCCGAGGTGTTTGAAGAATTTCTTCTGCTTGGCTGGGGGAGTAGCGGGATCCTCCCACTTAAGGGCCTCTTTGATTGCTTTAATTAAAGGTGACACCATGTTGAAGTCAAAGCCTCCAATTTCCTCTTCCTCCCAAAGATCATCATCTGAGGAATCAAGAGAGGCCGCATAAGGCTGGGACGTGCCCGGGTCTTCACCGGCCTCATCAGCCGGGGGGCCAGACATCAAAGTAGACTGGCTCAGCGTGTGGGGTGAATCCAGCTCTTTCAGGGATTGCTGTACCACACGTTTAACTAGAGATTCCAAATGCTGGGTCTCTGTTTCCTTTTCCCTGACCGCCCGGGCATAGCACCGGTCACATAGTGATTTGCTCTTGTTCCACATCCCCAGCAGGCTCTACGATCGGAGCGGCTGTCATGGCGGTGGGAGCGGTGTCTGGAGGAGGAATGAGATCGTCTCCTCTGGTGGTGGTCTCCAGAAGCAGAGTCTCGCCTGGATCTTGAAGGAGACTGGCGTTGTGGCCTGGCAAGGTCTTTAACATTCTGGACCGGAATCTGAGGGTCCGATCTAGAAGGGCTGGAGAAAAGCACAATAGGGAAGGGGAAATGATGGGACCAACATCAGAAAACGCTTATACCATGCGACTGACCTTCCACCCCTCCCCTCTTAAGCACATACCTTGTGCGAGAGGGCTGGCCACTTAAAGGCGGTGAACTATCCATAATTTGCTTCTTCTATAAGAAGTGCGACACAATGCAGCTGGTCTGCAAAAATAGAGAAAAAATGGCCTAGATGGGCCAACAAACCAGTAAGAAGGAATCCGTTGCCCCTAAAGAGTCACAACATCTCATCATATATCAAGAAAAAATTTTTTTTTTTTTTAATTTTATTTTATATTATATTATTTCTTTTTTTTTTTTTTTTTTTTTTAAACTTTGAATATAATTAAATAATTCAATTTTTTTTTTTTTTTTTTTTTTTAGACAAGTATATGCATTTCTACATTTTCAACACACAAAGTATACCAAAGTGCTGAAACACTCACCTAAAGTTGACCAGAGCTGGGCATGGGGAAGACCGCTCCACTCCCGTTCACTGCGAGGGAAATCCCACTGTGAGGGAGTCTCAGAGCATTTGAAGCTCCCCGCCCGTGACGTCACCGCCCATGACGCGCCTGCGCTGTGGGACAGTGATCGTACCGCGCGCGCGCGGTTCCAGGGCATTACGCCGTACTGCGCGTGCGCGAGCCAAGCCTCGGTCTCGAGGAGGCTATTGCGCACGCGCGAACAGCAAGAACGCCGTACCCGGAAGTAGTGAGGCAGGCTGGAACGCACCAGCGCTCCAGCCGCCATGAGGGGCGGAAAAGGACCCAAAACGACCGGTCTCATTGACATAGAGACCGGAGATACCTGGGGAAAGACAGGATACATAGAAAACACTGCCATGGAGACAAACATGCTTCCGACCTTGCCAGCCGTTTGGTACGTCCAGAAGTTTTCAGCATACAGAGGCAACCATCCCTCCACCACAAGGGGAAAATCTTCAGCCTCAAACGCTACTCGCCCGCCCGTGGCTGGGCCCTGAGCTGCACCGCAGGAGGTATGCCATAATCCTGGAACCGTCCGACCGGACGTGAACATCTTGAATAGGTCCATTGGAGGAGGACAAAAAAGGAACGCAGTAGCTAGTGGTGAGTACTCTTTTATGGGAATGGGGTCCTATAGCATTGGAGAGGAGGCGGGGTTAACCCACACGTAGGCTGCCATGGAGTCTGTCAGGAAATGTATTTTTTAAGACAAAAAATCAGGTGACTTATACTCCCTACTGGAACCGATTAAAAAAAAAATGTAGAAAAGGAAAAAATATATATATATATAAAAATGTTATAATATTGAAATGTTACTATTAGGTAGACTTGCAAAGATCTCCACAATACTAAAAAAACACTCAAGGAGGTTCAAACCTATAGTTGTAACTATAAGAAAGAACAGATCTAAGTGTGCTTATTTGTGTATTGATATTAAAATGAAAAAGAAAAAGAAAATGAATTTTTATGAAAAAAATAATGAACAAAATAAACGAAAACAAAAAAAGTTTTAATACTAATGGTTAATAAAAATAGAAAATAACAAAAACAACTCATCAGGAATATAATAACTGAATGGAGAAGGGGAATAAGGAGTTAATTATGGCTAATTAGAGTAAACTAAGGGTTAATATCAATATTAATTATTAAACAGAGGAACATTTATTAAACAAAGTTTTACTCAGGTTGCTTTAACTGACATCATCTGCAGAAGCTCATCCCTTTGATCTACATATAAATGAACAAACAGAATGATACAAAAGTAACAATATGTTACATGTTTGTATCTTTCTGTAGCATCTCAGCAAGGAACATTTATTAAAAAAAAAGTTTTACTTAGGTTGCTTTTACTAACATCATCTGCAGAAGCTCATCCCTTTGATAAATGAACAAACAGAATGATACAAAAGTAACAATATGTTACATGTCTGTATCTTTCTGTAGCATCTCAGCAAGGGTTATTTATAGGGATGAGCCGAACACCCCCCCCCCCGAGTGAGCACCCCCCCCCCATGAACCATACCAGGCCACATGGGGCCTCCCATAGCACCTTGTCTCCATGTTGATGGGGACAAGGGCCTCTTCCCAACAACCCTGGCACATTGTACCCCTACCCATTCACCAAAAAAGTGTCAAAAAGTAAAAACCACAATAGACAGTTTTTGACAATTAAAATCTATGCCAGACCCAAAGGGCCTGGTATAGATTTTGGGGGGGACCCCATGCAGTTTATAAAAAAAAATTGTGTGGAGTTACCCTTAAAATCTATACCAAACCCATAGGGCTTGGTATGGATTTTGGGGGGACCCCATGCTGTTTTTCTTTCTTAATTCTGTCAAAGGGTTCCCCTTAACCACTTCAATGCACTGTAAAATATACACTACACTGACTGCACTGTATATATACAGGGGTGGGGCTGAAGGAGGGGCCAGGGGTGGGGCTGAAGGGGGCCCCACCAGGTAGGCTGTACGGGGCCCCGTGATTTCTATCAGCGGCCCTGCCCATGAGGCATTGTAAAACTCACATTGTGAAATTGACATTCACAGACATGACTAGGCATGATGGGCATTGTAGTTCCTGAACAACTAGAGGGCAATAGTTTGGAGACCCCTGATCTAAACCATTCCATTGTAGCTGTGGCTGTATGTTTAGGGTCATGATCATGCTGGAAGGTGAACCTCCGCCCCAGTCTCAAGTCTTTTACAGACTCTAACAGGTTTTCTTCTACGATTGCCCTGTATGTGGCACCATCTATCTTCCCATCAACTTTGACCAGCTTCCCTGTCCCTGCTGAAGAAAAGCATCCCCACAACATGATGCTGCCACCACCATGTTTCACGATGGGGATGGTGTGTTCAGAGTGATGTGCAGTATTAGTTTTCTGCCACACATAGCATTTTGCTTTTAGACCAAAAAGTTTTGGTCTCATCTGACCAGAGAACCTTCTTCCATGTGTTTGCTGTGTCCCCCACATGGCTTTTTGCAAACTGTGAATGGGACTTCTTATGGCTTTCTTTCAACAATGGTTTTCTTCTTGCCACTCTTCCATAAAGGCCCGATTTGTGGAGTGCACGACTATTAGTTGTCCTGTGGACAAATTCTCCCACCTGAGGTGTGGATCTTTGCAGCTCCTTTCAGAGTTACCATGGGCCTCTTGGCTGCTTCTCTGATTAATGCTTTTCTTGCCCAGCCTATCAATTTAGGTGGACAGCCATGTCTTGGTAGGTCTGCAGTTGTGCCATATTCTTTCCATGTTCGGATGATGGATTGAACAGTGCTTCATGAGATGTTCAAAGCTTGTGATATTTTACTTATAACCTAACCCTGCTTTAAACTTCTCCACAACTTTATCACTGACCTGTCTGGTGTGTTCCTTGGCCTTCATGATGCTGTTTGTTCACTAAGGTTCTCTAACAAACATCTGAGGGCTTCACAGAACAGCTGTATTTATACTCAGATTAAATTACACGCATTTATTTACTAATTAGGTGATTTCTAAAGGCAATTGATTCCACTAGGTTTTAGTTAGCGGTATCAGAGTAAATTGGGCTGAATACAAATGCACGCCACACTTTTCAGATATTAATCATTAAAATTAAAAAATTGAAAACCATTTATTATTTTCCTTCCACTTCACAATTATGTGCCACTTTGTGTTGGTCTATCACATAAAATCCCAATAAAATACATTTACGTTTTTGGTTGTAACATGAAAAAATGTGGAAAATTTCAAGGGATATGAATACTTTTTCAAGGCACTGTATATACTAGACTGCCTGCACTATAGTCTACACTATATATATATATATATATATATATATATATATATATATATATATATATATATATATATATATATATATATAGTGTATATATACTGTATATATACTACACGGTATACCGTGTGTGTATATATATATATATTAATACGTTGCCTGCACTGTATATATATTCTACACTGACTACACTGTATATATATATAGATCTATATAGATCTATATATATATATATATATATATATATATATATATATATATATATATATATATATATATATATATACTAAACTGCCTGCACGCCACTAACTAACCTGCCTAATCTAGCTCAAGTTCTCTCAATCCCTCCACGTTACCTCCACTGTGTAAGCAGCCTTATATAGTGTGAGGGGTGACCCCCTGAGCCACCCTGCCTTTGGCTAATCATGGCTCTCCCAGCAGATTGCGCTGTGATTATCCAAAGTATGCAGGTCAGGTGCAACATCAGGACCAACCCTAGTTATTTATAAACACTCTCAGACTGCTTTTTTTTGGACAGCAGAAGCTGCCCACCTTCTCTGTTTACAGAACTATGCCAGCTTTGATTAGTTCCTCAATTTTTGAATTGTAAGACTGGGTCAAGTTGGTTGTTTTGCAGGCTACCTGGTAAGTGGGCTGGGAAATCTTTGTTTGTGAGTTGTGAGTTTATAACTTGGGACCAGCTGCAGGGCATAGAACCCCTAGGTACCAAACCTGGAACTAAGTATGTGCAAGGCCTTATGGAACTAAAGCTGGTCATGTGTAAATCTTTTTTTATTCATTTTTTGCTCAACCAGCAGGGTGAATGAAAACAAATGAGCCAGTTTCTCCATCCTTAAATTCAAGGTGGATGGGGGACCCCTTCTTGCTGTGAAATTGCCTTCCCCACTATCAGAATACATGATTAATGCCGGCTATAACTGGTGGCATTGATCGCTTGGGAAAAAACTGACAGGCTGGTTTACACAGGATCGACTTGTGTACAACCAGCCTGCCCATTAATGGATTGAAATTTAGGGACCAGCGAAATTTCGATCCATTTATGGCCGGCTTTAGTGCCGTGGCATATCTGTGTGCCCCTGGGCTGAACAAGGTTACTGGCACAGGGAAATGTGTCATAATCAGCTGGTGGATCTAAATCAGTGTTCTGCGCAACTTTCTCAAAATGACTCTATAGTCTATTGCCGGGACAGGTAGGGAGACTATGTCACTGGCTAAAGAAGAAGATGGCGTCCTTCTGTGTGCAGGGCTCTGAACTGGTATATTAGAGGGGCCAGGAGTTCCAGCAAGGGACCTGAGAAGAGGAGGATCTGAGCTGCTCTGTGCAAAAACCACTACACTTCTTTAAATTGTTTATTTATAACAGTTATAAGACATCAGATCATGTGGTGCAAAAAGTAAGACATTTCAACTTCTGAAAAAACAGAATAGTATATAAAAAAAGAACATAAAAAGCTTAACAAGGATACAAATATGGGCGAGTGAAAGTGACTTCCAACTTTGGATCAGCTAAGTAAGATTTCCATACTGTATCTCATATCTAACCTAATAAATAACGTATGTGTTATATTAGAACTAAATAAGCAATGGATATTCAGAGAATGGTTCTAGGGGGGTCAGGAGGTTGGACAGTTATCAAATTCAAGGGGATATGCAGAATCATCCCAGGATTTCCATATCTTATCAAATAAGGGTAATTTTTCATTGATCTTTGCAGTCATATGTTCCATTCTATGGATATCAGCTACTATAGAGAGAAAGTAATGGAAAGTCGGAGGGGAAGTAGAGAGCCAAAGCCTAGGAATGGCTCTTTTCGCAGCCAAGGGTATAAAGGACCCAAGTTTCTGTGATGCTTTAGAGATGCCTATATGGATAGGGAGGCCTAAGAGAAAGTATATAGGGTTCAGTTGAATGGGTGTAGAATGTAGTTTTTGTAGAAGAGTCTGAATCTCAGTCCAATACGGGTGTAGAATGTAGTTTTTGTAGAAGAGTCTGAATCTCAGTCCAATACGGGCCTATGACGGGGTCTTCCCAAAAGATATGAAAGTGAGATCCTACAGATTCACAGCATCTCCAGCATACGTTAGAAATAGTGGGGTTATGGGCATGTAGTAAATCAGGGTTTCTGTACCAAAAAAACAATATCTTAATGGCAGTTTCTTTCTGTGCTATACATCGTATGACGATTCCCATATTTTTCCCCAGTCTAACAGCGAGATTGGCCGGTGCAATATAGAGGACCATTTTTTCATGTAGTTATGGGTGGTATCCGTTAGAAGGTGAGTCTCATGTAAGATTTTATTTATAGATGATATCAATTTAGGTTCGTAAGGGCCATTAGCACATAGAATCTGTGGCTTTCTCTAAAGATAGTGAGGGCGAATTAGCGAGGAAAAAGTGTTTAAACTGCATATACGAGTATAACAAGGAAGCAGGGATTCCATGTTTTGCTTGCAAATCTGGGAAGGACAGGAGTCTACGTGTAACCGGGTGTACCAGATGTCGCAGCTGAAAAATTCCTGCCCGAGTCCATGGGAGTGTCCATATGTAGGACATTCCATCAGGTACGTCCGGGTTGAAAAGTACATTCAGAAATGGGGAGCAAGGGGAGGAGAGGGAAAACCGGTCTGCGCATTTCTCCCGGATAGATAAGGTGAAAGGCATCGGGGCTAAGCAAAGGGATCTCAATTGGGATATCAATTCATTTGAGGAAGGCCATAACATATAGCAAGGATATACTGGAACAGTGATCCCCATTTCGATTTCAGGCCATCTATTTGGAGCTTTCCTACAAATCCAGGAAGTCAATACCCTGAGGTGGGAGGCATAGTAGTATTTAATGGTATCTGGCGCAGCCAACACACCTTTAGTTCTGAGAACAAAAACTACTGATCGAGCAATCCTATGGGAGGCATTATTCCATATGAAATTAAGGCATCTTCTCTGGAGACTTTTCAGCTGCGACATTGGGACCGGGATAGGTAGCATTTCAAATAAGTACAGCAACTTAGGTAGTATCGACATTTTTAGGACGTTAATTCTGTCAAAGAGATATATAGGGAGAGAGGATCAGAGATTTAGGAGTCTGTTTTTTTCTGCGGACATAGGGGGAAAATTGGCTTGATAAAGAGAGGAATATGAGGGGGTAAGATGGATGCCTAGGTACTTCAGCGTAGATGAGCACAACGATATTTAAAGCTGCCCTGTAAAGAGTTGAGCAGGTCTGAGGTGATGTTAATGGGATATCTGGATGAGATCTAATAGCCAATGCAAGCGGTTCAAGACTCAGTATAAACATCAAGGGTGACAAAGGGCACCCATGTCTGGTGCCATTACTAAAGGTGAACCACTGCGACATATAAGAGGAGATCTGAACCTGAGAGGTGGGGTTAGAGTATAGCTCTTGCAGAGCCTGTACGAAGGGACATGAGAATCCATATCTAGCAAGGACTGCACACATAAATGGCCAACTTAAATGGTCGAATGCTTTTTGTGCATCTAGGCTTAGAACAATAGCGTGTTGTTTTGTTTTAGTCAGTAAGTCTATAAGGTCTATGGATCTTCTCGTGTTGTCCCCTGCATGTCGTGTTGGGGCAAACCCCACTTGGTCTTTATGGATCAAAGTCATCAGTAGTGGTGAGAGACTATTAGCTAATATTTTAGTAAAGATCTTATAGTCCGAATTTAGTAAAACAATGGGGCGGTAGTTATCTGGCAGGTAGGGAACTTTACTCTGTTTAGGAATGACGGTTATATATGCTGTAAAAATTGTGAGTGTGAGATAGAGCCTTTAGGGGAGAGAAATGCAGGGATTGTAAGTAGGGGTTTGGAATCGGGGAGAAGATTTTGTACTAAACGTAGGGGAGACCATCTAGGCCTGGGGATTTGTGTGCTGGTAAGTTTTTGATTACCTCTGCTATCTCCTCTGTAGTGACCGGGGCGTTAAGCGTAGAAATTTGTTCAGTGGACAATTTGCTAATGTTAGGAAGGACATAAAGTCGTCAAACTTCGACTGTGAAAATTGGGGGGGTCGAGTCAGAGCTTAAACAATTATATAGTTGTTTGCAGAAGTCACCAAATACTTTGGACATAGCTTTAGGACAATATGTAGGGGTGCCATCTGACTGTATCAAGTGATCAGGTATTGATAAAAAGGGACGTGGTTTAAGCCTGTTAACTAGCATTCTGTGTGGTTTATTTGCAAATTCGTAGAATTTTTGTCTGGCCCACAACATAGACTTGGAAATCTTATTCATGTCAAATTATTTGATGCGATTCCGGATTGAAGTAACAACTGGGGGATTCAAGTAGGTGCATCTCTGCGGTCCACAGTTGAGCAACGAGGTAATCTTTTAATTTGGCGAAATGTTGTTTCAGGTGAGAGCCTGGAGATATGCACTTGCCCCTGAAAAAAGCCTTGTGGGCTTCCCACAAGGTGGAAATTTCCACAACCGATGCATCATTTAATTGAAAAAATCCGGTTAGCATTTGTTGCAAGAGAGCTTGGGATATTGGATTTTTTATCAGGGACTTGTTAAGATGCCAGTGGCATGTCTTGAGGTTTGAAGCCATCAAAACAATGTCGAGTTCAATAGATGCATGGTCCGACCAAGTGATAGGGTTTATCTCCGAGGAGATTACATAAGGAAGGATAGGGGCCGTAACGAAAAAATGATCTAATCTAGAATATAACTTATGAGGGGGGGGGGGTAGAATGTGTAAGAGCCCTTTCACACTGGGGCAGTTTGCAGGCGTTATTGAGCTAAAAATAGCGCCTGCAAACCGACCTAAAACTGCCTCTACTGTTTCTTCAGTGTGAAAGCCTGAGGGCTTTCACACTGAAGCGGTGCGCTGGCAGGAGAAAAAAAAAACTCCTGCAAACAGCATCTTTGGAGCAGTGAAGGAGCGGTGTATTCACCGCTCCTAAACCACTCCTGCCCATTGGAATCAATGGGGCAGCGCAGCTATACTGCGGCTATACCGCGGCTATATCGGCGCTATGCGAGCGGTTTTAACACTTTTTCGGCCGCCCGCGGGGTTTAAAACCACATCGCTAGCTGCCGAATACCGCTGCAAAAACGACAGTAAAGCAGCACTAAAAATAGCGCTGTTTTACCGCCGACGCCCCCACTGCCCCAGTGTGAAAGGGGCCTAACTCTTCTGAGTGGGATGCTTTACTCTCCAGGTGTCAACTCAAAGAGGTTATGTGATCTAGTTAATTTACGAAAAGAGGCGGATAGTTTCTGGGGAGTGATCCGTGGGGTATTTTTTAATAAGGCACGTCTATCCTTGGTCGGGGACATGCACACATTGAAATTGCCTCCCATGATCATAAAAGGCTGGGAAAAGGAGTGTAGTTTCTCAAAAACTGCTGTGAGAAATTTGATTTGTCCAATATGTGGAGCATATATGTTAGCCAGAGTGAATTGGGTGTTCAGATGACTACAATTCAGGAGTACAAATCGACCGTGGGGGTCTTGGTAGGATGAGAGGACCCGGATCGGGCAGGATCGTTTAATGTTTGGAGGCAAACTTGAATGATCCACCGGGTTCGAAGTGGGTTTTCTGAATCATAATCACCTCTGTGTTGGAGGACCTAAATTCCTTCAAAGCTTGCCATCGCCTCCAGATGGAATTTAGGCCCTTTACATCACATGAGTATACCTTAAGGGCCATAGCAAAGCAGGTGTGAATATCGCTAGCATACTATTGAATTTAAACAGGTATATGAACATCCATGAGGTAAAACACATAGAGGTATATAGACATAGAGGTTGAAATGGTGTCATAAAATTAGCATTGTTAACCGTAGAAAGGTCAAAAAAGAGACCTGCAAAGTGAAACATCAAGAGACAATAAAAAAAGAAACAATACAAAAAAGGAAAATTTTGAAAAAAAAACACAAAAACATTTTTTGAAAAACCTGAAGGTTGAAAAAACTTCAGGATACCCAGGCAGGGTTATGGTGAGGGGCATTGCAGCCTGCAGGAACTGACAGATGGTTCCCGTCTCTTCTGATGTAGCAGTCAAAACCAGTCAGTGGTAGGATACTAATCGAACAAAGGGGAAATAATCAGCTTCCAGAGAAACATGGGTGTTAAGATTTACCAAACAGGGTAAGAAAGGTGTCTCTAAGAAAGAGAGGGTGACCCATCTCCAGTAGGGTCACTGGCATAGCCGAACTAAACATTTTCCGGCCATGGTATGAAAAAACTAAGGAGTGATGAAGGAAGGGTCTCTTCAGGTCGGAATCTGTGAGGGTTAGCCTGCTGAGGGGTGGAAAAGCCCTTCTGTGATCGTCGCTGAACTGGGGTCCAGATCTTGGCTAGGGTCATGAGCGGTTTGGGATGAGGTACCTGGAGCTGGAATTCTTCCTCAGGGATGGGTGGAAGACCCAGGTTGCGGATTTAATACTACCACAGGGATACCACAGGTATGGCACAAGCTGGATCAATGTAATTTTGTGATAATTGTCATACCTGAAATTCATCTTTAATTATAGATTTCTTTAAGCTTAATAAATAATAAAATTATAGATGTACATAGTTTACAATTCATCTGCTGTTCCCTCTTCTTTTTTCTTGGTTAAAACACATTTTTTTAAATACTCCAACTACAACAAAGATGAATTCATTGCTTTTTTTCCCCCTTTTTTACTATACGTAGGCACTTGTCTTAGCTTTCTAGCACCTGGCAAGTTCCCAACAATCAAGAACTGGACTTGAAAAGTATTTATCTTGATATCTGATTAAGGTTAAGAGATGTGTGAAGGAAACAGGAAATAGGTAAAATGCTTAGCTGATATCAAAATGTTTAATGCAGAAGTACTTGATTATGTATAAAACATCTTTGACTGATTTGATAAAATATGTGCATGTGCATATATATATATACACACTATATTGTATTGAGACACCTGCCTTTACACGCTCATGAACTTTAATGGCATCCCATAGTCCGTAGGGTTCAATATTGAGTTGGTCCACCCTTTGCAGCTATAACAGCTTCAACTATTTTGGGAAGGCTATCCACAGGGTTTAGGAGTGTGTCTATGGGAATGTTTGACCATTCTTCCAGAATGTCAGTTCTTGACAGTTACAAATTAAAGCCAGCAGTGATAATCAGACAAGACTTTTAGTTCTGTAAATTGTGACAAAAGGATCATAGATACAATCTGTGTATTAATTGCTCTACATTTTACGTGGATCACATTAACTGCTCCTTCAGGAGATTTATTGTACAATTACACGAAGATTAAAAGAGGATTATCACATAACTATAACGTAAAGAGAAAACTACATTAGTCATATGAGACAGAAAACAAATTTTTTTGAAACAACATAATATAATGGTTTAGAAAAAGCTTCGGCTGTGAGTACCCCCTGGAATAATCGTCTTGCCAGAGGCCCAAAGGAGGATGACCCACCCCGGAGGGCATGGGAGCCCCTTAACAGGCACAGGACACAGAGTAAAGGTCTAACGAAATATAAAACATACTTAGGACCATTCTGACCAAGATGACATGGCATTAGTAGCCATCAATTATCATACCAAAGGGGTTTGGCTCAATCAGGGGGGGTTCAAGATTGCTGAGAAGGTCCCTATAAGATGGTATAGATCTATAGAGTAAAGATAGATACATTTTCATATTAAGTACTGCATGGACATGACCATACAGGGGAATGTAGAGATATGTACACATATATGTATATACATATATAAACATAAAATACATATACTATACCTCAAGATATCTATAAATCAGCAACAGGTGTATCTAGTTTGAAGATGGAAATCAGAACTAGGATCAAAATGATCTTGATCAGGTCAACCTGAAATCAGCACCTAAATAGAAAGTCAACCCGATAGAACACCTTTCGGATGAATTAGAGCAGTGACTGCGAGCCAGGCCTTCTCGTTCAAAATCTCACCACACAAATGCGCTTCTGGAAGAATGGTCAAGCCTTCCCATAGACACACTCCTAAACCTTGCAAGAACCCTAGCGGTGGTTCCCACAAATACCTGTGGAAGGCAGCTCCATTGAAAACAATGAGAGGCTGGTGGCTCCGGCAGTTATTTACGGCAGCTTGTAATTGCTCATTCAGCGATCACATGGGAATAAATGGCCCTGGACGCAGACAGTCTGCATGAGAGAAAATATGCGAGTGGCCATGATTAGCTGCGGGAGCCAGCAGACTCCCATAGCTTTTAATGGGGCAGCTAATCGCAGGAACCTCTGCTGGGATCATCACATTTAATCTGCATGTGGGTGTATTTATGGGTGTGAATGCACCCTTAGGTGTGTCGCATTTTAAGACAGCCCCTTCATTTCAATGAACTGTCCTACACGTCATAATTGCACAAAGAAGAGGAGGCACTTTTTTTTTTTAAATCATATTACACTACACTGAAAGGCAATAAATTACTGTGTGTTGTGGTGTGTTTGGGGTGCCATTAAGAATAAATGGCATCGTAGTGCACCTGACAGAACATACTGTGTTTTCATGTGTTGTAGACATGCCACCAATATCGCACACATTCCAGTGTCACATAAGTGTGAATGGGGCCTTAGAGGAGAATTGTTCTTACTATGGGAGATTTCCTCCGATTTCCCGTTGTGTCTCTGGGACAGGAAGTAAATGTATCTGTTAATTTGCTGTGCTGTGTGCTTTTCGGCCTCTGCTATTATCTCATGCTGTGTTATTGATTGGTTGTGTTATGTAGAGGCGGTAAGACATGCAAGTCCAAGATGATCGTCCAAGGATCTGAAGAAGTGGGTTGAGTGATGTTGGCTATCAGACTGAGGACATCTAGAGGCAGAAAATAGTACTGCGGAAGAATCTCTGGTATGTTGATTATTATTGCAGCAAAATCTGACTTTATTATGTTCTCTTTTAAGAGTTATTGTTTTTTTTTTTCCTTGTCAAAAAGGTTTATCGATTGCACAATAAAATGAGTGTCCACATGATTACATGTACAAGGATGTATAAACATAAGCTCTTTGTTAAACAATAAAACAAATTATATATATAGGTAACATAGTATGTTATTGTTTGCATTAAACTTCATCACATACATTTAATTAATTAATTAACTGCTCTATGTTACTTTATGTGATAAGTATGAAAGTTGTAACTATAAATATCTAACAAAAGATATCTTAAAAAACTTAGTACATATATCGGTCTAGTATATATTAATATAGAGCAGATATGGATGAACAAATATTGTACCATAACATAAAATGAGATAAAAAAGGTCGGTCCAGGTACCAGAGCATGGTTCTGCGTATTTATTCCATGTATGAATAAAAATGTGGTTACACTGTTTTGTTAAGTAATCAGGTAATCAGTTAAATAATCAATTACCGTGGCTGAAGGACTGAATCATTGAAATTTGGGGGTAAATGAGTCTTTATCCATGGATTCCATATTTTCTTGAATTTTGGAATTTGGTTGCCTTCAATAGCCGACATTTTAGCACGAGACATTGCAGAATTAATTCTGTTCTTGGTTTCAGCCAATGACAGTTTTGCTGATTAAGAGTTATTGTTTTTTATTTGGCTATAGTTCTGCTTTAAATATGTATACTGTTTAATGTTGTTTTATACAATGTTTCTTCAGGGAGGATTCCAGGCAGCTGCAATCCGATGATTTTCTCTTTATGGTTATTTTAATGTACTTTCAGTATAAGGTGAGTTATTTAAAAAAAAAACACATCTAAACTTATTAGTCCTAAAAATCTGTCATACAACATGAGAGGCCCACATAGAAGAATGTACCATGAGTTCTGGACGGCAAATGCTATACTTATTTGCTAAGTTGCTGATCACAAAATAATATACAATACATGAGTTGGAAATGGCTGGCTTTATCAGTGCTTTCTCACACAGGTATTGTGACAGAGTTCTTCTAAGTTCCTTTTAATTAGAAAATGATGTGTAAAAGTGCACTAACCTATAACAATTAGCAGTGAGCTTTCATTGTTATAACTGCACGAAATTGATGAAATATTAAATAAAATGGGTTGCTAGTAATTATCACCCATTGTACATTGTTGTCCCTGGCTTACTGACGCCCTTCGGTAAGACGTGTGGATGGTGGGTACTTTGCAGCAGATGTCTTATATTTACATGAATTGTTACTGGTTGCAATTACATAATGTATTTTGTAAATAATACGTGTATTTTCTTTATTTTTTAGTTATATGACAATCTTTTTTCTCCATACCATCTAAATATAAAAAGATCCCGAAGAAGCGGCCAAGTCTGCGAAACATGTAGAGTAATCACCACCAAGATGGTATAAACGTTCTAATCAGATCGAATTTAAAAGTCCTTTCTGATTGTCATGATTTGGTTTCATATTTATTTTTGTAAAAGGAGTGTTTTTTTCTCTTTGCAATAAAATATCTTGAATAATTTTATTATCAACTGCTTAATACCAGCCAATTATACGCTACCACCAAAGTCCAAACACAGCCTCTCTCTCTCTCTTCTTGTTTATACCCATTGTACATTGTCATTGCTATGAAAATAATATAGATACAATCACGGAGTACAGCAAATACTTTATATAAAATGTATATAATCTGATAAAAGAGTAGAAAAAAGCTGGAAAAAAACATAACCATGCTCCACAAGAAGTATTTGGAAAACTAAATAAAAGAGTGGATGTGCCGTTATGTAATCAGATGATCAAATCCAATAAAGGAAATATCATCATAATGTTTTTAAAACAATTTCTTCTTCATAAATATAATATATTATAAAAAAGAATAAATATTATAATTTAGTATAATACTGTATAATTATAATATATTATAAAAAAGAATAAATATTATAATTTAGTATAATACTGTATAATTTAATAAACTAAATATGATGTAAAGAAAAATAATATAATATAATACTGTATAATAAATTAATACAATATATTATAAAGAAAATTCTAAAACAAATCTCATGTTAATCTTAAAAGACTTTCTCCGACCTATGAAAATTCAAACAAATTAGCACTGCAAAAAGAATTTCACAGAAGAAGTGCAGATAAAGCTTTCCGGATAGTTAGTTGTTTCAGCTGATTTCTCTGCAAGGTTTAAAGGGCTGAAGGAAAATCTCCCTAAGAGCTAGAGCAAATATTTAATACTGGAGAGCTCTTGAGTGGCTAAGTGGACCCATTACCAAGGTCTGCTTGTATTTATAGGCACAGGATGTCAGCTAGATTAAAGGACTTGAGAAAGTCACCTATAAGAACGATTTTACATTTACCGTCTAGATTTGATCCACTATTGGAATGTGACATCATTTTCAGCTTTAATGTGTGTGAAACATAACCCAGCTTTTATCCCATCTACTGTAAAGCTCTATTCACACTAATACGTTTTTTGATGCATTTAGAATTTTTCAGAAATGCAGGGAAATTTGTTAACATGGGTTCCTACGGAACATGTTCATATTAATGCATTTTTGTGCCTCTGCATTTTTGGAAAGGGTTGGGACTTTTTTCCTGCAAAATGCAGTGTTTTGCATGTAATAGACTTCAATAGACCTGCGATTTTGCCACGATTTGCGTTTTTTTTTTCTACACAGTTTTTTTCTTCACTTTTTTTTAGCCGGCAATTCTTTTTTTTTACATTCAGCAGGAAGCCCGCTGACAGCTGATGACTCATCGGCTCCTCCTTAGCAACCAGCTATATACAGTGTACAAAAAAAAAACGCAAATCGCAGCAAAATCATGGTAAAAATGCATGTCTAAAAAAGCGCCAAGCAACGCAAAAAGTACTGCAGAAACACTCAAAAGCAACATGCATTTTTTAGAATGACTGTATTAAAATATATTGCTAGATAAAAAGTTGTTTCTGTAATACTATTAATAATATTAAAGCTGAAGTATGGACAGATATAAAAGACACAAATTAATTAGAGAATACATCAATAAATATACTTTTTATAATGCAAGCAGTATATGTACTGGAATTTCACCCGGCGTCAGTCTCTTGCAGTGCAGCACAAGAAGGCAAGACTGTCTGTGCAGCTGGGGCAAGTCCAGTATGACCTGGGCTCAGAGGAAGTGGGTTGAATGATACTAACCATCAGACTGAAGACCTCTAGTGAGGAAATGTAATAAAATCTCTGGATTAAAGGTGAATATTGCAACAAATGCTGCTAATTAGTTTGGCTAATCGTTTTCTTTCCTATTTCTATCTTTCCTATCTTTTCTTATCCTATTCTTTTTTTTGTTGGTAGAGTTCTGCTTATATATGATAATAATGTTAATAATAATAATATTTTTTCCTTTGTATTGATAATTGTTCATTTCCTCCTTACCAATAAAAGCACACAAGGAAAAATTGTACTAGCAAGTGGGCTGGTCTTCATAGCCCATTACTGAGCGCCTCCTAACCATCTGTTTTAACCCCCTAAATGCCACACTACTGTGTCACAACCACAGGCATTCAACATGGTTGTGGGGCAGTTGCAGCGAAACCCTATTTATTGAATGAGTCCTGCGAATGCAATGGGATGGGGGTATAAATCCTGCCGCGAAGCCATGCATCCTTTAATGCACCCCAGTCACTGCCTTTGCAGTTAAAGGGTGAGCAGTTGGGGTGGTAAAAACAAAGTTCAACCGCATAGTTTTACCCTCTCCACAAACCTCTAATGTAAACGAACCTAAAGGGAAAGTCCAGCACAGGGAAACTTAGTCAGGACCGACAACACTGAGTTTTTATTGCAGAAGAACCAACATTGTCATCTCACTAAAGATACAGGCTCACTGAATTTCTGGCAGGATCACAGGTCATCTTTCCTCTTTGCTGCATTTTATAAAGAGACAAAAAATGGGGACATTATCTTGGTTTGCAAAGATGTACTAAATATGCTAAATTTCTTTTTGCAACTTCAAATGCTTTGACAATTAATGCTGACACCTGTAGGGGAAGGAGGAAACCACTGGCCCAAGCAGGTAAGTGTAATATGACAAGAGAAGAATGCATATGGGGGGCTAAACAACAAAAGAAAGAAGGGGCTTTTTCTCCCCTTTAATCAGGACACTTGAGGGAGGTGTTTTACACTGATCATTATTATTAATGTAAACTTATTATTAGTGTGTCTTTGGAGTTGATTTACTAAAACTGGGAAGTGCAAAATCTGGTGCAGCTCTGCATAGAAACCAATAAGCTTCCAGGTGACCTGCTTCTTCTATGATTGGACACAGCAGGAGCCAATCAGCGGGTAGAGCAGACTCGATGTCTGCCAGGACCCATCGACCATTTGGAACAGAAGCAGAATAGCGGTCTGCCTATGTAAACAAGGCAGATAACCATTCTGTCAGTAGGGAAGGTAGTGATCCTGTGTTTCTGTAAAGCAGGAACACTGATTACTGCCTTTCCATAGTACAAGCACCTCGCCCACAGTTAATAAGCACATTTTAGGCACACATTTAGCCCTTTGATCGCCCCTGATGTTAACCCATTCCCAGCCAGTGTCATTAGTACAGTGACAGTGCATATATTTAGCACTGATAACTGTAATAATGTCACTGGTCCCCAAAAAAGTGTCAAAAGTGTCACTTAGTGTCCGATTTGTCCACCACAATATTGCAGTCCTGCTATAAGTCGCTGATTGCCGACATTACTAGTAAAAAAGTAAAAATATCCCATAATTTATAGATGCTATAACATTTGCGCAAACCAATCAATATACACTTATTGGGATTTTTTTATAAAAAATATGTAGCAGAATACATATTGGTCTAAATTTCTGTAGAAATTTGATTTTGTTTTGATTTTTTTTTATTTGTTTATATGTTTTATAGCAGAAAGTAAAAAAAAAAATTTTTTTTTCAAAATTGTCTGTCTTTTTTTTGTTTAGAGTGCAAAAAATAAAAAACGCACAGGTGATCAATTACTACTATAAGAAAGCTCTACATGCGGGAAAAAAGGATATCAATTTTATTTGGGGACAGTGTCGCACGACTGCACAATTAAATTTAACGCAGTACCGTATTGCAAAAAATGGCCTGGTCATGAAGTGGGGTAAACCTTCCACAGCTGAAGTGGTTAAACTCCTTGAAATTATCTAATACATTTTGCAAGACAGGTGTATTGAAAAGACACATAAAACGGCTGTTTCAGAACTGTGGTTTTTATTTCATGAATATTTTTATTTAATAAAAAACAACATTTTCAGAAACAAAACTTACAGAACTATTTTAATGTTTCCTTGTAATAAAAAAAATCACAGTTTTAGTATATCCCAAAAAAATTCACAAAGATGGTTGGTTTCCCAGTCATGTAACTGTGTGATGGAGAATCACCTGTCCCACCATTCCTCTGAGTACTATTGATGATCATTTGCATGTTGTAGGAGTGATTCTTGGTTGCGCAGTAAAGTGACAGAGAAATAACCCATACTTGGTCTACGCCATCAAAATTTAAACTTTCCTTAAGACTGTATATTGTTGAACTCGTAAAAGCCACTAGACTCTCTATTCAGTTGCTCTTTTCTTTTCATTACAGTAATTGAAGGGGATTTCTAAACACTTGTTCTCCTCAGTGTGGTGTGTCCTGGACATCCAGGTGTCCTACTTAGGAAGTCTTTCTCACTCCTGACTTCAGGGTATGTCTACACGGCTGGCCTTCTTTTACCTTTGGTGGAGAGAAGACATATAAGAGAAAGAACACTTGAAATTCTCCATGAATAAGCCATACCGAGGGAAAAGGAACCTCGTAAAACTAGGGGAGGAAGGGATAAAAGTCATTTCAATTTAATCTCATTTAAAAAGACATAACTAATACATTTGTATGGACTGTGCTGCAGGAGATTCAGGCTAGAGTCGATAGTAGTTTAATTCCCATTGAAACCATTGAAAAGCCCTAACAACAAAGACCCTAGTCTGATTATCCCCTAGAGCTAAAGAACATTCTAAGGAGGTGTCAATCACTTATTATTCCAGGACTGAACAAATGCAAAATCTTGACTGGAACAAATGCTTCCAACAGGCCTAGAACTCAGGGTTACATTTTCCTTTTGTTCCTAACCTAGCAGTTGGCATGTATTTGTCTTCCCCCAGTACGACCACCCAGGAAGCCTTGTTTGGAGACTGCCTTGCAGTGAGGGATGGCTGGTGACACGGTCTTATCAAGCGCCACTTTATAGGTGTTGCCAGTAACAATGGTACATGGGAGACTTTCTTGAGATGAAGAAATATGCAGGGAGTCAGCCAAGTACTGTTCTTTGACTGCCAAACTGTTCTTGTGCTTTGTACAGTCAGAAGATAAGGACATTCCTAAGGCAGTTGTCTACTTTGCTTCCTTAAAAATAAGGCACCATTTATGCATTTACAGACGTAATGAATATATTTTTAGTTGTAAAATGGAACACAATAATTATATAAAATGAATGACACATTTTATTCAAAATCCATCTAATAGTAGCCATACATGTAGTAATTTGTGATCGATGTAGGTACGAGGGATTCATCAAACAAAATACAGAACAATGCAATATACATGGTATTGTTTCACACTTTGCAATCAACTAAAGGTATTAATTGAAAAAAAAAACAATCAATCATAAATTAAATGATCTATATAAAGTGATTTTACTGTAATTTCTCAGATACACAAGATGAGATTTGTTGAATAGATCAGGCGTGATCGCCAAAATTTCAACATGGTCGATTGACCGAGCAAAGTCAAAATGGATCAAGAGCTCACTAAATCATTTAGGTGAGGGTCTCTGGTTTACAGTTTTAATTTCATTTGATCAGTTTAGTTTCATTTAATGGTCAATTGAATGATCATATTAACATGTGTGTGTGCCCGTCATAAGGGAATCAGATTTGGGTTACATAAAATAAATAAATAATCAAACAAACTCATTTATTAACATATTTATTCTTTAATGTTTGAAAAATGATATTATTGGGTTTTACATTTTAATGAATTTCATTAAATTTCATACAGCGTGTCAATAATGATTTTCAGGTACAGCAGTAATAACAAGTAGTTATTATTGTATTTACTATTGTGCTGAGCAATGCCAGACAATTTATTGAGAGTACAAGACAGTGGATTTCAACACTGATTTAGCAAAGGTTGCCAGCACTCCATGTTTTCTGTAGTCCTGACTTAAAGTATCAGATTTACAGGTAAGTTAATTAACCACTTCCCTACTGGGCACTATTACCCCCTTCCTGCCCAAGCCAATTTTCAGCTTTCAGCGCTGTCGCAATTTGAATGACAATTGCGTGGTCATACAACACTGTACCCATATGAAATTATAATCATTTTTTTCACACAAATAGAGCTTTCATTTGGTGCTATTTAATCACCACTGAGTTTTTTTATTTCTGGCTAAACAAACGAAAAAAGACCAAAAATGTTGAAAAAATAAAAAAATTCTTGCAAACAGGTACTTTTTCTCCTTCACTGATGTGCACTGATAAGGCTGCACTGATGGGCACTAATAGGCAGCACTGATGGACACTGATGAGGCGGCACTGATGGGCACTGATGAGAAGGCATCGAGAAGGCACCGATGGACACTGATAGTCAGCACTGATGAGAAGGTGCTGATTGGCAGCACTGATGGGCACTGATTGGCAGCACTAATTGGCACTGTTGGAGCTGCACTGATGATCAGTGCCCTGATTATCAGTGCAGATGTCCCCTTTCACACCAGCCGGTTACCGGTTATCTCCTCTCCTGTGACAGCATGAGGAAAAGAATGCCAATAACCAGCAAGTGTGTTTACATTGTGATCAGCTGTGTTTAAACAAAGCTGATCACGTGCTAAAGGGCCGCTGTAATTGGCTCTTTATCCGATCACAGAGTGCACTAGGTGCGTGCCGTATTGGCAGGGGGGGGGCAATCATGGGAGGACGTTATATGACACCCTCCCTGAACTGGCCGTCCATGCTGTAGCCACCATTTTGCTATAGAGTGATCAGCAAGTGGTTAAAGTGATACTAAATGGAACATTTTTTTTTTTAAATAACAAACATGTAATACCCAATAGGTTTGCACAGAGCAGCCGTGAACCGCCTCTTCTCGAGTCCCTGACCGATGGTCTTGGCTCCTGCACCCTACTTAGTGCCCGCATAGCAAGCTATGCTATGGGAGCACTCATGTGTGCTCACTCCCGAGCCCCACTCTGTGGGGTTGATTTACTGGAGAGTGTAAAATCTGATGCAGCTGTACATAGTAGTCAATCAGCTTCTAACTTCAGCTTGTTCAATTAGGCTTTGACAGTAAAACCCGAAAGATAATTGGTTTTCTATGCACAGCTGCACCAGATTTTGCACTCTCCAGTTTTAGTAAATCAACCCATGTGTGTCCAAAAGACACACAGAGTGTGGCTCACCCCTGCCCCGCAGTCTATGATTGACAGCAGTGGGAGCCAATGTGCTGTGTCTGAACCAATGAGGAGGGAGAGCTGGGAGAGCCTCCAATCTTGTGCACATCGCTGGATCAAGATCAGGCTCAGGTAAATATAAGGGGGGCTAGGAGGGGAGCTGCACACAAAAGTTTAGAAAACCTTCAGCCTTTAAAACTACTTTAATGCTGTTTTGTAGGCCCTATTTAGACTTGGGAGCTGCAGTAACGTGTAGTTAATAGGCTATCACTTCTAGGAGTGTCCCTCAATGCATACTGTGGTTCCATCCTCTGACCTCTATGTCTCTGCTAAGTCCTGTAGTGCAGCCCTCAAAATGTCCACTCCTCTGTTCACATTCAGCGAGTGGAAATAAGGTGAAGGCGAGCGCGGAGTCACATCGGAGGTGGGGGCGGGAGCCAATTCTCTTCCAAGCAATCAGCCAGTAAACTGTGGGGAAGAGAGAGAAAAGGGAAAGGAGAGCCAGTCGGATCACACAGAGCAGGGATCTCCCGCTGGGACACAGCTTGGATCTGAAACGATGGCCGCTGTGAAACAAAATCCCACCTCTTGGACCGGCTCCTATCATAGACAGCACACTGGTCCAATGCCGGGAAATTGAAGTAATGTGACGTCTATCATAGGAATCAGTCCAGGAGGCGGAACTTTATTTGACAGCGGCCAGCATTTCAGATCCAAGCTGTTTCAAAGCGAGAGATCCCCGCTCTGTGTGATCCAGCTGGCTCTCCTTCCAATTCCTCCCTGTGATCCCCAAGCAGTGATAGGCTGCATTGATGGGCACAAATGAGCACTGATAGGTTCCATTGATCGGCACCGATGGGCTGCATTGATGGTCACTGATGAGGATGCACTGATAGGCACTGATAGGCTCTGAAAGGCGGTATTGATGAGCACTGATGAGGCTGCATTGATTGGCACTGATGAGGCTGCACGATTGGACACTGATAGGCTCTGATAGGCTGCATTGATGGGCACTGATAGGCTGCATTGATGGGCACTGACGAGGCCGCATTAATGGGCACTGACAGGCTGCATTGATGGACACTGATGGGCACTGATGAGGCTGTGCTAATGGACACCGATAAACTGCATCGATGGGCACTCATGAGGCAAGGGCGGATCCAGGGGGGGGCAACAGGGCAATTGCACCCCCCGAGAACATAAGAGCAGGTGAGCCGGCGGGTGAGCAAGTAATCATGCCGCCGTCCCGGGGCGGGCCGAGCGGCTGGCGTGTGACTGAGGCTGAGCGAGGCAGCGAGCAGGCAGGTGTTGAAGCCGCTCCCCTTCTGAATATGTGACTGAAGGGACGTTGCGTCGCGGCCATCTTGGTACTCCCGCACTTGTCCACAGTAAGCCTAGTGTTTGTAAGTCGGCAAGCGGACATCTTTATACACCCACCAGAGTCTTGCTTATCACAGTTATGTTTAACAGTAAACTCAACTTATATTTCACTAAATAAGCTGAGTTTACTGTTAAAAATAACTGTGAAAAGCAAGACTCCGGTGGGTGTATAAAGATGTCTGCTTGCCGACTTCTAACTCTAGTCTTAATGCTGACAAGTGAGGGTGTACCAAGATGGCCGCAATGCAACATGCTTTTGCATGCATATTCTGATGAGTTACATAAGGTAATGAGTTACATTATCTCTCACTGCCCGCCCTCACTCTGGGACACATCCACTGGCAAGTGACAATCCGCATGTTGTGGCAGGTGACATTGGCAAGTGACAATCCACATCTGGTGGCAGCCAACAGTGGCAAGTGACACGCTGCATCTGGTGGCAGGCGACGGTAGCAAGTGACACGCTCAGGGCTCCCAATGATTCTGCATTATGGTGAGTTGAACGATTTCATTTTACATTACAATGTAATAATATAAATAATGCGCTTCAATCATCCTGACACCACATCAACCATGGTGCTGTGATGATTGAAGCGCCAACACCAGCCATTGCCCCGACAGATCACCCGCTAAATTTTATGGCAGTGCCCCTCCCGAGACTAGGCTCTGGATCCGCCCCTGTCATGAGGCTGCACTGATGGGCACTCATGCGGCTGCATTGATGGACACTGATGAGGTTGCACTGATAGGCACTGATGAGGCTGCACTGATATGCTGTATTGATGAGCACTGATGAGGCTGCACTGATGGGCATTGATAGGCTGCATTGATGAGCACTGATGAGGCTGCACTGATGGGCACTGATAAAGTTGTTGTTGTTAATATTTATTATTATTATTATTATTTTTGTAACTTAATTCTGCATAAAACATTTAACAGTGTAATTTCATGAGATAATTTGCAAGGGCGTATTTAGGGGCAGAATTAGGGGTGGGGCGAGGTAGGGGTTGGGCAGAGCAAATGGTGGTGAGTAACTCTTAACCACTTGAGCCCCAGACCATTATGCTGCCTAAGGACCAGAGGTCTTTTTCCAATTTGGCACTGCGTCGCTTTAACTGCTAATTGCACGGTAATGCAATGCTGTACCCAAACGAAATTTGCGACCTTTTCTTCCCACAAATAGAGCTTTCTTTTGATGGTATTTGATCACCTCTGCGGTTTTTATTTTTTGCGCTATAAACGGAAAAAGACAGAAAATTTTGAAAAAAAATTATATTTTCTACTTTTTGTTATAAAAAAATCCAATAAACTAAATTTTAGTCATACATTTAGGCCAAAATGTATTCGGCCACATGTCTTTGGTAAAAAAAATGTCAATAAGCGTATATTTATTGGTTTGCGCAAAAGTTATAGCGTCTACAAACTAGGGTACATTTTCTGGAATTTACACAGCTTTTAGTTTATGACTGTCTATGTCATTTCTTGAGGTGCTAAAATGGCAGGGCAGTACAAACCCCCCCCAAATAACCCCATTTTGGAAAGTAGACACCCCAAGGAAATTGCTGAGAGGCATGTTGAACCCATTGAATATTTTTTTTTTTATCCCAAGTGATTGAATAATGACAAAAAAAAAAATTACAAAAAGTTGTCACTAAATGATATATTGCTCACACAGGCCATGGGCCTATGTGGAATTGCACCCCAAAATACATTCAGCTGCTTCTCCTGAGTATGGGGATACCACATGTGTGGGACTTTTTGGGAGCCTAGCAGCGTACGGGGCCCCGAAACCAATCACCGCCTTCAGGATTTCTAAGGGTGTAAATTTTTGATTTCACTCTTCACTGCCTATCACAGTTTTGGAGGCCATGGAATGCCCAGGTGGCACAAACCCCCCCAAATGACCCCATTTTGGAAAGTAGACACCCCAAGCTATTTGCTGAGTGGCATGTTGAGTCCATGGAATATTTTATATTTTGACACAAGTTGCGGGAAAGTGACACATTTTTTTTTTTGCACAAAGTTGTCACTAAATGATATATTGCTCACACAGGCCATGGGCATATGTGGAATTGCACCCCAAAATACATTTAGCTGCTTCTCCTGAGTATGAGGATACCACATGTGTGGGACTTTTTGGGAGCCTAGCAGCGTACACGGCCCCGAAAACCAATCACCGCCTTCAGGATTTCTAAGGGTGTAAATTTTTGATTTCACTCTTCACTGCCTATCACAGTTTCAGAGGCCATGGAATGCCCAGGTGGCACAAACCCCCCCCCCCAAATGACCCCATTTTGGAAAGTAGACACCCCAAGCTATTTGCTGAGAGGCATGGTGAGTATTTTGCAGCTCTCCTTTGTTTTTGAAAATGAAGAAAGACAAGAAAAAACATTTTTTTTTTCTTTTTTCAATTTTCAAAACTTTGTGACAAAAAGTGAGGTCTGCAAAATACTCACTATACCTCTCAGCAAATAGCTTTGGGTGTCTACTTTCCAAAATGGGGTCATTTGGGGGGGTTTTGTGCCACCTGGGCATTCCATGGCCTCCGAAACTGTGATAGGCAGTGAAGAGTGAAATCAAAAATTCACGCCCTTAGAAAGCCTGAAGGCGGTGCTTGGTTTTCGGGGTCCTGTACGCGGCTAGGCTCCCAAAAAGTCTCACACATGTGGTATCCCCATACTCAGGAGAAGCAGCAGAATGTATTTTGGGGTGTAATTTCACATATTCCCATGGCATGTTTAAGCAATATATCATTTAGTGACAACTTTGTGCAAAAAAAAAAAAAAAAATTGTCTCTTTCCCGCAACTTGTGTCACAATATAAAATATTCCATGGACTCGACATGACTCTCAGCAAATAGCTTGGGGTGTCTACTTTCCAAAATGGGGTCATTTGGGGAGGGTTTGAACTGTCCTGGCATTTTATGCACAACATCTAGAAGCTTATGTCACACATCACCCACTCTTCTAACCACTTGAAGACAAAGCCCTTGCTGACACTTTTTGTTTACATGAAAAAGTTTTTTTTTTTGCAAGAAAATTACTTTGAACCCCCAAACATTATATATTTTTTTAAACCAAATGCCCTACAGATTAAAATGGTGGGTGTTTCATTTTTTTTTCCACACAGTATTTGCGCAGCGATGTTTCAAACGCATTTTTTGGGGAAAAAACACACTTTTTAAAATTTTAATGCACTAAAACACACTATATTGCCCAAATGTTTGATGAAATAAAAAAGATAATCTTAGGCCGAGTACATGGATACCAAACATGACATGCTTTACAATTGCACACAAACGTGCAGTGGCAACAAAATAAATACATTTTTTAAAGCCTTTAAAAGCCTTTACAGGTTACCACTTTAGATTTACAGAGGGGGTCTACTGCTAAAATTACTGCCCTCGATCTGACCTTCGCGGTGATACCTCACATGCATGGTGCAATTGCTGTTTACGTTTGACGACAGACCGCCGCTTGCGTTCGCCTTAGCGCGAGAGCAGGGGGCGACAGGGGTGCTTTTTTTTTTTTTTTTCTTTATTATTTTTTTGCTTTTTTATCTTATTTTTAAACTGTTCCTTTCATATTTTTTTTTTAATCATTTTTATTGTTATCTCAGGGAATGTAAATATCCCCTATGATAGCAATAGGTAGTGACAGGTACTCTTTTTTGAAAAAATTGGGGTCTATTAGACCCTAGATCTCTCCTCTGCCCTCAAAGCATCTGAACACACCAAGATCGGTGTGATAAAATGCTTTCCCAATTTCCCAATGGCGCTGTTTACATCCGGCGAAATCTAAGTCATGAAATGCTCGTAGCTTCCGGTTTCTTAGGCCATAGAGATGTTTGGAGCCACTCTGGTCTCTGATCAGCTCTATGGTCAGCTGGCTGAATCACCGGCTGCATTCTCAGGTTCCCTGTTGAGACAGGAGAGCCAGAGAAAAACATGGAAGACGGTGGGGGGGGGCATTCCCTCCCACGGCTTGTAAAAGCAGTCTAGAGGCTAATTAGCCGCTAGGATTGCTTTTACATGAAAGCCGACCGCTGGCTGAAAAGAATGATACCAAGATGATACCTAAACCTGCAGGCATCATTCTGGTATAACCACTCAAAGTCGTGAATGGTGTACCTGAAGACAAAAAAATGGTTAACAATAAAACACAGTAAACGGTAAAGTATAAAAAATTGCATACCTGAAAAGCAAACATGATAAAACATAACAAAAATAAAACATTGCAGAATAGAATACAGTAAAAAAGAGCAGAACAATAGAGAGAGAGAATAGAGAGAGAGAGAACAATAAAACGACAACTTTTTTTTTTATTTTATATATATATATATATATATATATATATATATATTTTTACACTTTTTTTGTAACTTATGCCGCGTACACACGAGTGGACTTTATGGCGGACTTTGCCCGGCGGACTGGATTTCGTCGGACAATTCGATCGTGTGTGGGCTCCAGCGGACTTTGTTTGCTCAAAAGTTGGACGGACTTAGATTTGAAACTTGTTCCAAATTTATCCGTTGAAATCGAGTCCGGTGGAAAAGTCCGCCGTCTGTATGCTAGTTCGACGGACAAAAAGCTACGCTAGGGCAGCTATTGGCTACTGGCTATGAACTGCCTTGTTTTAGTCCGGTCGTACGTCATCACGTACGAATTCGACGGACTTTGGTGGATTGTGTGTAGGCAAGTCCGTTCATTCAGAAAGTCCGTCGTAAAGTACGTCGAAAAATCCGCCGGGCAAAGTCTGCCGTAAAGTTCGCTCGTGTGTACGCGGCATAACTTTTATAACTGTAACCGGTTCCAGGTTTGGGTCTCTCAAAATGCGATGGCATCTTGGGAGACCCTGTGAAAGTGTGCCTAGTCTGTGCAATGCTGTACCCTATGCTAATACTCAACTAGTGAATGGTAGCGTTCAAAACATTCACCAATGCAAAGACCAGGATTGTCAGGACAGGAGGGACAATAATAGCGGGTGTCACGCCTATATCCGCGCTTGCTGCAGACACAACATCTTTTTTGGGGGGGTTCGCTGGGTAGGGGTACTCGGGAGGACATAAAGAAAATGCCTCTCATGCAGCCGACTGCATTTGGTTGGGGATGTGAATGGGGGAAGTACGGGCGCTGCAGAAGCGGTGGGTTCCCAATTAGGATTGGCGAATGCAGCAGGAAGGGCACTATGGGCACGACGGGCCTGTGTTTGTCTTCTTGGTGGCAGCGGGACACTACTTGTGCTTGCCACCTCACCAGCTTGAACTGCACTTATGGGACTCGCCACGTCACCAAGTGTTACTGCAGTGCTGGTTTGACCACGACCGGGGTGTACTAGGCCACTGGTGCTTGCCAGTTCACCAAAACGCTACCAAAAAAACTGTTAGCAATCGCAGGGATCAGGCCTGACTCTGCGAACGCTGCAGTTATGCGTTTAGTGTTTTGTAAGTGACAGTGATCGATCGATACTGCACTTGGGTGGGCTGGGCCGGACGGAGGGGCAAAACGCAGGTGCTAGCAGGTATCTGGGCTGATCCCACTAACACTGCGTTTTTGGGAACCCTAAACTGCTGGGGACGCTAGTATAGATCTGATCGGATCAGATATTGATCTGATCAGATACTATACCACTAAGGGAGGTGTATGCTGCGTGCGTGGGTGTTAGCGGTACTGGCGCTAACCTGACGCTGCTTGGGGCTGGTGCTTGCCAGTTCACCAAAATGCTACCAAAAAAACTGTTAGCGATCGCAGGGATCAGGCCTGACTCTGCGAACGCTGCAGTTATGCATTTAGTGTTTTGTAAGTGTCAGTGATCGATCGATACTGCACTTGGGTGGGCTGGGCCGGACGGAGGGGCAAAACGCAGGTGCTAGCAGGTATCTGGGCTGATCCCGCTAACACTGCGTTTTTGGGAACCCTAAACTGCTGGGGGCGCTAGTATAGATCTGATCGGATCAGATATTGATCTGTTCAGATACTATACCACTAAGGGAGGTGTACAGTGCGTGCGTGGGTGTTAGCGGTACTGGCGCTAACCTGACGCTGCTTGGGGCTGGTGCTTGCCAGTTCACCAAAATGCTACCAAAAAAACTGTTAGCGATCGCAGGGATCAGGCCTGACTCTGCGAACGCTGCAGTTATGCATTTAGTGTTTTGTAAGTGTCAGTGATCGATCGATACTGCACTTGGGTGGGCTGGGCCGGACGGAGGGGCAAAACGCAGGTGCTAGCAGGTATCTGGGCTGATCCCGCTAACACTGCGTTTTTGGGAACCCTAAACTGCTTGGGGCGCTAGTATAGATCTGATCGGATCAGATATTGATCCGTTCAGATACTATACCACTAAGGGAGGTGTACAGTGCGTGCGTGGGTGTTAGCGGTACTGGCGCTAACCTGACGCTGCTTGGGGCTGGTGCTTGCCAGTTCACCAAAATGCTACCAAAAAAACTGTTAGCGATCGCAAGGATCAGGCCTGACTCTGCGAACGCTGCAGTTATGCGTTTAGTGTTTTGTAAGTGACAGTGATGGATCGATACTGCACTTGGGTGGGCTGGGCTGGGCCGGGCGGAGGGGCAAAACACAGGTGCTAGCAGGTATCTGGGCTGATCCCGCTAACACTGCTTTTTGGGAACCCTAAACTGCTGGGGACGCTAGTATAGATCTGATAGGATCAGATATTGATCCGTTCAGATACTATACCACTAAGGGAGGCGTATGCTGCGTGCGTGGGTGTTAGCGGTACTGGTGCTAATCTGACGCTGCCTGGGACGACGCATATCACTGCCGGGCGATCAGGGGGCTAAACCTTTATTCGGTAATAAACGGCGGGTGCCCTGACACTATAAAAAATAAACGAAATAACCAGCGTCACCCGTAACACTTATACGGTGATCCGTGGTGAAAGGGTTAACTAGGGGGCAATCAAGGGGTTAAAACATTTATTAGGTAGTATATGGGGGGTCCCTGTCGCTATAAAACGCTGACGGCGAACCTGAATATTTACCTCCCTAACTAGCGTCACCAGCGACACTAATACAGCGATCAGAAAAATGATCGCTTAGTGACACTGGTGATGGGGGATGATCAAGGGGTTAAAACTTTATTAGGGGGGGTCAGGGGGGTACCCTAGACCTAAAGGGGGCTAACAGTAACTGTCCCACCACAGTAACTGTCACAAACTGACACCATGCAGTAATCAGAAAAAAATAAAAAATAAAAAAATAAATACTTTTTCTCTCTCTCTGTCTCTATCTCTTTCTCTCTCTCTCTCTCTCTCTCTCTCTCTCTCTCTCTCTCTCTTTCCCCTTCTCTCCCGCTCTCTTTCACCCTCTTTTCAGTCATTATGCATATTTTCTTGCTAACGTTTTCCCGTGTTCATTTTCGAACTCGGGCCCCTGATATCATTTATGTACCAGACAAAGCAGAGTAACTGAATATACCTATAGAACAACGACTAAACGCATCATCAATGTGCCAAAAGGAGTTTAGGCTCCTATAACTCCCCGTTTGTTGTGCATCCTGTCTCCCTCTCTGGTACCGGCGATCACCTGAATAACTTTGTTATCAACAATATTTTTGTTTTCTTGTATGTGATATACAATGTTCAATTTGGAAACATTTCCTTATATTTGATATTCAATAAAATTTATGGAAGAAAAAAAAAACTAAAAAAAAAAACTGCTTGCTGTCAGTTTGTGAAGGGGGGGGGGTGATTGGGGGGTGATCGGGGGGGGATCGGGGGGGGGGGGGATCGGGAGGTGTTTTGTGTGCCTGGTATGTTCTACTGTGTGTGTAGTGTTTGTGCACTCACATAGATGTCTTCTCTCCTCGGCGCCGGAACGGAAAATACCGAGCTGAGGAGAGATGACATCATTTCCTTTGCTGCTGTTTAGCATACAGCAGCAAAGGAATGTTCCCATTGGCCGGCGGCGATTGCGAGGGGGGGGCCTCCCCCTCACCTCCGACCCCCGGGGGACAAAAGAGGACCGCCTAGGACCCCCCACCCGCGGGAGGCAAGTCACGTGTATGTACGTGATTTTGCCTGATGTACATCGGCGTGAGGCGGTCCTTAAGTGGTTAAAGTGTTTGTTACCCCAACATTTCATATTTCTGATATGTGTCTGCTGTACCATGTACTTGTATGAGAAAGTATCCTGTTCTCTTTGTATTGCTTCCTTTGTGTGAAATCTCTGGTGTCCTGTCAGTCCCTCTGCTTTCCTAATAAAAAAACTGACCACACTAGGCAAGAAAGCACACCATGGTCAGTTCTCCAGCTATGCTGGGAACTCAGTGTCCTCTTCTCCAATGATCAGACTTGTCCTGACATGCCCCCTGCTGCATAGCCATTCACTGGGAAGCTCAGTGTGCTGCTGCTTCTCCTCCTCCAGCTCTAATGCAGCTGGGAAAAGAGGGAATGTGAGCACTTATAAAAAGGGAAATAAGGTATTTATAATATTTTTTTTTATATCTATACAAAAATGTTTTGCCTTTCATTTGCATTTTAAAACTGAATGGGTTGTCTTACAAGGTGATCGTTTACAATCACATTAATTAAGGACCAGCCTCGTTTTGAGATTTTGGTGTTTATAAGTTTAAAACAGTTTTTTTTGCTAGAAAATTACTTAGAACCCCCAAACATTATATATATATTTTTCTAACACCCTAGAAAATAAAATGGCGGTCATTGCAATACTTTTTTTCACACCGTATTTGCGCAGCGGTCTTACAAGGGCACTTTTTTTGGAAAAAATTCACTTTTTTGAATAAAAAATAAGACAACAGTAAAGTTAGGCAAATTTTTTTATATTGTGAAAGATAATGTTACACCGAGTAAATTGATACCCAACATGTCACACTTCATAACTGCGACCGCTCGTGGAATGGCGTCAAACTTTTACCCTTAATAACCTCCATAGGCATAGTTTAAAAAATTCTACAGGTTGCATGTTTTGAGTTACAGAGGAGGTCTAGGGCTAGAATTATTGCTCTCGCTCTAACAATCGTGGCGATATCTCACATGTGTGGTTTGACCACCGTTTTCATATGCGGGGGCTACTGACGTATGCGTTCGCCTCTGCGCGTGAGCTCGTCGGGACGGGGTGCTTTAAAAAAAAAAATGTTCTTATTTATTTTACTTGATTTTATTTATTTTTTCACTGTTTTTTTTTTTTTTTTTTTTAATTATGTCACTTTTATTCCTATTACAAGGAATGTAAACATCCCTTGTAATAGAAAAAAGCATGACAGGTCCTCTTAAATATGAGATCTGAGGTCAAAAAGTCCTCAGATCTCATATTTGGACTAAAATGCAATAAAAAAAAAAATTTGTCATTTGAAAAAATGACATTGAAAAAATGGCCCTTTAAGACGTATGGGCGGAAGTGACGTTATGACATCACTTCCACCCTGCTATGGTATGGAGATGGGTGGGGGTCATTTTAGCCTCACTAATCTCCATACCCAGCCACGACAAGGACCTGATCGCCTCCGCCGCTGCCGATGGCTCCAGTAAGCGGCGGAGTGCATGGGAGAGCGGCAGGAGGGGGGCCCTGCTCCTGCCAATGATAACGGTGATCTCGCAGCGAATCCACCACAGAGACCACCATTATCGTAAACACGACCAGCTCCTGAAAAGATTGATACCTTGGTTGTGGCAGCAGCTGCTGCCGTTACCGAGATATTCATCTTCAAAGTGCCGACGTATATGTACAGGAGACGGTCGGTAAGTGGTTAAGGCCTGGCTAGTATACTCAGAACTTGAAATTTTGAGTCCTGCTCCCACTGATACCAACAATGGGGCATTATTCCTTCTAGCACTTGCCACAGGCCCTAGGTTATTTTTCCTCCCAATCCAAGCGTTGTGTACTCCCAATGACCACTTACACTGGGACATTTTCTACTCCCACAAGTCACAGTCTCAAGAAAAGTAAACAAAAAATGTTTTAAAGGCATGCAGTGTTTAAAGCTAACATGTACTGATTTATTTTTAAAATCAGCACCAAGGACAGTACTTACAGTGTCCCATGTGCCAGTGGCTGCTCTGTTTCATGAAATCTTCATTCCTCTGTCCTCTCCCAGATACCCCCTTCACTGCTGCAGGGGTTACCATGAGCAGATCCACCTGACAATGGGAACAATGATTGATTTCTCTGTATTCAGCTCATGATCATGTGGCTTGTAAAACGAAAGGGAGTAAGTTTGGGAAGACTTATGCCCTGTACACACGGTCGGACATTGATTGAACATTCCGACAACAAAATCCTAGGATTTTTTCCGACGGATGTTGGCTCAAACTTGTCTTGCATACACACGGTCACACAAAGTTGTTGGAAAATCCGATCATTCTGAAAGCGGTGACGTAAAACACGTACGTCAGGACTATAAATGGGGCAGTAGCCAAAAGCTTTCATCTCTTTATTTATTCTGAGCATGCGTGGCACTTTGTGCGTCGGATTTGTGTACACACGATCGGAAATTCCGACAACGGATTTTGTTGTCGGAAAATTTTATAGCCTGCTCTCAAACTTTGTGTGTCGGAAAATCCGATGGAAAATGTGTGATGGAGCCTACGGTCGGAATTTCCGACAACAAGGTCCTATCACACATTTTTCGTCAGAAAATCCGACCGTGTGTACGGGGCATTACTGTACCTGTTCTAAAAACGAGGTCTGACCAGGTATCAGCTTCTTGCAATCACCTGTACTGCAGAGCTCAAAAAGGAGGGAGAAGCAGCAAAAAGCCAATCGGCTGTGTTTCAGTGCAAAAGCATGCTGATAGCAGGAGAGGGCAGAGTGAAAGAGAGTATAACAGTGTACTGATTGTATTTAAAATTGTCCAGTAACAGGGTGAGTCAGGGTGAGGATAAGATATGTAAGTGAAAGTATAGCTGCAACTAGGGTTGCACCATTACCACTTTTTTAAGACCGAGTACAAGTACCGCTGATACAGATTACCAATACTTTTTTTTAATGTCATATGACAGTGGGCACTAATATGCAGCACTGATGGGCACTGATAGGTGGCACTGATGGGCACTGAAGAGGCGTGAACTGTGGACTGTGTCAGTCAGTAGTTTTTTATTTATTTATTTTTTGCAATTTTTTTTCTATTATTTTTTTTTTTAATTTTTATATTTTTTGTTATTTTTATTTTATATATTTTTTTTACAATTCTTTCTTCTTTTCATTGAGGGGGGGGGGGGGGTGGACGGTGTAAGTGTTTTTGTTTTTTTTGTTTTTTTTTAAATTATTTTTACTTTTAAATATTTATTTATTACAATGTTTCCCCTTTTTTTAATCAACCCTGATGGGGGGAGGGCTTTGATGAGATTGTCAGGGGTCGACCGCAACATCTCCCCTCAGTGACTCTGTTCATTCAGAAAAGGAAGGAGCCGGTAAATGACATATATATACCGGCTCCTTCCTACACTCTCCATCCTGAAAGATCTGGGACAGGGGGTGTGGAGGAGCACAGAGAGGGACCAGAGGAGCACACCGGGGGAACCCGGAGGAGCACGCAGAGGAGCACAGGGAGGAGGACACAGAGTGGGACCAGAGAGGGGGGGACCGGAGGAGCACAGGAAGGACACAGAGGGGATGCAGAACTGCCAATGCTAAAAGGGACAGAACAAAGCCACTGCCTATGGTGCAACCCAATCTGTCACCTGGCTCACCTGGGGCTAAAAGACATATAGGGGCGGACCAGAGTAAAGCTGGCTACACACTATACAATTTTTATACAATTTTCTTGTACAACTTCCCTTTAGATTTACCAAAACCATATACAGTAATATGAGGTCACACCTAAACACTATGCAATCAGGCAGGCCCTTGCACTGCATAGTTGAAGGTAAATCTAAAGGAAATTGAACAACAAAAATTGTATAATGTGTATCCAGCTTTAGGACCTGTACAGACAAATAGTAAAACTATTTAGTAAAACAAATACTAAAAATGTAAACAGTTGATACTTTATGGGTCTCTTCAGTAAAATTATTTTTCCCAGTATGTGTTTATTACTGGCATGAACTTTTATATTATAACATGCTAACCTATTGCATGTATACGTGTTCTATGTTTTCTGGAATTTTGCATGGTATGTAATTCCTAACCAATTAAATAAGTTGTTTTGTACTTGCATTGGTACTTGCACTGATGATTTTTAACCACTTCACTACCAGAATCCTTCACCCTCTTCCTGCCATGCCATTTTTTAGCTTTCAGTGCTGTCACGCTTTAAATGACACTGTACCTAAATGACATTTTTATTTTTTTTTTTTTTTTCAGACAGATAGAGCTTTCTTTTGGTGGTATTTAATCACCGCTGTTTTTTTTTATTTCCTCGGTATGTAAAAAAGAAACAGAAAATTTTGAAAAAAAAAAACACCTTTTTCTTCCTTTCTATTATAATATTACCCAAATCAGTGTATATCATTTAGTCCGTGTGAAACTTTTAGAGTGTACAAAACTATGTTATATATTAGAAAATTGATCAATCCTGATGCACTGACTGCCTATATAATTTCTTGAGGCCCAAAACTACCAGGACAGCTTAAATACCTCCCCCCGCAATGACCCATTTTTGGAAAGTAGACAGTCCAAGGTATTTAGTAAGAGGCATGGTGAGTTTTTTGAAGTTGTAATTTTTCGGCACAATTTTTTGGAAAAAATGTAATTATTTTTTTTCCCCCACTTTTTTGTTATATACTCTCACCAGAGCAGTATAGCATCATCATATGACTGGTGTTGCGGCGATTAGAGACAGGATCAGGGACTGGTGACAGTATGTAAAAAAAAATGTAAATCTTTTTAATTTTTTTTCATTTTTTACAATTTTTTTTTATGATAGCCTATAAAAGTGATGATTACTGTTATAAACAATCATTTTTATGAATGGAATCCATTCATTCACAGAGTGTACTATTGTGATAGCTGTGATTGGTCGCAGCTATCACATGGTACAGATGTGCTGTGATTGGCCCTGTCTTTACAATGAAATCACTGCGACCAATCAGAGAGATCATCTCAATAGTACAAAATGAATGGCTATGAATGAAAGATATTTATTGTGTACAACTGTCATGTGATTGCTGTAAAAGGTCACAGAGATTGCATGGTATTGGGGCCTGCCTGGTATAATGATCTGTCATCCACTGTGTCCACGGGAAACAGCAGGTGACAGATTGCACTGCAGCTCAGCCCCTAGGTCGCGCACAAGGCATGTGACCGGGAGAACGGCATATGACGTATTCCCACTCGGCTGTCATTTGTCTATAGTCCTATAGGTGGGAGTGGTTAAATCACTTTTGTATTGGACCTGATTCACTAGCAGTGAGGGCTACTGAGATCTCACCAGGCTTTCCTGGAAATATGATGCTCACTTATGCTTACTCAAGTATACACACAAGTATTTTATTATGGGCAATCATTCCCAAATGTTGTCAATGCATGTTATCAAATAATTAAAAAAAGAAAAAAAAAATGTTTTTTCCTTTCTCCTACTTTCCAGGTTGTATACATATTTGCCATTATCTGCAAAATTGCTACCATTATCATAGACTGTTTGCTGAGAAGAAAGCCTATGTGTGGTGTTCTAATGGGAGTAATGCCAATGGCTGGGGTGAAGAGTTGTGTACTTTTCTGGGGAAAGCCTGGTCGGCTCTGGAGTGGGTGGTTTTTGAGGAAAATGAGTCCCTTGTCTGATGGTGAGAGAGAACCCTTTTATGCAACATGTGTCAGGTGACCTGGACTCCCATATCTCATGGGCACCAGGTGGTCAGTTGAACTTCTAGAGCTTCAATCTTGATCATGCGTAAAACATAGGCCTATGTGAAAGTGCTTTTGGCAGGAAGGGGTTTATGTGTGAATTAACTCTGAGGACATGGAGAAGAGGTCTAGGACCAGCATCTGTGCACGTGATCAGTATATGGGTTTGGGCTGAACACAAAGACGGAGTACAGCTGCACATGACACCACGCGGAAATAAGCTGGGTCCCCTTACACCAAGATTCTCAAAGCTCGCTAGTCAAAAATTTACAGGTTTGCTGTCAGAAATAAGGAACAACCTAAAATGCATGGCATAGCCTTTGCCCCTGATAAGCTGAGTCAAGAGAATCAATAATTTGAAAGAATGAATAACCAAGCCCACATTCTATAAAATGGTAGGCTCACAGCAGCCATAATATCATTATGTGTTTGAACTGTTAGGGAGGGATACTGATTTTTTTTATTTACTTTAGTTTTTACATTTTGCTGCGCTTCCCCCGGGTGTCCTCACTCCCAGCCTAAGGTTTAGATCCCCACCAGTATGATCTCCAGTTGGCAGGCAAATATCCAGACAGAGGTGCCCTCCCACTAACTCCTTCAGTGCTAAGCAGAGGAACTTTTCCAAGCAGTTTAATAAAGATCCTCTCTCCACTTCTCCTACTGGGCAGTGCATATTGGGAACTGTAGTTTAACCATTATAGTGTAGCCATTATATGGCTGCCATCCCAAACTACAACTTCCAGCATTCTCAGTGCCCTGCATAGAAATATATAGGCTTGCTTGACATTATCTCTCCCCTTGTTGGCTGGAGGAGGATGGTGCAGCAATGCATATAATTAATATCTCAATAGAGGCAGAGAGGCGTCAGGAAAAGTGGGCGGTTACTGCTAGGAGATTTCATAGCCCACTCGAGTCAGGCTCCAAGCACAGGAAATCAATTCACACCAATTCCACTAGTCCTTCACTTTTATGCCCTTTACACACGAGCAGAATTTCCGTCTGAAAAATCTTGGATGGTTTTTCCAATGGAATTCTGCTCAAGCTTGGCTTGCATACACACGGTCACACAAAAGTTCTCTGAACTTTTGACCGTCAAGAATGCGGTGATGTACAACACTACAACAAGCCGGGAAAATGAAGTTCAATGCTTCCGAGCATGCGTCAAATTGTTTCCGAGCATGCATGGTTTTTTGCACGTCGGAATTGCATACAGACAAACGGAATTTCCGTCAAGAACTTTTTCCGTCGGAAAAATAGAGAACCGGCTCTCAATCGTTTGCTGGTGGAAATTCAGACAGAAAAAGTTGGATGGAGCATACAAACGGTCGGAATATCCAACCAAAAGCTCACATCACATTTTTTTTAATGAAAATTCTGCTAGTGTGTACGGGGCATAAGAGGTGGCCCATGGGTGCATCTTTGGTTCATAAAGTATTTAGCTGAATACACCTTAGGCAATTGTGACAGTAGCCCTCGACTTCACCTTGCATGCAAGGCCAATAGAAACATTTTCTGACTAGCTTGAAAGACCTCTCTGAGCCTAGGAGGCATGCTCATCATGTAAAGCCATTAATATGGTCTCTCTGTTTTTCTGGTAGGAACAGCTGACATCTGTTGTCAGTGTGTTGTTAGTGTGTCTGAGGTGCCCCTTTGGTAGACTACCCTGTCTCTCAACTGCAGCCGATTCCACTCCCTGTGGGTCTGGGTTTTGACTCTGTTAAGCTTTCAGTGTAAGATTGCAAAGGGAATCTTCCTGATGGTCTTTCCGTAGATCCTTATTTGACAGCCTGAGGAGGCCTTAGCCTCATATTTGGAAAAGGTCACAGCCAGCTGTGGTGACTCAGACGACTTCAGCTCCTGTCATCCCTTTGGCGTGGTGTTCCGCCCCTTGACACGTTTGTGCTCCTTCTGGAGTTAGTTGCATCCAATCATCTGTGGGGACATCTGAACCATAAGGCTTCTAGAGATAGCATTGCCATCCTTGTTTCCTACTCCGGGGAGATACTGCAGGCTGAATCAGAACCCAGACAGTGCAGCCATCCACTGGTGCACCGGTAGCATCTAGCTTGACTGTAGCGAGTACATAGGTAACTGGGTTGTTGTCAGTCTTGACTACAAAGTCTGCACCATACAGGTAGTCCTTTAGGTTGTCTACAACCACCCACTTTAAGACCACAAACTCCAACTTGTAGGTGAAGCAGGGGTCAGACATCTGCTCACATATGTGACAGGCAGCAGATGCTTATCATGCTCTTGGTATAGTACCAGATGCAGTCTGTCCTTGCTAGCATCAACATGTAGTTCATAAGATTTATAGGGTTCAGCATAGGCCAGCACCAGAGCATTGGTTAGACTCTCCTTCAGCTGGCAAAATGCCTGCTCACACTGATCTGTCCACTGGTCTCAAAAAGACTTTTTAGTCTTTCTGGGTCCTTTACTTGGTTTGTTTGACTTGCGTGGATCCATGTCTTCATCCTCATTCTTTAATAACTTATTGAGGGGTCGGGCTATTTTAGCGAACTCTTTGACAAATCTTCAGTAGTAGGAGCAGAATTGTAAGAATGACCTTAGTTCAGTAACAGTATTTGGTCTAGACCAGGAAGTGACAGCTTCTACCTTTTTTGGGTTGATGGCGACTCCCTCTGCGGAGGCAATATGAGGCAATATGGCCCAGATAGGTGACTGAGGGTTGATAGAATAGACATTTCTCTGATTACAACTTTAACCCTTCTTCATAGAGTCTCTGCAGTACCTTTCCTAGTTACTCCTTGTGTTCCTCAAGAGTCTTCCCGAAGACAATGATATCATCAACATACACTAGTACCTCAATCAGGTTCACGTCTCCTTCCATTGGTAATTGAAAGGGTGCAGGGCTCCTTACAATCCTTGGGGCATTCTGTTGAACTTGAAAAATCCCATTGGGTAGATGAACACAGTCTTTTCCCTGTCTTCTGGGTGTATGGGCATTTGGTAATATACGCTTTTTCAGATCTAACACGCTGAACCACTTTGCCCCTGAGAGGCACTGCAGGTGTACATGGAGTGGTATATTAGCCAGGAATTGTTCTCCAGGTGAGTGTTCAATAATCGATGCACATTCTGAAGGAGAAATTTTTCTTTCTTACCACCACTGAGGAAGGCTTAAGGGCTTCTCGACTCTCAGATAATCCCCATCCACTTCAACTCAGCCAGCTGCTCTCGAAGATCTTTGAGGTCGTCCAATGGGATTCGCCAAGCTCTGTCCTTGAAAGGTTTATCTTCCTGAAGTCAAATTCTGTGTTGAGCACCCTTAGCACAGCCCACGTCGTAGTCATTTTTCGAGAACATCTCCTACCATTTCAAGAGCTGTCATTTGACCCCCTTCTTCCACTCAGGCGATAATGGGGAGTTTTGAAGGTAGAACCTGTCTTCTGATATTTCATCTGTGGTTCCCCCACCAGACCTGATGGTGCCACTGGAGTAGCTGTGTTCACCTGCCCAAGCAACATTTGAGGTTTTAACTTGACTGAGAGTTTGGTATTGTTTCAAATACTGACAGATCCTGAATGTTATTGAAACCAGGTTTGGGACAAGACTGGAATCGGAGGCCAAGACCTGTGTGCTGGGACTAATTAGTCAGAACATGGGAAATAGGCTTAAAGTTACAGCAGTGGTGAGATGCCTTTATCAAGCGAGGAAACTGATAGCGCAGTCCTGGTTGTCAGCGGCCCCTCCTGCCCCGGAGGACTGGGTTAGAACAATGAATGTGCTGGTGAGAACAGAGAAGACAACTTATGTTAAAAGAGGAAGCTACAGGAAGTTTAGGAATATGTGGGAACCATGGTTCCAGGGTTCGAGTAATGACCTGGGGATCCTGTAAGGTGGGCCGAAAGGAAAGATGAGATCTGGTACGTGGGAAAGGAAGAGAATGGTAAATTATAATTGCTGAAATATCCTTCAACTGTATTTTAGACTACTGTGGATTGTTATTGTAGTTTCACTTGATAGAGCCAAAGGGTTGGGGGTGGGGGGAGGGGGGGGGGTGGGAGGGACAAAGAGAATGGGTAAATTAAAAAGGTATGATGGTAATATTATGAGTTTCTGGATGGAGTTTTGTTTGGTCTCTGGTAATGATTTTATATTAAAAGTATTGCTTATTTTTTGTACCTGTATATCTTGGAAAATTAATAAAAAGAATTTAAATCAAAATAAAAAAAATACTGACAGATGATCTTTCCATGGTTTTTCTGCAAAGCCTTAGTCGACACTACCTCTGGAATAAGCTGTACCCCAGTGTCCTCTCTCAGCTTGAAGGACAACAAAAGGCATGAGCTGGTCTCGGGTTAATTTGACAGTGGTTCCCAAGCAAGCTATTTCCCCGGGTTGCAGCACTCTTTATTCAAAGCCAAGTCACCAGAGCCTTTCTACCCCATCCTACCCCTCCTTCCTTCTGCAGGGCCTTCTGCTCCTGCAGAACATGTTAATAGGCCTGACGTAACTGAGGGTGAATGTCTTCGACTGAAGAGTCACTCTTCATGGCTATGAGGGTGAGTAGTCTTCTCACTGGATCAGTGTTTTTCCATATCAGCAAAGAGTTCTGTTGACCCTGAGGGTGAGGACACACAATTACTAATTGTCTCTGTTTTCCTGACTGTGGAAAGACTGAACATCAGTCAATTCAGAGGTACCCATCATATAGGAACTTCTTTCTGATACCCCAAATCTCCAAGTCTTCTAACGTACATAGGGGTATACAGTATGATTCATATACTTGTCATAAAAGTCTCAATACAGTAATGTCACTTGTGCCCCAGTGTACAGCAAATCCTTGGTGTAGACCCCTTCTACTTGAATTGGAACTATAGGCGAGGGACCCACCAATTGATTGAGGAACATGTTCAGAGCAGGTTTAGAAGTCTGTACTTGCACTTTTCTCTTTGTTTGCTTCTGTTTTCCTCTCTGTTGTGTGGCAATCTTGGAAGAATGGTGTGCATTGGCTACCCATGTCTGTCTACCTGAAAAGAAAGAGTGTGAGTCAGGCCACTGGTCAGGAGTTAACCGATACAAAAACAGAAAATGACTCCTGCTGAGCTCTGATGAAGAAGGGACGAGCCCTTCGAAACGCGTAAGCGAGCAGTGTTATATATTCCTCTGAAAGACCTTTGGAAGGCTTTGTTCATCATTTTAACCACTTGTTGCAAGTTGATGTCCAAGGTTTATGGCACATGATTCTCTACTGCTTGTGAGTAATTTCCTTTATCATTTTACTTAATAAATGTTTTACAAAAGATAATGCACATGGCTGGTGCGCCCTTTTCTCTTTTTATGTCACTGGTCAGGAGTCACATAAGAGGCTTACTTTGGTACTTTGGACTCCCCTGGTGGCTTCTTCACTTCTTTCATATCGGAGCTCACTGTAGTGGACGGGCCTTCAATTGGCTCCTTCACTGAGGCATGGAGTTTCCCTCCAGCTTTCCAAAAAATAACTTAAATATTGCCTTCACTACCTCAGCAGTTAAGTCAGCTACAGTCTCTCCCTTTGGGCATTGTGCCTTAAGATGTCTGATTTCTCCACAGCAGTAAAACCTTCTACTTCGAGGGGATGACATTTCCCCTCCCTCTGAACTTAGTGTGGACACAGTCTTTTTCATGCCAGTCAAGGACTTTTGCATAGTTGTGTGAGCTCTATTACTTGTCATATCAACTTCTGGACTTCACAGAATGTTAAAAAGTAGCTTGAGACTGAGCCATTTGAGTTATGGGTTGAGTCAAAGCCTCAATAGCCGGGGGAAGCCTAGCATCTTCATTAGTCTATGCACTGGTGCTAGCTTGGGTTGAATAGTCTGCTGCACCTGGTTTGTGCCCTTTAGTCACCTTCATAATATCTGAATATGTCAACAGGTTGCTCTGGTCCCTTGCCGCAGCTTAAGAGTAATGGGATCCAAAGGTTGTGCCAATTTCAGGATTTGAGATACTAGGGCTTTGCTTGTGGCTTCTGTCTTCCTTCCACTCTTTATGATGAAGGATCTTATCTAGGTGATTAACATACTCTCACAATTCTTCACCCTCCCACTGATAGGTATAATTGAAAGGGTAGATTTCTCTTGCCCAGTTATCCACCCTTCTTATAGATTTCTTGGAGGGCCTCTAAGCATTTGGTGGCCATGCATCCTGGTTTGCCTCATTTAAAGTTTCAGATAACGCCTGAAGCTGGTGCCCACAGACTCTCAACTTTTCTCTTTATCGAATCAACTACTTTTCACTTGCTTGTACAGCTTGATCAATCCAGTTGTCAAAGTCATCTTCCCATAAAAGAACCACAGCTTCTGTACCCAAAATTGACCAGCACAGAAACTTTCTTCATACGGCTTTCTATCAACTTCTCCATTTTGATGCAAATGGGAGTAGAAGGAACGTCTAACAGCGCCATAGATGCTGAGGCAGCCACCCGGGGTTCTCGTGTGAGCCATGCAGAACTCTTTGGATTTGCATCTGACATTCTTAGCTGAATCTGGCTTATTGGTTAGCTGAAGGTTGACCTCCTGGAAACTGGAGGGGACCCCTTTTTTCCATTCTATCAGTACGTGGTTGCAGGAGGTGCTTTGATTTATCTTCACATCAAGGATAAGTACCTGTTGGCCGGAAACTAGGGCCACTAGTGCTTGTCTGATCTGTTCTTCCATCCAATAATTCCCTGGAAAGTCAATCACCACACACAGCTCTGGTAGAACATTTTGCTCTTGGCACCATTTAATAGCTGCAGTGGGGTCCATGTGGACTTCCCTCAGTTCAATATCTTGACTCAGAACAGAAAAATCTTTGGACGAGCCCCCACATGTAGCACTACTCTCGTAAAAGCTTCTGGATAGAATGGGTGCTCTGTTCTTTCCCTCAACCTTCTCAAGAACTTCAGCCCCTCTAACTGAGAGTAATATTTAGTACCCAATAGTTGTGCTATATCAAAGAAAACAGGCACCAAACCATTTAGTAAAGGCAAACATACTATATTGTCACCCAAGATGGTTGGTAACTAGACAAGCATCCAGATCAGAGTAAACAGTAGCAAGACCACCTCAAGAGCAGCAGTGAGCAATAGTAAGGTTTACTCTACCACGTGCTGGAACTATACTGCCAAAGTGCATTAATGTCGGAAATGCTAGTCTTAGACCAACTTGAAATGCACTGTCCTAAAGAAAAGGAGGATGGTAGCGGAGGGGGTAGGGGAACAAGGGGGGCTTGCAGAAAAATTATTATGGAAGGGGCAGTCCTTTTAGATGTTCTTCTGCCGGCTATCATTGAGGCCCTTTAAGAGCATCTTTGCACTTAATGGCAGTCCCAGTTAACCTGCATGCAGTATAGGTACAGTATATAGTAGGTGCCATATAGTCTCTGCACAGGTGCAAGGTACATGTGGTTTAGACACAGCAAAGGATCTTTATAATGCGGTACAGTTTTGGTATAGGTGCAGTCTAGGTTTGGAATAAGTGTGCTATTGAGTGCAGTATGAGTGCGGTATTGATTGGGTACACTTGGTGCCCTGCTCTCACTGGCTCAGCTTCAGCATCAGCTATGGGCAAATAGCCCTCTCACCAGTCCCTGTGATGCTGTGGTGACTTCTCGCTCTGGAAAGTGCGCCCCCTTAGTCTCTGGTGATCATTGGAGGGAAGCAGAGGGTGAGTGGCTGCTCCAGTCTCCCTGCTGCACCGGTGCAGGGGCTGTGATGTGGGCGGTGCTCCCCCCCCCCCCCCCGGGTATCCTCACTCCCAGTCTCAGGCTTGGATCTCTGCTGGTATAGTCTCCAGCTAGCAGGGGAATATTCAGAAGGAGGTGCTCTCCCACTAACTTCCTTGGTGCTAAGAGGAAGAACCTTCCTGGTCAGTTTAATAAAAATCCTCTCTCCACTCCTCCTACTGCACAGTGCATTTTGGGAACTGGAATTTAACCATTGTAGTGTAGCCATTATATGGCTGCTGTCTCAAACTACAACTTCCAGCATTCTCAGTGCTCTGCATAGAAGTCTATAGGCTTGCTTGGCTTTAGTTCGCCCCCTGCTGGCCAGAGGAGGATAGTGCAGCATAACATTAATATTAATATAGTAGAGGGAGAGAGGCCAATAAAAGCAAAGCAGTGTGTCCTTCTACATGTTGTTGTAGCCCAGCACCTGGCTACACAAAATTGGCCCTGATAAACTTCAATAGGCCACAAAGTTTGTGAAAGTTTTTGTGAGCAAAATTCACAAAACTGTTTCCAAAACCGAACCCAGACAGATTCTACATTCCTAGTAGAAAGTGGTTTGTTAAAGTGTATATAAAATCAAGAACATCTATATAATTATTTGTAGCCTACCAGTTCTTAGATGTGGCAGCTGCAATCATTTTATTTTCTTAGTTTATTTATTCTTTATTTTCACCTGGTGATTCTTCCAGTAACACACTTCCTGTACTAGGGTGACAATGCTTGCACTACATACTGTAATTGATGGTAGATCTAACGGTGATTGATCACATTTTATAGTGTATGATCAGCCTAACTGTGATTCACGAGTACAATTTATTGTGACAAAGCAATTGATAATAATTGTACCTTAAGGCTTAGTTCACACTGCTGCTACATCAAAATCGTTTGACTTCCAGTGAAACGTTGCATTGCGACTTCCTTACGACTTGATGCAATTTCAATGTGACCTTCATGCATCCTCGATGTTTTGCAGCTTTGGTTTTGGGAAATCAAAACAATACAGAGTGTGACACATATTACTGAACTTACAAAACCATCTGAAGTAAAAAATAAGACAAAAAAAAACTTCCTTGTGACTTTTGTGATTTTAACATTGCAGTCTATGGCTCTCATGTCACAAAGAAGACGCAGAAATGTACGCACATCACAGCAAGCCGCATTAGAAGCTGCAGCAGTGTGAACCAAGGCTTAGCATATATTTCCCCTATAAAAGAACTTAATCATATGACATTGTTGAGGCATTTTGCCTTCTTTTAGCCTCACAGATGTTTATCAAGACTTTGACATCATTGGAGGCATCCCACACATCTGTTCTGATCCTTTAACTGCAATTATGGTAACATTGGGGGGAAATGTCTAGGAATAGATGGAATCGCCCAGTGATAGCTTGTCCCTCCAAAAATATGACTGTTGGCTTACAGTGTGGCAGAATGGATATCAAACTAACGCTTTGCAATTGAAAACAACGGAATGCCCACTGTGATTGCTATATCATTCCCAACTGACTTACCTTGCACTGTTTGAAGATAAAGCTGTCTGAGTCTAGGCCCAGTCTGAACGCTGTCCATGGGTGCTAGAAGACTGGTTTGGCTCTAGACCAATCTACTGTACAGCTGGTCATCCACTAGCAGAGTCTCCTTCAACATTTTTTGTTCTAACGATCGTTCATTTTGCTTATCAATAGTGGGGTCAAACCAGTGTTAGTTTTTGACCACAGTGACAAGCAAATTCAAAGGAGCAGGGTGGAACATTCTTCTTGAATGAACGAATTTCTAACAGTGAATGCGGTTTTCAATAGAGCTGTGCATGGTGAAAAAATGAGTTTTGTTTTGAATCCATTCAGTAAGTTAATAATTTCATTTGGTCATATTAGTTATGTTAGAATGATTAGTTTTCGGAATTCATTTTTTATATTCGTTATTTTCAAATCGTTTAGAAATTTGGATTTCAGAAGATGGCTATATTCGTTCTTTTTTATTCTATTCTATTTTTCTCTATTCTATTCTATTATTTTTTATTCCAATCTACTCTATTCTATTCTTTTTTTTGCCACCTTAGTGATTCCATTAGAGACTTAATCCCCTTTGTCAGTGTCATTCATGTCCCTTCTTTTCACATCATTTGTAGCTTTCTATGCAAATATACAAAACATTTATTTTCTTTAACCAATACAAAATTTGTCAAACCAATCATCTTTTCTCTTATTCCCCCAATAACCCCAGTCCCTTATCCTCGTCCCCCCCCCCTCCACCCTCTCCCCCCCCCTACCTCCGTGCACACTTGTTTAATGTCGCCCTCTTTAACCAAATCTAATTTTCAAACCCTCAGTAATACTCCATGAATTTTTAAAATCCTTCCAACTTTGCCATATGTTTTCCCCTACTGTTACGGCCTCTTCTCCATACCCTCCTTCCTCCACAAATTGAATACCTTCCACTGCATCAACCCACTCCCAAATTAATGGTCATTCTGCCTTTAGCCACTTTTTTGGGATGATCTTTTTAGCCGCGTTCAGCAGGTGTGGTACTAGAGAATTTTTATACTTTTTGACCTCCCCTCCTATTCCATGATGCAAAACTAACCAGGGGTCTGCCTTTACTTCTATCTTAGTTACCGTATTTATCGGCGTATAACACGCACTTTTTTCCCCTTAAAATCAGGGGAAAATCGCGGGTGCGTGTTATATGCCGATCCCCTGCGATCCCGAGCTCACAGATGTTAAAAATCGCCGACCGCGATTTGAAAGAGGCGCCGAAATACACAGCGCCGGTCCACGGCTCTTCTCGGCCACTTTCGGCTTCAGGCTTGAATGGAGGAGAAGATTTGGATGCCGCACACCGGATGTAGTCAAAAAAACTTCACTTTATTGAAAAAATGGGATCATCAAAATAACAAGACTGTCATGCAGAAAGTACAGATAAGCTGACGCATTTCGCACTCAGGACTGAGTGCTTACTCATAGCTAACAAATATTAAAAATACAAACTCTTATATAGCTCAATGGGGTATCACATGATTGCCCAATTAGATGGTCATTAAGTCTCAGCTGGAAGCCAATTTAATGAGGTCTCGGCATCTGCTGGCTGTTTAGTGTGTTGACTGATTGAAATATGTTTTCAAAACCGCGGCATGTAAATAGATGACAAAGAATGTGAAAAAAGATGTGTATATGTACATGTGTAGGCAAAAAATGTATATATATGTGTGTAAATATATATGGTGAATCCTATCAATAAACGTGTATATAATCATGAATGTGCTTCTGTAACGTGTATGTATAAAAGGTGATAAGTATCAAAAAAGGATTACTATTAGGTGAAAGGAAAAAATGTGTAAAAAATATATTTCTCATGTGAACAAAATATAAAATATTTTGGCTTCACTCGTCGCCGCCCGAACCTAGCCAAGTGTACTCGGCTAGGTTCGGATATCTCCGCTCACAGTCACGCCCATCCTGGGCGGGACTACGAGTGTAGCCGAAAGTGCACGAGAGCCGCCGAGAAGAGCCGAGGACCGGCATTGTGTATTTCGGCGCCGGCAGCGCCATTTTCAAATCGCGGTCGGCGATTTTTAAGCTCAGGAGATGGAGATGGGATCCTGCAAGGCTGCACTGGGGCAAGGCTGCACTGGGGAAAGGCTGCACAGGACACTGGGAAAGGCTGCACTGACAAGGCTGCACTGGGGCGGCTGCACTGCACACTGGGGAAGGCTGCACTGACAAGCCTGCACTGACAAGGCTGCACTGACATGGCTGCACTGACATGGCTGCACTGACATGGCTGCACTGACAAGGCTGCACTGACAAGGCTGCACTGACATGGCTGCACTGACAAGGCTGCACTGAAGCAAGGCTGCACTGAGAAGGCTGCAATGATGGGCATTTAAATGTAAGTTTTTTTCCCTTCAACTTCCCTCCTAAAAGTTTTTTTTTTCTTAAAATTCCCTCCTAAATTGGGGTGCGTGTTATACGCCGATAAATACGGTATTTCTTTAATATATCCCAAGATTTTTACCCAATAATTTTTAATTTCAGGGCACTCCCACCATATATGGGCCATATTACCTATACCTTTACACCCCCTCCAGCATTCCGATGTTTTGTCCTTTTGGTATTAACAAGCTTTATCTGGGGTAACATACCATCCCGATAAAATTTTATAATTTATTTCAGCGACATTGGTGTCCATCGACGAACCATGGATCAGTTCCATTACTTTCCTTAACCTATTACTATCTATCTGCAATCCTAATTCTTTTTCCCATTTTGTGATAAATGGTGGTACCTCCCCACTACCCATCGTCAATCCTATTTTATAAATTTTAGATATTATGCCTTTGGTACTATTCGCCAAGCATAGCTTTTCCAGTTCTAATAACTCCTCCCCTGACCTTATTGGCTGTGGAAGGCGGTTGACAAAATGGCTTAGCTGAAGGTATCTCCAACGGTCTAACACCCATGTTTCTTTGTTGTGCTCTAATTCGTGAAATGCAACAATCTTCCCTTCTTTTATTATATCTCTCAATAGCACTCTTTTATTTTTTATCCAACCACCACCAATTTCTTTTTTTCCCAGTGCGAAGTAATCATTTTCCCAAAGTGAAATTAAAGGGGAATTATATACCTTGTTTACATGTTTATATACTGTGTCCCAAGCTCTAAAAACTACTTTTGTCAGTGCATGTGTGTTGCCATCTAATACTCTATAATGTGGGGGGTTCCAAATCATGTGTCCTAAATGTGCCTTACTCAAACTATTTTCTATATTCACCCATCTTTTCTGTTTATTTTCTCTGTTCCATTCTATCGCTCTAGACACCAATATCGCTTTATAATAGCCCTGAATATCTGGCATCGCCAGTCCCCCTTTCTTTTTTTCCTGTTTTAAGATATCAAACGACACTCTAGCCCTTCTATTCTTCCAAACTGTTTTCATGATAATTGATTTAAGTTTTCTAAAATAATACTGGGGGATATCTAGTGGGAGCATCTGTAGTTTATAGATAATCTTAGGTAGTAATACCATCTTTATGCCATTTATGCGTCCAAGCCACGAAAATGGTTTATTCATTATCCTTTTACTTTCAGCTTTTATTTCCTCTAGCAGTGGAATGAAGTTTGCTTTGTAGATCTTCACCAGTGAGTTTGTCAGCTTTATGCCCAGATATTTTATTTCTTTTTTCCATATAAAATTAAATTCCTTTTTTAGCTTACTTTCCACCTCCTTACCCAAGTTAATATTTAAGATTTCTGATTTTGCCGAGTTTATCTTGAAGTTTGACACTTCCCCATACTGTCTCAGGACTTTAAGTATGTTTGGCATTGTAATTCTCGGATTGGTTATAAAGAGCAGAATATCGTCGGCAAATGCCGCAACCTTATGCTCCTCTTCCCCCACCCTGAAACCCCCAATGTCCGGATCCCCTCTGATCACCGACAGCAGAGGCTCCAGGGAAAGGACGAAGAGCAAAGGGGACAGTGGACACCCCTGTCTCGTACCATTTTCCATCTCAAATGCCTCCGAAAGGGAGCCATTGATTTTTATTGAGGCCGTAGGATGATTATATAAAGCACTTATTGTCATGAGCAGGTGTGACCAGAACCGTGTGATCTGCGACAGAGGACACCAAAACGTATGTAAGTGAAAATATATTAATTTATTAAAGAAAGTGAATAATATAAATACAACCAACCAACTCCAATATGCAAATAACAATAGACAGATAAGTGTAATAATCGGAAATACCAGGTTCATAAACAATAGCCAGGCCAGGGTCATACACAGCAGATCAGCAGATGGACAAGGGATGTTCCAGAGACATAAACGTAAGCCAGGCCAAGGTCATACACAGGGAGAGCAGCAGATGGGGTAAGGAACACAGGACAGGGAGAGGATGGATGGGTCAGACTGCAGGCAGGGATGCAAGGTAACAGGTGGGACAGGATAGGGTCGGAGACAGGTTCAGGGCACAGGATCAGATCACAGGTTCAGGGCACAGGATCAGATAGCTTGCGGGTCAGGAGGCAATGACGAAGTCAAGGCAAACATGTAAATGTTTGCCGGGTATTTATAGGCCTGTGATTGGCCTCAAGTGACACCTGATTGTAGGAGGTACTGTCTGCTCCACACTGCCAGGATCCATCCGCTGGTGGACGCCAGTACTGCGGCCCAAAGATGATATACTATTAACAGGGAAAAGCTCTCCTGACAGTTCCAAACTGCCAGGAGACACCTGCTGGTGGACCTCAGTACTGCATGCCAAATAACAGGTCTTACCAGCGGATGGAACATTTCCTGACAGTACCCCCCCTCAAAGGAGCGGCCTCCGGACGCTCCAATTGGTTGTAATTGTCCATAGTCTATGGTATTAAGCAGAACAACAGATGGTGGCACAACAGGCAGAACAGGTGGTGGCACAACAGGCATGGGCACTTCAAGCTGGGCAGCGGGCTCATCAAGCTGGAGGGCAGTCACCGAGACATCAGGCTGGAGGGCAGACACCGGGACATCAGGCTGGAGGGCAGACACCGGGACATCAGGCTGGAGGGCAGACACCGGGACATCGAGCTGGGCGGCAGCAGGCACCCGGACATCGAGCTGGGCGGCAGCAGGCACCCGGACATCGAGCTGGGCGGCAGCAGGCACCCGGACATCGAGCTGGGCGGCAGCAGGCACCCAGACATCGAGCTGGGCAGCAGGTTCCGGGTCATCGAGCTGGGCAGCAGGCTCCGGGTCATCGAGCTGGGCAGCAGGCTCCGGGTCATCGAGCTGGGCAGCAGGCTCCGGGTCATCGGGCTGGGCAGCAGGCTCCGGGTCATCGGGCTGGGCAGCAGGCTCCGGGTCATCGGGCTGGGCAGCAGGCTCCGGGTCATCGGGCTGGGCAGCAGGCTCCGGGTCATCGGGCTGGGCAGCAGGCTCTGGAACATTGGGCCGAACAGCGAGCACCGTAAGGGCAGGCCGGATTACAGGCACCGGCTCAGCAAGCTGGGTAACGGACCCCGGCCCAGTGGGCTGGGTAACAGGCCCTGACTCAGCGAGCTGGACACCGGGCACCGGTTCGGCAAGCCGGATAACGGATACTGGCTTGACAGGCAAAGTGATGGACTTCGGTTTAGCAGACTGGGTAACGGGCACCAGTTCAGCAGACCGGGTAACGGGCACCGATTCAACAGGCCGAGACATGGGCACCGAAACTCCAGGCTGAAACACGGGCACCGAAACTTCAGGCTGAGACACGGGCACCGAAACCTCAGGCTGGGATACCAACATCACGACATCAGGCTGGAAGACAGATACCAGGATATCAGGCTGGAGGATGGACACATCAAACCGGAAAGCAGGCTCATCAGGCTGAACAGTGGGCACATCAGGCAGAACAGCAGGTACATCGGACTGGTCAATAGTCGCTGGAGCGTCAGACTGGAACATGGACACTGGGGTTTCGGGCTGGAAGGCAGGCATATCAGACTGGAGAGCGGGTGCGTCAGACTGGAAGGCTGGAACCTCAGACTGCAAAGCTGGAACCTCAGACTGCAAAGCTGGAACATCAGACTGCAAAGCTGGAACATCAGACTGCAAAGCTGGAACATCAGACTGCAAAGCTGGAACATCAGACTGCAAAGCTGGAACATCAGACTGCAAAGCTGGAACATCAGACTGCAAGGCTGGAACATCAGACTGCAAAGCTGGAACATCAGACTGCAAAGCTGGAACATCAGACTGCAAAGCTGGAACATCAGACTGCAAAGCTGGAACATCAGACTGCAAGGCTGGAACATCAGACTGCAAGGCTGGAACATCAGACTGCAAGGCTGGAACATCAGACTGCAAGGCTGGAACATCAGACTGCAAAGCTGGAACCTCAGACTGCAAAGCTGGAACATCAGACTGGAAGGCTGGAACATCAGACTGCAAAGCTGGAACATCAGACTGCAAAGCTGGAACATCAGACTGCAAAGCTGGAACATCAGACTGCAAGGCTGGAACATCAGACTGCAAAGCTGGAACATCAGACTGGAAGGCTGGAACATCAGACTGGAAGGCTGGAACATCAGACTGCAAAGCTGGAACATCAGACTGCAAGGCTGGAACATCAGACTGCAAGGCTGGAACATCAGACTGCAAGGCTGGAACATCAGACTGGAAGGCTGGAACATCAGACTGGAAGGCTGGAACATCAGACTGGAAGGCTGGAACATCAGACTGCAAGGCTGGAACATCAGACTGCAAGGCTGGAACATCAGACTGCAAAGCTGGAACATCAGACTGCAAAGCTGGAACATCAGACTGCAAAGCTGGAACATCAGACTGCAAAGCTGGAACATCAGACTGCAAAGCTGGAACATCAGACTGCAAATTGGGAGCAGGTTGGGTTACTGGCAGGATTGTGTGAGTGGGGAAGAACTTCCGTTTCTTCTTGGGCTTAACTACTGAAGATCTGTAGGTGAGGGGTGCAGCAGACTGGAGAGGAGGATTGGGATATGGCAGGGAAGAGGTAACAGTGGCTGGAGGAAGTTCGTGTGGGTTTGCAGGCAGCAGGGAAGAGACAGGTGGGTTGAATGCAGGATAGGTACAGGGAGCAGAGACTGGATATGAGTATTTGTTTGGCAGCAGCGTATACTGAGCTGCAACTGTGGTTGACATGGGTGATGGGGAAACATACATTTGGGTAGGCTGGTGTTTGGTGGCAGAGGTGGTTTGTTTAACTGGAGCTGCTTGCATCATGTCAGACCATGCTGAAAGTATAGGTTGTACAAACTGTGCTTTTAAACCTCCCTGTCTAACAAAAGACTGAGCAGACACAATGCACTCAGCAATCACCTGTGAGGGACAGGCTGAATAGTGCTCACAAAAATCGTCTGGATCATCTTCACAAAGCCAAACTAGTGATACAACCTGATTTATATCAAAAGGAGGAGTGAAATCATCACGGCCCTCAGGAATACAGGGCAGGGCCAGCTCAGTACATAGTTTGATCAAAGGCTGCACCTCCCCAAACAAAATATAACCCTGATCGACCAGGGAGTGAGCCAAACGTATAGTGGCAAACAACTGATCACTAGACCATCCTTTCAAAGCCTGGCGGCAATAATCACCACTTTCAGATGCCAGCAGAGAAAGATAAATAACCTCATCGGTATTCATGTTTGCAACCAACTGAATCAAAATGGTTCCCCTGTGCAGCCACTTCTGGTCAGGGATGGCCTTGACTTACTGTCATGAGCAGGTGTGACCAGAACCGTGTGATCTGCGACAGAGGACACCAAAACGTATGTAAGTGAAAATATATTAATTTATTAAAGAAAGTGAATAATATAAATACAACCAACCAACTCCAATATGCAAATAACAATAGACAGATAAGTGTAATAATCGGAAATACCAGGTTCATAAACAATAGCCAGGCCAGGGTCATACACAGCAGATCAGCAGATGGACAAGGGATGTTCCAGAGACATAAACGTAAGCCAGGCCAAGGTCATACACAGGGAGAGCAGCAGATGGGGTAAGGAACACAGGACAGGGAGAGGATGGATGGGTCAGACTGCAGGCAGGGATGCAAGGTAACAGGTGGGACAGGATAGGGTCGGAGACAGGTTCAGGGCACAGGATCAGATCACAGGTTCAGGGCACAGGATCAGATAGCTTGCGGGTCAGGAGGCAATGACGAAGTCAAGGCAAACATGTAAATGTTTGCCGGGTATTTATAGGCCTGTGATTGGCCTCAAGTGACACCTGATTGTAGGAGGTACTGTCTGCTCCACACTGCCAGGATCCATCCGCTGGTGGACGCCAGTACTGCGGCCCAAAGATGATATACTATTAACAGGGAAAAGCTCTCCTGACAGTTCCAAACTGCCAGGAGACACCTGCTGGTGGACCTCAGTACTGCATGCCAAATAACAGGTCTTACCAGCGGATGGAACATTTCCTGACACTTATCCTATTTATCATTTTCGGGCCCATACTCTATTCTATTCTATTCTATTCTTCTATATTCTATTCTAATAAAAAATACCCCAGTTGAAGTCTCTTAAGACGAAACATGTAGGGTTAATACGCCGGCCGTGGCCACCTTTTACTGCGCTCTTTTCACTTGTTCATTTTTGTTGTTTTTAGGGTTGTCCCGATACCGATACTAGTATCGATATCGGCACCGATACTGAGCATTTGCCCAAGTACTTGTACTCGGGCAAATGCTCCCGATGCTTCCCCCGATACCTAGAGGACAGCTGTGATCGGCGCGTGGGGGAGTTACAAGATTCTCCCCCAGTGGCTTTCACCAGCTTTAGTGACATACATCGGTGATCGCTCACAGCTGACTGTCACTGCATCCTCCTCCATGCCCCCTCCTTTCCTCTGTGCCTCTCCGCTGTCCCCTTCGTTCCTCTCTCCTTATCTGTCCCCTCCGTTCTGCTCTCCTTATCTGTCCCCTGCATTCCTCTCTCATTATCTTTCCCCTCCGTTCTCCCCCTCAGTTCCTCCGTCCCCCTCCTCCTTCCTTTGTGTATGGAGAGAGTCAGCTGACTCTGTCCATTCACATAACTGAAACATTGTAATCTCCTGTGATTACGATGTGTCAGTTTATGAATGGAGAGAAGCTGCTGTGTTCTCTCCATTCATTCTCAGTGCAGCTGACGCTGCAGAGAAAGGGACTGGGGAATCTCTATCTCTGTCTCTTTCTCTGTCTCAAGGGGGAGATATCAGAGGTCTGTTAAGACCCCTGATATCTCACCAAAGCCCCCCAAAAGGGCTGATTAAAAAAAAAAAAAAACAATAAAGAATAAAAAAATATTATTGGAAAAAATAAAAATTGTAAAACAAAAAAAAAAAAAAAAAAACACACACACATACAACGTTCACCCCCCCCCCCCCCCAAAAAAAATAGTAAAAAAAAAAAAACTGTCACGTGACATTAAAAAAAGAGTATCGGTAATCGGTATCGGCGAGTACTTGAAAAAAAGTATCGGTACTTGTACTCGGTCCTAAAAAAGTGGTATCGGGACAACCCTAGTTGTTTTTAGTGAACATTTTTGGATATCCGTTTTTTTTTGTTGTCAATAAATCCCACCATACGGATTTACACCATGTGGAGATTCTTCTTTTTTCCCCTACATGCTTTTAGCATCACACATCTGAGCTGGAGGAGAAGCTCCCAGTAAGCTGATATCTGTTTGGTGTTGCAATCTTCCATTCATCTCCCCACTAGGCGTCCTTGAAGTTCAACTGCCCACTGGAGAGGTCACCGTGCAGCCCATCTCGAGAGTTCGGCTTCAGGTCTCCATTTCTATGCTTTACTGACCCACCACGGTGAATTGGGTCCATCGCTTCTGGTAAGGGTACCTCTTTTCTCCCTTCTCCCCTTTGAAGGTGAAGGCACTCTTGGGTGTTCATCCACCTTTGAATATATCTACCCCAGAGACTATTTGATTGTTATAGAAGTTGCCTTTTCATTACATCCTTTTTATTAATACTACTCTTGGGACTCATATGTATTGATCAATTTGTTTTAGCTGCTACCACGTTGCTATCTATATAAGATCCATCACGGGTCTTTTATTTGTATGTTATATTGTTAGTTCTTTTTTATTAGTCACTTTTATTTGTTACCACTTTGCAGTTCATTGCACCTTATACCGTTTTGTACTTCTGCTTGCAATATATTATTAACACCTGAGACACTACACACTCTTCAGTTGTGTGCAACTTTAAGTTGCATGACACAATATCTTTTTCACTTTTGTAGCTGTGAAACACACAATTTTTATCAGTGTCAAGTTTCCACAAGAGAGAGACTAGTCTCTCCACACCCCTTTTTTCTTTTTTACATTCTTGCTTTGCCTTTTTTTAGTGCCACACTTTATATCCTCATTCGCATCACAATTAGTCTTATTGTTGTGTTGGCTGCTCACATTTCATAGGTTGGCGCAGTATTTCACACATTTATATATTCTATTCTAGTCTATTCTTTTCCATTCTAGTCTTTTGTGTTCTGTTCTAATCTATTATTTTATTTTATTTGTCATTCTATTCTATCCTATGCTGTTCTGTTTTATTCTATTCTGTTTTTATTCTATTCTTATTTATTCTTTTATCTTCTATTCTATCCTATCCTATTCTATTCTGTTTTATTCTATTTTATTCTTTCCTATACTATTCTGTTTTATTCTATTCTATTTTTTTCTATAAAGCAGCTTAAGTAGGAATCATCATCTTATTTCACTTTTATATCTTACTGTATTTATTGCAATATTTTTCCATTTTGAATTTGAATTCATTTTCAAATTCAAATTCATTTTCAAATTCGCATAATTCATTTCAATATAATTTGTTTTGGATTCGTTAAAATTCGCTACTATTGTGATCCGGAAATTCGAATACGTCCAAATCTCTGAATAAAGAAAATTTTATCCAAAGTTTGATTTATGATGAAACAAATTGTTCATGTCTAGTTTTCATTCGGGAAAGTCCATTCACTCCAAAATCGCTGACAGGGCATCCATCTTCGCCCGGTCTTCCTTCCAGGTTCATGTGCTCCGACTATCTCAGTGGCTGAGCCGCGATGACGTCACTCGTGGGAGGAATCACAGCCATGGCACAGGGCTCTGAAGGGACGGCACAGGTATGCTGTGCCTTCAGAGTGCATGCGCCAGTGATGTCACAGGCTGCATGCGGTGTGAATATCTCTTAAACAGTGCAAGTTTAGGAAATATTCACTGTACTTACAGATAAGCCCTATTATAGGCTTGCCTGTAGGTACAAGTGAAAGAAAAAACAAAAAAACTTTACTACCACTTTAATAATGTCAATCGAATGGAAGGGGTGGCCCAGTCTAGAGCCTAATTCTGCCCTTATCCATCCATGCAGACACTAGTTCAATACCCCATAAGGCTCTGCAACCCACAGCTGAGTGATGACCATAGAGGAAAACTATACCCAAAATGAAGCTACCGTAGTTACATTATATGCATTGGATAAAAGAGTTATGCCGCGTACACACGAGCGGACTTTACGGCGGACTTTGCCCGGCGGACTGGATTTCGTCGGACAATTCGATGTGTGTGGGCTCCAGCGGACTTTGTTTTCTCAAAAGTTGGACGGACTTAGATTTGAAACTTGTTTAAAATTTATCCGACGGACTCTTCTTTCTAGCGGACAAACCGATCGTCTGTGTGCTAGTCTGACGAACTCAAACTGACGCATGCTCTGAAGCAATTACAAGACGGAAGCGCTCGGTCTGGTAAAACTAGCCTTCGTCTTGAAGCTAGCACATTCCTCTTCTGTCGTCTTTTAATACAGCCTTTTTTTAGGATTGATAATGCGAGAGGAATGAAGTTGTTTTTCTGCTTTATATTCACACAGAGTTCTCACAAACTACTTTCTTCATGATTTATCCTCCTGCCATGACTAATATAATATTTTGTAACAGCCAGATATCCATAACTTTAAAATTTTAAAATAGATTTTGTTTTTTGTTTTTTTTTGTTTTTTTATTTCAACACTTTAGCTATTTTACAATGTGTGTTAAATGCTAACCACATTTTTTGTGTGTATTTTCAAGTTACCACAATTAACATTCATATTTTGTGTTGTTTTAAAGAACCTTAATGAGGTTGTTGTCCCTTGTTCATTAGACATAGGGGGGTGTATTTAACAAAGGCAAAATCATTTTTCACTCCAAGTGCTAATTATACATATAATTCCACATAAAGAGCATTTTGAAGTGCGTTCGCTGTGGATCCGAGGGGCACATGCAAGGAAGCCCAAACAAAAACAATACATTTTTATTTGACATGATTTTCGGAATAAATCAGCAGAGCTTCCCCGAATTTAAGCTCTTCCCCTCAGTTTTTCAGCGACTGCACTTCCAACAAGTGCACTTGCTGTGCAATTTCTCAAGTGAACGTTTCACTTGATATTCTAAATGATTTAAGCCTTTTGTCAAAAACACACATAGGGGTTGATTTCCTAAAGGTAAAAAGCCTGTGCACTTTGTAAATTGCATTTGCCCTCTGCAAGAGCAGTTGCTCCCAAGCTTTATTAAATGTGAAGCAGCTCTGCTGACTTCCATCATCCAATCATGTGCAAGCAAAAATGTTTTTTTTTTTCTTTTACTTGCACAGGATTGGGTACTCTTTGCAAAGTCAAGCTTTTAAATAATTTCTGATGCTCTGGAGCAATTGCACTTGCAGAGGGCAACTGCCCTCTGCAAAGTGCACAGACTATTTGCTTTTCTCAAATCAACCCCATAGTCTTTTCGACCTGTACCTGCCTACTCACAAACAAAATGGCGTTTTTTAATCAAAAGACATAGGCAAGAATGTAAGGTAAACAAAAATGTATTTATTTTATTCACAAAAAAATTAGGAAGGCAACACTGGACACACTTTTAGAATCTGGGAAGCCTTTAGTCCCCCAGGACACACATCAAGTTTGAGGACAAGAAAATAGGTATCTTGCGACTATAGGGAGCACAGGGAGCACAGTCAGACCAGACAGAAACCAGGCAATCACTTTCGACTCTTCCGTGGAGCCTTCCCTCCACGCTTTTCTGCAGCCTTCCCTCCACGCTTCTCTGCAGCCTTCCTTGGAGGTTGTGCCTCTGGTGGTGTACTTGGGGCAGAGGAGGAGGAGGAGGAGGAGGAGAAGTGGCTTCATCTGCCAGATACGTGGTAGCAGTAAGCTCCCCTCTCAAGCCCTTCTGGTAAGCCTGAAAAATTAGACCCTCACAGAGGAGGCGTTGGCCCTTTTCCAACTCCAGCAATCTGCTGGCTATATAGGTGCCATACGCCTCCTCAGCATTGGGTGGTTTACTGAGGATGAGGCTTGCTTCCCGTATGAGGTCTAGGGATTCCTGCTCTGTTGGTGTCATTCTCCTGGGCCTTTTGTGGAGAATGCGGAGGGGAGGCACCTGACACTCCGTGCGGCTTCTACTTGGCCCAGACACAGCCTCCTCCTCTCTCCCACTGGGCAAGGCCTCCTCCTCTCTCCCACTGGGCAAGGCCTCCTCCTGGCTGAGGTCATCCTGTGTAAAAAAAAGGGACATAGTTGTAATTTTCTGTTATGCAATCACACACAATTTTCAGCTCATAACTTTCAAATATAATTACACAAAATAGTAAAGGCTATCTATTTGACAACACCATTATTTCAGATGATCAACAAGATCTGAAGTGAAGTATATATTTGGCCACTACTGTCTAGTGATATGTCTACATATTACTCTTTGTGCAGAAGTGATTTTTTATGAAGCACTTTCAAAATTAACACCTTAACATCATTAATAACATTTACACAATCCCCAAAGAAAAAAAAAATGTATACCTGGCTGAAGCTGGGCGCATCCACTTCATCAATGGTGAAAAGGCCCAGTTCATCCTGGGACTCCTCAGCTGGGGTGGAGGTGGATGGAAGGCTGGAGGGAAGAGTGGAGGGAAGGCTGGAGGGAAGGGTGGGGGGAAGGGTGGGGGGAAGGGTGGAAAGTGATTGCCTGGCTTCGGTCTGCTCATCCAGGAATCGCAGTTTGTGGTAATACCACAACTTGGGTACATAAACTTGGTCAGCTGCTGCCCCTGATCTGAGCGACTCCTGGATTTTTCTGTGTTCCCGCTTATACATGTTACGCAAGATACCTATTTTCCTGTCCACAAACTTGAGGTCTGCCTGGGGGAGTCGAGTCTTCACAAACTCTAAAAGTGTGCCCAGTGTTGCCTTCCTAACATCCCAATTATAATATAGGGGGTGTTTGACCTCCCACAGATTTTTCTTGTCCTCATAGAGCTCAATAAAATGGCACAAAAAATCTTCCTCTTTAAAGGGATTCATTTTTCTGCAAGACAAGACACAAGATCAAAACTTAAATGTCAGTCCCAAATCTCAGGATTAGTTTGTGTTGTAATCTAGGGGACACACACACACACACACACACTCTTTAATCTTACCTTCGTTTGTGCCGCTCGCTACTTCCGCACGAACATACGTAGGCCATCGTAATAGCTTTATATACACTGCGCATGTGTCATGCTCCGCCTGCGTTGCCCGCCCCTGACGTTCGTAAGTACGATTTGGCCCCGCCCCTTCACTCTTCGTTGCGCAGTGGGAATAGATAGCAAAAGATGGCGGAGCGATTAAGTGGAAGTAGCGCGGAGGAAAGCCCGGAGCCCCAAACATCCACATCCCGGAGGAGATATAAGGCCACCAACATGGCTTTTGGAGAGATGGTGGAGATGGTGTCCATATTGAGAAGGGAGGACTACGATGGCAAAAAAAGACCGTACACACGACCCAATATGAGGAAGGACAAAATAATGTCCTCAGTTGTCACCGCTCTTGAAGAGAAATTTGGTACAAAACGTTTGAAAGAACAATTGCGGAAGCGGTGGTCTGACATCAAAAGTCGGGAGCCAGAACAATATTGGCGAATAAAGAAGCTGCTTAAAAAAAGTAAGTACTTGTGTTTTACTATTGAGATACAGAACTAACTCCTTATTTTTGGCGGTTTTTCTGCATCATTCGTAAATACCGTTCTTTGGAATAGATATGATACTTTATAAAGTGACGTTATTTTTTTGCCAAATACGATGGGACAGGGTTGGACATACATTTATGGCTTGATAATTTGTCGAATTCCCACAATGAGTTGATGTGGTGTAGATGTGTTTGAAAATATAATGCTTCATCAAAAATGATTCAGTGTAATGTAGGGACAGGACACAGCAGCTGTTTCCACATCTGGACTCACGAGCACTATAGTTAGTGGGAATGATTTAGCAGTCCCACTATTGTTCTTCGATTTTATTTATTTTTAAATTTACTTTTAATTTTATTCCGTACGTTTTTTGGCTCTGCGTAACTTCTGCATACTTTCAGCTATTAAAACCATTCAACTATTAAAATGTTCGTCTCTTTTAGCTGATGTGTGGTCTTTTTCAACTTTTTTTCTACCATTTATACTTTTTTAAATATTAAGGTTTTTATCACTTTTTTAAACATTGAATTCAATGGGAGCATGCTTGAAATCCTTAAATTCTTCTTCCGCTCCCAAAAGTTTCAGCTCCTTCATACTTTCACCTAGAGACACCAAACAAACTTTACAATGTTCACTAAATATTCAGCTATCTGGCTATATCCTTTCAGTTTGATATCTTTTTCATTTTTTGAGAAAAAGCTTTTTGTTTAGAGGTCATTTCCGGAAATTTTAGCCATTAATCAGAGTGTACTGTGTTTGTTTTGTTGCCATGGTTACCAAAGCTTCTGTTATACACAGGGGGGGGAGGTGGCTGGAGCATCTCAGCTCTGATTACAGAGCCCGGGGGGAGGGGACAGACACACCATGTACTGATTTATAATAGAGGAATATGATGGGGCAGTTTTGATGGCGGTCATTTTAGCAATTTAGCTATTCAGCATTCCCACGCATTTTGCGCAGGAAATGCATTTTCTAGTGTACTATGTGACCATAAATACATTTTTGAGGGGTAATACACATAGGAGATCATTGAGGTGTCAGCATCTGTGAAACTTGCCCTAAAATAAGCATTCTTTATAATTGTTGTTCAGAGGTAATGTTCATCCTGTCTTCAACATTTATTATGATGAAAAATTGGCCAAAAATCATAACCAATGTTTTACTTTATTTATTAAAACCTAAAAGATCAGTGTGTTTTAACTATACCTTTTTTTCAAATCTCATAGGGGAGAAAAGACTCAGACAACAGTCCAAGGATCTCAGGACCCCCCCAAGTCACCAGCCTGAGGCAGAAGATACCCCAAGCCCCAGCCCAAGACCACGCCCACCCGACGACCTTGAGGAAGGAGAGGTGGAGGAAGTGTGCGAGGTTTCAAGCCCACCAAGTGAGTGACTGACACCCCAGCTTGAGTTACTGTATTTTGGCGTGCATATTGTAAACCTTGTTTTTATTCACTCGTTTTAGGTGAGTTTCTGGTTGTGGAAGGCCAAGCGGCAGAGCACTTCACCACAGACAGTGCGCAAAGACTAATTGGCCAGATAATGCTGTGGAATGGCCACATCGATAAAATGCGTGACCAAATTCACAGCATGCAACTTCGCCTGGACTCCATGCAACAGGAAATGAAGAACATGATTGATGTTTTGGGCCGAATATAATCACGTTTGGCCTAAAAACATCAATCATGTTCTTCATTTCCTTGGGAAGTTCTTTTGTTTTAAAGATTGTTTTTTCATTTTTTGGGGTATACCCAAATTTACATTGTGTGATGCACATGGTGTGTCATCATGTGCTATCTTCCATCATGGGTTAGCAATGTACTTGTTTTGTGTTTGCAACCCCTTCATCCTGAAAAATCTTGAGTGGTGAGAGGAACCAAAAATGGGATTGCACACACAAAACACGTACATTGCTCTCCCCTGATAGGAGATAGCACATGTTGACTTGACCCTTTAGTAAAGCTCAATTTTGAGCATCTTATAAATGACCAATTTCTGCAAGGGTGACATTACATGCACCGTTCTCGAAATATTTAACTTTGTAAGTTAATTTATTGTAAGTTTTGTTTATAAAAAACACTGTTGTGTATGTAAATCTTTTTAGATAAAGGTCTATATATTTGTGAAAAAATGGCTTGAATAATTTAGTAAAAGATAATTTTTTTACACAACGTAAAATATTTTCGAAAAAAATAAAAAGAACAAAAAATAATAAAAAATATGATAAAAAATGCACATTTCAATGTGCACCAAGTAAAATTTTTTACCCTATACAATGTGTGTGGCTGATTCTTGAAGTCAAAATTTGGGGTTTGTTTTTGTGGGCCTGATTAACTAAAGCTAAATGCACTCGACACTACTACAAGTGCACTAGGAGACAGACATAACTTAAAGGTAAACAACAATAAAAACAAGATATTTAGATAAACCAATTTTCTTTTTTATTTTTGTAACAAACTTACAGCTGTTGCTGAATAGCAATGGCCCCCCGACCATTAAAATAATTAACATAACGGTCACGCACTTGACGTGCGGTTCGGGGGGCCAAGCCAATACGGCCAATTTCTAGGCCTGTCAAAGTGCTAGCCTCTTCCAGTCTGGCCTCAGGCCCAACAGAGGATAGATATGTAGCTGAATGTCTCCTTAAAAAGTTATGTAAGATGCAGCAAGCAAGGATGACGTGGTTGATTTTATAGTCCGCCAAATTAATAGAAGTAAGGAATATACGGAACCAGCTGGCCAGAATCCCAAAGGCATTCTCCACAACCCTTCTTGCTCTGGCCAGCCGATAATTAAATACCCTCCTCTCAGGGGTGAGTGTCCTTTGGGGGAACGGCCTCATCAAGTTCTCACAGAGAGCAAATGCTTCATCAGCAATAAAAACTGAGGGGAGTCCATCCACATTATCGTCATCAGGTGGCAATTCCAGGCCACCGGTCTGGAGACGATGGCACAGCTCGGTCTGTGCAAAGACTCCTCCATCAGATATCCGGCCGTTCTTACCCACATCCACAAACATAAACTCCAAATGTGCCGAGACCACCGCCATCAAAACTACACTATGGAACCCCTTGTAGTTAAAGAAATAAGACCCCGAATGCGGTGGTGGCACAATCCGGACGTGCTTCCCGTCAATCGCCCCTACACAGTTGGGAAAGTCCCAACGGTCAGCGAACTGGGAGGCCACAGTCTGCCATTCCTGTGGACTTGAAGGAAACTGTGGAGTGCAAAAAAAATAAGATAAGGACTTTAATAAAAAAATTGTATATCAGATTACACCAAAACATTAGTAAACAACAGCAGTCAAATATTATGAATATGTGTGTTTGTAATTGAAATGTTGAAAAACATAAGGCACACTTATAAGATTACTCACCCCCTATGATGGCCCATTGATACATTTGAATGTGGGGGGAGGGGTTCTAATTAGGTTAACAAACACACCTGACTGGCTGAAACATTTGTGGGGTGGGGGAGGGGTTCTAATTAGGTTAACAAACACACCTGACTGGCTCAAACATTTGTGGGGTGGGGGAGGGGTTCTAATTAGGTTAACAAACACACCTGACTGGCTCAAACATTTGTGGGGTGGGGGAGGGGTTCTAATTAGGTTAACAAACACACCTGACTGGCTCAAACATTTGTGGGGTGGGGGAGGGGTTCTAATTAGGTTAACAAACACAGCCCAAGACCACGCCCACCCGACGACCTTGAGGAAGGAGAGGTGGAGGAAGTGTGCGAGGTTTCAAGCCCACCAAGTGAGTGACTGACACCCCAGCTTGAGTTACTGTATTTTGGCGTGCATATTGTAAACCTTGTTTTTATTCACTCGTTTTAGGTGAGTTTCTGGTTGTGGAAGGCCAAGCGGCAGAGCACTTCACCACAGACAGTGCGCAAAGACTAATTGGCCAGATAATGCTGTGGAATGGCCACATCGATAAAATGCGTGACCAAATTCACAGCATGCAACTTCGCCTGGACTCCATGCAACAGGAAATGAAGAACATGATTGATGTTTTGGGCCGAATATAATCACGTTTGGCCTAAAAACATCAATCATGTTCTTCATTTCCTTGGGAAGTTCTTTTGTTTTAAAGATTGTTTTTTCATTTTTTGGGGTATACCCAAATTTACATTGTGTGATGCACATGGTGTGTCATCATGTGCTATCTTCCATCATGGGTTAGCAATGTACTTGTTTTGTGTTTGCAACCCCTTCATCCTGAAAAATCTTGAGTGGTGAGAGGAACCAAAAATGGGATTGCACACACAAAACACGTACATTGCTCTCCCATGATAGGAGATAGCACATGTTGACTTGACCCTTTAGTAAAGCTCAATTTTGAGCATCTTATAAATGACCAATTTCTGCAAGGGTGACATTACATGCACCGTTCTCGAAATATTTAACTTTGTAAGTTAATTTATTGTAAGTTTTGTTTATAAAAAACACTGTTGTGTATGTAAATCTTTTTAGATAAAGGTCTATATATTTGTGAAAAAATGGCTTGAATAATTTAGTAAAAGATAATTTTTTTACACAACGTAAAATATTTTCGAAAAAAATAAAAAGAACAAAAAATAATAAAAAATATGATAAAAAATGCACATTTCAATGTGCACCAAGTAAAATTTTTTACCCTATACAATGTGTGTGGCTGATTCTTGAAGTCAAAATTTGGGGTTTGTTTTTGTGGGCCTGATTAACTAAAGCTAAATGCACTTGACACTACTACAAGTGCACTAGGAGACAGACATAACTTAAAGGTAAACAACAATAAAAACAAGATATTTAGATAAACCAATTTTCTTTTTTATTTTTGTAACAAACTTACAGCTGTTGCTGAATAGCAATGGCCCCCCGACCATTAAAATAATTAACATAACGGTCACGCACTTGACGTGCGGTTCGGGGGGCCAAGCCAATACGGCCAATTTCTAGGCCTGTCAAAGTGCTAGCCTCTTCCAGTCTGGCCTCAGGCCCAACAGAGGATAGATATGTAGCTGAATGTCTCCTTAAAAAGTTATGTAAGATGCAGCAAGCAAGGATGACGTGGTTGATTTTATAGTCCGCCAAATTAATAGAAGTAAGGAATATACGGAACCAGCTGGCCAGAATCCCAAAGGCATTCTCCACAACCCTTCTTGCTCTGGCCAGCCGATAATTAAATACCCTCCTCTCAGGGGTGAGTGTCCTTTGGGGGAACGGCCTCATCAAGTTCTCACAGAGAGCAAATGCTTCATCAGCAATAAAAACTGAGGGGAGTCCATCCACATTATCGTCATCAGGTGGCAATTCCAGGCCACCGGTCTGGAGACGATGGCACAGCTCGGTCTGTGCAAAGACTCCTCCATCAGATATCCGGCCGTTCTTACCCACATCCACAAACATAAACTCCAAATGTGCCGAGACCACCGCCATCAAAACTACACTATGGAACCCCTTGTAGTTAAAGAAATAAGACCCCGAATGCGGTGGTGGCACAATCCGGACGTGCTTCCCGTCAATCGCCCCTACACAGTTGGGAAAGTCCCAACGGTCAGCGAACTGGGAGGCCACAGTCTGCCATTCCTGTGGACTTGAAGGAAACTGTGGAGTGCAAAAAAAATAAGATAAGGACTTTAATAAAAAAATTGTATATCAGATTACACCAAAACATTAGTAAACAACAGCAGTCAAATATTATGAATATGTGTGTTTGTAATTGAAATGTTGAAAAACATAAGGCACACTTATAAGATTACTCACCCCCTATGATGGCCCATTGATACATTTGAATGTGGGGGGAGGGGTTCTAATTAGGTTAACAAACACACCTGACTGGCTGAAACATTTGTGGGGTGGGGGAGGGGTTCTAATTAGGTTAACAAACACACCTGACTGGCTCAAACATTTGTGGGGTGGGGGAGGGGTTCTAATTAGGTTAACAAACACACCTGACTGGCTCAAACATTTGTGGGGTGGGGGAGGGGTTCTAATTAGGTTAACAAACACACCTGACTGGCTCAAACATTTGTGGGGTGGGGGAGGGGTTCTAATTAGGTTAACAAACACACCTGACTGGCTCAAACATTTGTGGGGTGGGGGAGGGGTTCTAATTAGGTTAACAAACACACCTGACTGGCTGAAACATTTGTGGGGTGGGGGAGGGGTTCTAATTAGGTTAACAAACACACCTGACTGGCTCAAACATTTGTGGGGTGGGGGAGGGGTTCTAATTAGGTTAACAAACACACCTGACTGGCTCAAACATTTGTGGGGTGGGGGAGGGGTTCTAATTAGGTTAACACACACACCTGACTGGCTGAAACATTTGTGGGGTGGGGGAGGGGTTCTAATTAGGTTAACAAACACACCTGACTGGCTCAAACATTTGTGGGGTGGGGGAGGGGTTCTAATTAGGTTAACAAACACACCTGACTGGCTCAAACATTTGTGGGGTGGGGGAGGGACAAAAAAGACAATGGAGCAGACAATATACATTGTTCAATGGACTATAGGCTAGAGATATAAATGAACCCAGCATTGCATGGTGGGGAGGTTAATGAAAGAAATTATGCATGTAGGGCAATAAATGATTAAAATAGGCATGCACGAAGATAAAGGGGACATTCACAGCAGATTGAAAGCATGGCAATTAGGTAAAGAGGACAGTTCTACAATACATCAAAAGACATTTAATACATATCATGTAATGTTAAAGGATAAAACTTACCTTCATATATTCCTTCTGCAGGACCTGAATAATAGCAGAACAGGTCTCTGGGATTATGATCCCCAGAGCCTGGGGGGAAATGCCTGTCGAGAACTTTAAGTCCTGAAGACTTCTCCCTGTCGCCAAGTAACGTAACGTGGCAACTAGCCTCTGCTCCGCACTGATGGCTTGCCTCATGCAGGTATCCTGCCTGCTGATATAGGGGGTCAGCATAGCCAGCAGACGCTCAAAGATGGGGTCCGTCATCCTGAGAAAATTCCTGAAATCCTCAGGATTATTCTCACGGAGCTCACGGAGCAAAGGCATATGACAGAACTGGTCACGCTGGCGCAACCAATTCTTGGTCCATGAACTCCTCCTCACCCTGTTCATGGACTGGACTCGGGTCAAAGTATTAACCCCAACACCAAGTCCCCACACAGCACGAACTCGAGAACGAGAACGTCCACTCGACATGGCTTCAAAAGGGTCGGCTGGTCAAACAAACAAACTTATAACAAACGCACTGAAGAACAGCAAGGCCTATGAAGAACGACCTGAAAATCAGGAACGAGCGGAGCAGAACGGCCTGCAAGGCAGGTTACGAACTGACCAATACGCACTGAAAAGCAGATACAAACCTCACAAGCACAAACTGAACCGCAGAAAACGAACGAAATAAGCTGAAGTGTGAAAAGCGTGAATCGTCTCTAACCAAACTTCTACTAACACGAGATAAACACGAGATTAGCAGAAGGAGCCCAAAGGGTGCCGTAGTGGGGCTTGAACTTCCTTTTTCTAGTCCCGTCGTACGTGCTATACGTCATCGTGTTCAAAACCAGCGGACTTTTGCAGTGAGCGTGTGTGGCCAAGTCCGTCCGTTTTTAAGTCCGGCGCAAGGAGCCAACAAAGTCCGACGAAAAGTCCGCCGGGCAAAGTCCGCCGTAAAGTCCGCTCGTGTGTACGCGGCATTACTGATAATATTTCCATCTATACTTGAAAAAGTTCCTATATCTGTGCATAAAGTTAGATATTTATAAATAAATATATAATACAAAAAATTCCCAGCACACTTAACAGCTAGCTATTGAAAAAAAAATACAGAGTTTATCAATTTTTGTTAAAAAAGGTTTTAGTTACACACATTTGCAAATATATGTGGAGGCTGCACTGCCTTTTCAATGCCCCTCTGTGAAGTGTGGCCCCTAATTCTATTCTATGAGAGCCTCCATCTTGGAGCATATATAACAATAAATGGCTTACAGTCAAATACTAGGGGGCAGCTGACAACTAACAAATATGGTAATCAGTTTATAACTAGATTGGGGTCTTGAGTTGCCATTGTGCTGTGTTGTACTGGACTTTTGGTGTGCCTCTGCACCTTTAAAGAGGAACTGCAGTCTGCTCACATAATCTATAATAAAAAATCATCTTTGCCATTCTGAAGCTTCCCTCCAACCACTTTGCATATTGTTTTATAAATACCGTGATTCTGCACTGGCCAAATATGCTGCAGAAATCTCCCTCCACTGAGTCTGGCCGCAACCATTTTAACTGTGGGCAGCTGAAGCTGCTGCCTGTTCACTTCCTGGATTTACACAGACACACAGAGAAACGCTTAAAGCTCTGCAGCTCTCTTTGGTCCTCTTATGGCTCACCCCCCTCCCTTTCTGACAAACTTTCACAAGAGTGAGAGAGAGCTGTGCATGATGTCATAAGCCTAGGCTAATGACCAGACAAGAAACAGGAAGTGGGCTGTATAAGGTATTTACTGGCAGAAAAAAAAATGTTTTACTATCCAAAGTTAAAACAACAAGGGCAGAAGATCTAATAGATGGAAAGATGAAAAAATGACTGAAGGTCCGCTTTAAAGAGGTATGGGGTACCTCCTGCTATACCTGCTTCAGCCCCGGAAGGATTTACCCCCTTCCTGACCAGAGCACTTTTTGCGATTCGGCACTGCATTGCTTTAACTGACAATTGCGCGGTTGTGCGACGCTGTACTCAAACAAAATTGACGTCCTTTTTTTCCCCACAAATATAGCTTTCTTTTGGTGGTATTTGATCACCTCTGTGGTTTTTATTTTTTGCGCTATAAACAAAAAAAGAGCGACAATTTTGAAAAAAACGCATTATTTTTTGATTGTGCTATAATAAATATCCCCAAAAAATATATAAAAAAACATTTTTTTCCTCAGTTTAGGCCGACACGTATTCTTCTACATATTTTTGGTAAAAACAATCGCAATAAGCGTTTATTGATTGGTTTGCGCAAAAGTTATAGCGTCTACAAATAGGGGATCGTTTTATGGCATTTTTATCAATAATTTTTTTTTACTAGTAATGGCGGCGATCAGCGATTTTTATCGTGACTGCGACATTATGGCGAACACATCGGACAATTTTGACACATTTTTGGGACCATTGGCATTAATACAGTGATCAATGCTATAAAATTGCATTGATTACTGTAAAAATGTCACTGATAGTGAAGGGGTTAGCCTCTAGGTGGCGCTGAAGGGGTTAAGTGTGTCCTAGAGAGTGTTTATAAATGTGGGGGGGAGGGGCTGTGTGTGACACAACACTGATCGTCGCTCCCGATCACAGGGAGCAGAGATCAGTGACAGTGTCACTAGGCAGAACGGAGAGATGCTTGTTTACATCAGCATCTCTCTGTTCTTCCTCACCATGAGACGATCGCGGGTATCCCCGCGGACATCGGGTCCACTGGACCCGCGATCACGGTCACGGAGCTCCAGGCGGGTGTGCGCGTGCCCGCAAGCGGCCTCTTAAAGGGCAACCTATATGTGCCCTTCTCATGATAGAGGTATTTAAAGAAAATACCACATTATGGCCACTAAATAGAGTTGATGATAATTGGGAATAAACATATTAGGCACTTTACAGGGACTATTTGTGACTGCTGTGCAAATGCTGGGACATTCGAACAGCAAGTTTTTCTACAAGTAGACCTCTTTGGGTCTTTTATGAGGGCCAGTGACTCTGCAATCAGATTGGATTTAAACTGTAAGTAAATGCAAACTATAAGTATTATTAAAAATACTGCTTCCCCCCTCCTACTACCTATGCTGCCTAACCATTACAAAAGAGATCTGTGGAAATACCTTTACTTAATTCCCTCTGATGTGGACACATGGTCCACAAGTGCCAGCTCTCCTGTACCAGTAGATGCTTGACAGTTGCTCTGATTTATCGAAGCCATGACATCACCTGGCTGCTTTCATTGCTCACCCATTGTTGGTGCCCTCTCCCCTGCACCAGCAGCTCTCTGACACAGGAGATGTTGAGCTTGTGGATCATGATACCGCCCCAGAGAGGATTAAAAAAAGGTACTTCCACGGATCTCTTTGTAAAGGCTGGGCAGATATAGTTAGCCTTTACTTCCACTTTAATCTTTAAGTGATCTGAACTCTGTACTGTACTGAAGATCAGGACTCTACTTATTTATACGTATTTTTAAACTTTTAGACCTTTCTTTTCTTTAACTTTTTTTGCAAATATTTCTTTCCCACTAAACAATATGTAAAAACCATTAAGGCTGAGAGTGTCTACATCAAAGTTTTTTTTTTTTAAATAATTTACTTTCCTATGCAAAAAAAAAAAAAAAAGATTTTGATTTGGTTTTAAAGGCACTTTAACCCCTGTGTGCCTAAGGGTAAAACAAATGTTAAAGCGGAGTTCCCCCGAAAAAAAAAAAAATTAAAAGTCAGCAGCTACAAATACTGCAGCTGCTGACTTTTAATAATCAAACACTTACCTGTCCCAGGGTCCAGCGATGCGGGGGAACGAAGCCCCTCTCGTCTCCCCCTCCTCTCTGCCAAGCACGCACTTCGCATGCGTGAGCTGCACTGCATGCTGTGACTGGCCGGGCAATCATCTGGGACCTGTGACGTGTCCCAGATGATTGCTGAGAGGCAGGGGGGAGAGGTGAACTTCCTTCCAGCGCCGCGGTACCCCGGGAGGAAGTGGGAGCTGGAACCCTCTAAAAAGAGCGTTTCCGCCCCCCCCCCCCCCCCCCAAAAAAAATGACATGCCAAATGTGGCATGTCAGGGGGTCACCTTCACTTAAAGCGGAAGTTCCATTTTTGGGTGGAACTCTGCTTTAATGTCTAAGCACAATTTTGCCACTTTGACATGTTATTAAAACCGCACATATCATCACAACTGCTTTGTGCATCTAAGTGGATTATACGGTGTTTTTTCAGGATAAATTAGGCTTTCATTTGGTGATAGATAGCTCCTGTATTTTATTATCAAAGGAAAACTGGGCCAAAATATATATTTTTTAAAATTTAGCTATATATTTCTTGCTACTACCAAAACCTTCCACCAAAGAACAATCCAAAATAAATTCTACAGATGTGTATGTTAGTTGTTGTCTGTACCCATAGTACAGCCCAAAACAATAGTGTGCATTTTGTTTTTTCTTTTCCTACCTAAAACACACTGACACTAACTCATTTTTTTTTTAAATACTGACCCTGACCTTTGACCTTTGACCCTGATCTTGAACTTTGATCCTGACCTTGACCCAAACACTTACGCTGGCACTGACCTAGCTCAAACCTTGATCTAGGTTTTTTTTATTTTTTATTTTTTGTATTTTTTAAAAAAATATATATTATTATTTTATTATTTTTTACACACTTTTTTTTCTCTGCAAGGAGAGAGAGAGATACGATGTATCTCCCTCCTCCATTTACAGATAGAGAAAACCCGGGGGGGGGGGCTTCACAGTGACTCATCACTATGATAGCCAATCAGAAGCTATTACAGTAATCAGCTGACCCGGATTTGGGAGTTCCGGGTCCCGATCGTTACTATGGAATCGCCAGCACAAAGGGAGATGTGTAAGTATGCAGCCCCACAGAAAAAAGCTCAGTCCAGTGGGGCTGCATATTTGCATACACTCGCCGCCAAATGGTTAACATTCTTTACTTATTGCTTATTAAGGAGGGGCGGGCTCCCTCCAGGAAAACCTGCCCTCAATCTATCCATTACTCTATGTGTGCTCCTACTATGGAGGCTCTCAAAATTTACTGTATAGAATTAGGACTGCAGACTATTTGATTTGTTGCAGGCTGGCTGGTAGGCTGATCTGGGAATTTTTCTTTGTTTTTGTATGGGAACTTTGATGGGGACTCTAATGTGAGGGGGCTCTGATAGGAATTCTGATGTAAGGGGGATTCAAGTATATTTGTATTTCCTTAGTTTTTTTTTTTTTTTTTTTTACTGAAGTTTTTTCTCTGCTGTTCTAAATCATATCATGCTGATTAAAAAAAAAAAAAAAAAAAAAACAAGTGAAATGTATACATTTATTTAAATTTGACTCATTTATTTATATAGCCAGATGCTGGCTAAATTGCCTGCGTCATCAGGGGAAAAGAAGACACTGTACAGCTTCAGCCACAGGGAGACTGTTCCCTCCAGCGCTTAGCTTAGACATTACATTGTCTTATCCTGAATGCAGAGCGAGATCTGACAGAAGAGCAAAGGATCTTGGGACATGTTGTCCAGAAAGCTAAGTTGACACAGGGAACGGAGCAAATTACAAGTTCCAGCCAGCTGGAGGGAGAGAACAGAATGCTGGGAGAGTTAATAAATAGCCTGGGTTGGTGAGGAGCCGGCCTCTTGGGACCTCGGCTTTCAGCTGAGAACAGGGACCCGGATGCTCGAGGGACTGCAAGGAGCGCCGCGACCTAGTCAATGTGAAGAGCACTTTGTGGATGGATGAGCGGGTCACCATTGCCAGCTTCCTGCTGACTGAATGATCATTGGTGGGGTCACCTACCTCGCCCTAGACACTGACCCTGCTGAACCCCAGCAATGCAAGGTGTACAGTCTGGCACCTCTTCCCTGGTGACAGATTCTGCAGGGACCTATCCTGAGACTCCCTATTCCATTGAGCCTGGTATCATCTGGATTGGTGAGCAGGCAAAAAGCCCACCTACACTGCATGCAGACACCTTATTCCATTTCTTTGCACCAAATAACGTTTAACAAGGAAACACTTTGCACAGGCTATTTACAATATTGCATGTCTTTACACAGGGAACGGACCGTCGCGAACTACCAGCTCCAACTGGCTGGAGGGAGAGAACAGAATGCTGGGAGGGGTAATAAATAGCCTGGGTTGGTGAGGAGCTCTTGTTAAGCTAGCTAAAGACACCTGATCTCTACATCATCAGGGCTTCTTCACCACCCCCCCCCCCCCCCTTCTTATTTAACCACTTCAATACAGGGCACTTATACACCTTCCTGCCCAGACCAATTTTCAGCTTTCAGTGCTGTTGCAGTTTGAATGACAATTACGCGGTCATACAACACTGTACCCAAACTAAATTTTTATCATTTTGTTCCCACAAATAGAGCTTTCTTTTGGTGGTATTTGATCACTTCTGCGGTTTTTATTATTCAAATAAAAAAAGACCGAAAATTTTGTAAAAAATAAAAGTTTTGCTTTTGTTTCTGTTTAAAAATTTTGTAAATAAGTAAGTTTTCTCTTTCACTGATGGGCACTGATAAGGTGGCACTGACAGGCACTGATAAGACGGCAGCAATGAGGTGGCACCAATGAGCAGGCACTGACGGGCACTGACAATGGGCACTGATATGCGGCATTGATGGGCACTGGTAGGCGGCACTGATGGGTGGCACTGATATGCAGCAATGATGGGCATTGATAAGCGGCACTGATGGGCACTCATGGGTGGCACTGGGTGGCACTGGTGACACTGATGGGCACTGATAGGTGGCACTGCTGGGCACTGATGGGCACTGATGGGCACTGATATGTGGCACTGATGGGCACTGATACGCGGCACTGATATGCATCCCTGGTGGCACTGGCAGTGGTAGGCATTGGAGTGGGCACTGATTGGCCGCTGCCTGGGCATTGATTGGCAGCTGCCTTTGCACTGATGAGTATTTCCCTGGGGGTCTAGGGGGCATACCTGGTGGTCCAGTGTAGCTGATTTCCCTGGTGGTCCTGGCGGCTTCCCTGGTGGTCCTGGGTAGGATCCGAGGGGGGGCTGTGCTGATAAACAATCAGCACAGACCCCCCCCCCGTCAGGAGAGCAGCCGATCGGCTCTCCTCTACTCGCGTCTGTCAGACGCGAGTGAGGAAAAGCCGATCACCGGCTCTTCCTAGTTACATCGTGATCAGCCGTGATTGGACACGGCTGATCACGTGGTAAAGAGTCTCCGTCAGAAAATCTTTACCTAGATCGATTACCTTAATCTTTACCTAGATCGGTGTTGCGGGGTGTCAGACTGACACCCCGCAACAACGATCGCCGCGATACGCACCCCTGGGGGGCGCGCAGCGGCTCAATATCCTGCGGACGTCATATGACGCCCAGTCAGGATATTGAAACCACTTTGCCGCCGTCATTCTGCTATATGGCGGGCGGCAAGTGGTTAAAGGACTTTGTGCATAATATTCACCTGGGGAAAATCCGACAACACACATTTGTTTGCGGAAAATTTGAAAACCTACTATCCAGCATTTTTCCCGTGGAAAATCTGACAACAATTGTCCAATAGAGCATACACACAGTCGGATTTTCCGCCAACAGCCTGTCATTTCCCGTCGGAAAGTCCGACCGTGTGTATGAGGCTTAAGAGTTTGATGTTGTTGCTGTTGGTCTTATTATGATTCTCTTTAAATTGCATACCTGTTCAAGTGTGTTGAGAGTCTGAGACTATAACAATATTTACCTAATCCATTATTGTACTACCTACGTATCTTAAGAGCGTTAAGTAAAATAACATTTGATTACTCTATTGCAGTTTGGTGTCTGTAGGAATGCATTTGCAGTTTAGAAAAGTCTGAACCCAGGGTGTCAGAGGTCAGAGGTCCTAACCTGCGGACTTTTATCACTCCCCGAGTCCCTTCAAATACAATAGTACTGACCTACCTGATTCCTATACTGACCATTACACACTACACTGACCACTATACTATACTGTCCACTACACTAAGAACTACACTGACCACTACACTACACTGACCACTATACTGTCCACTACACTGACCACTACACTATGCTGTCCACTACACTAAGAACTACACTGACCACTATACTGTCCACTACACTACACTGACCATTATACTGTCCACTACACTACACTGACCACTACACTGAGAACTACACTGTCCACTACACTATACAATACTGACCACTATACTACACTGACCACTATACTGTCCACTACACAACACTGACCACTATACTGACCACTACTCTGAGAACTACACTGACCACTACACTAACCACTATACTGTCCACTATACTATACTGACCACTACACTGAGAACTACACTACATTGACCACTATACTGTCTACTATACTACACTGACCACTATACTACACTGTCCACTATACTACACTGTCCACTATACTACACTGTACTGTCCACTACACTATACTGACCACAATACTACACTGACCACTACACTATACTGACCACAATACTACACTGACCACAATACTACACTGACCACTACACTGTACTGACCACTACACTGTACTGACCACTACACTATGCTGTCCACTACACTAAGAACTACACTGACCACTATACTGTCCACTACACTACACTGACCACTATACTGACCACTACACTGAGAACGACACTGTCCACTACACTATACAATACTGACCACTATACTGTCCACTACACTACACTGACCACTATACTGACCACTACACTGAGAACTACACTAACCACTATACTGTCCACTATACTATACTGACCACTACACTGAGAACTACACTACATTGACCACTATACTGTCTACTACACTACACTGACCACTATACTACACTGTCCACTATACTACACTGTCCACTATACTACACTGTCCACTACACTACACTGTCCACTACACTATACTGACCACAATACTACACTGTCCACTACACTGTACTGACCACTACACTACACTGCCCACTACACTACACTGCCCACTACACTACACTGACCACTACACTACACTGACCACTACACTGTCCACTACACTACACTGTCCACTACACTATACTGACCACTACACTATACTGACCACTATACTGACCACTACACTATACTGTCCACTACACTACACTGTCCACTACACTGTACTGACCACAATACTACACTGTCCACTACACTACACTGACCACTATACTACACTGACCACAATACTACACTGTCCACAATACTACACTGACCACAATACTACACTGTCCACTACACTACACTGTCCACTACACTACACTGTCCACTACACTATACTGACCACTACACTATACTGTCCACTACACTATACTGACCACTACACTACACTGTCCACAATACTACACTGTCCACTACACTATACTGACCACTATACTACACTGACCACAATACTACACTGACCACAATACTACACTGTCCACTACACTATACTGACCACTATACTACACTGACCACAATACTACACTGACCACTACACTGTACTGACCACTACACTGTACTGACCACAATACTACCCTGTCCACACCACTATACTGACCACTACACTATACTACACTGTCCACTATACTATACTGACCACTACACTGAGAACTACACTACATTGACCACTATACTGTCTACTACACTACACTGACCACTATACTACACTGTCCACTATACTACACTGTCCACTATACTACACTGACCACTACACTGACCACTACACTACACTGTCCACTACACTACACTGTCCACTACACTATACTGTCCACTACACTATACTGACCACTATACTACACTGACCACTACACTACACTGACCACTACACTACACTGACCACTACACTACACTGTCCACTACACTATACTGACCACTATACTACACTGACCACTATACTACACTGACCACTACACTACACTGACCACTACACTACACTGTCCACTACACTACACTGACCACAATACTACACTGTCCACTACACTGTACTGACCACAATACTACACTGACCACTACACTGTACTGACCACTACACTACACTGTCCACTACACTATACTGACCACTACACTGTACTGACCACTACACTGACCACAATACTACACTGTCCACTACACTACACTGACCACTATACTACACTGACCACTATACTACACTGTCCACTACACTACACTATACTGACCACTATACTGACCACTACACTGTCCACTACACTACACTGTCCACTACACTGTACTGACCACTATACTACACTGTCCACTATACTACACTGTCCACTACACTGTACTGACCACTACACTACACTGTCCACTACACTATACTGACCACAATACTACACTGTCCACTACACTACACTGACCACTATACTACACTGACCACAATACTACACTGTCCACTACACTACACTGTCCACTACACTATACTGTCCACTACACTATACTGTCCACTACACTATACTGTCCACTACACTATACTGACCACTACACTACACTGACCACAATACTACACTGTCCACTACACTACACTGTCCACTACACTATACTGACCACTATACTACACTGACCACAATACTACACTGACCACTACACTGTACTGACCACTACACTGTACTGACCACAATACTACACTGTCCACACCACTATACTGACCACTACACTATACTACACTGTCCACTACACTATACACTATACTGTCCTGCCTAGTCTTCCTATACTGACACTACATATACGGCGCCGCCCCCCCCCCCCCCCCCTGTTTATCTATTTCTTACCTTATTGTGTTGCATCGGTCTGGAGGATGAGAAGACATCTGCCCCGGCGCTCACACTCTCGTCTTCCCTGCGCTCCGGCCGCCATATTCATTTTTCCCGGCGCACTGTGATTGGGCGAATGGGGGTCATGTGCGGAGGCGGGACTTCAGGAGCGACTGTGATCGCGGATAGGCCAGCCCCACGCCGCACATGACCCCCATGCGCCCAATCACAGGGCGCAAAACACTAGACATGGCGGAGGAGCGCGGGGGACACAGGAAAAGAAATTAGGAGGAGGCAGCCAGTAGTGACACTACTGGCACGAAATTGCGCCCCCCTAAATTTCGCGCCCGGGGCCACGGCACCCCCCGCACCCCCCACGCTACGCCACTGATGGTGAGGGCAATCTTTGGGGTCAATCATTTTCAAGCGACCTTCAGGGGTGTGGCGCTACATTTAGAAAACTTTTTTTTTTTTGCCTGTGGATGTTTGAAAAATATACAATGTGGCCCTCTTACTGAAAAGTTCAGAGACCTCTGCTATCCAATAAAACAACATAAGAAATATAAGTAATGTTTCTGTAAAATTCTATGGGGATGACTTTCTAAAGGTGTAGGACTGTTCTCTTGTCAAACCGAGGTAGTGCTTACTTCAATCCTCCAATCACATGCAAGCCAAAAGTCCTGCTTTTCAGTCCTCTGCAGATGATTGGATATTTACTATGCTAAGTGAACATTCCTTTAGAAAATTCATCGGTCATCACACGTTGGTTATTTACTAAAGGCAAATCAACTTGTGACTTCCCTAGTTCCATTACCAAAACAAAACAGACTTTTTAAATTAAAATGAAAAAGAAAAATGTGGAAAAGGCAATTTTTAAATAATCACGAAGGAAATTGGAAGAGTTGTTGTGTTAGTGCTTACCTGTCACTGCTGGATGGAAAAGGTACTTGGGAACATAACATAAAAGCAGTGATTTGCATTTAAATTTCTTATGGAGATTATTAATACCTTAAAATGCTTCTGTTTTGCTTAAGAACATTGGGGGTTATTTACGAAAAGCAAATCCACTTTGCACTACAAGTGCAAACTACAAGTGCAAAGTGCACTTGAAATTGCACTGAAAGTGCACTTGGAAGTACAGTCGCTGTAGATCCGAGGGGGACATGCAAGGAAAATAAAAAACAGCATTTTAGCTTGCACATGATTGGATAATAAAATCAGCAGAGCTTCCCCTCATTTCAGATCTACCCCTCAGATTTACATCGACTGCACTTCCAAGTGCACTTTCAGTACAATTTCTTTTTTTTTTTTTTTTTATTTCTTTTTTTTTTTTTATTTTTTTATTTATTTTTTTTTTACTTTCAAATAATTTTTATTTTGAAAAATGGATGATTTATACAAAGATATCTTAACAGTAAGATCCAGGCATGGATCTCATACAGTTTCAAAGGTTAAAATTAACGAAGTGGCAAACATCTGCTTTCCCTTCTCGAAATCATTAAAGCACAAATTTAAGGTTGCGAGGCCTATATTATACGTGAGAACAAAGTGCCTGATGAGTAGACTACACAACAGGAAAGAGGAGACAAGGTTATAAGAAAAAAATAAACGGAGACGAACCTGGGGGACTACCGCAGGAACACAAGGTTCCTACTCAGACCTCTGCCCGATGGACAGACCACCCCCATGGGAGCTCGCTGTGGCCTGTCCGGGGGGCCCGAGTACCAGGTTCCTGCGACTTTGTCCATAAACAAAAATTGTACCATGCTAAGTTAGTCGTGTTTTGCGAACAGTCTAAAGATTATCTCTGTTCTCTACACTAGGCATTGTGAATGAAAACCTGCCTAGCCGCCTAATGATTTCGGGAAAGGCAGCTTGGATAACAGATAAAACAAGAGATAAAGAAAATTAAATAGTGTACCAAAACCGCCCGTTCTCGGGCTTCACCTGAGAGAGCTTAGCCTTTGTTGGCCAAGAAAAGAGACAAGAGAGTCTTCAGAGAAGAGAGAGGAGGGAAAAGGAGGGAGGAGGGGTAGCAAGAAAGGGGGAGTACTCTGTAAACGGTTCTATCTTACTCTGTATCTTGTGGTATGCCCGGAAAAAGGGGTACCTTACAGTGTTTGGCCCATGGTTCCCAGATAGCGAAAAATGTTTCGATTTTGTCATTAATGTTAGCAACGATTTGTTCTTGTGCCATTATCCACGACACCTTCCTTTTAAAAGCTTTTATTGAGACGCTGGGTTTCTTCCAGGCCTTTGCTAGAGAAGCTTTAGCTGCTAAGAGTATAAAGAAAGTTAGCTTCTGTGAGAATTTGGAAAAAGTCCTGATCTTCCCATTAAGCAAAGCAATGGAAGGATCAGGGGAGACTTTTTGCTGTAAAACAGAGCTGATCGTGCGGAAGACCTTACCCCAGAACGATCTGATTCTCGGGCACGTCCACCATATGTGTATCATTGTTCCCTCCATCCCACAGCCTCTGAAACACAGGGGGGAAGATCCTGGAAAGATGTTAGCTAAACGGGCCGGTACATAGTACCATCTTGTTATGACTTTAATACTGGCTTCTATCAATGATATGTTTAGAATACCTTTGAATGATCGTTCAAACCTGGAGTACCAATCCTCTAACGTCCAGGAGTTGTCCAAATCCTCCTCCCAGGCCCGTGCATACCTCGGTTTCTCCGCTGAAGATTGTAGGGCGGAATAGATTATGGAGATTCCTCCCCTCTGGACTTCTGAAGTGGAGCACCATTGTTCAAATGGAGTCAAAGAAGACCTATCTTGATTTTGCTTCCATATGGAATGGATGTAGTGGTGTATCTGTGAGAATCTGAAAAACTCTGATTGGGGCATGTCTAGCTCGTTTCGGCAGTGGTTCAGCGTGATTGGCCCCCTAGGGGAGAGGAAATGTCCAATCCTATAGAGGCCCTTGTCCGTCCACCACTTGAAGGCCCTGATTACCATCCCTGGAGGAAAAGCTGGGTTATGGAATAAGTGTGCTAAAGGTTTGAGAGGTGAAACCAGATTATTATGTGAAAAGAGTTTTGTGCACATGGCCAACGAGTGGGATAGGGAAGGGGATAGTATAGCCGGTCTATCATTAGGGGAACACCAGAGAAGATAGTCGATCGTGTTCCGAGGGGTTGCTTGTCTTTCCATGGCCAGCCAACTTGGTTTCGGGCCTCGAGCAAACGCCACCGAAATTTGGGAGAGCTGAGCTGCTTGATAGTAGCCCCACAGGTCAGGGAGACCGAGGCCTCCCTGACTTTTAGGACGTGTTAACATACTGGAGGGGCATCTATACCCTTTACGGCGCCAAATAAAGCGAACGATTTCGGATTGAAATTTGAGGAGGGTTGATTTCTTAATAGGAATAGGAAGAGAGCGAAAAAGGTATAAGAGACGGGGAAGTAATGTCATCTTGACGGCGTGTATTCTCCCCAGCCAGGACAGTCCACACCTAGCCCACCTGTCGAGGTCATCCTTACATTTACGGAACATGGGGGGGAAATTAGCGTTAAACAGTTTTTGGATGTCTGGAGTTAAGTGGATACCTAAATATGGGATATCTGTGGGTGCCCAGGAGAAGTTAAAGTTAGAGGAAAGCTGATTTAGTGTATCCTGAGGGACTGTAATGTTCAGCGCGATAGACTTGGACATGTTGACCTTTAGGCCAGAAACGACGCTGAATTCTTGGAGGATATTATAAATCATCGGAGTGGTAATGAGAGGGGAGGTGATGTAGAGAAGCAGGTCATCCGCATATAGGGCACATTTATGCTCCTGGTCCCCACATTGGACCCCTTTGACATCAGGGTTGGTTCTAAGTGCTATAGCTAGAGATTCAATTGCTATCGCAAAGAGGAGGGGGGAGAGCGGGCATCCCTGCCTGGTTCCTCTGTGAATAGGGAATGTGTCTGAGTACCTTCCTAGGAGACGGACCTGAGCAGACGGGGTTGAGTATAGGGATCTAATGTAGTTCAGAAAGAAGGGACCGAATCCCCAGCGCTGTAAGATGTCAGATAAATAATCCCAGTTAACGGAGTCAAATGCCTTTTGTAGGTCGATGGAGAGGAGGAAGCCCCGCTGTGGTGAGCCTCCATCCCAGCACGACTTCAGAAGGGATATAATGTCTATCGTCCTACGTATTTGGTCCGGACCCTGTCTACCAGGGATGAAGCCCACCTGATCATTGTGAATATAATTGGCAATGAAGCTCGCCATTCTATTCGCTAGAATTTTTGTCAGGAGTTTGATATCGTTGTTAATTAGCGAAATGGGCCTATAGTTCCCCAATTCACTTGGATCCTTCCCCGGCTTCGGTATCACCGAGATATACGCCGAGTTAAGGTCAGATCCCAGGGGGGCTCCATCCCTGAGGGAGTTAAAGAATTTAGCTAGGTGGGGGGCAAGGGTAGTGGCAAATTTTTTGTAATACCCTGTGGACAGGCCATCTGGACCCGGGGCAGAACCCGTTTTAAGCGAGGCAATCGTATCCAATACTTCCTCCACTGTGATCTTGTCCTCAAGCAACTCCCTATGGTCTTTGGATAAGGCTGGTAGGGGTAAATCCCGGAGGAAGCGGTCCCTTTGTTGCAGTGATGGGGGCTCAGAGGATTTATAAAGATCAGTGTAAAATATGGAGAAGGCATCCATAATTTTAGAGGGGTTCTGCGTCAGGTCTCCTGATGTTGTTTTGATTTTAGGGAACGCTAAAGTTCGGTGTTTTGGGGTGAGTTTGGCTGCTAGTTTAGAGCCCAAGCGGTCTGTTTGGTAGTAAAACTTGGCTCCTGTCCATCTCAAGTGTTTCTCTGCTGCAGAAGTTAGGGCAAGATTAAGTACCGTCCTAGTGCGGTCAAGGGTCTCTAAGGAGTCTGATGTGGGAAGTCTCTTATGTGCTTTAGCCGCTGCCCTGTAGTCTGCTGTGAGTTTTAGGATGTCGGCTTTATGAGCTGCTTTAAGATGTGAGGATAAGCTGATTATGTGGCCCCTTATCACCGGCTTATGGGCTGCCCAAACGGTGGAGGGAGAGACCTCCCCCGTTTGGTTAATTCTAAAGTAATCTTTGATGTTTTCCATTATGCCCTGACAGTTTATGGGATCATTGAGGAGAGATTCTTGCAATCTCCAACGTGGCGGACCCTTGGAGGAACCCCCTTTCTGAGCTGCTACCAAGACCATTGCGTGATCAGAGAATGGAGAGTCTATGATCCTAGAGTTGAGGACAAGCGGAATTGTGCGCGATCGTGTGAAGATGTGGTCTATCCTGGCCAGGGAATTATGCGGAACCGAGAAGTGGGTGTAATCTTTTTTGTGCGGGTTAGCTTCTCTCCAAATATCCACCAAACCCTCCTCAAATAATAGAGCTGCTATTTTGGTGCTCTGTTTTGATGGGCGTTTAGATTTAGAAGTACCATTGGCTAGTCTGTCAAGTGCGGAGTCGAAAGCGACGTTCGAGTCTCCTCCCCTAAAAATTGTACCTTTAAGGTGGGGTTTTAGTTTTTTGAGTAATAGATCAAAAAACGATCTTTGACCTCTGTTAGGCGCATAATATGAAACAAAAGTATAAAGTTCACCCTCAATGCAACCAGATACTAGCAGGAAACGCCCCTTGGGATCGACTATCGCCTCCGGTTGTGAGACATTCAAATGCTTGGCAAAGCAGATGGCAACCCCTTTTGTTTTGTTTTCGGCTGAGGACAAGAAGAATTGTGGGTAGTGTTGGTGGAGAAATGAGGGTTTGTAGTGTACTGGGAAGTGTGTTTCCTGTAGAAGAAGGACATCAATATGCATAGATTGGTAGGACTGAAAGATCTTTCTGCGTTTAATTGGGGAGTTCAGGCCTTGGGTGTTGTGTGAGATGATTCTAAGGGGGAAATTCCGATCCTTTAGATTAACCATGGTCCAGAGGGGAGAGAACTGTCAACTCATATTGCGGCTTACCGTTACCCATGGAACGTGAAAGCTGACTGTGATCTGTTTGTGAGGCAACATGTCTGCTCGGGCCCGGCAGGGGGATAACAGGGCCACCCCTGAGACTGGTAGAACCTACAGAGGGGTACAGGAGGGTATAGAGAGCGGAAGGGGAAAGAGCAGAAAAAAGAAACAAAAGAAGAACGATTAATTCCATGTAATAAACATTAAGCATCGAAAAAATTTCAGTCATGACTAATAAGTGTACTGAGGAGGTAAAAAAAAGGATCACCTCGCACAGTCAAAAGGGTAGGAAGAAATGTCTAACCTACCCTAAAGGCCACTCTGGCCCGGGCCTCCTGAAAACAGGGAGACCAAACAAAAGAAACACCTCAGGGGAGCTTAAGGCGTACCTGAGGGTAAGTGGAGGCGCACTGGGTCCACCACAGCCCCAGTTCCTCTTAACCATTAAACCTGAGACTGTGTTCCGGTCTTTTAAGTAGAAAATTAGACAGAGCATATCAAAATATGTAAAGACTTGGGGTGAACATGGAAGAGGAAATCAAAAAAAGGAAAAAAAATTTTTCCATGTTGACCCCTTTTGCCACCTATGCAGTGTGGGTGTGACTAAGTATGGGCCTCCTGAACCACGGTGGTAAACATGAATCCCTTACAGGATGGGACGAGAGGCTGGGCCCATCAGAGCCCAGAAGGAGGAGGGGATCCCATGGTCAATAACCATCCTTCTTTGGATAACTAAGGGACGCCACGATCATGTGGGGAAACTTCATGTAATGCCCCTCTCCTCCAAGGCTCAGCGGGGAGGGCTCTCGAAACACATCCCTACTCTGAGTTCAAAGTATTAAAAAAAAAACTCTTCTAAAATAAAAAAAAAGACCCACTAATATTAGACTCGGAGCCCATGGCCTCGGGGAGAACGGGGACTAGCCCCGACCAGTCCTACAGCAGACGTGCTGCACCCTTCAAATAGAGGGAAAATGGGAAAAAAAATAGAGTTCCTGTGAGAAAAGTGGCAGTTCAAGTGGGGAGATTCTCCTTCGATCTCTTGTAACCTTGTTTTAACCAGGTTGGCTGTAGCGGGCTTGCTGGGGAGGGTCTTTTGGTTGAAGATGGGGTACCCCTGCTTGATTGTGATGACGAAGGCTCTTGAGGGATGAGGCCCAACTGGAGAAGAATCCGTTCACCATCCGCGAAGGTGGAGAAGCTGTAGTTTCTACTCTTGTGTGAAAAATTCAGTCTCAGCGGGAAGGACCACCTATAGGGGATCTCCTTCTCCTGCAGTAGTAGTAGTAAAGGTTTCAAGGCCCTTCTCTTCTGCACTGTGTAGGGGGAGAGGTCCGCGAAGATCTGAATTTTGTGACCGATAACGGAAATGTCCTTTAAATTTCTGGCTTTTCTCATAACTGCCTCCTTTACCGCATAATGATGGGGTTTCACAATGATGTCCCGCGGGAGTCCATCCGTGCGGGGGGGTTGTAGAGCTCTATGGGCCCTGTCAAGCTCAAGGCGGTGCTCTGGTATCTCCGGAATAAGATCCTTGATGAGGGTTTTGATGACAGAGTGAACCTCCTTTTCTGTTTCTGGGACCCCCCTCACCCTAAAATTATATCGTCTCGATCTGTTCTCCAAATCATCGATTTTGTTAAAGGCTAATTCAAGTTGTGTTCTGATTAATCCTAGCCCCTGCTTGATCCGCCTTCTTCTCCATGTTGTCAAGCCTAAAACCAAATTGCTGCATGTCAGCGTGTATGGATGCTGTTATTTGGGCTGCGTTTTGGGCTAGGCTTTTGGATAATAACTGAGCAAAGGCCTCCATCATGGAGGGAAAGTCTGTGGGTGTGGGGGCGGCTTCTTGTGCTTCACTGACTGATAGCAGAAGGCCTGTGTGCGGGTCCATCATGGGGGTGGATGGGAGGCCTGTCTGCAGGCTGAGCAGGAGAGATTCTGTGGACGCTGGAGAATGGGCCGGGGGTGGAGGGGAGTACAGGGTACCTGGTGACTGAGGCAGGACACAGTCTTGGTCAGCAATGGAGTCGTCCGCAGCTGCCGCCACGCTGTGTCTCGGAGGAGCGGTGGCCATTTTGGCATAACTGAGCGGTCCGGGTGCGGCCGTCATCTGGCTCGTCAGACTTCTTCTGGCAGTCGCCCCCAGCATAAAACCGTTCCCGGGGGTGTCCGGAGCCCGATGGTGTCTTTTAGGGGCAGAGATGAGTGCTCTGTCGGTGCTGTGGGAACGAGCGGGGTAGTGGTGGAGCGGAGCTTCAGTGGCTAGCGGCCATCTTGGAAGCTGCCGCGCATGCGCCTTTTCAGTACAATTTCAAGTGCACTTTGCACTTGTAGTTTGCACTTGTAGTGCAAAGTGGATTTGCTTTTCGTAAATAACCCCCAATGTTCTTAAGCAAAACAGAAGCATTTTAAGGTATTAATAATCTCCATAAGAAATTTAAATGCAAATCACTGCTTTTATGTTATGTTCCCAAGTACCTTTTCCATCCAGCAGTGACAGGTAAGCACTAACACAACAACTCTTCCAATTTCCTTCGTGATTATTTAAAAATTGCCTTTTCCACATTTTTATTTTTCATTTTTAATTTAAAAAGTCTGTTTTGTTTTGGTAATGGAACTAGGGAAGTCACAAGTTCACTTTGTTGAAACCTATGTTTATTTCAATAATGAATAACAGGGACAAGGGAGAATCATCTAGTACAATTTCATTTTATTAATCATCGAATGCACGCACACAAAATCTTGAAAGTTGCATGAAAGAAAAAGATAGATGAAGCTATCAGGAAAAAATATAAGGTGCAGCGTTTCGTTTTTCAAACCTATCCTCAAGTGTCACTAATAAGTTATGCTCACCGGCCCTTGTCACTCACATACAGATAATTAGTATGTTTCTTTTACAATGGTCCTAACTTACATAGCTATAGCGAAACTTGGATATCTGGAAAATGTGGTCTTTAGAAGTACTTGAGGGAAAGTTAGGGAAATATCAGTTTAATATAAATGTTTGTTAATCCTTTTACATATTAAGCAACTAAATAAAAAATGTGTCTTTTGTTTGATTGGCTGTATTTTAAAGATAACCTCTATCCTTAAGCCCCTATACACATCGGTGCGATTTGACGTGTCAAATCACATGCCAAATTGCAGCCTATTGCCGGTGTTCTGCCGAGAAAGTTCCTCTCGGCAGATAATGACCCCCCTGTACTGCGCAGGCGCAGGGCTTGCGCAGTACGAACAACAAGGGAGCAGCCGAAAATATCCGAAGCTGAACAGCTGTGAGTCAGCTGTAGACAGCTCCTGCGCAATGAGCAGGACATTGCCGCACACTCCCGATGCTTGTGCTACTCTGCAAGGGGCAGGTGTATTACTGTAAAAATGTGTTTATTATCCGCCCCTTGCAGAGTAGCACGAGCATCGGGAGCATGCGGCATTGCCTGGTAGCATTGGGAGCGTGTGGTAGAATGTGGTGTTAAATGTGTGCAGGCGCGGTGTACAGCTGACGCTCAGCTGTGTATGTTCGGCTATTTTCAGCTCGTTAGTGCTTCGTACTGCGCAAGCGCTGCGGCTGCGCAGTACATGGGGGTCATTATCCGCTGGGGGAACTTTCTCGGCAAGACACCGTACTGCGCAAGCGCTGCGCCTGTGCAGTACAGGGGGGTCCTTATCCGCCGCGGGGGACTTTTTCGGCAAGACACCGGCAACAGCACTGTCTCAATCGGTGCAATGCCGGCTTTGCAGCACCGCACTGATTTCAGCAGAACTCGCACAATTTCAAACCCGCGTTCAGTTTTTGAACGAGGGCTTAAGCCCAACTCCAGGAAACCTAAAAATTCTCCCCTGCAGTGGGGAAGTAGCAAGGGCTAACTCCTCCTTTAGTTTGACTCCTTAGCGCCGGCCGCAGGCAAATATGTGGCCTTTTGGCGGGTGAGCCTGGGGCCGCATATTTGTCTCAATACAGATGTGCTTAGAGCGCGTGCCCTGCGCATCCAGCACAGTTACCGGTGGCTAACAGAAGGTTCCTTATTGCTACTTGCGATAGGGAGCTTTCCGATCATGTGACCACCGTGAAAGCCAATCATGGTGGTCACATGATCATAAACCTCACCCCATCTCTTGCATCTAAACCCCTTAACCTCCTACCGCCCGCTGTATATGAAAAATGACGGTCGGTGGGGTCATATGACGTCGCCCCAGTGTCACCGTTCTAGCGCGCGCCTCTCGGTAAAGAGCCGATGACGCCACTCTTTACCCATGTGATCGGCTGTGTCCAATCACAGGCGATCACATATACACATGGAAGTGTTGTTTATCAGCTCTCCTTACCTCACACTGGCAGAGTGTGTGGTGCGGAGAGCTGATCAGCGGCATCTCATTGCAGGGGAGACCTGTACAGGTAATCAAGGCACTGATCATCAGTGCCCTGATGATCAGTGTGGCCCCAGCAGTGCCCAGGAGTGATTCCAGTCTTTGCCCATCACTGCATTTCAGTTCCCATCAGTGCCTGCTCATCAGTGTCACCCATCAATGCCCATCAGTGTCACACATCAGTGCCCATCAGTGCCTATCAGTGCCGCCTACCCGTGCCGCCTATCATTGCCCATAAGGGCCGCCTATCAGTGCCCATCAGTGCTATTAGTGCTCATCAGTGCCACCTATCAGTGCCCATTAGTGTGGCATATTAGTGCCCCCTCATCAGTGCCACCTAATCAGTGCTCTTCAGTGCCGTCTGATCAGTGCCCATAAGTGCCGCCTCTTCAGCGCACATCAGTGAAGGAGAAACATTTCTTGTTTACAAAATTATCTGACCGAAACTAAGAAAAACTTTTTTTTTCAAAATTTTCGGTATTTTTTAATTTTTTAAGCAAAAAATAAAAAACTCAGCGGTGATTAATTACAACCAAAAGAAAGCTCTATTTGTGTGAAAAAAATGATACAAATTTCATTTGGTTACAGTGTTGCATGACTGAAAATGTCATTCAAAGTGTGACAGCGCTGAAAGCTGAAAATTGGCCTGGGCAGGAAGGGGGTATAAGTGCCCGGTATTGAAGCCGTTAAAGGGCAGGAAAGCGCTGACTCAAAGGGGTTAAGTGAGAGGAGAAGCATTTTTACTTCCCTGATCCTCCACTCCCCAAGCAAAGTGGTGCTTCTCCATGCTCTGCCGGTGGACTATCCCTTGGTGTCACCACACCCACAGGCTATGGACTCTGCATTGGTCTTAATAACTTCAGGACCTTAGACTGATGGAGCATGGGGAAGAAAACACTGCAGGGATTGATGTTGTAGCGCAGAGTAGCAGGTAAGTGCATCTCCTTTTTTAAGTTCCCTGGACATTAATGAGCAATTAACCCTTGCGGTGCGAATGCGGATAATTTTTAAGTTTTCTGGAGCTGCACTTCAGGCTGATAATAAATGACACACATTACTGCAGCTCTGTATTCATTAAAGCACACATGCTTAAGTGTAAGTACTTAAATTTCACTTGGTATAAGTCCCTGGACAGTAGAGTTCAGACTGGGTGAGAGAGAAACAGCACAAGGTGCCAATCAGTTTTGCTGTAATGCAATGAGCATGCTGATATGAGAAGAGAGCAGAGTGATAGAGAGATAAACCATCAGTGTGGTGCTTCCCCTTTCACTGTCCAGTAGCAGCCGGAGGTAGGGGAAGTGCCTGAACTGAATTGGTACTTTTCCCTTGCCAGATAGGGCTGTACTGTGTGGCAGAGTACTCATCCATTGCTTTTATTACTATTATTCATATTTCAATAAAGACATTCTACTTTATTTTTTGTGTGCGTGTGCTACCGATCCGAAGTTTCCTGTTCCATGTGTGGCAGAGTTGTTTTAACCCCAGAATGTGATGAACAGAAATACAAAGCCACCAAATACACCAGAACAGGAACTGAGATGATCTTCTCTATTTGGAACAGCAGTTTCAGTGAAAATTTCTAATAGGCTTTACTAAGGAGAAATTTCTTCTTTGTCTCTCTGGAGCAGGAAGTGAATTAAAATCTCCCCAATGAGACATGGACTTTACTTTTTATGTGGAACTCCAGGTGAAACAGTTTTTTAGTTTGAGATAGAGTAGAGTAGGGTCAGAATTTCAAGTTTTTATTGTGGTCAGAGCCGAGACGGGGGGGGGCAAAAGGGGAGGCTGCCCTGAGCTCCATTAACTTGTGAAGTGGGAAGGGCACCGGGAGGATAGTTTCTGCCATTACAAGCTGACAGGAGTAGTGACAGTGGCATCACTACTCCTGTCAACTTGGCACTGAATGAGAGAAGCCAAATCAGCAGAGTAGGAGAGAGCTGTGGGGTGTGCTTTGCTCTCTCTCCTATCTAGCTTCACACGCCTGCCACTGCAGCTCTTGCATCAGGACTGTCAGATCAGGACTCCTTGCAGAGTGGCAATGGAGTGCCAAGCACTTGAGCACTCTCTCTTCTCTTGCACTTGGCACAAAGAAACAGCTCTACTGTCAGGCGGAGTCATCTCTGCCCGACAGAGGAAAGTTAGTCCACCCACTGCTGCTCTGATGTCATGTCCAGGCCGGGAAGTGAGCAGGTGCAGAGCAGTATTATGGTTACACAAGTGTGAGTGTAGCAGCTGAAGATAGCATCAGCTTAATAGAAAGAACTGATTAACCCCTTAAGGGGAATGATGGAGTTAATTAACTTTGCCAGCAATGCAAGGGGTTAATTAACACTGCCACTGGTCATTGCTGTATTGGTGGCCAGTGACAGTGTTTATTTACCCCTTGCATTACTAGCTAGTGGAAATGTTGTTTAACCCCCTCACTCCCCCTAGGGGGTTAATCATTTATTTGTACAAAGCTGCATTAGTGGCAACTGTCATTGTCATTAACCCCTTGCATTACTGGCTAGTGGCAATGTTAATTAACTCCCTCACTTCCCCAAGGATTTAACAATTTGTACAAAGCCGAATTCGTGGCCAGGCTCAGTGTTTATTAATCCTGGGTTCGGGTGGTTATTACTGCATAAACTGGCACCAATACTAGGCGTTATTACTGCGTTAACTAGCACCAATACTAGGGGCTGTTACTGCATAAATTGGCACCAATACTAGGGGTTATTACTGCATAAACTGGCACCATTACTAGGGGTTAATACTGCATAAACTGGCACCAATACTAGGGGTTATTACTGCATACACTGTCACCAATACTAGGGGTTATTACTGCATAAACTGGCACCAATGCTAGGGGTTATTATTGTATAAACTGGCACCAAACTATGGATTATTACTGGGTAAACTGACACCAATACTAGGGGTTATTACTACATAAACTGCCGCCAATACTAGGGGTTATTACTTCGTAAACTAGCACCAATACTAGGCACTATAACTGCGTAAATTGGCGCCGATACTAGGGGTTATTATTGCATACACTGGCACCAATGTTGGGGTTATTATTGCATACACTGGCACCCCTGCTGGGGGTTATTTCTGTGTAAACTGGCACCAATGCTGGGATTTGTTAATGCGGAAAATTGGCACCAATGATGTGGAGGTTATTGTTGTAGAAACTGACACCAATAATGGGGATTGATATTGTGGAAACTGGCACCAGTGCAGGTTTTTTTTCCGCCACTCTTGATGCCAAAGCAGAGAGTTATTATTGCATTCCCTGACACTGGAGATATTCAGATTGCTTACTGCCGTGATGAGGCCACAAGGAGTAAGAGGAAATGTCCCCAATGGGAGAACCAAGCTCTTATCAGAAGATCCTGATCATTGGCACTCTCAAAACAATAAGTCATTGCGTATAATACAGCACTTACAGTAGGCGCAGTGCAACTGTTGTTTTTACCTATTCCACAGAACTTTGTGGCTGTATGGAAGCCACCATTTTAGTGAAGGCACAAGGTATTAATGGGCAAATGTTCCTGTTACTAGACCCCAACCCTTGATGACACTTTCAATGCGATACAATGGTCAGAAGCAGTAGGGCATGCATTATGTATATAATGAGGTAAAACGTCTAATAGATTCAGGAAAGGCTAGAAAAACAGAGAGTGCCCAGGCACTGTCATATATGCAGAAGTCCTGTGCTGCCTCTAATCAAGAATTATAAGATAAAGGCTCATTATTGACACTAATGGGCTGCACTTGAGAAAATCAATTGATTCCTCCATCCATGCTAACATCATAGATGGCGTAATCTCTACTGCTGGCTTTTGCACTTATTAGCAGCATACTCAAAGAGGCACTGGGAGCTTTAAGACTTGTAATTGTAGTCAGATGAAGTTAAACTTCAAACAAGTCAAATAGCTCTGGTAAGGTGGCTCCCACAACAAGGTCTCCCTTGATGGGCACCCAACAGTAGCTCAAACCACAGAAATACAGAAAGGTGCATCTGACCAAAATTGGATAAAAGAGTCTAAGATAATTTAAATTTTTGTTAAAACGCTTTATAAAAAAATCCAATGTGTTTTAGGGGCAACACCACTCTCCTTTCATCAGGGCTCAACACAGGATAAAACTTTTCAGCAACGTGACAGTAGTTGCTGAGCAGCAATGGACTCCAGGGATTGCTGTCAAGTTGTTCTTTCATGAGGAGAGTTTAATACTCTCTAATATAGGTCTGTGAAGCCACTGTTTTCTCTGAGTCCATCCAAGCTTTACTCCTGTGACCTGTTTTCAGCCGACAGTGTGCTGAAGCCCGCTGTCGGCTGACGACACTCAGGCGGTCTAGGCTTGGGAAAGATCCTGACTATAAGGTCCTTACCCATCCAGAAACCTGGACTGGCCCCTGGTCCAGCCTCTCAGTGATTAGCCTGGAGCCTGGGCCAGCCCCTCCTGCCCCCTTCACAGCCCTGCTGACTGACAGTCATAACTCTTTTGTCAGAATGGAAGGGGAGAACTGAGTGATCAGCGGTATTTGATCGCTCATTTCACACTGCAGAACTGGCGGGGGACAGTTTGGATCATTGCTGCATCCATCTAGTTGAGTATACATTTTTTTTTTTTTTTTTTTAATCCCGAGCTTCTCTTTTAAGGCCTGAATGAAGGGGAATTGGTGCTGCCCCTGAAATTCAGTGGATGTTTTGATATGACCTTTTTATCAACAGGTAAAATGATCTTGGACACTTTTATCTGATTTTGGTCTGGTATTCCTTTCTGTATTTCTATGGTTTGAGCTATTGTACAGGCAGCCATGACACTTTTCGCATTTGTCTCAATACTCAAATAGTGGCTGCAGCTGAGAAAGTGATTAGATGCTATTCCCTGCAGCATGAGCAGAAATGGGGGAATGGATTTGACTCTGTAATTTTATGTGACAGTACATTATCAACAAAACAAAATATAGTAAATATGTATTATTTATAGCACTTTTTTTCTAAAATAAATGAATAAATCAAGGGTCCCTATATAGAATCTATAGGGTCACTATAGCATACTCATTCTTTGTATTTAAACATAGTATAGTTGCCTAGTAACTAACCATTCTAAATAATCCAATAGCTAAGACAACAGTATGACAACAGGTGCATTGTGTGTTTAATGAAGCAAAGTGAGAGACACAAACTAAAGCTTGTCAGACTGTAGTAGATTTTCAAACCAAGATTTGTAGGAAAATTCTTAGTACATTTGATGATTTGATGAATGTTGTTTGAAATGACTTCAAAATTTCCTTTGCTTTTAACATTTGATTTCGTAATGAATGGACTTTCTTGAACAAAAACCACATCAACTGTTAGAATTTCATTCATTCTATCCTGCTCCTTTGAATTTTCTTGCCACTGTGGTCAAAAACGTACATCAATTTGACCCCAATAATAATTAGAAAATGAATGAATGTTCTTAAAACAAAAAAAAGTTCAAATAAATTTCTACTAGCAAGCTTAACTAGTAGACAGGCAAGGACAGTAATAGTAGAGATAGTAAAACTTAAGCAAGGGCAAACAGGGACTTAGAGGCTGGGACAGCTGTCCAGGGCAAGAAGGTAAAGTAGATGTAGGGACAATAAAATATGAGTAACAGAAGACTAATGCCGCGTACACACGGTCGGACTTTTCGGCTACAAAAGTCCGACAGCCCGTCCGACAGACTTTCAACTGACTTTTTTCGGACTTGCGGCGGACTTTCTAACGAACGGACTTGCCCACATACTATCACACAAAAGTAGGACGGATTTGTACGTGATGACGTACACCTGACTACAAAAAGGAAGTTGATAGCCAGTATCCAATAGCTGCCCTAGCGTGTGTTTTTGTCCGTCGGACTAGCATACAGACGAGCGGATTTCTGGGTCCGGCGTAGTTACGACGTAAAGATTTGAAGCATGTTTCAAATCTAAAGTCCGTCAGATTTGCGGCTGGAAAAGTCCGGGGAAGCCCACACACGATCGGATTGTCAGCCGGCTGTAGTCCGTCGGTGTCCGTCGGACTTTTGTAGATGAAAAGTCCGACCGTGTGTACGCGGCATAAGACTTAAGCTCTCAATACTTCCAATTGAGCATGTTGAGTAGTTTTTATATACATTTTATTTACTTGTGAGTGCATGAATTTGTATTTCTGTACATCCAGTTCTGAGAATTACACAGTTCTATTATAGAGCACAATCCTGTCTGGCAGTCCAGGAGACCTGGTTTTGTTCTGCTGCAGTTAAGTAATATTTAACAAATAAAGGATTTCATAGGGAAAGGTTAAAACCGTTGTCAGTTTTTTTGCCATCTGTATCTAATTAGGGGGATTTCACTTCACATCCAGCACTATACAGCTGTTAAGGAAACAAGTGTCCCCTCTATTCCCATTCTGATGGCAACTTACATTTTTTAATTTATCCCTATGTTTATTCCCAGTGACATTGGTGATCATCTTCATAGTTTCCTAGTTGGTAAGGTTGAACAAAGACACTAGTCCATACAGTTCAATCCGTGTAGGTGTATGTGTGTCAATATTGATAATCATAAGTTGTCAGGATAATTAGAGAGAGAGAATCTTCCTAATGAGGCTAACTGGGACATAGATAGCAATTGACACCCCCATGCAGTGCTGTGACAAGATCCTTCAGTGCCCAGGGCAAAGATGACAAATTACACCCCGCCCCTACTCTTAGGGTTAGGGTCAAGGTGCCCCTATCCCTGCAATAAACAACTGTGCCCGGGGCGGCCTCCCCTCCTAATCACTCCTTGTCCTGGCCCTGCCCCATGCCAGCCTGTGATTGGACTTTGAAGGAGAAGCAGATGAAAAAATAAGGATTTCGGTTTTGCTGGCTTACATCTTCAATATTCCCACTGAAGTATAAATATCTATCCCTTCTACGAGGCTAGGACAAAAGGTTTCACTCTCTCATAGTTGAACTTCACAATAACTTGCTTATTCTCCATTTTGGAGAATAAGCCCAAAAGTAGAGCTCCACTTGTTTGCCCCCCCCCCCCCCCCCCTCGGATGCCACATTTGGCAGTATAGTGTTCGTAGCTACTGACTTTTCCTTTTTTTCTGAAGGAGCCTGGAGCTCCTCTTTAACTTAGAAAAAAAATGGCATTGATCTGGGGAAGGATATAGGTATGTGAGGCACTGGATCTTATCATATTAAATTATTGTCCTATGTCTTCACAGTCGAAACACACCTCATTGATTGTCATAAAGCCCAGGATGGATTTTAATTACATGCTATTAGGGTAACATAAGATAAAAGTGTATTCTTTTAATTATTCCATATTAGGATAACATTTTACCACTTGCTCCCCAATGTATAATAATTGGAAATCATTGTAGACTCTACAACCATTGCTGTTGTTCACTTATTGCATCTTTAACCCAATGATTTAAGGAAGACTGAGATAAGTTAAGCCTTACAATATGTGATTTTTAAAAAGCTGTTTACAATTTTACTTTTAAGTAACACATTGAAATACAGTATACTGTCCTAATTTCTCCTGAGCCAAGTACTAGGTGAAATCCAACATAACAGTCAATATCACAGTTGCCCAGGCTCCTCTCCTGGAATTACTTGCTTAGATTTCGCTGCACACTGTAAGCTTCTTGTGTGCATTAGTAGCTGCAACAGTTCAGATATAGTCTGCCTCATTTGCTGCCTGGAGGACATCCAGCATCGTCTAGCGCATTTCCCATTACTAGCCCACCCCATCACTTCTCGGCCTTTTGGCTAAGATCAAGTGTAGTATCTGTTCTTATCAGTTGCCAGAGGAGGCAATGTTGTACCGACCATTGAGGGAAGGGCACATGCAAATCTGATGGCGTAATTGGACCTGGACAGACGGTTGAGGGACAGTCATCACCTGTTGCCCATGGGGGCTTCAGTGGGCCTACCCAACCAGTCTAGAAAGGACCTCCTGGTGAGGATGGGTGCTGCACATGGGTCTGGCCGGAGGGTCGGGTCCCTGGCACTCTGGCCTAGATTGTGGTAGCTCTAGCAACGGACAGTTAATCGGGAGAGAACGCTTACTTCCCCTTATGCAAGGGGGGGGAGTGGCTAGTACTTCCTGAATGTAATTAGGTAGGAGTGATGGGAGCGACGGTGGAGCCTGATGGTAAAGGGCCCTCACCAAGCTGCCGCATCTCCATGCCTTTCTGCCTGTGGTGGGGGCTGCTGTGGTCTGGGCTGTGGGCCAGGGTTGGTTTGAAAGCCTATGGAGTAGTGCCCCTGGAGTGGCAGTCCAGGGGTGCCATAAGATCACTGTGAGTGGCAGTCACTTTGATTTTGGGCACCACGGTCACTGGACCATAACACGCTTTTTTTGCACCTGCCTCTTGGGCCGGGCCTTTTGGCTAGGACCAGAGGAATTTTTTATTCCTGGCCGGAGGGCCTGGTCATTGTTTTACACAATGGCCACTTCTTCACTCTCCTCTCCACTATCCCTTCCCCCACTTTTTTTATTTATTTGAAACCCTATGTTTGTTTGTCACGTCTTGTTTTTTCACGTTTTGCACGATGAGTAAGGATGCGGGTCCTCGGGCCAGCCCTGAAAGTCTTGGGAAGGGGTGGACATGGCCTTCTGGCTTAGTTCGCCCTCTCTCATGGGGTCTCCCTTCGGGGGAGCCCCACCTAGTACTTGGGTGGGTCCTGTCTCGGCAGGCCCTCCAGAGAACGGGGTCTGTCTGGTTTCGGCCAGATAGATCACAGTAAGTACCTTTGTCCCCGTCTGGAGCCTAACGACCCGGGGGATCAGGGAATTGGCACGTTTGTGTACCCGTGGCACTTTTTTGTGAGCACTCTTTATGTGTGTGCACATTTTTTATTCACCGGATGAAGTTTTTTGGTTGTGTTTTGCACGCCATAGGCTTTCAATAAAAAAAAAAAAAAAATGACTAGCCCACCCCTTTCATTCAATGGATTTCAGTTTATTTAATCATGGAGGCTGAGCATCATAAATATACAAAGACTCATTAACCAAACTCCCCCTCCCCTTCCTATTGGAGCACCCCTACAACATAAGCAATAAAAATCACGGGTCCTCTTCACCTCTTCTTCCTCTGGCAGTAGACCCTTATAACGATACTTTCTGCAGCATTCTCCTCTGAGTCCATCGTGGGCAGCAGGTCCATGACACCCCTGGTTCCCTGGGTGTCGGATGAGCAGTACATCATTGGTGAATAGTTAAGACTGTTGGGGGGGATCAGAGATAAGGTGAGTATAGCAGCTGCAGCTGCTCTTTATATTTATTAAAGGCTGGGGATGGTGTCTTTCCTTTTTTTATCCAAATTAGATTTGGTCTATACCTTCAGTTCTGCTTTACACATTGTTTTTTTCAGAGGCAGTATCAGAGAATACTTAAAAAAAAAAACACTTTTGCTTTTATAAGAAACATATTGTTGCTGTATTACCTTGCATATTAATATTCTGGGTAACATTCTTGACTGCATGTTGATGATTACACTTGAAGTGGCATAGAGATCACATAGGTGAGAGAGAACCACACACAACATCATTTACTGGTGCATTAATAAGTCTTTTTAAAAGTGAGCGCACATGCAGAAAATATAACACAATACACAAAAGCAAGCCTAATTGCCTTGGATAAACATACAGAGGTGGAGTATGTGACGTGCGTAAACACAACAAAGGAAGAACCTAAATAGACGGAGCCATATTTACCATAAGGCACATCTAGGTCAGTATCTGAGAGTCCAGCATTGTAACAAGGGGCAACCACACACATCTACACCTTTTTAGCTGCATTTTTTCATGTTTTTTTGGTTTTCTAGCAACCTATAGACCACCTATTGCCACCTCCAAGGAGGAAAATGAGGAAGGCATGACCTCATCAGTCCAGTCTGCAGACAGCCAGAAAAAGATATGAATAGAGTGTTTTAGATCCAAGGGGTGTATCAGGAAGGAGCCAGGATGGAGTTGTGGGGGTGGTAAAATAGGGTTCCACTTTAACTCTTCTACCCTACTCTTCTACCCCTTCTCTTGTTTGATGATCCGCAGTGCACAGTTAAATAGTAGCTCTGCATATCAAGCAGACAGTGGGGTTGATTTACTAAATCTAGAGAGTGCAAAATCTGGTGCAACTGTGCATGGTAGCCAATCGGCTTCTAACTTCAGCTAGTTCAATTAAACTTTGACAAAAAAAAACAAAAACTGGAAGCCAAATTTTGATCTCTCCAGTTTTAGTAAATCAACCCCAGTATGCCTCCCAAGGTTGTTTAACCACTTCCCACCCGGCCACTGCACATATACGGCCGGGTGGGCACTTCCTCCTTCTGAGTGGACGTTCTGGAACGTCCCTCAGAAGGAGGGGGATCACGTGCGCGCATGCCCTTGCAGCAGCGCAATCCCGATACGCTCGTGTCACCCTGACACAGCGCATCTCTGATCGGCAGGAGGGCTCTGTGATTGGCCTTCCTGATCACATACTGGCTGTGTCCAATCAGAGCCGTCATGTGATGTAAACAGAGAGCTGGTTGCTAGGCGATCGGCTCTCCTCTCCTCACACGGAAGTTGTCAGTGAGGAGAGGAGAGCAGATCACTGCAGCCAGCCGGTGATCAGTGAATATGAGCTGTTTTTACAGCTTTTTACACACTGATCACCGGCACAGTGTCCACACACAATGTAAACACACACAGTGTCCCCTAAATAGTGTCCCCAAAACACTGTCCCCACACACATGTCCCCACACAGTAAAAACACCTGTCCCCACATATGTAACACTAAAATCATATGGCCCAATGATCATCTGCACACATATGTCCGTGATCATCTGCACACATATGTCAGTGATCATCTGCGTACATTTGTCCGTGATCACACAAACCAATTATTATACACTTAATGGGATTTTTTTACCAAAGACATGTAGCAGAATACATTTTGGCTTAAATGTATGACAAAATTAGATTTAATTGGATTTATTTTAAAACAGAAAGTAGAAAATATATTTTTTTTCAAAATTTCTGCTCTTTTTTTCACTTATATCGTAAAAAATAAAAAAATTATTTGTGAATAAATACCAGCAAAAGAAAGCTCTATTTGTGTGAACAAAATGATAACAATTTCATTTGGGTACAGTGTTGCATGACCGCGCAATTCTTATTGAAAGTGCAAAAGCGCTGAAAGCTGAAAATTGGCCTGGGAAGGAAGGGGGTGAAAGTGCCCAGTGTTGTAGTGGTTAATGGGGTGCTGCCCATATAAATGGGGATATTCATTTTTGTGCTAGTGGTGTAGTAACTGGATTTGTAGCAGTCATATTTGGTTCCTGCTCTACTTCCTTTGCTGGCCAGAGATAAAACTTACATCACGGCTGATAAGATCCAGTAAAGGGCTTTGCAGGGAAGTTAAACAGCTAAGGCATGGATCTGACATGCTTTTCAGGTGATCAAGCAAAGTGTGTTTTGCTCTGGCAAATATCACATGACCAGTGTGCTATTCTCTGGATGTGTAACTTTCCTGCGGCGCTCCACACTAGGTCTACCTTAGAAATCATTATCTAAACTCTGCTGGCATACAGAAATGTACGGTCCATTTATTTCTCAGCAGCAAAGAAAGCATTAACTCAATAAAGGGGAAAGGCAGTCAAAAAGAGGTGTCCAGCTCCAAAACTTGTATGGGGGGCCCTAGATCTGTAGCTGTACTACCGTGCTAAGAGTAAGCATCGTGTTTAAATACAGTTTTGTATAGGCAGGGGAAAGTACACAATGACAGAGGAGGCAGGGAGATTCAGTGGCCTGTCTACCTCAGGAGGTTTTTCCAATAAACAACATATCATCTTCATTTGATACTGAAGAATTTTTTTGTAGGTCATAATGCCAAGGTCTGCTGCTAGTATATTCTGCTATCACACACCAAACTCATACACAAATATAAAGTGAGCCGCTGTCCCATCTATAACTGGCCTTACAGGAAGGAGCATTGGAGGGCAACAAAATGACAAAAAACAACCAAGGAAAAATCCAATCTCTACTTGCCGACCAGCTTGTGCAGACTAAAACCCTGTTTTTAATGCATGCTGTAAGACAGGTTCATTTGGTTGGTCACAAGCTGGTATGTAAGTAGAGCTTGGATTTTTCCTGTCAAATACAAAAATAACATGTGGGGCATATTAGTAATGCAGTGAATGTGACTTTCACTGAATATTCTCTGCAGGTGGATCAATCACTGTTTTTTTATGAACGCTTTGTAAATGTCACATTCACTGCTTTGTAAACCTAGTATATTTTATAAAAAAATATTTTTTTCTTCTTTCAATAGTTTTTTATTGAAGCTTAAACCATACAAAATTGTACATGCTCGGTCATAAGTTAAGTATGAAAAAATGACATATCAGAAAATTTGGAGTAGTAAAATTGTTACGCTCAATTAAACTAACAGAGAGTAGCCACATAAAAGTATTGCAAGATGCGAGTTAATGAATTTACATTGAACACAAAAAGAAGAAAATGAACTAAAACAGAGACGTAGTACCACAATGCAAGGGTTGACCAATGAAATTCACCTGAGTTGGAGGTCATGCCGCCCACCACCACATAGTTATCAATTTGGTATAGCAAAATCCATGAAGCCCATCAGGAATTAAACATGTTTAGAGAATTGGAAGAGAATTCAAAGTAAAAAGTATTTTTTAAAATAGTAGATTTTACCCAGATTATGTGGATTACCACATAAGGGTATATTGCTTGTATACAAAATTAAGGGGGTTGTAAACCCCCTTTTTTTTTACCTTAATGCATCCTATGCATTAAGGTGAAATGACTTCTGACACTGACCGGCTCCCTAGCCCCCCCATTTTACTCACCTGAGCCCGTTCGTTCCCTCGGCAGAGACGCGCTCTAGCTCTCTGCCCGGGTTCTCGGCTCTTGATTGGATGGATTAATAGCAGCGCAGCCATTGGCTCCCGCTGCTGTCAATCAAATTTCCTCTCACTTCCTGTTTGGCTATGGGACAGGAAGTGATAGGAAACCTCTGCAATGGTAGACAGATGGTGAAAAAAAATAAACTGACAGGGGTTATAACCCTCCCTTGCTTTATCCAAAATGACAAAAAAAGTTTTGCCTATAGTTCTATTTTAAGACTTCCTCTTGCCCCAATAACCTTTGTTGGTTTTAAAGACTTTAATGTACCAAAATGCTTAAAAGGACATTACATTAATAAAACACACACAATAGTGTCAGCTAAAGAGTTTCAAAACATTTTAAAAGTGTTGTTATAGAAACTACAAAATTTTGCAAATCCACTCTTCATTCTCATTATTATGCTGTGCTTTTATTACATATTTTACAGCACTTTAATGGTCACTTATCTTTAAATATTCAATAAAAATAATATCAATTCAATTAATATGATATATTCAATTTAATATAGATTTTTTTTCCCCTGACTTGAGGTATTAATGTAACATTTAATAAGATATCTAAATTTTAATATAAGACAAAAATATGAAATTAAATTTTGTATCACTACAAGTTTTGTTAAAGTGTGCTTAATAAAAGTAGCAGTCTGTATTTATTATTATAAATACTACTTCTACTATTACTACTATCACTACAACTACTGCAACTAATTTTAATATTATTTTGTTACTAATACTACAAATATAGTAAATTAAAAAAAAAGTAAATAAGAAAAAATAGTAAAAAAAAAACACTCTTTTTAAAAAAAAAAAAAAAGGTAAATTTCATTTGTAAAATGAAAGTTGCAAGATGTGTTCCCTTCAAATGACCAATCAAATTAAAGACATGTGTTATACGATAAATAACATTAACATTTTATGATGTTTTAGTTTTTAAAACTACAATTCTTAAACAGAACACAGATTTGCTAATATTTTAAACATCTCCTAACTCATTCCCAGCTTTTGGTTGTTACGTACCCTTGTTAATAATAGTAGGAATATTTTATTATTACTACTAGTTATAAAAGTAGTTTGTCTGTATGTGTCACTATTATATTTGCACTATTATGTTTTATTACGTATCCCAGGGCTGAATGGGCACATTTATCAAAGAGGAATTTATCTATTTCTAATAAGTTTTGCTTCTTTTTCTTATTTTTTTAAATTTTTTTCATTTTTACCTGTTGATCAATACAAATTTTGAAGGCAACAAAATGAATCTAGCAATTCAGACATGGCAAATTCCGTTATGTTTCAAGATATATTTCTGTTTTTTTTTTTACTTTTCAATCATTCTACCTACAGAAATCTTCTCAATAATACATCAAAACCTTGCTATCAAAGTAGCAACATATTCTGCTTTCCTTTACTTCTTTCTGCATGGTGACTATCCTTTAATTGTTCTTTCTTTTCTTAGATACAAAGATTTTTTTCCCTGCAGATCAGATTGAAGCTGACAGGGGAAAGTTGTGTTAATTGGTAAATGTGCTGCAAAGTTATTTTATTAAACATATAAAACTAGTGTAAAGACTGTCCCATTAAACAAAGCAGAAACTGCAGTGAAAAGTGCTTTGTATACAGAAAATAGGAGGAAGAGAAAGGAAGAGGGACTAGAATGAAAGCAGTGGTCATAAGAAAATAAGTTACAGACAAGGCTCTTATCAGGATAATCTGGGCATTTTTATTCCCTCTCAGACAGCCTTTCTTATTCAGAGTGAAAGTAAATATGTGCCCTTATCGGCAGGAGCATGGCTCTTTTCAGCAGGTCCAGGGGGGAGATAGTAACTGTGCAGCCTGAATTGCCTGTCCTATCTCACGCAGGGCAGGTGGATGCAAATGAAATCTTGCTGGAAAACATCCTGAATAATGCAAAACTGACGATCTCTATCGCCCAAGTCTTCCAGGATCTGAATAGATCCTTGCATTCCCCATAAAACTGAATCAATCATTTTACTTATTTAATTTGTGGTTGTAACTCACTTTGATGCATCCCTTGGTTACACGAGGGGGGGGGGGGGTGTAAGAAGAGGGGGGCAGGGTCAGTATAGGAGGGGGATGTTGGTCACTGCATGCCACCCAGGATGTTATTCACAAGTAACAATTGCCATTATCTGTTCCCACTTTGGGCTAATCAGACAGAATATGTAAAGATGAATCTTGTTTCCTGTTGTCATTGGGAGGTAAGAGTTATCTCTGGGGAGGAGTGAGGATAAGTGAAGGTAAAGGGAGGGGGGCTTCTGTTCCCATTAGGGTCTTAAGCACTTGACTCACACTGGTACTTAGCATCCCATAGACAGGGACGGTCTGAAAGCAGTTAGTTTATGTTTGGGTGTAAATGGGGTGGCATGTTTATATAAACAGCATCTCCCAGTAAGTGATACTAATATTTAGGCTGTACAGGGAGAAAGAAGGAACTAAGTGTGGAACCAGCTCCAGGGAGCCATCCAACTCTGTGGCTGTTTTCCTAGTTCTTATCTCTGAAGGACTACATCCCTCTCTGGCCATGTCTTCCACCAGCAGCCTTAGCTTCACAGTTCGGAGGATTCTGGATCTGCCAGAGTATGAAGACTCAGAGCCATCCATGAACTACATCAGGAGCCCATCTTACCAGGACTGGGTCAAGAGTGACAGAAACCACTATTTATGTAAGTATCAGCTTCCACCATGCAAATATTTAATTTTGCTAAATATGAAGAACAATTGCATTAATATATGGGACTGATCTTCATGCATTAGAATATTTATTTATTTTTTAAATTCACTTTCATTTAAGCTCCATAAAACCAACAATAGATTATTTAAAACAGTCTGTCATTTTAAAACAAAATGTTATTCTTTTTTCTAATTTACCTTCATTTGACGTGATTGAGTGATTCAGGCAAAGGGTTGATCACTGGACTGGCAAACCCTTAAGCATACAAAGGCAACTCTCTTATCAGTTTCAAGGTAAAAATGAGTTTTGAGTAAGCTATTTTCTTTTAATTTTTTTTGATGAACAAATGGATTGTTCCTCTTTCTTTAAGGATGCTTGATACAAACAACAATGCATACTTTTGTCTTTTTTTTCTGATGCTCATTGTATCTTATTTAGAACACTTCTTCTTGCAGTCCTACCAATGTTTTCACAAATTCTACTGTCAGTGAAAATATGACAGTATAAATTTTTTTTGGAAAATTAAGATATATTTTTTTAGTTATTAGGCTAAAAGGAGTATCATATTGCTCATGATCTTATGGTATCCATTATGCCCATGTAGGTCAAATTTTTCTTTTGGGAAGGTAAAACTTTCTTCTATAGTATACATGAAAAAATGTAAGACATCTACATGTTTTCTGTTTCAAGAAATATTGGCGTTTTAAGTTTATTGCATTAAAAATGGCAGCACAGAAAAACACTCCTATTTTAAACAGCAACATTTCAAACCAGGTTTAGCCCTTTTTCAAGCTAGGAGCAAACTACCAGTAGTATGCTCATAGTTTGATATGTGCTTTGCATATTATTTATTACTAGTATTCCATAGCACTAGCAATTTATGCAACTCCTTTCATATATATTGTACATTCACATCAGTCACTGCCCTCAAGGAACTTACAATCTAAGGTCCCTAACTCTCATTAATACATACACATACTAGGGACAATTTAGAAAGGAGCCAATTAACCAATTTAGACAGGAGCTAATTAACCTACCAGCATGTCTTTGGAGTGTGGGAGGAAGCCGGATTACCTGGAGGAAACCCACAGGGAATTCATGCAAACTCAAATTAGCTAGTCCTATGGCTGGGTTTCAAACCAACAACCTCAGTGTTACCAGGCAAAAGTGCTAACTACTTAGCCACTCATATCTGAAGTTTCTCTGAGTTAGCAAAGAGGTTTTATCCAGAAACCAGGCAACTGTGGGTGTTCTTATAATATACAGTAAATTGTTGTAAACATTTCTTACAATGATGCTTTACATAAACGTAACTCATGGATGGTACTTATTTTATTTTAAAAGTAAAAATAGAGAAAATAGTCTATAAACTCATTAATATGGGTTTTAATGCTGTTTGTTGTGATTGTTTCCTTTTTTTGCATCTATACTGCTTTTATTGTAAAGCATCAGAGAAGCATGAATAAGATAGAAGAGAATGCACACATAAGTACCAAATGATAACGTGGGATAAAGTTGGCCACAGTGACTAAGGCAACCTAAGTCTTACCTGATTTATTAGCATAGTATGCTTACTGTACAGGGTATTTATGTTTTTTGTTAATATTTTGCAGCTTCGGATGAAAGCAGTTCAGAGGCCACTCTCACAGACACCATGCAGAGATCAGACAAGGAAACAGACAACCACGAGGAGAAGAAAAAGAAACGCAGAGTCCTTTTCTCAAAGGCGCAGACCTTGGAACTTGAACGGAGGTTCCGCCAGCAACGCTATCTCTCTGCCCCAGAGAGGGACCAACTAGCACACATCCTCCAGCTCACCCCAACCCAGGTGAAGATCTGGTTCCAGAACCACCGTTATAAGATGAAAAGAGCCAAACCCGAAATATCAAGCTCTCCACCTCTTATGAAACACGTCATGGTGCCAGTACTGGTTAGGGATGGTAAGCCTTGCCAGACCTGCTCCCCCACCAACTCTGCCAATAAAATGCCCATCTTTCCTGCACTGCAACCTACAGGTGCATTCAGCTTTGTTAACAACTACCATAATAACCAGCATATAGCTCATCCAGCCAGTCTCTCCTGGAGATGGTGATGGGAATCTACAGTATGTAAAACATCGCAATCTCCATATTATAGTTTTTATACATTTGTGAGAACTCTACAAAACACAGTAGTCATGTATTTCATGAGCAGCAACATGGACTCATAACTGTGATACAAAAGATGAGGACAAATATGGTGAACAAACTGCTAAATCCTAAATAATAGTTTTATGTTATTTTTGGATTTGGCTCATAGAAGTTTGTAAATAATGAGAAATGTATGTATTTGTATATATACCTCTGTTAAAATGTGATGTTATTTGTTTATTGCAATTTTATAGCAATTTAAAATGTTATTTGCTGCAAACTGTAAAATATGTTCATATTGAATAGAATCCACGGAGATATCTCCACATATTGCAAATAAACTGACTTTTGCAGTTTTCAGAGTCTTGTATTTGTAGAATATTGGCAACAGACCATTTTTATTAAGAATTTCAAGCTTACTGCAAAACTGAAATCAAAGGCTTATATCACTCAGAGAACAGCTTCTCGTCCCTCAGCATTCTAATTTTATTAGAATTGTGACCATTAGGAAGCTTCTAATGTCGAATTCTCCATAACGCAGAATAATAAAAGATACCTGGGACATCCAGCTGTAGGGGGAATCCAGCAAATCTCCTATTGTGGCATTGTATAGGAGGGTAGAGACATAAACTACAGGGGAAGGACATTAATTATACCCAATAAGAGTCATCCAAAATAGAATTTCTTAGTTTGGGATGAAAGTAACTTTTAAAAGAAAGCCTTCATTTTACAGTTGTATGGTTTGCGCAATTTGGGATTTTTATTTGTACAATGTAGTGACTTCAATGTTCCTGCTAAACAAGTTGGCACTGGGGTTGATTTGCTAAAACTGGAGAGTGCAAAATCTGGTGCAGCTCTGCATAGAAACCAATCAGCTTCCTTTTTTTTTTTTTTTTTTTGTTAGTTTGCACAGCTGCACCAGATTTTGCACTCTCCAGTTTTGGTAAAACAACCCCCTGGTGTGCTAACTATCAACTTGGAAACTACAATTCCCAGCATTCCATGATAGTTACAAAACGAATACCGTCTAAACGGGAACTGTTTAAAAACTGTTTTCATGGTTTTAGAATGTGTGGCTTTTAACAGCCTATAGACATAAGCAGTACTATGCAACTCCTAGGATGATTCACAATCACAGCTAAATAGTCAGTGCTTGCAGAAATCACTGTAACTAATATCCGTCTCCTACATGGGTAGCCTATGTTTATTTAAATGTGCAGTATCTTGTATTATGCATTGATACTTATTATGTTTTATTTTTGTGTTGATGTTACTTTCACTTTTACTTCACTTTTCTATCATAAATGTGTCTGGCAATATTAAAACTTGAAATCCTTTACATATCTAAACTTAAAAAATATGTAATTCCACCTTTAATGTTTTTATCCATTAACACATCTATACATTTTATAACAGTTCAAAATAATTTCTGCAGAGTTAAAGTAGGTGGACATTCATGAATAAAAATTATTTACATAAATATGATCTTGTTGGTATAATGCAAGCAAAACCTGTTCTTTTTCATAAAAATAAAAATGTATAATCCTTATTTCCTGGCAATCATAGTAAAGGTCATATAGAGTTTTTGATTCTTTTCTACTCAATACTACTGAACAATTTGTTATTTAATGTCCTAAACCATTAGCCAAAACAATTTCTGAAACTATAGTAAAGTATATTCCCATGCTTTCACTTGGTGGCTATATTGTTACCTGTGCCAAAGAGATTGTAGGAATAGCAGAAAGACAAGAAATTTTTAAGCTCCTAGAAGCTGTTATTAGTATTTTTCTGCTCCAAGAAGCTAAATAGTGTTATCCTATGTGTCCATGCACACTACATTATGCTATTAGCTTTTTTTGAGCTTCAGCGTCTAGTAGCAGAAATTTTTTTTTTTTGTAGAGTTTTTCAAAACGTTTTTCCAGCAGAAAAATACGCTAAATGCTCCGAAACGCTCCTAAGTGCTCCTAACTGCCTCTAAATGCTACTAAAATGCTACTAACAGCTTTTTTTTAGCTTTTTTTTCTTCATGTACTGCAAAAACGCTAAAAAAAATGCTAATGCTCCTAAAAGCTTCAAAGAGCTACTAAAATGCTACTAGAAGCTGGCGCAAAAATGCCATTATCATAATTTCTCATCCAGCACTTTTTTCTAGCTTTTTTTGAGCTTATGAAAAACACTAGTGTGCATGGAGTCGTAGCCTCCCTGACAGTTTTCCCGAGTGTGGCTCGGGGTTAAATTTTAGCACCATTAGCGGTAACCCCGAGCCACACTCGGGATTACATTGCAGGATCCTGGTGCGGTATACTTACCTTGTCCCCAGGATCCTGCGATGTCCCCCGCTGTGTCTGCGGGCTCTGTCTCCCCCGAAGCCTCTCTGTGCCGGGCTCTGTTCCCTGTGAGCGTCGCGACGCATGGGGGTGGAGCCTGGCGGCAAATTAAAGAAAAAGTAAAAATCATAACACATACAGTACTGTAATCTTACAGATTACAGTACTGTATGAAATTATTTCACATTCCTTTTGTCCCCAGTGTTTTGTCCAATGCCCTGCATGCAGTTTTATATTATATATACTGTTCTTTCTGCCTGGAAACTGGAGATTGTCCATAGCAACCAAAAAGTGTCCCTTTACGTCAAAAGTGGCTTTAGACCAGCTAGAAAACAGCGATAGTAAATCAGAACACTTGCAGAATTGAGCGATAGTGAATCGTGGGGAAATGTATTTTATTATTACTATATTATAATTTTTTTTAATTATTTATATTTATTTATTATATTATAATTTATGTTTTTGTGTTTCAAACTTCATCATACCTGGGATATCTACTAGACTCTTGGTGGACAGATTTAAGTGTGTTATTGTTAAGAATTACAGGCCTACCATATAAAACGACAAATTTCCATGCAAAATAATTGTACCGCTTTCAGCACCTAAAATCCAAAATAATCATACCGCCAGGGAGGTTAAGGAGTATTTACTGTTATTGTTTTAATTTTTTTTTTAAGTATTAAAGAGGTAGGTTATTTTTCTGTCTCTGTCCTTTTGGGGAGATCTAAGGGAAGGGAATCCTATCCTACACCATTGTCAATAGAACAGGTGTCAGCACTGGTAGCCATTAGCAGTAGCCACAAACACTCGACAGAGTGTCTAACTCTTCCCTACTAATCCAGAACTAAATATAAAAGATTTGAATAAAGATACTGGCTAAGGGCTCTTTCACACTGACAGTGATACTTTCCACAAAAACAACAATAATCTCCTGCGCTTGGGTGCTTAATCTATGGATAAGTGGTGCGGCCAACCCTCTAAATCAAACAGTGCCCGCAGTCTTGCTGCCCTCCCCAGAACAATGGGTATTCCTAAAACTGAAACATTGAAAGAGGAAAGGAGGGCACACCGACCTTGTGCATTACCAATGGTAAATTTTATTAAAAGCTATAACAGCAATAATCATACTCAAAAATAGGGATGAGCCGAACACCCCCCGGTTCGGTTCGCACCAGAACCCGCGAACGGACCGCAAGTTCGCACGAACGTTAGAACCCCATTGACGTCTATGGGACTCGAACGTTCGAAATCAAAAGTGCTCATTTTAAAGGCTAATTTGCATGGTATTGTCCTAAAAAGGGTGTGGGGACCCGGGTCCTACCCCAGGGGACATGTATCAATGCAAAAAAAACTTTTAAAAACGGCCGTTTTTTCGGGAGCAGTGATTTTAATGATGCTTAAAGTAAAAAAAAAAAAGTGAAATATTCCTTTAAATATCGTACCTGGGGGGTGTCTATAGTATGCCTGTAAAGTGACGCGTGTTTCCCATGTTTAGAACAGTCCCTGCACCAAATGTCATTTTTAAAGGAAAAAATCTCATTTAAAACTGCTTGCGGGTTTAATGTCATGTCGGGTCCTGCCAATATGGATGAAAATCAGTGAGACAAACGGCATGGGTACCCCCCAGTCCATTACCAGGCCCTTTGGGTCTTGTATGGATATTAAGGGGAACCCCGCACCCAAATTAAAATAAGGAAAGGTCCCTATATACTCTGAACAGCAGTATACAGGCGGTGCAAACAAGACAGGGACTGTAGGTTTGTTGTTAAGTAGAATCTGTTTGTAATTTTGAACATTTTTAACGTGTTTAGCTCCAGCCAAAAAATCTTTTCTAAGCTTTTTGGAAAACATAGGGAAGGGTTATCACCCCTGTGACATTTGTTTTGCGTCTTTCCTCCTCTTCAGAAGATTTCACCTCACTTTTTTGTCCCAATGAAAAATGTTTTTTGAAAATTTGGGTTTTTTTGTGGAGCAAGGATTGGAAAGCATCAGTGGAAAGGAGAAATTGTTTTCCCATATTAACTCTTACATGAGAGAATTTCCCTTCCTAGGGGTAGATTTCATCTCACTTCCTGTTGTCTCCTTCCGTTTGCAAGTAGGAGTCGTTTGTAAGTTAGATGTTTGAAAGTAGGGTCCTGCCCTATATACTCAGCAGAAATTTGGGCCTTAGGTGTTGCTGTGGCCAAAACACTGTAAGCCCTCACAGGGCCCTGCTGTGAAATATTAGATCAAGAATTGTAATTACATGCCCCTGTTGAACAGGAGCTGAAAAATTAGGCCTTAGGCACTGGTGCTGGTGCCACAACACTGCAACCCCTCACAGACACTCTAGTTGGAACGCAGGAACGAGCCCTGCTGCAAAGTATTGCATCAAAAATTGTAATTACACGCCCCTGTTAGACAGGGGCAGAAAAATTGGGCCTTAGGCACTGGTGCTGGTGCCACAACACTGCAACCCCTCACAGACACTCTAGTTGGAACGCAGGAACGAGCCCTGCTGCAAAGTATTGCATCAAAAATTGTAATTACACGCCCCTGTTAGACAGGGGCAGAAAAATTGGGCCTTAGGCACTGGTGCTGGTGCCACAACACTGCAACCCCTCACAGACACTCTAGTTGGAACGCAGGAACGAGCCCTGCTGCAAAGTATTGCATCAAAAATTGTAATTACACGCCCCTGTTAGACAGGGGCAGAAAAATTGGGCCTTAGGCACTGGTGCTGGTGCCACAACACTGCAACCCCTCACAGACACTCTAGTTGGAATGCAGGAACGAGCCGTGCTGCAAAGTATTACATCAAAAATTGTAATTACACGCCCCTGTTAAACAGGGGCTGAAAAATTGTGCCTTAGGCACTGGTGGTGGCGCCCAGAACCAAAAATGTTCTTACAAGCTATCAGCGTGATGATTGAGGAGGAAGAGGATAATTACTCAGGGATAGTCACTCAGCATCAGCATAGGCAGTCTTTGAAGGGATCTGAAAAAAATTATTCAGTTACATCAGCATCAGGTGCTTGGTAGCTGGTGGTGATCCAAGACTGATTCATTTTTATGAAGGTCAGCCGATCGACCGAGTCAGTGGACAGACGCACCCTGTGATCGGTTACCACGCCTCCAGCAGCACTGAATGTGCGTTCCGAAAGAACGCTGGATGCAGGACAGGCCAGTAGCTCAATTGCATACTGTGCAAGCTCTGGCCAGTGATCCATCCTCAAGACCCAGTAACCCAGAGGATTTTCGGTGGGAAAGGTGTCCAAGTCTGATCTTGCCCCTAGGTATTCCTGCACCATGTAAAACAGACGCTGGCGATGGTTGCTGGAACCGATCATACCTTGGGGCTGCGGACCAAAAAATTGTCTGAACGCATCGGTCAGACGGCCACCTTCTCCACCGCTCCTTCTTTGACTGACCGAAGCCTCAGCAACACGTTGTCCAGAAACAGGAGTTTTTAACCTCCCAGTCTCTGGGAACGCGTTGCACAGACCTTTCTGCAAGGCCTCCCGAAGATGTTTCATCCTCTGCTCCCTCTGCGATGGCAAGATAAGGTCCGCAACCTTACCCTTGTAACGTGGATCAAGGAGGGTTGCCAGCCAGTATTGGTCCTTCTCCTTGATACCACGAATACGAGGATCCTTACGCAGGCTTTGCAGGATCAGGGAGGCCATGCAGCGTAGGTTTGCTGAGGCATTCGGTCCGGAGTCCTCTGGGTCACTAAGGACAACAACGTCCGCAGCCACCTCCTCCCAGCCACGTACAAGTCCATGTGTTCCTTGGGACTGATCCCTTAAAGACTGCTGATGCTGAGTGCCAGGCTCCACCTCCATACTGACACAATCTTCCTCCTCCTCCTCCTCCTCCTCCTCGTCCTCTTCCTGTGTGATCGGCGGGCACGCAGGAACACTGTCTGGATAAAGGGGGCCTTGAGAGCTAAGGAAGTCCTCCTCTTCCTGCCTCTGTTCTGCCTCAAGTGCCCTGTCCATTATTCCACGCAGCGTGTGCTCCAACAGGTGGACAAGGGGGACAGTGTCACTGATGCATGCACTGTCAGTGCTCACCATCCTCGTGGCCTCCTCGAATGGTGACAGGACAGTGCATGCATCCCTGATCATGGCCCACTGGCGTGGGGAAAAAAAACCAAGGTCCCCTGACCCTGTCCTGGTGCCATAGTCGCACAGGTACTCATTTATGGCCCTCTGCTGCGTGTGCAGCCGCTGCAGCATGGCCAATGTCGAGTTCCACCTGGTGGGCATGTCACAGATTAGGCGGTTCTTGGGCAGGTTAAACTCCTTTTGGAGGTCCGTCAGCCGAGCACTGGCATTATATGACCGGCGGAAATGCACACAGACTTTCCTGGCCTGCCTCAGGACATCCTGTAAGCCCGGGTACCTGCCCAAGAACCGCTGCACCACCAAGTTAAGGACGTGAGCCAAACAGGGCACATGGGTCAGTTGTCCCTGTCGGAGGGCAGAGAGGAGGTTGGTGCCATTGTCGCAAACCACCATTCCTGCCTTAAGTTGGCGTGGCGTCAACCACCTCTGAACCTGCCCCTGCAGAGCTGACAGAACCTCTGCCCCAGTGTGGCTCCTGTCCCCCAAGCACACCAGCTCAAGCACCGCATGGCATCTTTTGGCCTGCGTACTTGCGTAGCCCCTTGAACGCCTACGGAGCACCGCTGGTTCCGAGGAAGAGGCCATGGAGGAAGAAGAAGAGGAGGGGGTGGAGGAGAGAGGTGTGTCACAATCAGCATTTTGGAGGCGTGGTGGCGGAACAACCTCCAACACTACTGCACCTTGTCCTGCATCCTTCCCAGCTGCCAGCAGAGTCACCCAATGCGCCGTGAAACTTAAGTAACGTCCCTGTCCATGCCTGCTGGACCATGAGTCAGCGGTAATATGCACCTTACCGCTGACCGCCCTGTCCAGCGAGGCATGGACATTGCCTTCCACATGCCGGTAGAGAGCTGGAATCGCCTTCCGTGAGAAAAAGTGGCGTTTGGGTACCTGCCACTGAGGAACCGCACATTCCACAAACTCACGGAAGGGGGCAGAGTCTACCAACTGAAAAGGCAGCAGTTGAAGTGCTAGCAATTTTGCCAAGCTAGCATTCAACCGCTGGGCATGTGGATGGCTGGGAGCAAACTTCTTTCGGCGGTGCAGCAGCTGGGGCAGGGAAATTTGCCTGGTACAATCTGGCGTCGGTGTACCAAAAGCAGATTGCCCACAAGTACTTGGCTGTGACACACCTAATTCTACACCTTCATTCCTCTCACTGCAGGTCTCAGAGAGGACTGAAGGTCTAGTGGGGTTGGAAATCTCAGCTGATGAGGAGCAAGGAGAGATCCTCTTTGTTCTTTGGTGTGGGTCTTTTAGATATGCTTGCCAACGAACTGCATGGCAGGTCAACATATGTCTGGTCAAGCATGTGGTACCCAAGCGGGAGATGTTTTGGCCACGCGAGATACGCTTGAGACATATGTTGCAAATAGCAGCGGTGCGATCTGATGCACTCGTCTCAAAAAAGGCCCACACCAAAGAACTTTTTGAATAACGCGCAGAGACTGCAGCGCCCTGCACATGTGGAGCTTTGGGGTGTGATGCAGTCAATGTGCTGCCCTTAGGCTGGCCCCTGGAGGGCATCCTGCCTCGTTGGTGATGTGCCGCCTCCTCCTCCTCCTCCTCCTCCTCTCTCCTATCAGGCACCCACGTTGAGTCAGTGACCTCATCATCCCCTCCCTCCTCATCACTGGAGCAAACCTGGCAGTATGCTGCAGCAGGGGGAGCATGACTGCCAGATTGCTGTCCTTCTTGGGCACCCCCTCTGTCCGTGCTCATGTTACTGCCTTCATCGAGCTCAGTATCATCATCAGAGCCTTCCAAACGCTGGGCATCCTCCTGGAGCATGTACCCAACACTGTGGTCAAACAGTTCGAGGGAATCCTCATGAGGACATGGTGGAGCTAGGGAAGGAGTCACTGATGACATTGAGCTGAGGGAAGAGGCCGCTGCTTTGCCAGACAAAGCACCCTGGGCATGGGTGAGAGAGGATGAGGAGGATGAGGACGGCTTGGTCATCCACTCGACCAAGTTTTCCGCATGTTGCGGCTCAACACGGCCAGCTGCCGAAAAAAAGGCCAAGCGTGTCCCATGGCCACGTGCTGATGAGGATGCACCGTCTCCACGACCAGCACTAGACACAGAGCCTGCTTGCCCTCTCTTATTGGCTTGTGACTGTCTGCCTCTCCTTCTTGGCCTTCCAGACATACTAATGGCCTGTAGCTGCACTAATCTGGGATAGAACACCTGTAATTTTCTTCAGGTAGCTTTATATACTGTAACCAGACAAGCCTGCCTGTCAGTAGGAAGATAACAGGAACGGATCTAGCTGAACACTGTGAGCAGGACGCACTGCACTAAATGTAAATAGCAGGAACGGATCTAGCTGAACACTGTGAGCAGGACGCACTGACTGCACTAAATGTAAATAGCAGGAACGGATCTAGCTGAACACTGTGAGCAGGACGCACTGACTGCACTAAATGTAAATAGCAGGAACAGATCTAGCTGAACACTGTGAGCAGGACGCACTGCACTAAATGTAAATAGCAGGAACGGATCTAGCTGAACACTGTGAGCAGGACGCACTGACTGCACTAAATGTAAATAGCAGGAACGGATCTAGCTGAACACTGTGAGCAGGACGCACTGACTGCACTAAATGTAAATAGCAGGAACAGATCTAGCTGAACACTGTGAGCAGGACGCACTGCACTAAATGTAAATAGCAGGAACGGATCTAGCTGAACACTGTGAGCAGGACGCACTGACTGCACTAAATGTAAATAGCAGGAACGGATCTAGCTGAACACTGTGAGCAGGACGCACTGCACTAAATGTAAATAGCAGGAACGGATCTAGCTGAACACTGTGAGCAGGACGCACTGCACTAAATGTAAATAGCAGGAACGGATCTAGCTGAACACTGTGAGCAGGACGCACTGCACTAAATGTAAATAGCAGGAACGGATCTAGCTGAACACTGTGAGCAGGACGCACTGCACTAAATGTAAATAGCAGGAACGGATCTAGCTGAACACTGTGAGCAGGACGCACTGACTGCACTAAATGTAAATAGCAGGAACAGATCTAGCTGAACACTGTGAGCAGGACGCACTGCACTAAATGTAAATAGCAGGAACGGATCTAGCTGAACACTGTGAGCAGGATGCACTGACTGCACTAAATGTAAATAGCAGGAACGGATCTAACTGAACACTGTGAGCAGGACGCACTGCACTAAATGTAAATAGCAGGAACGGATCTAGCTGAACACTGTGAGCAGGACGCACTGCACTAAATGTAAATAGCAGGAACGGATCTAGCTGAACACTGTGAGCAGGACGCACTGCACTAAATGTAAATAGCAGGAACGGATCTAGCTGAACACTGTGAGCAGGACGCACTGACTGCACTAAATGTAAATAGCAGGAACGGATCTAGCTGAACACTGTGAGCAGGACGCACTGCACTAAATGTAAATAGCAGGAACGGATCTAGCTGAACACTGTGAGCAGGACGCACTGCACTAAATGTAAATAGCAGGAACGGATCTAGCTGAACACTGTGAGCAGGACGCACTGCACTAAATGTAAATAGCAGGAACGGATCTAGCTGAACACTGTGAGCAGGACGCACTGCACTAAATGTAAATAGCAGGAACGGATCTAGCTGAACACTGTGAGCAGGACGCACTGCACTAAATGTAAATAGCAGGAACGGATCTAGCTGAACACTGTGAGCAGGACGCACTGCACTAAATGTAAATAGCAGGAACAGATCTAGCTGAACACTGTGAGCAGGACGCACTGCACTAAATGTAAATAGCAGGAACGGATCTAGCTGAACACTGTGAGCAGGACGCACTGCACTAAATGTAAATAGCAGGAACGGATCTAGCTGAACACTGTGAGCAGGACGCACTGCACTAAATGTAAATAGCAGGAACGGATCTAGCTGAACACTGTGAGCAGGACGCACTGCACTAAATGTAAATAGCAGGAACGGATCTAGCTGAACACTGTGAGCAGGACGCACTGACTGCACTAAATGTAAATAGCAGGAACGGATCTAGCTGAACACTGTGAGCAGGACGCACTGCACTAAATGTAAATAGCAGGAACGGATCTAGCTGAACACTGTGAGCAGGACGCACTGCACTAAATGTAAATAGCAGGAACGGATCTAGCTGAACACTGTGAGCAGGACGCACTGACTGCACTAAATGTAAATAGCAGGAACGGATCTAGCTGAACACTGTGAGCAGGACGCACTGACTGCACTAAATGTAAATAGCAGGAACAGATCTAGCTGAACACTGTGAGCAGGACGCACTGCACTAAATGTAAAGAGCAGGAACGGATCTAGCTGAACACTGTGAGCAGGACGCACTGCACTAAATGTAAATAGCAGGAACAGATCTAGCTGAACACTGTGAGCAGGACGCACTGCACTAAATGTAAAGAGCAGGAACAGATCTAGCCTAATCTAGCTCTCAAATCAAATGACACTGTCTGTCTCTCTCTCTATCAGCACACCGGAACACACTACACAGGGCCGCCGTGCAGGCGGCCTTATATAGTGTGGGGCGTGTACTAAATCCCCTGAGCCATAATTGGCCAAAGCCACCCTGGCTTTGGCCAATTACAGCTCTCTCTACTGACGGCGCTGTGATTGGCCAAGCATGCGGGTCATAGTGCATGCTTGGCCAATCATCAGCCAGCAATGCACTGCGATGCCGCAGTGAATTATGGGCCGTGACGCGCCACACGAATTTGGCGCGAACGGCCCATAACGTTCGCAATTCGACGGACGGTCGAACAGCCGATGTTCGAGTCGAACATGGGTTCGACTCGAACACGAAGCTCATCCCTACTCAAAAACGAGCATGTAAAGAGGCGTGTAAAGAGGCTTATCCGTAGGTGAGACTGCGTCTCTGAACGCCTGCAACCCGGACCTGATATTGGAGGGGTCAGATGGCATCACACACGGCTAACGTGTTTCAAGGACGTACCCTCTTCCTCAGAGCCAAAGCGGTCAATGATACTTTGCACCCTCTGAAAAGTGCTCTGCAGTGGATCACTTTTTAAAGGGTGGTAGAGCAGTGGCTGGCAGGCGTTCAGGAGGTGCTACTGTCACCTCCTGATGGCTGTTTTTTTCATTTATTTTTTTTAAGCAGCAATTTTACATTGAAGGACTGTGACCCAACTAAGAGCCAAACATTTGGCTTGCTGTCGCAGTGCAGCCCTATTGATCTTATAGGGCAAGTTTGTCAGGCGTGGCCACATGTCAAAGTCTGCAGCCCGAGTTAGGCCCCATGCACACTGGTTTCTTGTAAATGCTGTTTATCCTGATAGAAAAAAATCAGCGATATAAACTCACCTAAGCATTTTTTAAAACCAGAGTGTAGGCGACTTTAGCAGCGTTTGGCGTTTGGGTTTATTTATTTCATTGGCCAGAATTGCAATTTATTCTGGCCATTGAAGTAAATAAGCGCGCCCTTTGTAAACAAAATAAATAAACGTTGAAGTGCTAAACACGCCTAGCATTTAGACGCGTTTAACAGCGTGTACACACATTTAACAGCGTTCAGCGTTTTTGTGGTTGAAATTCCCTCTTCTGAACGTGATTTTAGGGCATTCAGAAAACATCCTTTTAAACTTCCCTGCTGCTAAACTGCTAAAAACATCCATGTGGGCAACAAAGTGGTTAGCACTTCCGCCTGGCGGCACTAGGGTCATTGGTTTAAATCCCAACTAGGGCACTACCTGCCTGGAGTTTGCATGTTCTCCCTGTGTCTGGGTTTCCTCCAGGTGCTCTAGTTTCCTCCAACACTCCAAAGACATGCTGGTAGGTTAATTGGCCCTAGTATGAATGTGAGTTAGAGACCTTAGATTGTAAGCTCCTTGAGGGCAGGGACTGATGTGAATATATAATGTATATGTAAAGTGCTGTGTAAATTGATGGCACTATAAGTACTTCCATGTTTCCCCGAAATTAAGACCTAGTTTAAAATGTTTGTAACATCCTATAATCCACTCTATTACAGTAGTATATAATGTACAATGTGTGTGTTTTCTGTAATATAATTGCAGGGAAGAGAGCTCTGGCGGGTCAGAAGTGCAGAACGGTGCTATAACGAAGGTATTTGGCACAATTATATTACAGAAACACACACATTGTACATTATATACTACTGTAATAGAGTGGATTATAGGATTTTACAAGCATTATAACTCAGTTCACACTGGGGATTCCTGTCAGGCAGGGAGAGAGAGGGGGGGAGAAGGCAACACATTACATGTTAAGACCTACCCTGAAAATAAGCCCTAATGTGTCTTTTGTTGCCAAAATTAATATAAGACCTGGGCTTATTTTCGGGGAAACACGGTTGTAATAATGTGTGCATAGACATATAGGATAACATTAGGGGAGTTCAAGGGCAGAAAAAAAAAACACCTAAACTCACAAAAACATGAAGCAAAGTATCGTGGCCGTGGTATGTGTACAGCCCCCCGTTAGGCTGCCAGAATTCCAGTGATTTGCTGGGTGGGCAGTAAAACCTATTTCTATTGGACAGTTAACAAATATAGCAAGATGCATTTTACTCTGTTTTTATTACTTAGATCAGCACTGGTTATGAGAATCTTTATAGAATTTATTCATATATCTCCTATATTGTAGTACTTTAGGTTAATATTTTGAAATACTCCATTATTGTGCTGCTCCCTGCTTTATTCTGTTGACTTGTTTTCTTTATCTTTTGTTATCATTGTGGAAATACAGCTGCACACTCATTAGCTGTAGGTGCGATGTTTCACTATGACACGGAAGTGGAAGGAATAAAAAGCTGCTATTGCTTTATTTTTATATGGAAATGTCAAGTTGCTATAAAAAAGGCTTATATAGCCCAAAACATATATACAAAGACATGTATTGCCGGCTGTCTTTAAAGATGAAAAAAGATGGCGCTTTTATATGTTGGTATCGTTCATGCTTTTATATCAATTAGAAAATCTTTGTTTCGATCTCTGTTTTTTTCCTGCCCATGTGCCAAAACTATAGTTATTTGTGCCCCCTCCACCCTCCCTGCTCCATTCACATACACATGTGTGTTCATGCAAACCGAATGTTTATGTGACATCTAGATGACAGATGAGACGCTGAGAAATTGAATTACTCCTGGAAATGTGACGTCTTCTTAGATCTATGATCAGATTAAAACAATAAATAAACATGCCTCTCAATCTTTCAAATATAAAATCTGGAAAAGTTGAGTACTAGATCCAGTTATTTTTCTCTTCCATCTTGACTGTATATTCTACATTTTAGCTTGGGGTCTGTGTAAGCATTGCAAAATGTTTAGGTGCTTGAACAGCCAAAACATTTTTAATTAGTTTAGCAGCAGGTACACGGATTCAAACACACAGGCTGTGCGTTCTGTTCCGTGAACACGATCCTGCCTGCATTTCAAACTTTGACATGCGATTGTGTTCATGCAGCCTCTGCATGTGCAGCCACTTCTATGGGCTGCTGCATGCAACTCCAAGGCCAGCCATACACAAGCAAACTTCTTTCCTGCAACCACGGGTTGCAGGAAAGAAATTTGCTTGATTTCCCCATCAACACAGGCAGCGTTGATGCGGCAATCCCTCCTGCTGGGCCATTGTCTTCTCCTGGAGGGGGGGGGGGTTAAGCTGTCCCCGCCAGGAGAGGACAGTGATTATTGCTAGTGGCTATAGCAGCCTTTAGCGATAATCGCAGAAAAAAGGCTATAGCAGCCTTTAGGGATGATCGCAGAGAAAAACCCAGCCTGCTGGTTGTACCCAAGTTGATTGATCGACCAACTTGGTACATTCAGCCTGCCCATACACGGTTGGAATCTTGGCCGGTTCAGCAGGGATTCAAACCATGTATGGCCTGCCTAAGGTGGATGCACACTCCTCTGTCAGAAGCTCTGCACAGAGGATAGGCTTAAAGTGTTACTAAAGCCACAACAGTAAAATCAGTTTGTATATGCAGTAAAGCATGCTTGTTATACGCACTGTGGAACTTGAGGGGTTAATCCTCTGCATTGTGTAAAAAGGCTGTTTGATCCTGTCTTCTCTGATCCTCCCCTTCTTTCCTTCTTCCACAGGCCCCAATCCATCTCCTGATAGAGAGTACAGGATCAAGTACAGAGCCTTGGGGGCACTCTGCACATGCTCAGTTTGGTGTGTACTGCTAGAGAGTTTTTTTACTTTGGAAGATGCATGTGATCGGCACAGGGCCAATCAGCACTGTCCAGACAAACTCCTCCTACAAGCTTTTTTTTTTCTTTTTTTTGAAAAACAGAATGGCTTTAAAAAACTTAACGTAATACATGTCATTTGTAGACAGGATTTTATAAACACAAGTACGTGTTAAGAAGGCAGTGCACTGTTTGACACTGCAGCTCCAAGAAAGATCTGCAATGACAGTGTCACAGGTAGTGGATGATCGTGCGGTTTCTCAGCTGCTGAACATAGTCCTTAGCCTGATCGAAGCCTGTAATTGGTTGTTCTTTAGGAAGACCCTCCACCAACTAGACAAAGTAATGGCAGTGCACCTTGTCCATGATGCCGAATCTGCCTCATGCGTGGTAACGAATCCTCTTTAGATATGTTCCTTTGTTAGAAAACGACTCAGCTATATAGAGATTGGACCTGTACTCCACATGGTGATTTCTTACAGCCAAGTTCTGGGTTTCAAACAAGACCTCTTTCATGACCTTTGCTCCTTTTTTGTCATTGAATTCCAGCTGAGCAATAGCTTGGTCTATAGACATCCCTCTGATCAGTTTGGCCAAACACCACATCTTATCTGGGCTGTATTTGATCTGCCTCCGACAGTGGAATACCTCTGCTGGCCTTCGAGGCTCATCAGAAAGTTGAGGTGGATACACAAATCAGTTTTTAATCTCCCAACCACGTCTCTCCAGAGCAGCAGCAATGTTAATACAGCTCTGAGAAAGTAGGCTGCCAGCAGCGGACACCCCTCGATGGATCCGGAATAATGACCTGCATAATGACGCAGTTATGGTTATTTTATAAAAAAAAAAAAAAAAAAAGATTTGCCTTTACATACACTAACTAGCCTCAAAGTTGGAAATCTTCTGTCTCAAAGACATGCGATGATGGTTGGTGATGATCTCATATTTATGAGTGCCAGCAGGCATCACTACCTGGCCAATAAAAGTTATTCCAATCATTATGTTCCCCACTGATAAGCTTGCATGGGCCATATCCTTCCTCCCCCACCCTGGTCTTTCTAAGGCCGGCCATGCACAGTTTGAATCTCGGCAGATTCAGCAGAAATGAATGGGCAGGCTGAATGTACCAAGTTGATTGATCGATCAACTTGGGTACAACCAGCCTGCCGAATTCTCTTGTGATTATTGCTAGCGACTGCTATAGCCACTAGTGATAATCACTGTCGTCTCCCGGTGAAATTGCTGATTCCCTTGTCAGCACAGTCTGTGTTGATGGGGGAATCCTGCAAATTTCTTTCCTGCAACCAAATAAATTTGCACCATGTATGGCCTGCCTAACACCCATTTTAACTGATGCAAACACTTCCTCCCAGTTCCTCCCAAGACCTCCTTCGTTCCTCCCAAGACCTCCTACTCTCTAGTTCTCCTGTCATCTCCTCCCATGCTCACTTCCATGACTTCTCCTGAGCCTCTCCCATCCTTTGGAATTCCCTACCCCAATCTGTCCCACTATCTCCAACTCTATCAACTTTTAGGCAATCCCTGAAAACTTTTCTCTTAAGCCTATTCTGCCTAGTTCAAAAAGTGTCATTGGTCACTTTTTGAACTAGTTTGAACTTTGCTAAAAAAAAAAAAAAAAGAAACTCTTTTTAAAACTGCAGATGTTTGAAAAAGCTTAAAATTCATATTTTATTTATAATCTTTTTTTTTTATCCTGCTTAAAAGCCATAAAATGGCAACCATGGGTTAGAGGACCTCCAACTGCTCACAAACCCACCGAACCAAAAAGCTAGGATTATAAACACCAATTCTTTTTGTAATGCTTTCCAGCCCTCAGCTCGTTGAACAATTTTATAGCTGTAGACCCACAAATGCAGCCTCTGTGCTGTAAAACAAATAGTGCATTGTTGCAGGTTGTATCTGTTTGTTTATATCCCAGTATGAGGGAATTTATAGAACGTATATAAATGTCTCCCAGGGCCATAAAAAGACATGTCAGTCGTGTAATACAGGGCATGTACGTGGGAGGTGAAGCAGTGTATCTTAGGGAGATGCTCAGTGGAGTGTGAATAGGACAAATTGTTAATGTAAAGGCTGAAATGTAGGAGGCGTGCATATCAATGAGAGGGTCAGGGGAAGGGGGGGATTTGATGGAATAGGGTTAGAGAAGTGGTCTTCTCCCTTGTTTTTAGGCAGTAGTATAATCCTATAACCCTGTAGCTGTCACCTGGGACTAGCATTTCAGATGGTTGCCACCTTGCATCACATATGGAAGAGACCATCTTTGGAAAGTCCTCCCAGGGATGTCTCTCTTTAAGTCTCCCATTGTCCACTAACTTGAAAAGGTTTTTGTTGAGCATTAAATGGGATGGGACAAAACAAATCCTCCCTGTTTCTATTGGAGGCTGTTAAATCTGTCCCCTGTGACAATTTTATGGGTTTTAGGTAGGACAATAGTATCTATTTGAAACATGGTGGCCTTCAGCGTGACAATAGGACAGAATTAGATAGTTTAAGAAAGCCAATTAACCCCTCTGCCTCATAGAGGCTGACCACACTTAGATAACGCTCCTGGCCACATTAGGGAGTATACAAAAACCTCACACTTAGGTTGACAGTTGTAGATACATCTTCCCACACTCAGGCACATGTCCTCTTGTGCACCTTCTTCAGAGACACTCAACATAAATGTCTGTAAACACAGTTAAGTAAAGCCCTACACTCAAAATGATCTCCCTTGTAAAGCAGAGCTGAATGTTAGGAAATTGCTGTTTTATACGCATGTTATTCTATAAAAGTGGACTTGTTGATCGTACTATTCCACTTGACATTTTGATGCCGCACTTTGAAAATAAAACAATGGAGCATCTATTTGGTTACTGTAAGTAACATTTCTAGTTTTGCTTTCCTTATCCTATTTTAAAAATTAGGTTACTAATGGATGACATTGGAAATTCACCAAACATCAACGGTAATTCATTTTCCCTTCCTTTTCCCAATGAAAGGTATTATAGCCTAGTTCTTCATAAGACTCAGATTATAGTATGTTGTATATGTAAGTCATAACTATTGAAAAATGTTTTGTTATACAGTATTTGATAAGTTCAAGAAAACGGTTGATCCTACCAGAAATCTAGCTCTTATTGCTGTCCTGTGCACTCCACTTTGTTATATGAAGCAGTGTCAATAAGCCCAGTTCACCTTCAAGATCTATGTAACACCCCCACTATGTTACTGAGATGAGAGGCAGCTCTGTAGTGCTAGCACATTTCGGGGGTTGATTTACTAAATCTAGAGAGTGCAAAATCTGGTGCAGATGTGCATGGTAGCCCTTCAACTTCTAACTTCAGCTTGTTCTGATTTTGACAAAAAAAAACTGGAAGCTGATTGGTTTCTATGCAGAGCCGCCCCAGATTTTGCACTCTCCGGTTTTAGTAAATCAGCCCCTTACTGTCCTAGGCTGACAATACATATAGGGGGTTATTTACGAAAGGCAAATCCTCTTTGCACTGCAAGTGCACTTGGAAGTGCAGTCGCTCTAAATCTAAGGGGTAGATCTGAAATGAGTGGAAGCTCTGCTGATTTTATCATCCAATCATGTGCAAGCTAAAATGCTGTTTTTTATTCTCCTTGCATGTCCCCCTCGGATCTACAGCAACTTTACTTCCAAGTGCACTTTCAGTGCACTTTCAAGTGCACTTGCAGTGCAAAGTGGATTTTCCTTTAGTAAATAACCCCCATAGTACAGTGAGTAATGTCATGATCACAAGGTAAAAAAAAAAAAAAGCAAAAAAATCCTGAAAAAAAAGAAAACTAATGTAACCACCACATCCAAGATATGGAAAGCTGCAATATATTACATTTTTGTTCTTAGGTTTGGACACACTTTCGGTGCTCCTGTATTGTATTTACATTGGATGGGATGTCAAGAGTGTCTCCCTGCAGCAATAGATCATGCTATCTATCGTCTGATTGCAGCTAGCAGAAGAACACCATTAGAAGTGATCTGTTGCTACACAACTGCATGGCTTTCTGGATCTGGCCTCCACTGAACAGATTCATACACCCCCCATGAAAAAAAGAGTAAAAAAAAAAAATTGTTTCTAAAGATTGAAAAAAAAAAAAAAAATAATAATAATAATCACATAGAGCCTTTCTCAGAAAAAAAATAAAGCATAGCAATTCACCCAGTGAAAATACATGTACATTCATTATGGGAAAAAGGGGGGCAAAAAAACCCCATTGTTATTAGGCTATTTCCTTTGCTGTTCAAATATTTTTAATTGATTTTAAATGGAAAATACTAGATTCGGCCACCATATGGTGTAATTTTTAGCTTTAAATCAATGGAAAACATTCAACAGCACAGAAAATAGTCAAATAATGGGGGTTTTGCCCCATTTGCACTGAATGAGTGAGCATGCACTTTTACTGAGTGAATTACTATGTGAATGCTTTATTTTTTTACTTGTACACCTCATAGTGTATATATACAAGACATATATCCTAAAAATAAATAAAAATCGTCCTTCCCTAAAAGAAATAACCAGATCCTAACGGTGATGTTGATAATTCTGCATAACATTTGCGTTCACTGCGGCAAGTATCAAACGGTCATGTAACAGAATGCAAAGTCTTTTGGAATTATTTGTGATTGAAAATCTGTAAAACATTTACCTTCATGCTAATGTGGTGGTACCCCTGTAGGGGTTGCTGAGTGTAGTAGTCTGTCTGTTACCCTGCCCAGCCAGGCACACAATTTCAAGCATCCAGAGACATGAAACAGTCCTTGCACTTGTTTTTTGTATTTTATTGAGGGGAATTTAACTTGGATAGGGATAGGGAAATTATGAGATGCCCAGGTAGATGACAGTCAATGTTGGGAACAACTATATACATCCACAGTATATACAGTCTCCTCCCTCTCTCTTCTCCTCAACACCTCCAGACTCCAGCACATTACTTGCACTTCCCGGACCAGCTAGCACAGATAGATAGGCCTCACACTGGCTCAGCCAGGCCTTTCCAAATGCCCTTTGCAGGCAGGGACTGTGGGCCCCAATAGTTTAGCAGAAAATATGGTAGTTCTTGGTGTTAGCTGTCCACGTGGCTGCTGAGCCAAGTACCACATCTTCAGGCACCGGCCAGCCCTCCTGGCTGCAGCTGTCTCTCTCTCCACTTCCCATAACACCACAGTCCATCCTACTGGCTCTGCACCCATCCCAGACTGAAATCTCCCAGTTCTCTCAGGCATGCCTCCTCAGTCCTCCTGACCATGTGTTGCACTCACCAGCCCTCCTGGCTGTGACTTGTGGTTCCTCCCTGTAGACTTGCCCGGCAGTACTTCTCCTGCTGTCCTCTCTTGCTCCTCCTGTACCTCCTGGCCAAGACACCTCCACGTGTTTTCAAAAGGCCCCATCTGCAAACGAGCCCAGGCCCAAGGTCACCCCCCCCCCAGACTTGGGAGCTCCCTCAATGGCCACGACAGCCTAGAACTCCATCTCCAGCTTCCACCCCATACAACTCCTCCCCAACTGGGCTGACCCTGGGTATTTAAGGAGGCCTGCCCCCTGCCAATCCAGATTGGGGATTGGTCAGGGCTCCTCAGAACACCCCAGGCAGCTCCACCTCTCTTTCCAGAAAACACAAGAAAATTCTGTAAAGAAGTTGGAGGTCCTGGCGATGCTACCTTTGAGTCACCCAGCACTACCCAAAGCCACTCCCAGCCCAGATCAAAACACACCTAGGCTTGACTGCCAAGCCTGAAAATTTCACCTACTCTCACAAAACTTGTACTATTCTTCTAGCACACTAGAGGGTGCTACACTCACCACCCTAACATCCAGCTAGTCCCTTAGCTGGGAAATTTACAAAAATAAGCTAGGGTATCTCATAAAATATACAATTTGGATGGGAAAAGGGAACAAACTTGGACAGGGCTATTCACAAATAAGTACTGTATTTACAAAAATAGAAGATATTTTTAGTAGTACATCACACTATACACCTTACATACACCTTACAGATCCCTGCAGCTAGCATCAATACATCAAACTTTATACATTCAGGTCAGAGAACTTTCCCCTTGAGAAAAATACTCTGACCCCAGGATTCTTGGCTCCAGCCGGAGATGGATGAACAGCCGTCCCAACCAAAAAGGGAAACCTGTGAAGACAAAACACAGCAACATCCTGCACTAGTAACTATCTATACACTTCACAACACTTTCTGTCAGGAGGGGGTTAGCATCCTGCCAACAGAAATTTAAACATCAAAGCACATCATTTTAGTTCATGTCCATTATTTCCTGTATCAGGTTCTGTCAACAGGGGATTACTGTTTTGCTGACAGAAAAGCAAAATGAAAGGTGAACAGGTCTCTTCGGAGTTCCTGGTGGGAGGGGCCCCTCCCCGGACTGACAGGCTCCTTAAAAGAGTTACAATAGGAATCAGACCTCACCCAGCGTCCATCAATAGGAAAAGTCTTGTCAATATTCCTAATGCACACGTTCCTGGAAAGTATGGCTCATAAAATGGTGGGTGCTGTAGCAATTACCAGTTGGGTCCTGGAAACATCAAGCAAGTGTACATATTCGCCATCACACCATGGATCAGCATTTCCGTCCAAAGGTTTCTTTTATTGAGAAAGATCACATCACAGAAATAAGTCCAATTTAGCACTTATTTCTGTGATGTGATCTTTCTCAATAAAATAAACCTCTAGATGGAACTGTTGATCCATGGTGTGCTGTCGAATATGTACACTTCATCGATAGGAAAAGTCCATCCATCAGGCACAACACAGGGTGATAGGCTGGTCTGATCCTGAAAAAGTCAGGGAGAAACACATTCTAAAACTCTCCGGCAGTCTCTGTGGCTACTTCCATGGTGGCTGTACATCTCAACAGTCCTCTTCACACATAGATGTGAGTCAGGCAGTCTCCTCCTGCCGCCACCTTCCTCCCTGATGGAGACCGAGTGACTTCCTCATAGGCCATCCTGCCTTCACAACCATCACTCTGTCCCTATATATATTGCTCTCCCCAGCCTCCATTCCCTCCGAATGTTCTCAAATGTCTCCTCACATTCCGGCACCCGGAGAGGCTTGGGCATATGCAGATACTCCCAAACCAGGTCATTCTCCCACTGTTCCTGGGAGTTCTCAACGATGTCCATGGTCTCTAGAGGGACATAAGGGTAGTCCACACCCCACTTCAGAGAAACTTTGTGCTGCACTTCCCACTGGGATTTAGAAAACCTGGGCAGTTCTTTGGGCTTCCCTTTTCCTGGCAGGACACAAGCATCGTGGGACCTCTTGACCCACTGCCTGTATGCAGATGCTCTGGTCTGGGTGGTGGAGGGTCTGTTCAAAAAAAGTTGTCTGCTGCTTATACGGGTTCCTGCTGCTTCTTCAGTTCCCATATCTGGATCTGCACATCTCCTCCCTCGGACTGGACCTCCAGGACCTGGGAACCTCCTGTCTCCCATTCCTCCTCCGAGCTGCTACTGTGAGATGAATACTCCGCTGGCTTCTCAAGGGACCCAAACTCGGCATGCAATTTGGGTGAACCCCAATCTATGGCCCTGTCCTCACATTCCCCTTCTGGCTCACCTGAGGGCTCATCCCTCTCCAACACTGGCTCCTTCTAGATGGGGTTAGCAAGAGACACAAGGGCGGCCGGCATTTCGAGGACTATGTCTGATTCCTGCTGGGCAGTACTTACAGCTACCAGTTCCCCGACCAGGCCGCAGTCCGCACTCCTCTTCCCTTATGTCACGGATGTTCGCAGGGGAGTCACCAGGATCAGACTCCACCACAGCTTTCGGTAATGATTCCAGGCCCGCTCTGGCCTCCAGGACTTCCGCGGCTGCACACGACACAGTCCTGACTGCAGGTCCAAGTTGTAGTACTGTGGCTCCTGCTGGCTGGATGCAAGCCGGGTGACCAGTTCGCCAGAATGACCGCACCAGATCCATGCACTGACCACCACAGTCGGTATCCTGCATTCTGGACACAGCAGGCACAGTCACTCTATCTCCCCAATCATCCTGAGGGCGAATCCCCCGTGATGCTCCAACTGGGCACCGGTATCTACCAGTGTCTGCTTCTGCAGATCAGGCAACCAGGTCAGTGCTGGAAACACACTAGCACACTCCGCCATCTTGCTCCTCCACCTCGTGATGTCTCCTAGCAGGGAGCGCTGGGTCTCCTCTAGGGCGTGGCATGGCCCCCTCACTTCCAGACAGGCTGGCATCTGTGAAACTGAAAGGCAGGCCTCTGCCCCGGTGTGCTGCTGTAACCCCTTGTTAGACAAACTGAAGTTTTCAGGCACACTAGAACTAGCAGGACTTGTCCGGGCATGTCGCTTGGCACCAACTGTACCCCGAGCAACTGAGAGCAAATGACCGCTGACTTTTCCGGTGGTTGCCGGTAGCAACAATAAAGTTTGTAGCCCATGCCTCACTGAAGGGAACACTTCTAGCACAGTCCCGCCCGCAAGAACCCGCAGGCTGACCCAGGTCACCCCTGGAAAGAGTAGACACTTCCAGGCACACTTTACTATTGGAAGCAGGAGTTTGAAGCATAAGTTCAGGATGTCCAGCATTAGCAGATCGCTGGACATATTTGTAATCCACCTCGAGATGTCCAGCATTAGCAGATCCCTGGACATATTTGTAATCAATGGGCGCGGTCGCCCAACCTAGTTGCCACAGGTGACAGCACATGGTAGAAAGTTACTTTTTCAAGAATAGCACAAGTGTCTGTCCCAGCTGCAGTTGGGCATCTGGGTAAGCAGGGCAACAATAATTTGACAGGCAGCTCTTGCTGGTTTCTATGGACAATGGCACTCGATTCTGTGGTACTGAATGCAGGCAGAGCACAAGTCCTTCCCCGGAGTTCAATTCCTCAATTGGTGGAACAAAGTGCAGTTCCCTGACTCGGTCAACTTCAGTTGCTAGGGGCAATGGCTGGCAGGTTACCCGTGAACAAACAGTCCTGGAACGAGTCCCCAAATGTATCGGTACCCCCGTAGGGGCTGCTGTGTGTTGTGGTCCGTCTGTCACCCTGTCCAGCCAGGCACACAATTTCAAGCATCCAGAGACGTGAAACAGTCCTTGCACTTGTTTTTTTGTATCTTATTGAGGGGAATTTAACTTGGATAGGGATAGGGAAATTATGAGATGCTCAGATAATTGACAGTCAATGTTGGGGCCAATTATATACATTCACAGTATATATAGTCTCCTCTCTCTTTCTCCAGCACTTCACTTGCTTGCAGACTATCTCTCCTTAACACCTCCAGGACATTACTTGCTTGCACTTCCCGGACCAGCTAGCACAGATAGATAGGCCTGACACTGGCTCAGCCAGGCCCTCGCAATGCCCTTTGCAGGCAGGGACCGCGGACCTCTATAGTGTAGCAGAAAATATGATAGTTCTTGGTGCTAGCTGTCCATGTGGCTACTGAGCCCAGTACCACATCTTCAGGTACCAGCCAGCCCTCCTGGCTGCAGCTGCCTCTCTCTCCACTGCCCATAACACCACAGTCCATCCTACTGGCTCTGCATCCATACCAGACTTCAATCTCCCAGTCCTCTCAGGCGTGCCTCCCCAGTCCTCCTGACCATGTGTTGCAGTCACCAGCCCTCCTGGCTGTCACTTGTGGTTCCTCCCTGGAGACTTGCCCGGCAGTACTTCTCCCACTGTCCTCTCTTGCTCCTCCTGTGCCTCTTGGCCAGGACACCTCCACGTGTTCTCAGAGGGCCCCATCTGCACCGGAGCCCAGTCCCAAGGTCCCCCCCCAGACAAGGGAGCTCCCTTAAAGGCCACGACAGCCTAGCGCTCCATCTCCAGCTTCCACCCAATACAACTCCTCCCCAGCTGGGCTGACCCTGGGTATTTAAGGAGGCCTACCCTCTGCCAAGCCAGACAGAGGATTGGCCAGGGCTCTTCAGAACACCCCAGGAAGCTCCACCTCCCCTCTCCATCTCTCCTTCCAGAAAACACCAGAACATTCTGGAAAAAAGTGGGAGGTCCTGGTGATGCTGCCTGTGAGTCACCCAGCACTACCCTGAGCCACTCCCAGCCCAGTGTAAAACACACCCAGGCTTGGCTGCCAGCCAAGCCTGGAAATTGTACCTACTCTCACAAAACTTTTACTATTCCTCTAGCACACTTGAGGGTGCTACACTAATTTTTGCAATCAATGACCGAACTTAATCTTATTTTTTTGGTTTCCTCTTAATGTTTGCAAACCAATTTTTTTTTACTGCATGTGCCACGGTGAATGGTTAAAAGGGGAGCAAAACTCTCCTAATGTAAAATACATACATATTCACTTTTGGACTTTACTATTCTGCTATGATATATAAAAGTTGCACTAATGTGATCTCATTTTAGCCAGCAGAATTTTATATTGTGGTAAATATATGGGATTGCAAAACATGTAAACAATGCAATGGGAAAAATTACAGGAAAATGCCCTTTTCTAATTTTTTACTATTTACTCCCAATTCAAGCCAAAATATTAAGACATATTAACCAAATTTGCTACCAATTAAAGCCCTAACTGTCCAGAAAAGAAAAGTAATGTCAATTATGTTAGTTTAGATTGAAACGCTAAATGCAGAACTAAAAAATTATCTAAAACAAAAAATGCCCTGGAACTCCAGGGGGTTTAGGAAGAAAAAGGCCTAAGGACTGAGATGCTTAGGCAGAATTAAAGGCAGTAAATCAAAATATTCTGTGAACTGAAAATGCTATCCAAAAAAACGTTGCCACCAAAAAAAACAAAAAGAAGACAGTTTACTTTGATGTATGTTCAATAGGTTTTTTATTGAATTTAGAATGTAACAAAGTACAAACAATTAAGTCACATTTCATTCAAATAAAGAAGTCGATACTTCAAACCAAATATATCATCACAGGAGGACATAAAATGATGGTAGCCACAATAATGTTATGCTCTATAAAAGCCAGGTGACTTCACTGAGAGAAACGAGGAGAAATACAATGGTTAGGGATAAGAAGAGGGGAAAGGGAGAACCAGGATCAGGGGAGGGTAGGGAGGGAAATAAATAGGGAAAGAAAAATAGAATATATATAACGAAAGACCCAATTAGGTGGGTCAACAAGTCACATACATGTATTTTATAAATCATACGGGTTGATTTACTAAAGGCAAAAAGACTGTGCACTTTGGAAAGTGCAGTTGCACACGGCAAGAGCAGTTGCTTCAGAGTTTAGTAAAATGAGCAGAACCTCTGCTGACTTTCATCAACCAATCATGTGCAAGTAAAAATGCTGTTTTTTTTATTTTCCTTGTATGTGATTGGGTATTCTTTACAAAGTGAAGCTTTACCTCATTTACTAAGCTCTAGAGCAACTGCACTTGCAGAGTGCAATTGCACTTTCCAAGGTGCACAGTCTATTGGCCTTTATTAAATCAACCCCATAGTCTTTATAATTTTTTTGCACTTCTTCCATCTGCAGTACCTAGTTGATCCTGCCAGTCAACTTTCGTCCTTGTTGTAAACTGAAATGGAAAGCAAAGAAAAACGGTGAGGTTAGGTGGGTGGGACTCCTCACGCAGGTGCACGCCTCGGCTCGCCAGCCATGTATGAGCTAATGTGAAGAGAATGCCTGCACACCGATGTAACGAAAGTCCTTTTATTGTACAATCCCATAGCAGTACACACACAACAAGTGCAGCCAGATGGCAGTGTGAAATAGCTCTTGAGATAATTCAGCTTCACTCCATGCCCATATAAATATAGCCTAGAGAATGTACATCTTTCTATTTGCAATGTATTGCAATACATCTGTTGTGGCCATATTTTGATCTTGATGAAAACAGCCTATACTGTATAGGTTGTTTTCATCAAGATCAAAATATGACCGCAACAGATGTATTGCAATACATTGCAATATAGAAAGATGTACATTCTCTAGGCTATATTTATATGGGCATCATGGACTGGTATGCCTGAGAGACTGAGTAAATTCCATACAAAGTGAAGAAGATATAACACACAACACAAATATATATTTTCCAGCAATAGCTCAGCTGTCCAACTTTCCAAGCAATATATATATATATATTCTCCTCCTAACTGGCACAGTGGCACTGCAGTGCTGTTCCCTGTGGTTCTTCAGTGATGCGATAGCACTGGCAGCGTATTCTCTCTCGATCACTGCACGCACCTGTGGGAGGAGCCGACACCGCGGCGGCCGGATTGGCATAACAACGTTACACAGGCATCTGGTACCACCTTTATTGGTATAGAAAAATACATTCCACACTGGCGTGGTAGTAATGGCAAGAGAGCCATCTCTAGATCCGAGACCCATTGGATCCATAGACTTGGCTCTCATGCCCCCAATGGTTTGAACATCGAATGGGACATCAACTGTTTCATTAATAAAAGTTGAGGTCTCTGTGGATGATTCTATCTGTTTTGCAGGCTATAGTGATTGTCTCTATGAACAATAGGCTGATAGGACATATGTGCTTTTGTTATAATGATTATCTCCATATGTCCTATATTCCATATAGAAAGCCCTCTTTATTTTACTTATTTTCACATGATATCTGTTATTTTTATTTTTATTTATATTATCTAATTAGAAATCGTTTACATTTTGGAGTAGCGTTTCTTCTTTTTTAAATCAGGCATCTAGTATGTCCAGAGGCCTGAAAAACTCTTTGGTCTTTGTTATAGAATGTAATTTTTTACTAGTTGTTACCTTGTATGTTGTTCTTTTAATTGTCCACTAGATGGCTCTTGTCATTGAATGTAGCTATTCATTAGTGGTTTGATCTTTAAGTGTCCACTAGAGGGCCACTGTAGTAATAGCAAAGGCTAATACCTTTTAAGTTAATTTCTATAGTAGGTAATTAGTACCTTAAGCCCCCTTTATCTCATTAGGCAGACCATGATGAATCTGTTAGATGACTCATGGTATCCAATATCTGTTTAATTATAGCCAATAGCGGCGCTGTATGTGGCGCCGTTCGGCTATTTAATGCGCATGCGCGTACGTGATTACGTACCCCTGATGACGTCAGTTGTGACGAAACGGCCGTAGGGTCACAACGTGAGCTCGTACCGCGCATGCGCGATTTGATTTTAAATGGCGCTATAGCGGTTTTTTATCCCTTTGCTGTTTTTACTCAGTTTTTACTCTGTATTTGTGCCTATACATGGCATTTACTTGGAACATTTAAATAAATCTCTTTGGCAAGTTGCACTATGAGAATCCCCTCCTTTTTTTCCTATTCGGTCTACCTGCTGGAGTACCTGAGTTTCTGATCATTTGGGAAGGTAGCAGCCACCACTGAAGACATCCTTGCGAACGAGGAAGGAGGGTAGATGACCATCAGCACATACCTCTTTGCGACCTCTTACGAGATCTACTAAGCCTGTACTGACCCCCCTGAGTAAGGGCGGTCGCAGGCTTTCTGGTAAGCCTCCATTCCCCTATACCTGGTGATGGGAAGCACTTTTCATCTGGAATACCACACAGGGTCTTTCTGAACAAGCTCTCTGTATATGCAAGCAAGCTTTGATTCCCTTTGGACTTTTTTATTATTTTTGAATTGTTTTTCACTTAATTGTTCAATTTTTTTAATTTTTTTAGTTTGAGTATCCTAACTTATTCCATTGTATGTAGTGTGGTTTTTTCACTTTATTTCATTTTCACTGTATTTATTTATTGTGTTTATAATTTATGCACTTTTGTCCAGCGCTGCACTCTTTTATATGTATTTAAAGTTACACAGGCAGGCTGAGGAAGCCCATCACGTTCCGGAACAGCCGAGATGTCAAGCAGATGCCCAAGCGGCAGTCAGACACAATCCGATGATCGGGCCGGGGTTGAGGGAGGGAGGGACGGATGTCTGTATCAATCTGTGATAAGTCGGAACAGACTGAGAGCAGCCCCAGGCCAGCAGACGTAGAAGAAAAAGTCCACGGCTGCCGCGGCGGCCATTGCGTTACACAGGGCAACTGTCTTCACTCTTCAACACCTTCTTATAGAGGTTAACCGATATGGGTTTTTCTCTGGCCAATGCCGATATTAAGAAATCGGGACGGCTGATGGCCGATATATGGTGCCGATTTTTGAGGCCGATATTTTAGGCCGATTTTTTTTTTGGCAGGTGGCCCTGGCAGGCACTGACAGGTGGCACTGGTTGGCACTGGCTGGTGGCACTGACAGGTGGCACTGGCAAGTGGCACTGGTTGGCACTGATTGGCAGTTGGCACTAATTGGCACTGGCAGGTGGCACTAACTGGCACTGGCAGGTGGCACTGAATGGCACTAATTGGCACTGGCAGGTGGCACTGGTTGGCACTGGCAGATGGCACTGGATGGCACTGGATGGCACTGGCACTGGCAGGTGGCACTGAGAGGTGGCACTGGCAGGCATTGCTTGGCAATGGCAGGCACTGATTCCATCACACAAAGTTTGAGAGCTGGTTCTCAAATTTTCCGACAACAAAATCAGTTGTCGTAAATTCTGATTGTACAATTCCGACGCACATAGTTCCACGCATGCTCGGAATTAGGGATGAGCCGAACACCCCCCGGTTCGGTTCGCACCAGAATCTGCGAACGGACCGAAAATTAGCACGAACATTAGAACCCCATTGACGTCTATGGGACTCAAATGTTCTAAATCAAAAGTGCTCATTTTAAAGGCTAATTTGCATGGTATTGTCCTAAAAAGGGTTTGGGGACCCAGGTCCTGCCCCAGGGGACATGTATCAATGCAAAAAATTTTTTTAAAAATGGCTGTTTTTTCGGGAGCAGTGATTTTAATGATGCTTAAAGTAAAAAAAAAAGTGAAATATTCCTTTAAATATTGTACCTGGGGGTGTCTATAGTGTGCCTGTAAAGTGGTACGTGTTTCCTGTGCTTAGAACAGTCCCTGCACAAAATGACATTTTTAAAGGAAAAAAAGTCATTTAAAACTGCTTGTTGCTTTAATGTATTGTCGGGTCCTGGCAATGGATGAAAATCAGTGAGACAAACGGCATGGGTTTGTCTCCAGTCCATTACCAGGCCCTTTGGGTCCTGTATGGATATTAAGGGGAACCCCGCACCCAAATTAAAAAAAGGAAAGGCCCTTTATACTCTGAACAGCAGTATACAGGCGGTGCAAACAAGACAGGGACTGTATGTTTGTTGTTAAGTCGAATCTGTTTGTAATTTTAAACTGGTACATTTTGAACGTGTTTAGCTGCATGCCAAAAAATCTATTTTAAGCTTTTTGGAAAACATAGGGAAGGGTTATCATCCCTGTGACATTTGTTTTGCTGCCTGTGCTCCTCTTCAGAAGAGTTCAACTCACTTTTTGTCCCAATGACAAATGTTTTTTGAAAATTTGGGTTTTTTTGTGAAACAAGGATTGGTGATAAAGCATCAGTGGAAAGGAGAAATGTTTTTCCCATATTAACTCTTACAGGAGAGAATGTCCCTTCCTAGGAGTAGATTTCATCTCACTTCCTGTTGTCTCCTTCTGTTTGCAAGTAGGAGTCGTTTGTAAGTTGGATGTTTGAAAGTAGGGGCCTGCTCAGCAGAAATTTGGGCCTTAGGTGTTGTTGTGGCCACAACACTGTAAGCCCTCACAGGGCCCTGCTGTGAAATATTAAATCAAGAATTGTAATTACATGCCCCTGTTGAACAGGGGCAGAAAAATTGGGCCTTTGGTGGTGGTGGTGGTGGTGCTGGTGCCACAACACTGTAAGTCCTCACTCGCTCTTGGTGGGTGCAGAAACGGGCCCTGCTGTGAAATATTAGATCAAGAATTGTAATTAGATGCCCCTGTTGAACAGGGGCTGAAAAATTGGGCCTTAGGCACTGGTGCTGGTGCCACAACACTGCAACCCCTCACAGATACTCTAGTTGGAACGCAGGAACGAGCCCTGCTGCAAAGTATTGCATCAAAAATTGTAATTACACGCCCCTGTTAAACAGGGGCTGAAAAATTGGGCCTTAGGCACTGGTGCTGGTGCCACAACACTGCAACCCCTCACAGATACTCTAGTTGGAGCGCAGGAACGAGCCCTACTGCAAAGTATTGCATCAAAAATTGTAATATACACGCCCCTGTTAAACAGGGGCTGAAAAATTGGGCCTTAGGCACTGGTGCTGGTGCCACAACACTGCAACCCCTCACAGATACTCTAGTTGGAACGCAGGAATGAGCCCTGCTGCAAAGTATTGCATCAAAAATTGTAATTACATGCCCCTGTTAAACAGGGGCTGAAAAATTGGGCCTTAGGCACTGGTGGCGGCGCCCAGAACCAAAAATGTTTTTACAAGCTATCAGCGTGATCATTGAGGAGGAAGAGGATAATTACTCAGGATAGTCACTCAGCATCAGCATAGGCAGTCTTTGAAGGGATCTGACATTTCAAAAAAAATTATTTGGTTACATCAGCACCAGGTGCTTGGTAGCTGGTGGTGATCCAAGACTGATTCATTTTTATGAAGGTCAGTCGATCGACCGAGTTGGTGGACAGACGCACCCTGTGATCGGTTACAAAGCCTCCAGCAGCACTGAATGTGCATTCCGAAAGAACGCTGGATGCAGGACAGGCCAGTAGCTCAATTGCATACTGTGCAAGCTCTGGCCAGTGATCCATCCTCAAGACCCAGTAACCCAGAGGATTTTCGGTGGGAAAGGTGTCCAAGTCAGATCTTGCCCCTAGGTATTCCTGCACCATGTAAAACAGACGCTGGCGATGGTTGCTGGAACCGATCATACCTTGGGGCTGCGGACTAAATAATTGTCTGAACGCATCGGTCAGACAGCCACCTTCTCCAACGCTCCTTCTTTGACTGACCGAAGCCTCAGCAACACGTTGTCCAGAAACAGGAGTTTGTAACCTCCCAGTCTCTGGGAACGCGTTGCACAGACCTTTCTGCAAGGCCTCCCGAAGATGTTTCATCCTCTGCTCCCTCTGCGATGGCAGGATAAGGTCCGCAACCTTACCCTTGTAACGTGGATCAAGGAGGGTTGCCAGCCAGTATTGGTCCTTCTCCTTGATACCACGAATACGAGGATCCTTACACAGGCTTTGCAGGATCAGGGAGGCCATGCAGCGTAGGTTTGCTGAGGCATTCGGTCCGGAGTCCTCTGGGTCACTAAGAACGACATGGTCCGCAGCCACCTCCTCCCAGCCACGTACAAGTCCATGTGTTTCTTGGGACTGATCCCTTAAAAGCTGCTGCTGATGCTGAGTGCCAGGCTCCACCTCCATACTGACACAATCCTCCTCCTTCTTCTCGTCCTCTTCCTGTGTGATCGGCGGGCACGCAGGAACATTGTCTGGATAAAGGGGGCCTTGAGAGCTAAGGAAGTCCTCCTCTTCCTGCCTCTGTTCTGCCTCAAGTGCCCTGTCCATTATTTCACGCAGCGTGTGCTCCAACAGGTGGACAAGGGGGACAGTGTCACTGATGTATGCACTGTTACTGCTCACCATCCTCAAATGGCCTCCTCAAATGGTGACAGGACAGTGCATGCATCCCTGATCATGGCCCACTGGCGTGGGAAAAAAAAACCAAGCTCCCCTGACCCTGTCCTGGTGCCATAGTCGCACAGGTACTCATTGATGGCCCTCTGCTGCATGTGCAGCCGCTGTAGCATGGCCAACGTTGAGTTCCACCTGGTGGGCATGTCACAGATTAGGCGGTTCTTGGGCAAGTTAAACTCCTTTTGGAGGTCTGCCAGCCGAGCACTGGCATTATATGACCGGCGGAAATGCACACAGACTTTCCTGGCCTGCCTCAGGACATCCTGTAAGCCCGGGTACCTGCCCAAGAACCGCTGCACCACCAAGTTAAGGACGTGAGCCAAACAGGGCACATGGGTCATTTGTCCCTGTTGGAGGGCAGAGAGGAGGTTGGTGCCATTGTCGCAAACCACCATTCTTGCCTTAAGTTGGCGTGGCGTCAACCACCTCTGAACCTGCCCCTGCAGAGCTGACAGAACCTCTGCCCCAGTGTGGCTCCTGTCCCCCAAGCACACCAGCTCAAGCACCGCATGGCATCTTTTGGCCTGCATACTTGCGTAGCCCCTTGAACGGCTATGGAGCACCGCTGGTTCTGAGGACAAAGCACAGGAAGAGGCCATGGAGGAAGAAAAAGAGGAGGGAGTGGAGGAGAGAGGTGTGTCACAATCATTAGTAGTGGCATTTTGGAGGCGTGGTGGCAGAACAACCTCCAACACCACTGCACCTTGTCCTGCATCCTTCCCAGCTGCCAGCAGAGTCACCCAATGCGCGGTGAAACTTAGGTAACGTCCCTGTCCATGCCTGCTGGACCATGAGTCAGCAGTAATATGCACCTTACCACTGACCGCCCTGTCCAGCGAGGCCAAGACATTGCCTTCCATATGCCGGTAGAGAGCCGGAATCGCCTTCCTTGAGAAAAAGTGGCGTTTGGGTACCTGCCACTGAGGAACCGCGCATTCCACAAACTCACGGAAAGTGGCAGAGTCTACCAACTGAAAAGGCAGCAGTTGAAGTGCTAGCAATTTTGCCAAGCTATCATTCAACCGCTGGGCATGTGGATGTGTCAGAGAGCTCACCTTGCTGGTCATGGGATTGGCCACCAGAGGGAGTGCCTGTGAGCAAGCCGGCCTATTTAAGTTTGTCAGGCACTCTGTTCAGTGCTGCCTGATCATCAGCTTCCTGTGCCATAGTTCCTGTTTCTTGTCTTGTCTTCCTGTTTACCTGATCTCCTGACGACCCGGATTGCCCTTGGATTCCCCTTCTTGCTGCTTGTACCCGACCTTGGCCTGTTTGACTCCGCTTCTGCCTGCTCCTATTGTACCTTGCTGCCAGTCTGTTGCCGAACCCAGCCTGTCTCCTGACCATCCTGCTCAGTCTCATCGCCTGTGTTCCAGCCTGCACCTGCTGTTCATAGACTGCTATTCCACCAACATCTGGACTCTAGTTCACAGGCTCTCATACCACTCCGCACTCCTGTGCTTCCTGTTACCTTACCAGGGGCCGCGAGTCAGACGCATAAGGGAGCCTACTCTCTGCCCAAGCGGACTCACTGGTCTGGTAAGTAGGAGTCTGATAGTATCAGGCAGCCATGACCGAGTCCGGGCAGGGGGCCTCCCCTATGGACGAACTTTGCAGACACTTGGCAGGATTAACCCAAGCAGTCAAAAGTTTACAGGATGGCTATACCCGACTAGAGGAACGTGTTCAGGCCCTGTCTGCACCTACCAATCCTCAGGGGACTTCGTCTGCAACCGGGGCACCCTCCGTAGTCATGCTCCCTCCAGAGCCCAAAGTACCTATACCGGAGAGATTTTTTGGAGACCGTAGTAAATACCGTGCATTCCGGAATGCATGTAGTCTCTATTTTGCTCTGCAGCCTCGGACCTTCTCCCTAGAAGCCACCAAGGTGGGCTTTGTTATTTCCCTGTTGTCCGGTGAGCCTCAAACCTGGGCCCATCACCTTCTGGAACAAAAGTCGGATGCCATGGAAAGTCTGGACGCCTTCTTCTTGGCGATGTCTCAACTTTATGAGGATCCTCAACTAACCGCTTCTGCTGAAGCTTCCCTGCACTCCCTTCGGCAAAGCCGCAGGGCAGCGGAGGACTATGCTGTTGAATTTAGGCGCTGGAGTTCCGATACGGCATGGAATGACGCGGCTCTGCGTCATCAGTTTAGAATGGGTTTGTCCGATCCACTCAAGGACGAGTTAGCACGGGTTGGGATACCTCAGACCCTGGAAGAACTAATTAACCTCTCAATCCAAATTGACCGTCGTCTGAGAGAACGACGCACCGAAAGGTCTACCAGTGCCTATCGACCCACTTGGATGCTTCCACAGGTTCCCAGTCCTCCTAGTAGGCCTTTGGCTCCTCCAACCTCTCCAGTTTTCGACACATCAGAGCCTATGCAGCTTAGTCTGCTCCGTCCTTCCTTGACTCCTGAAGAGAAGTTACGAAGACGTAACCTTAACCTATGCCTCTACTGTGGGGAACCTGGGCACTACGCCAGCGTCTGCCCCAACAAGACGCGTAAGTGTCGTTCTTCTGCTCGTATATGTGCTACTATCATGCCAAAACCTAGTACTCACCTTACCATCTCTGTCACCTTGCAGCTTCCCGGAAAGGCTATCCAAGTTCCAGTCATCGTTGATTCCAGAGCATGCAGCTGCTTCATGGACCAGGCCTTTGCAGCTCAGCATGATATCCCACTCCGACTCAAGACCCAGAGCCTGGCTGTCCACCTTGCAGACGGTTCCGCCCTCCGTTCCGGTCCTGTCATTCAAGAGACTATCCCTATAATAGCTACTATAAACTCTCAACACCAGGAATTCCTCCGTTTAGATGTAATTTCCTCTCCCCTGTTCCCTGTCATCCTGGGCATGCCGTGGTTGCTGGGCCATAACCCCCATATCAACTGGGTTTCTGGGAAAGTGGAGTTTCTCTCTGATTATTGCCAACAACATTGCCTGCCAAGAATGGCCCATGAGATACCTCAACTCCTCGGCCTACACCCTGAAACCAACTCACACCAAGCCATCCCAGAACCCTACTGAGATTTCTCTGATGTATTCAGCAAGAAAGGTGCTGAGACTCTACCGCCACACAGGTCCTATGATTGCCCTATAGAGCTGCTACCTGGAACCGAAGTACCCTTCGGTAGGATCTTTCCATTGACTGAGCAGGAATTGGATACACTAAAACAATACCTTGATGAGAATTTAAAGAAAAAGTTCATCCGCCCGTCCACATCTCCGGCCGGTGCAGGCATATTCTTTGTGGAAAAAAAGGATCATTCCCTTCGGCCATGTATCGACTACCGGGAATTAAATCGGATAACGATCAAGAATCGCTACCCCTTACCCCTGGTGCCTGAATTATTCCAGAGGCTAGGAACGGCAACTGTCTTCACAAAACTGGATCTTCGCGGAGCCTATAATTTAATCCGTATCCGGGAGGGGGACGAGTGGAAAACCGCTTTTCGCACTCGTTTTGGGCATTTCGAGTATTGCGTTATGCCCTTCGGTCTATGCAATGCCCCAGCCACATTCCAACATTTTGTGAACGACATCTTCCGGGAATTTTTGGATCTCTACGTCATCGTCTACCTCGATGACATTCTCATTTTCTCATCATCACTGACTGATCATCGCAGGCACGTCCGGAATGTCCTCGCCCGGCTCAGGCAACACGGGCTGTATGCTAAACTCGATAAATGTGAATTTGAACTCCAATGCATCCAATTCCTGGGGCTCATCATTTCAGTGGAAGGTATTAAAATGGACCCTCAAAAGGTGTCCGCCATCCTGGACTGGCCCGCACCTACGGACAAGAAGGGGGTCCAACGCTTCGTTGGATTTTCCAATTTCTATAGGAAATTCATCAGAGACTTTTCCAAGATCATCGCCCCCATTACTGAATTAACAAGACAGGGAACCCGATTCTGCTGGACTCCCAGGGCTCAATTGGCCTTTGAAAAATTAAAAGGATTATTCACGTCCGCCTCCATCCTCAAACACCCTAACTCTGCCTTGCCATTCATGTTGGAGGTTGACGCCTCAGAGGTCGCAGTAGGAGCTGTACTCTCCCAACGTCAGGGCCCCATGGCCCTTCTGTTTCCAATAGCTTTTTTTTCTCGCAAATTATCGGTATCTGAAAGAAACTACGATGTAGGTGACCGGGAGCTTCTGGTCATCAAGACGGCTCTGGAGGAGTAGCGCTATCTTTTGGAGGGTGCTGTACATCCTATTCTAATCTACACGGACCACAAGAACTTGGAGTATTTGAGATCTGCCAAGAGACTAAAACCGCGACAAGCCAGATGGGCGCTCTTCTTCTCTCGCTTTCAATTTCATATAACCTACAGACCCGGCTCCAAAAACATCAAACCAGACGCTCTCTCACGAATGTTCCATGACTCCAAAGAAACCGTCCCTCCGGACACTATCCTGCCTGCAGGAAATTTTTTATTACTTCAGGGGGATTTAATCTCCAGAATAAGGCAAGCTTCCACAACTATACCCCAACCCACTGAGACCAGCCTAAGAGATGGTTTACTCTGGCATAAGGAGAAGATCATGGTTCCTGAGAGCCTTAGGGTACCAGTACTAGAGCTTTGCCATGACCAAGGTTGGCAGGGCACTTCGGGGCTCAGAAGACAACCGAACTGGTGCAGCGCACCTTTTGGTGGCCACAGTTGGCGGAGGACTGTAGGAATTACGTCAGTTCCTGCCACACATGTGCCCGAAGCAAGAATATTCGGACGAAGGCCTGGGGCTTACTGAAACCCTTGCCCATCCCTGACAGACCTTGGAAAATGATCGCGATGGATTTCATTGTGGAACTGCCCCCATCCGAAGGCTTCTCTACCATCTTTGTCATAATTGATAGATTGTCAAAAATGGCTCACTTCTTGCCTATGAAAGGCACACCCTCAGCCGTGGAAACGGCGAAGATCTTCGTGAAAGAAATTGTGAGATTACATGGGGTTCCCTCTAATATCGTCTCGGACCGGGGTGTCCAATTCACCTCCAGGTTCTGGAAGGCATTGTGTAGTTCCCTCAAAATTGAGTTAGCGTTCTCTTCAGCCTATCACCCTCAGACAAACGGCCAGGCGGAGAGGACCAACCAAACCTTGGAGCAATACCTCCGTTGTTTCTCGGCCTTTTCCCAGGATGACTGGGTTTCTCTGCTACCAGTTGCGGAGTTTTCATACAATAACTCCCTGCACTCAGCCATCAACCAGACGCCATTTTTTGCCAATTATGGATTTCATCCCTCCTTTCTACCCAGCTCAATACCTGAATGCTCCCTCCCTGCAGTGACCGAGACATTGGAATTCTTCTCTACCAACAACAAACTTCTGCAGGAAACAATGGCCCAATCCCAGGCTTCTTATAAAAAGACGTTCGACAAGATGAGGCGCGGGGAGCTTATCCTGGAACCTGGCAATCAAGTATGGCTGTCCACAACTAACTTAAAAATGTCTTGCCCTTCTAGGAAACTAGGGCCTAAATTCATGGGACCCTTCTCGGTGAGAAGAAAAATAAACAACGTAGCGTACGAGCTCATTCTGCCGGACTCCTTCAAAATACACCCAGTTTTCCATGTGTCCTTACTGAAACCGGTCGCTCCTGATCCTTTCCCCAACCGTAGTACCAGTCCTCCTGAGCCTGTTATGATCAATAATGAGGAGGAGTTTGAAATCGAGGCTATCCTGGACTGTAGGAAAAGGCGCAATCAAATACAGTATCTTATTAAATGGAAGGGGTATGGTCCGGAGGACCATTCCTGGGAACCAGAAAACAATTTACTCGCCCCGGAACTTTTACAGACTTTCAGAAATGTTCATGCCTCCAAGTTGGCCCGGCTGGGCATCCGGAGGCTGCCCTTAGGGAGGGGGCACTGTCAGAGAGCTTACCTTGCTGGTCATGGGATTGGCCACCAGAGGGAGTGCCTGTGAGCAAGCCGGCCTATTTAAGTTTGTCAGGCACTCTGTTCAGTGCTGCCTGATCATCAGCTTCCTGTGCCATAGTTCCTGTTTCCTGTCTTGTCTTCCTGTTTACCTGATCTCCTGACGACCCGGATTGCCCTTGGATTCCCCTTCTTGCTGCCTGTACCCGACCTTGGCCTGTTTGACTCCGCTTCTGCCTGCTCCTATTGTACCTTGCTGCCAGTCTGTTGCCGAACCCAGCCTGTCTCCTGACCATCCTGCTCAGTCTCATCGCCTGTGTTCCAGCCTGCACCTGCTGTTCATAGACTGCTATTCCACCAGCATCTGGACTCTAGTTCACAGGCTCTCATACCTCTCCGCACTCCTGTGCTTCCTGTTACCTTACCAGGGGCCGCGAGTCGGACGCGTATGGGAGCCTACTCTCTGCCCAAGCGGACTCACCGGTCTGGTAAGTAGGAGTCTGATAGGATGGCTGGGAGCGAACTTCTTTCGGTGGTGCCACAGCTGGGGCAGGGAAATTTGCCTGGTACAATCTGACGTCGGTGTACTGAAAGCAGATTGCCCACAAGTACTTGGCTGTGACACACCTAATTCTACACCTTCATTCCTCTCAGTGCAGGTCTCAGAGAGGACTGAAGGTATAGTGGGGTTGGAGATCTCAGCTGATGAGGAGCAAGGAGAGGTCCTCTTTGTTCTTTGGTGTGGGTCTTTTAGATACGCTTGCCAATGAACTGCATGGCAGGTCAACATATGTCTGGTCAAGCATGTGGTGCCCAAGCGGGAGATGTTTTGGCAACGCGAGATACGCTTGAGACATATGTTGGAAATAGCAGCGGTGCGATCTGATGCACTCGTCTCAAAAAAGGCCCACACCAAAGAACTTTTGGAATAACGCGCAGAGACAGCAGCGCCCTGCACATGCGGAGCTTTGGGGTGTGATGCAGTCAGTGTGCTGCCCTTAGGCTGGCCCCTGGAGGGCATCCTGCCTCGTTGGTGATGTGCCTCCTCCTCCTCCTCCCCTCCCCTGTCAGGCACCCACGTTGAGTCAGTGACCTCATCATCCCCTCCCTCCTCATCACTGGAGCAAACCTGGCAGTATGCTGCAGCAGGGGGAGCATGACTGCTAGATTTCTGTCCTTCTTGGGCACCCCCTCTGTCCGTGCTCACGTTACTGCCTTCATCTAGCTCAGTATCATCATCAGAGCCTTCTAAACGCTGGGCATCCTCCTGGAGCATGTACCCAACACTGTGGTCAAACCGTTTGAGGGACTCCTCAGGAGGACATGGTGGGGCTAGGGAAGGAGTCACTGATGCCATTGAGCCGAGGGAAGAGGCCGTGTTGGTAGCTGCTTTGCCAGACAAAGTACCCTGAGCATGGGTGAGAGAGGATGAGGAGGATGAGGACGGCTTGGTCATCCACTTGACCAAGTCTTCCGCATGTTGCGGCTCAACACGGCCAGTTGCCGAAAAAAAAGCCAAGCGTGTCCCACGGCCACGTGCTGATGAAGATGCACCGTCTCAAGGACCAGCACTGTTGCCTCTAAACACAGAGCCTGCTTGCCCTCTTTTATTGGCTTGTGACTGTCTGCCTCTCCTTGTTGGCCTTCCAGACATACTAATGGCCTGTAGCTGCACTAAGCTGGGATATATATATATATATATATATATATATATATATATATATATATATATATATATGTACTGATACTGCAGCTAGCAAAATCAACTGCCTGCCTGTAGTATGAGAACACCACCAACCTTCTACATGTAGCTTTAGTTGAACACTGTGCAGAGCTCGCAAAAAACTAACTTGTAGCTTATTTAGCTGCCTGCGGTAGTGATAGGATCAGGAAAACACCACCAACCTTCTACAGGTAGCTTTAGCTGAACACTGTGCAGAGGTCACACTACACTAACTTGTAGCTTTAGCTGAACACTGTGCAGAGCTCGCAAAAAACTAACTTGTAGCTTATTTAGCTGCCTGCGGTAGTGATAGGATCAGGAAAACACCACCAACCTTCTACAGGTAGCTTTAGCTGAACACTGTGCAGAGCTCACAAAAAACTAACTTGTAGTTTTAGCTGAACACTGTGAGGAGGACGCACTACACTAACTTGTTGCTTTAGCTGAACACTGTGAGGAGGACGCACTACCCTAACTTGTAGCTTTAGCTGAACACTGTGCAGAGGTCACACTACACTAACTTGAAGCTTTAGCTGAACACTGTGCAGAGGTCACACTACACTAACTTGTAGCTTTAGCTGAACACTGTGAGGAGGATGCACTACCCTAACTTGTAGCTTTAGCTGAACACTGTGCAGAGGTCACACTAAACTAACTTGTAGCTTTAACTGAACACTGTGAGGAGGACGCACTACCCTAACTTGTAGCTTTAGCTGAACACTGTGCAGAGGTCACACTACACTAACTTGTAGCTTTAGCTGAACACTGTGCAGAGCTCGCAAAAAAATAACTTGTAGCTTATTTAGCTGCCTGCGGTAGTGGTAGGATCAGGAAAACACCACCAACCTTCTACAGGTAGCTTTAGTTGAACACTGTGCAGAGCTCGCAAAAAAATAACTTGTAGCTTATTTAGCTGCCTGCGGTAGTGATAGGATCAGGAAAACACCACCAACCTTCTACAGGTAGCTTTAGCTGAACACTGTGCAGAGCTCACAAAAAACTAACTTGTAGTTTTAGCTGAACACTGTGAGGAGGATGCACCACACTAACTTGTAGCTTTAGCTGAACACTGTGCAGAGGTCGCACTACACTAACTTGTAGTTTTAGCTGAACACTGTGAGGAGGACGCACTACACTAACTTGTAGCTTTAGCTGAACACTGTGCAGAGGTCACACTACACTAACTTGTAGCTTTAGCTGAACACTGTGAGGAGGACGCACTACCCTAACTTGTAGCTTTAGCTGAACACTGTGCAGAGGTCACACTAAACTAACTTGTAGCTTTAGCTGAACACTGTGAGGAGGACGCACTACACTAACTTGTAGTTTTAGCTGAACACTGTGCAGAGGTTGCACTACACTAACTTGTAGCTTTCGCTGAACACTGTGAGGAGGACGCACTACCCTAACTTGTAGCTTTAGCTGAACACTGTGCAGAGGTCACACTACACTAACTTGTAGCTTTATCTGAACACTGTGCAGAGCTTGCAAAAAACTAACTTGTAGCTTATTTAGCTGCCTGCGGTAGTGATAGGATCAGGAAAACACCACCAACCTTCTACAGGTAGCTTTAGCTGAACACTGTGCAGAGCTCGCAAAAAACGAACTTGTAGCTTATTTAGCTGCCTGCGGTAGTGATAGGATCAGGAAAACACCACCAACCTTCTACAGGTATCTTTAGCTGAACACTGTGCAGAGCTGACAAAAAACTAACTTGTAGTTTTAGCTGAACACTGTGAGGAGGACGCACTACACTAACTTGTAGCTTTAGCTGAACACTGTGCAGAGGTTGCACTACACTAACTTGTAGTTTTAGCTGAACACTGTGAGGAGGACGCACTACACTAACTTGTAGCTTTAACTGAACACTGTGCAGAGGTCACACTACACTAACTTGTAGCTTTAGCTGAACACTGTGAGGAGGACGCACTACCCTAACTTGTAGCTTTAGCTGAACACTGTGCTGAGGTCACACTAAACTAACTTGTAGCTTTAGCTAAACATTTTGAGGAGGACGCACTACACTAACTTGTAGTTTTAGCTGAACACTGTGCAGAGGTCACACTAAACTAACTTGTAGCTTTAACTGAACACTGTGATGAGGACGCACTACACTAACTGTAAATAGTCTAGCTGCCTGACTGTGGTACTAATAGGATCAAGAAAACACCAGCAATTTTCTTCAGGTAGCTGTAAATACTGTAACAAGACAAGCCTGCCTGTCAGTAGGAAGATAACAGGAACAGATCTAGCTAAACTGAATACAGTGTATATATATATATATATATATATATATATATATATATATATATATATATATATATATATATATATATAGATATACAACACCTGGGATGCATATATATACACAATACACTGTAAGTGCAGCTAACTCACTGACTGTCCTGCCTAATCTATCTAACTCAAATAAAATGACACTGTCTCTCTCTCTCTATATAAGCACGCCAGAACACACTACACAGGGCCGCCGTGCAGGCGGCCTTATATAGTGTGGGGCGTGTTCTAAACCCCCTGAGCCATAATTGGCCAAAGCCACCCTGGCTCTCTCTACTGACAGCGCTGTGATTGGCCAAGCATGCGTGTCATAGTGCATGCTTGGCCAATCATCAGCCAGCAATGCACTGCGATGCCGCAGTGAATTATGGGCCGTGACGGCCCATATCGTTCGTAATTCGTCGAACGATCGAACAGACGATGTTCGAGTCGAACATGGGTTCGACTTAAACGCGAAGCTCATCCCTACTCGGAATCAAGCAGAGGAGCAGCACTGGCTATTGAACTTCATTTTTCTCGGCTTGTCGTACGTGTTGTACGTCACCGCGTTCTTGACGTTTGCAATTTCTGACCAACTTTGTGTGACCGTGTGTATGCAAGACAAGTTCGAGCCAACATCCGTCGGAAAAAAACATGGATTTTGTTGTCGGAAAATCCTATTGTGTGTACAGGGTATAACTGTCTCAGCATCCCTCAATATTTATTTATTTATTTCAGTTACTTATATAGCGCCATCAATTTACTCAGCGCTTTACATATACATTGTACATTCACATCAGTCCCTACCCTCAAGGAGCTTACAATCTAAGGTCCCTAACTCACATTCATACATACTAGGGACAATTTTAGACAGGATCCAATTAACCTACCAGCATGTCTGTGTGGGAGGAAACCGGAGTACCCGGAGGAAACCCACGCAGGCACAGGGAGAGAATGAACCAGCAACCCTTCTTACTGCTAGGCAAAAGTGCTATCCACTATACCACTGTACCACTACACTACAGTAAAATATAGGATTTTACTGTGAGTACAAAAATCATACGATGGTTATATATTAGTTTAACCATTTAAATAATTCCCCTGGAATAAATGTGGGTCCTCTGATTCTTATAATGTCAAAAACATTGCCAGAAGTGTGTGTAACAAAATAGAACAAAATATTACAGCGCACACATGCAAAAATGACATTTACCTCCTGTAAGGCTATTTAAAACACCTGAACCTATTAAAAAATATGGGGATTTAGTCACACCATATGGCTACATGCTGCTTAAGCCCACTTACTGCATCAAAGTACCCCATTATCAGTGGGTCCTACATTATCCATAGAATGGAAGATCCTGCTTCTCTAAACAATGGGAGAAATACACTCTTCTATATGGGAGAACTAAAGGACTCCTCCTACAACACAGGTGAACCACTAATAAGAGGTAATGATGCGGGAGTGGGGTTCTCCAGCCCAAACGGATTTGGTCAGAATCCATACAATAGACAAACAAAGATTTGGGGGGCACACCTTAAAAGATGCATTAACCACTTACGCACCGCCTGCCGTCGTTATACGTCGGTATTTTGAAGAGGTTTATCGTTGTTATGGCAGCAGCTAGATGCCATAACCCCGGTATCCTCTTCTTCAGCGGGTGGTCCGCTTTCAGATAAAAGTTGTCTCAGCGGCGGATTCGCCGCAAGATCACTTTTATCGGCGGCGGGAGAGGGGCCCCCCCTCCCGTCACGATCTGGTGCCCTGTGCCGCTTACGGGAGCCATCGGTAGCAGCGGAGGCGATCGGGTCCTGTGTCCTGTTAGGTATGGAGACGAGTGAGGAGAAGATGGCCCCCACCCATCTCCATACCATTGCAGGGCAGAAGTGACGTCAAAACGTCACTTCCTCCCATAGCTTTTAAAGAGACTTTTTTTTTTCAAATGACATTTAATTTATTTTTTATTTTTTTATTGCATTTTAGTGTAAATTTGAGATCTGAGGTCTTTTTGACCACAGATCTCATATTTAAGAGGTCCTGTCATGCTTTTTTCTATTTTCTATTACAAGGGATGTTTACATTCCTTGTAATAGGAATAAAAGTGGCACAATTTTTTTTAAAAGGAACAGTGTAAAAATAAAAAACAAAGGGTTAAATAAATAAGAAAAAAAATGTTTAATTGCGCCCCGTCCCACCGAGCTCGCGTGCAGAAGATAACACATATGTGAGCAGCGCCCGCATATGAAAACGGTGCTCTAACCACACATGTGAGGTATCGCTGCGATAGTTAGAGCGAGAGCAATAATTCTAGCCCTAGACCTCCTCTGTAACTCAAAACATGCAACCTGCAGAATTTTTTAAAAGTCGCCTATGGAGATTTTTTAGGGTAAAAGTTTGTCACCATTTCATGAGCGGGCGCAATTTTTGGGGGTTCTAAGTAATTTATTAGCAAAAAAAAACTGTTTTTAACTTGTAAACACTAAATCTCAGAAAGAGTCTCAGTCCTTAAGTGGTTAAAGATGGTGTAGCCATAAGACCCTATAAACAGAACAAAAATTTTCAGCGCACATATTCAAAAATGGCATTTACCTCCTGCAAAGCTATTTAAAACATCTGAACACATTCGAAACATATGAGGATTTAGTCACACCAAGATATACTTTTTTATTGAAGATATCTTGGGAGAAGGAACAACATCTTAAAGAAATACATGAAATTATACTTTGTGCAAAAAATATACTTTGTGCAAAAAAACTGAAAATTTATTATCAATACTTACCATAATTTTCCTTTCCTGATGGACTCCATGGCAGACTACGTGTGGGTTAACCCCACCTCCTCTCCAATGCTATAGGACCCCACTCCCATAAATTTTAGCTCACCACTAGAGACTGCGTTCCGTAACTAGCCAACTCTTTGACTGATGTGTGGGAACTCCGTCTGCCATGGAGTCCATTAGGAAAGGAAAATTACGGTAAGTATTGATAATACATTTTCAGTTTTCCTCCAGACTCCATGGCAGACTACGTGTGGGAAATAACTGGCCAATCCAAATGGGTGGGTATACAGATCAAAAATAAATTTAATTTAGCCCGTCAACTGACAGGACTCTTAAACCAAAGTTCACAGAAGATAAAACGCAGGCTCTATGCAATAATGTGACATAAAGGTATTAATGGAGGCCCATGAAGCCGCTTTACAGATGACGTCTGGAGCCACATGCCGGGCTGCTGCCCACGATGCCACCATACCCCTGGTGGAATGTGCCGTCACCGCCTCTGGAGGAGCCAAGCCCTTGGCCCTATAAACTTGCTGGATGGACTGGACAATCCAAGCCGCAATCGTTCTGGATGAAGATCGCTTCCCTCTGTTACTGTCTGAGTGCAAGATAAACAGGTAGTCGGAGCATCTAAAGGAGAATGTAACTTGCAAGTATTCCTTCAGTATTTCGCCTACATCCAGAGGATGAACTTTAGAGGACCCCGGGGTCCTGAATGTAGGTAGGACAATTTCTTGGTTCCCATGGAACACTGAAGTAACTTTCGGGTTTCAGCTGAGCATAGGGATGAGGACCACCCGGTCCAGAAAGAAAGTCAGGAAGGTTCTTCATGACCCAAGGACCCGATCTCCGATACCATTTTGGCCGAAGTGGCCGAAGTGATGGCAACTAGGAAATCAACTTTTGCAGAAAGATCTTTGAAAGAAAGCAGAGCGGATCCTGCGGTATTGAGACCAGACTGAGTCGAGAACAAGGGGTAGATCCCACTTGGGAAATCTTGGTCTTCTTTGGGGCCTGAGTCTTGTCGCCCCACGGAAGAACTGCCGGATTAAAGGGTGAACCGCCCATGATGTTCCGGAGAAGCCTGACAGAGCTGGGACTTGAACTCTGAGAGAGCTGATGGATAGAGACAGATCTAGGCCAGATTGGAGGAAGTCGAGGATATCCTGGACTCCTGGATCCCTGAACGATCTGCACATAGAGGATGAGGATTCAATGAACTTGGCCCATATCCTTCCATAGACTTTATTCGTGCTCGCTTTTCTCGAGCTCATGAGGGTAGAAATCACTCTTGAAGCGCACCCAAGAGATTCCAGCCTTTCCCTGTCAAGAACCAGACCATCAGTCTTAGTGATGCCTGACAAGGGTGCAGGACTTCCCCCTGAGAAAGAAGATCTGGCCTGGTAGGAAGGGGGGAATCCTAGAGACATAATCTATGCACCAGCAGTCTGGGAACAATCATCACTGGAGCAGGTTAACTGAGCAGTTAAATCTTTGCACACACCCATCTGCTGTTGCAATCCTGGCCTTTAGGAAATGTCTGTAACATCACTCCCACACCCAAGCGGGAATTTAACTAAGTAGCCCTTCACAAAGAAAACATTTTTTAAAGTGGTTCTAAAGTCAAAACGTTTTTTTTTAACGTAACTGCTTCCCGACCAGCCACCACAGTTATACTGTGGCAGGTTGGCTCCCCTGGGCAAGCCGTCGTAGCTGTACATTGGCCGCTTTAAGACCACTAGCGGGCACGTGAGCACCGCCAGAGGCTCTCCATGGATCAATAGCTGCTTCTTGTCTTGGAACAGTAGCAGGAGGTCATTGAGATGGTACAAGCATATCCCTTTTGTTCTGATGAGGGCCACTACAGCCAGAAGAATTTTTGAAAAGACTTGGAGTGAGGTTGTCAACCCAAAAGTGAACTGTAGCTGTTCTTGCCCGACTATGGACCGGAGGTATTTGCGGAATTCTTCTGCCACAGGCACATGAAAATAGGCATCTTTTAAGTCGATTGAGATTAGCTGATCGCCTGGCTGCACCGCTTGTTGGATGGTAGACAATGTCTCCATTTTGAATCTTTTGTATTTTATAAACTTGTTTAGGTAAGTTAGGTCTATCACAGGGTGCCATGAACCGTTTTTCTTCTGGACAAGCAAGAGAGGGGAGTATACCCCCTGAAACCCTTCACCTTTCGGGACAGGCACCACGGCTCCCTGTACTATCAGTGAATCCACGTAGGACAGTAACACCTGCTTCTTTTCTTCTGACCATGGAAGCAGGGTGGAGATAAATTTGGGGGGAGGAGTACTGGTGAAGGACCATGTGTGGCCTATGGAGACCGTCTTGATGGTCCAGTAGTCCAAGATCGAGACCACCCAGACGTGCCGGAAGAGAAGCAGACGCGCCCCCAACTGATTTGCCTGGGCGGGCCCAATCTCAGAAAGACTTAGCCAACTCTCGTCCACTGGACGCCTGGCTTTGAGCAGACTTTTGGAAGGATGGCCGACCTCTGCTCCAATTCCTTCTGAAATCTCGGCCTAGCCCGTAACAGCGTGCTTCCCTTGAACGCTCAGTACTGCGTCTTCTGCGCTGAGGCTTCTTTTGATCAAACAGACACCTATCCTGGGGCAGGAAACCTGGTTCGCACCCGTGGTTTGGGTTATGGCGCTATTCAGCCTGTTACCAAACAATGAGGGACCTTCAAAGGGTATCCTACACCAGGCCTGCTTAGATGCTGGATCAGCGAGCCAAGGGCGCAACCATAGGGCCCACTTAGCCGTGACCGAGGATAGCATAGTCTGGGCCAATAGGCGGATTAGATCGATAGAAGCTTCCCCCAGGAAGGCCACTGCTAGCTTCAATTCCTGGACTGCCGAGCGCTTGGCCAGATCTTCTGAGACGCCTTTGAGCACAGAGTTTACATTTTTTGTCCAGGCTTCCATAGCCTTGGACGTAGCTGTGAGGGCCAAGGCGGGTTTGCAAGCCATACCAGCTAGCACGTAAATTCTCTTGAGATCTTGATCTAATCTCCTCTCAAGCCCGTCCTTGAATGACACAGTGTCCTCTAAAGGAAAAGTGACATGTTTGGCCAGTTGCATAAATGCTGCATCTATAAGAGGGGTATTTTCCAGATATTTCACTTCCTCTGCCTTGAAGGGGTATAATCTGGAGGTTTTGCTTGACATTGAAGTCTTCTTGTCTATCTTGCTTCACTCCTTGTCAATGATATCCTTCAATTCGGAAAGGAGCAAATTTGGAACCTTCCTTCCCCAGGTGCTTAAAGAACTTTCTTTGCTTAGCCGGAGGAGTGAAGGATCTTCCCACTTAAGGGCCTCTTTGAGCGCTTTAATTAGTGGGGAAAAAAGGGTGAAGCCGAGGCCACCGACAAAATCATCTCCCTCCAATTCGCTATCTGAAGAGCCGGGGGAGGCATTGTAAGCCTGGAATGGGCCCGGATCCTCCTGGGCATCGTCAGTCAGGGAGTCAGATAGAGTGGTGGACTGGCTCCACGTGTGGGTTGTATCCCACTTCTTTAGGGGCAAGAGACTCCATTTGTTGGTTTTCCGTCTCTTTTTCCCCGACCGCCTGGGCATAACATGAATCACACAGTGACTTGCCCTCCGGAACTCGTGTCTCACATCCCCAGCAGGCTCTGCGATCAGAGCGGCTGTCATGGCGGTGGGTGTGGTGACTCGAGGAGGAATGGGAACATATCCTCTGTCTGGAGGAGGAATGGGGACATCTCCTCTGTCTGGTGGGTTCTAGACAAAGAGTCACGTCTGGACCTGGATAAGGAAGGTTGACGTTGCAGGCCCGCAATGTCCCTGTCGTTTTTGAACAATAAACTGATGGTCTGACCTGAAAGGGCTAAAAGAGAAGCAAATAAAACATAACTTTAGGGGATATGTCCATACCAGTGTGGACTTGGCCCCCTCTTCTCACACCCTACGTACCTAGAGTGTGAGGGCTGGCCGCACGGAGGCGTCCTGTCCATGGCAACCTGGCGGACGAATAGGTGACGATCCTGCAGCTTTGTAGGAACACTCACTCGTCCTAGGAGAAAGGAATGCAAATGCAGTGCAGCTTTCCCTTTAAGAGCAATCTCAGACCCCCCTCACCCTGCACCATAGCCCTAGGCTGGAGCTTACCTTCACCTAGAAGCCTGGTGCATAAAGAAGCTGTAGCAAGTTGCCCACAGGAATCCCCAATATGACATGGGCTGACAGGAATTTAAATTCCCAGCTGTAATGACGTCACTGCCGCGCCCCATCCACGCCCGGGAAATGGGGACCTGCGCGACTGATGGGTCCCCCGACTGTACTGCGCATGCGCGAAACCAAACCTCGGTTTCGCCTGAGGATTGCGCATGCGCGGAAGCGCACCAGGCTGCAACTCGGAAGAGGGAGCAGTGTCCTGGAATGCACCTGCGTTCCAGGCGCCATTGAAGAGAAAGCAAAAGGGGGAGACAGACGATCACATACAAAAACTTTCTGCCATGGAGGAAAGACAAATCTTCAGACCTGCCAGCCGATCCACCACTTCCTTGCCTGGGCATACGAAAGGTCGACCCCACCATCGGACATAGGGGCCTTGAGCCACACACCCGCCCATGGCTGGGCCCTGGGCTATCTTCATCTTCACAACGCTAGGACGTATGCCCGGCAACAACTTTGATCGTTTTGGACATCTGAAAAACGGAAGTGTATTGTTTGTAGGTCCGAAGAGGAGAACAAAAAAGGAACGCAGACTCCAGTGGTGAGCTCAAATTTATGGGAGTGGGTCCTATAGCATTGGAGAGGAGGTGGGGTTAACCCACATGTAGTCTGCCATGAAGTCTGTCAGTCTGTCAGGAAATATATTTTTATATACTTCATTAAACTCTTTTTCTTGTACAAGGTCAATTACATTTTTAAGTTTTAATGCACGTAACAAGTAATAGTAAATAGTACAAAAGTAATAAACATAAAAGAAAAGTAAAATTGATACGTTTTCAACAGTATAGTATTTTACGATTATACGGTATTTACAAAAATATAAAAAATGTGCCAGTAAATACCGCATGAAAAACTCTTAAGTCCAATTCACAAATGGACCAGAGCATTAAAAGCATGCAATATTTTATACATGCGTATTTGTCAAAAAATAGCCTGGGGGTCGGGGGACACCCAGGCTGTTTTTTGACAAATAGCTGGTTGCTAAGCAGTAAGCCAGCCGCCGCATCCTTAACAACCGATGTATAAATAGATGACTCCCGCGCTGTCAGAAAATTTGAATATAAAGATATAAAGACCTAGGGTACACTGCAGCAAACACCTGTTGAACTGATCCTTGACAGAAAAAAAGGGAAATTAATAAATGATGATGTTGCGCTGTGTAAACGTAAATACAAAAAAGGTGCAATGAAATATCAAGTAATTACATTACCAAGTGAAGAATAGCATGAAAAGTGTGCTAATAAATAATTTTAAAACATATAGCATGAATCATCCAATTATTAAAACAAAGTGACAAAAGTCCATGTGCACAGCCAAACAAACGTAATCCAAATTGTAGAAAATCAGACAATGTGATCCTGAAAAAAGTCTGTGACAGTCTGAATGATTTTTTACATACAAAGTGAATCCCCCCACCGTGAAATGGCAAATAGCCGGTGCTGAACAAATCTTCTGTGAAGACACCTGTGTGTGTACAAGCCTCTCACTTTACTGCCATAAGGTATGCAGCATGAATCAATCACAGGTGACAGTCTTCAGTGGTTCCCTCTTGATTTACTGACTTAATCCTTCTCTAGTGGTCTCAATATGCAGGGTTTAAGCAAAAAAGAAAAAAATGCCCATAGCGTAATCCCATTAAAAGAAGGGGGGGGGGGGTGGATGTGGCAGACAAAAAAAGTTACACTCACTTTTTGAATGTGAAAATAGGCAACAATCCACGAGCGCCGAGCTCGTATGCTTCCATCCAATCTTGGTGACACCTGTTGTCGAAAACTCTTCAGTTTTATAAAAAAGCAACCTGCAACAAACCAAGAGCGCCACTCTCATATCCTTCCATCAATTCTTGATGATACCTAGTGCTCCAATTCCAACGCGTGTCGTCACATCATGTGACTTCATCGTTTGTTTGGCTGTGCACATGGCCTTTGTCCCTTTGTTTTAATAACTGGATGATTCATGCTATATGCTTCCCCACTGACAGCTGATTGTAAAAACAAGCAGATAATTAAAAATGATAAAAAAAAATGTGGGGTCACCCCCCGTCCATACCAAGCCCTTCGGGTGATTGGAAAAAAAAGCAGACAATTAAAAATTAAAAACGCTGTGGGGTCTACCCAGAATCCATAGCAGACCCTTATCCAAGCATACAGCCCGGTAGGTCATGAAAGGGGGGGACGAGAACCATCCTCCTCAACATAGGGGGGTGGGTGCTTTTGGGCAGGGGGGAGCTCTACCCCCTATGTAAATGAGTATGTGATACATTGTACACCTACCCATTCACCAAAAAAAAAAGAAATGTAGTGTTCCAAAACACAAGAGACGGTTTTTGACATGACTTTTATTAAAAATCGTGTCTTCTTCCTCCAGTGTTTCTTCTCCCTCTTCTCTCTCCGGTGGTTTCTTCTTCCTCCAGTGTTTCTTCTCCCTCCAGTGTTTCTTCTCCCTCTTCTCTCTCCGGTGGTTTCTTCTTCCAGTGTTTCTTCTCCCTCCGGTGTTTCTTCAACCTCTTCTCTCTCTGGTGGTTTCTTCTCCCTCCTCTGTCTTCTCCCTCCAGTGTTTCTTCTCCCCCTTCTCTCTCTGATGATGTCTTCTTCGTCCGCCACTGCCACTGCCCACTAAAAATAAAAAAACACGGTCTTCCTCCAATGCTGGCTGCCTCCATTGTGTTGGCTCCCGTTGTCTGCCATTCCTTAAATAGCCATAGAGCATGGCTGTCTGGTGATGTCACCCGGAGATCTGCCCCTTGTGCCCTCTGCCCCAAAGCACCCTCCCCCCATGTTGAGGGCATGTGGCCTGGTGTGGTTCAGGAGGGGGCGCTCGCTTATCCCCCCTTTCCTGACCTGCCAGGCTGCATGCTCGGATAAGGGTCTGGTGTGGATTTTGGGGGAGACCCCATGCTGTTTTTTTTAAATAATTTTTAATTGACTGCTTTTTTTTTTTTTACAATCAGCTGTGAGTGGGAAAGCCAGCTCACAGCTGATGAGTCACCGGGTTGCTAAGGACACGGCGGCCGGCTTCCCTGCCTGCTCCTTAGCAACCAGCTCAATGCGTTAAATTACCGCATTAACTAATGCGGTAATTACTGCTAAATCGAACAAATACCACATACGGTATTTAACTACAAATTCTTAGTGAATTGAACACTTGCACAATTGTTACCGCATGTGGTATTTTACAGCATAAGATTAGCCGTTATTTAACTCTTAGTGAATCGACTTCTATATGTTTTACATAGAAACAATTGCTTAACAAAATGTTTGCAGTGCAATGGTTCTGTATGCCTTGGACCTACCTGTTATTATTCTATTAAATCTTTATATGAGATCTGCGATATATTTGATTGCACAGTTACATAAAAGTTACTCACATAAAGGTACTTTACCTTTGGTATAGATTAACAGGTGAGATTATGGGTCACATTTCCAAATCTTGTTGATTTCAAAGTTGTTTTGCATTGTAGACCCTTACGCTTTTTTAATCTTTATGCTTTTTTAACCTTTTAAAATGTGTTTACCATTTACTCAAAGCCTGTTTAAAACTACAGTATATGTCCACTTAAGACTATCCTGTCCACAGGGTGAAAACAATTATGTGTAATTATTTAGAGGGATTAGCATTGACTCCTATTACTGGAAGAGAAAAAAATAACAGATTTTCTGCAAAATCAACAAATAGTAAAACTATGGTATGTGGGAAAAACAACTTCTGTGTTAATGTTGGTGATAGACTGCTTCCTATATGTCAGTTTATATATAACAAATAGAAAGGTGATGAACACATGATGAAGAACCTTCATTATTATACCATCTTCAAAAAAATGTTATCTATTGGTTACTAAAACTGTAAAGACTAGTTCCCATTTTCAACTGATGATCCTAAAACTTTATATATGCTGCAATTTTGCGATGTATTAATATAATATGTTTTATTTTTATATGATAACACAATACAGATCAGATTCTAATTTATTGACTATTTTTAATTCCAGCTTATTCAGTGAAATTTATATTTTGTATATTTTTTTTACATTGTATGGCTTTGTATAGCACTAGAAATAAAATTTCTGATCATTGTAGGATTGATTCTATTACATTTGTGTCCTAGACAAATTGTTGAATTGTTGAATTGTTGAAAGTGTTTCATTAACTTTATTTACTTAATTTGGGAGATGTTCAAAATCAGGAACCTCAAAATAATCAGTTTTTTTAACCATATAGAATCAAAGTTAAAACTATTTTAATATGTTTTCGTTTTTTTTTTTTTTATATATATACTATTTACACAGTATTGCTGATGCCATGGCAAAATGAAATATACAAATGTTAACCATTTTTTTGCATGCAACAAACCCAACAGCTGGGCTTTGTAAGATCCTTCACACTATTTTCTTTAAAGCTTGTGTTTCCAGATGAACAACAAAAATCCTAGGTTTTTGAAGCAAACCAGCCTGTTATAAACTTTGTGTTAATTTTGCAACTTTTTAAAACAGAACTACAATACCGAATTCATTTTGGTGACAGCCAGTTTTGGCATCACTAGCAATCATTAGGTAATGTAGTGTGGTGACTTTGAGCCTCAACCATCAAGGTATTTGAGGCAAGAACTGGGTTTGTATGATTTGTGCTCTCCTATAGGAACTAATCAGATTCTCCAAATAATCTTCCCATATTGTCTGATGGCGACTACAGAGATGGCTAAGGAGCATAGGAATTCGCTCAGATTTGTCAGCCTGCTCCCTGAGAAGAGGAACTGGGGACATTTACTAAAACGGGAGCACTCAGAATCTGGAGCAGCTGTGCATGGTAGCCCATCAGCTTCTAACTTCGGCTTGTTCAATTAAGCTTTGACAAGAAGACCTGGAAACTGATTGGTTTCAACGCATAGCTGCACCAGATTTTGCACGCTCGAGTTTTAGTAAATCCCTCCCATGGCAGCTTAACTTTGCATGCCTCAATTGAAGAGTTAAATGAGTAAAAGGTTCTTTGTGAGCATGACAAGGAGATGCAAGTCTTGTTGTCATTTATCTCTTGCACAAGAAGAATAGCAATCAGACTAACCTATGCATATGCTTGAGAGCAGTTAACAGAGGAATGTCCACTGAAGACATGATATCGCCACCCAATCAGTTAGAAAACAGCAGAATCGGATGACTCAAGAAAAGCATATTTAAAGAGGCGCTGGGCCTTTGAAATTAACCAGACTTTGTGGAATGTATGATTGCATGGGATGATGATAGGCCAGAATCCAACAAACTCATGTGGACGGTGTGTTCCCATTTCAGATATTCCTCTACTTTTGACACCTTTGTTTCTGCGACAACTTGATCTGGTTGTTCCGGGTGCCTCCCATGAGTACTGGACATCCTTGTTCCTCCCATTATCCCTTTTTTTTGTTTTTTGTTTTCTATTTCCCACTTTCTCTGTTTTTCTTTCGCTGTTCTCTTTGATAAGCTTTTGTCTTTTCTCTACATTATTTTATATCAGGTATTAGAAGAGTTGTTTCTAACAATCTTAATGCACCTGTATCCTTACATACTATGAATGCATCTATTAGGTCTTATGCCTCCTGAATCCTTGGATTTTACTAATGTTTCCTCTACTGTACTCGGCTAGAGATTATTGCATATATTGTTTGTTATGCCTTCTAAGCAATGCCCACACTTGCCTTACACTGTACTCTAAGTATTTCACTCTAGGTATATGGGTGTTTTGCTAAATTACTGTTACAGGATACATGTATGTTTTTTTTCTTTTTGGATTACCTGTAATGCTTTCAAACTCTTATTAAAAAATTATTCAACATAACAAGGGGCTGGGGACTTATAAACTTGTATGTGTAGTCAGATGAAGGAAAACTTCAAACAAGCAGATTAAAAACAAATAAAAGAGCCCAAGATCATTTTAACTGTTGGTAAATAAATCTGCTAAAAACATCCAACATGTTTCAGGATCAATACCACCTCCCCTTCCTCAGGGCTCAACACAGGGTACAACTTGGATGATCTCCCAGATCTATTTTAGAACCAGTAATAAACTCTCTTTATAGAGTAACAACAATTGCTGGGCAGCAATGGAGATGCAGCAACTGTTTTTCTATGATCTAATTGCCAACAATTTAAATTATCTTGAACTCTTTCACTTGTTTTTGGTCTGGTGCACCTTGTTTTATTTTTATAGAATCAGATGACTACCATTCCACAATCCAATGAGAGCGCCAAACAGTCTCCTTTGCTGCAATAACCAACACTGGCGTAACCTGCAACTTCTCAAGCAGTAAATCACAGTGCAGTTTTATTTGGTATCTTCTCATCTGAGTCTATTTAACCATTTCCCACCCGGCCCGTTTTAATAATATGGCCGGGCAGATGCTTTCTAGTTCTGGGAGGATGCCTTGGGGTGCGCAGCAGCACAATTCTGTGCTTGATACCAGGCCACTGTGATCGGCCCAGGTATCATGTGATTGCTGTGACCAATCACAGAGATCACTTGATAGCTGTCATGAATGGCTTTCATTCATGATAGCTTGCTTACTATTGTGATCTCTGTGATTTGTCACAGTGATCACATAGTACAGAACCATTCACAGCGGCCTTGTACTATGCGATAGTTGTAGCCAATCACAGCAATCACAATAGTAAGCAAGCTGTCATGAATGAAAGGCATTCATGACAGGTAAAATTATTGCTGTTACAGTGATTATCCTGCTATGAATCAATTTTATCAATAAATTACCTCAGACGATTCTCGGACATTTGTTTGTCGGTCTCATTGGATTATATGTGTGTGTGGATTCTCAACTTCCTTTTTCCTGATGGTGGTCCCTAGAGCCAGTGTGCCCAGAGTTAATCTTAGCGACCCTTAAGCCTAATACACATGGGCCGAATGTTGGGTGGCATTGGCCGGTTCAATAGAAACCGGCCAACATTTGGCCTATGTGTACTGGAGTCAATCCGACAGAAGCCGTCCGACTTCTGTCGAAGGGGCATGGACAAAAAAGGTCTGCCAACCAGCTCCTGTTCAGCACTCTCAGTCAATGGCTGAGAGCACTAACCAAAATGTTCTGGCGGGGGAGCCGTCCCCCTGTCAGAACACAATAGCAGGGGAGATTGCTGTACTATCATCTCATAGTTATTACAGCTTGCTCCAAACTGCGCTGTCAGTTTTTTTCCATTCAACCCACTGGGTTGAATGAAAAAAAAACTAGTAGTGTGTGCCAGGCTTTAGAAAATCCAAATTTAGTGCCCTTTTTATTCTTGTGTTTGATCTCACAACTTTAATCAGCTTTATTTCTATTGAGAGCTCTGTGGTCATTATTGAATGCAGTTTTCCACTTTACCCATAGACTTAACCCACTCCCTCTTGATTGTCCTTATAATAAAAATATAACATATTCACATTGTACATTCTAAAGCTCATCATGCTATATTCTCATTGTATTCCCTTCTAGTGTTTACACTCTTCTTTCCCATGAGAGTGTGGGCAACTCAAGTTCAGCAGTATCTCATCATTCTGGGGAATTACCAGGAGAAAAAACTAACGGATAATCATTTTTTTCTCACCCAGCAGCATTAATCAACAGAGCTGCTCTGGTAAGGAACTAGTTGGTTCAGAAAGTATTGTACAATAGAACAGCTGTGTGAATTGGAGACAGTCATAAACAAATGAGCTTCTAGTTTGTGATATGCCTCATATTTCCCTGCCAAGTGGCTAATACAATACATAGCGATAGCTTTTTGCAGTTTGTATTGTTTGAAAATACCAAAGGCCCCCTTATAAAGCAACTTTGCATTGGGTGAATCAAAATAAGATAAGGTAGGTTCTGCAGAGCATACATGGTGAACAATGTGTCAGGTGTTTCCTGTACCAAAAATGATTGGGTATTTGTGTTTTTTTGTGGCAGGAGGCCAGGAGTGTGGGAGCACTGGAAAGGTGTGTGCATTCAAACTCTTGTTTAAATATATAAATGCAATCTTTCGAGCTGCTTTGTTTTATAAACCAAAAAAAAATATTTTTCCCTATTTTTATGAATACATGTATGGTTTTAAGCAGTAAAGCACTATGTGCAGTGGTTTCTCTTTTACATACATATGGATTAATGGAGTCACCATCGGATGTAATTTCATGAAGTGAAGTTGGCCAGTCATACCATAGCCCCACGAATGGGAAAAGATCTTTCTTAGTTCCTAAAGATAGGACACAAGCATATTCTGACCATACTGAGATGTAAGGTCATAAGCCTCAGGTGAGAGTCCATCTGGTCGAGGGAACACAAATCGCATGCAGTTTTTTGCACGAAGGAGTGAATAAACACCGCAAGTTGAACACTTTTGTGTATTGCATTTTATAGCACAGATTTTAATCAGATTGATGAGACTTTGTATGGACTTATTAGCATTCTGCCATAGCCCAGAGCCTAAGGCTCTGAGGAAGAAGGTACTCCTTCGAAACGCGTCAGCCAGCAGTGGTTCTGAGGTCACCCTCTCTGCTTTCTGGAGACTGTCGGTTCTATGATTGATTGCCACATCCAAGTGGTCTTCACAAGCTTTTCATTCATCACTTGTTTGTGAGTAGTATTTTACTGAATTTTTTTATTAATAAATTATCTTGGGATAATGCAGAAGGCTGGTGCGCCCTTTTCATTTTACCTTTTCTGTGACTACTAGGATATCCCCTATCCAGGAGGGTAGCAAGGCCAAAGACACTATCCCTTGAGTCATCACTCATCCAGCCATCACGCTAATGCGCAAGAGTGTTTGTTTGCTATTACTTAGTTTTGTCATTATGGACCCAGTTTTGTATTGCTTTAAATAAGACATCAGCGGCGGCTGCATGCATGGTGAATATATCCTAAACATGCATGTCTAGGAGATATTAATTTTACCTACAGGTAAGCCTTATTATAGACTTACCTGTAGGTAAAAATGACCAAGCGCTGTCTTCGGTGATGTTAGGCGGGTGCAGTGTATAACACAGCCTGACACTTCTGATCATTAATTTATAAAACTGAAAGGTTCTGCAGTGCTATGTGATCCATCAACAGGGCTGTTTATGTGTAAAAGTAGCCCCGATAGACACACAGCCCCGCAGGCTGTGTGATTTTATTTTTTTTGGGAATGACAGCGCTGGTCTCCAGAGTGCCCCTTTGCTGTCGGAGACCAAAGCTGTCAATCACAAATCCATCTCCTTTCTAGTGGCATTGTTGCACAGAGAAGGGAAACCTGCTTAACCACACTGCTTAGAAATTAAAGGATGGATTTGAACGGACCAAATGCTATATTATTATACAGGATTTATATAGTGACAACAGTTTGCATAGCGCTTTACAACGTTAGGGCACACAGTACAGTTACACAGTGGTGCTGCATCCATAAGGGCGCATGGACGCCGCCCCCTCTCTCCAGCCACCCCCCTCTATCACCAATAGATAGATTCATGCATTTCATGAATCTATCCATGGCCGCCTCTGCCACCCCTTATTCAGGCGCCCGGTCCCTTATTCAAGCGCCCGGCCCCTTATTCAAGCGCCCGGCCCCTTTTCAGGCGGCGGGCGCCTGAATTACAGCGGCAGGTTTTTTTTTTGAAGCACCTGATTAGAGACATAGGCTCTAATAGGCATCATAAAAAGGTAAACAGCGAGCGCCATGCTTGGTGCTCGCAGTTCACCCAGCTGTGTTAGAAAAGCGAATGAATATTCACTTTCCTAACACTGAACCGCCTCTCCACCAATAAGATGCTTGGGTCTGTTACCCGTCACCTGATTGGCTGAAACAACAGGCGCTGTGATTGGATGCCTATCAGGCGTCCAATCATAAAAGAGGATGGGAGAAGAAGACATCGAGGACATCGCTCGCTGCCCGCCGCCGTCACCTGCTGCCCCAACGAGACAGGGTAAGTGCCGGGCAGACGGGGGGTGGGGGGGCACAGTGGCAGCATTCGATGGGCACAGTGGGAGCATTTGATGGCACAGTGGGAGCGTTTGATGGGCACAGTGGCAGCGTTTGATGGGCACAGTGGCGGCATTTGATGGGCACAGTGGCGGCGTTTGATGGCACAGTGGCTGCGTTTGATGGGCACAGTGGCTGCGTTTGATGGGCACAGTGGTTGCCTTTGATAGGCACAGTGGTTGCCTTTGATGGGCACAGTGGCGGCAATTGATGGGCACATTGGCTGCGTTTGATGGGCATAGTGGCTGCGTTTGATGGCACAGTGGCTGCGTTTGATGGGCACAGTAGTTGCCTTTGATGGGCAAAGTGGCGGCAATTGATGGACACATTTGGCTGCGTTTGATGGGCACAATGGCTGTGTTTGATGGCACAGTGGCTGTGTTTGATGGGCACAGTGAGGGGTTTTTTTTAAGAATTTTTCAGTTTGTTTGCACCCGCCCAAAAATTTTGAGCACCAGCCGCCACTGCAGTTACAATACAATTCAATACAGGAGAAATCAGATGGATTTGCTATATGCTATATTTCCCTTTTAGCTGAATCCCCAAGTGCAAAACTGCTCAGAGCCCTCAAAAGTTTCTCCACATCATATTGTGGAGATTAGGCATGGCTTTCCCATGGCATACCCATTTCTCAATGCCTTAGCAGCTTGAAATCAGCTTGGACTGACCAGTCCCCTATTACATCTGGAAATGTTTGTGATAACAGATGGCAATGTCATTTAATAATAGAATAAACCCTCTTACTTTGGGATTGAAACAGTGTAGAAAAAGGCATCATTTAACTTCTTTGTCTCCTTTGCCTCATTGGTTAAGATTGGTTCTTTAATTCAACAGACGGAACCTCGGCCTGAACCAATCTCTCTGGGTAAACTTGTTCTTTTAATTTTCCCACCATTTCTGTTAACCTTTGCATTTGTTTTTCTGTATCACTTAAAATCCTAGTTACCCTACAAATTGACTCCTTGAAATCAATCTAAAAGCTTGTGGTGCATGTAAACTATTGAGCTGTAATAATAGTGTTTTCCTTGTGAACATTCCTATGTACCGCTGCCATCAAAACGTAAACTTTAAGACCACTTTCATACTGAAGGTGCTTTTCAGGTGTTTTAGCGCTAAAAATAGCGCCAGTAATGCGCCTAAAAAGCGCCTCTCAAGCCTCCCCAGCGGTGCACTTGCAGGATCAAAAAAAAAAGTCCTGCAAGCAGCGTGTATACACAGCTCCTAAACCGCCCCTGCCATTGAAATCAATGGGCAGCGCTGTCAAAGTGCCTGCAAAGCATACCCCTTGAAATTTTCCGCATTTTGTCATGTTACAACCAAAAACGTAAATGTATGTTATTGGGATTTTATGTGATAGACCAACACAAAGTGGCACATAATTGTCAAGTAGAGGGAAAATGATAAATGTTTTTCAAATTTCTTTACAAATAAATATGTGAAAAGTGTGCCGTGTGGAGTTAGTGATAAAATGAACTAGCAAGGCATAACTAAATAGTAAGGCATACTTTATTAAAATATAATAAAATAAATGTCACTGTAAAAATATAAACTTACACTGCCTTAAAAGCGGAAAGTGTCAGTCTATAGAGCAGTAAGTAGTGACAAGGAAGTCAATGAGCAGTATGTATGACAGGGAAGCAGGGGCGGATCGGGGGGGGCAACGGGGCAATTGCCACCCCAGAAATCTGTTGTGGGCCAGGCGGGTGAGCTCCAAGAGCAGGCGACTCAGAGAGCGGGCGGCTCCGCGGGAGGGTCGGGCAGCTCCGTTTGAAGGCGGGCAGGTGGGTGAGAGAGCGGTTTGGCCGGGCTGCCGGGTGGCTCCGTGTGGGGATGGACGGGTGAGATGTGAGACTGAGCAGGCTAGGTGTGTGTGTGTGGGCGGCTGGCCAATCAGTGAGCCGATGGGCAGGGGAGCAGAGAGATGACATGATCTCTCACTGTCCCCGCATCTCTGCAGTAACTTCCGCCCTCACTGTGCAGGTAGCATGAGTAGCAGGGAGATTACATTATCTCTCTGCTGCCTGACTCTGGGACAAAGAAGCAAGAGACAAGCAAAACACCACCTTACCTGGCACATGACAATCCGCATCTGGTGGAAGATGACGTGGCAAGTGACAATCCGCAATGTGTTGCAGATGACGTGGCAAGTGACAATTCTCATCTAGTGGCAGATGACGTGGCAAGTGACAATCCACATCTAGTGGCAGGTGACGTGGCAAGTGACAATCCGCATTTAGTGGCAGGTGACATGGCAAGTGACAATCCACAAGGTGTGGCAGGTTATGTGGCAAGTGACAATCCGCATCTAGTGGCAGGTTACATGGCAAGTGACAATCCGCATCTAGTGGCAGGTTACAAGGCAAGTGACAATCCACATCTAGTGGCAGCTGACGTGGCAAGTGACAATCCGCAACATGTGGCAGGTGACAATCTGCATCTGGTGGCAGGCAAGTGACAATCCACAACATGTGGCAGGTGACTGTGGCTAGTGACACGCTCAGGGCTCCCACTGATTCTGCATTATGGTGAGTTGAATGATTTCATTTTATATTACAATGTAATAATAGAAATAATGCGCTTCAATCATCCTGACACCATAACAACCATGGTGCCGGGATGATTAAAGCACCAACAACAGCCATTTCCCCGATAAATTGCCCGCAAAAAAAAAGTATTTTCTGGCAGTGCCCCATCCTGAGACAAGACTCTGGGCTTCCCCTGCAGGGAAGTCAGTGAGCAGTATGTAGTGACAGGGAAGTCAGTGAGCAGTATGTAGTGACAAGGAAGTCAGCGAGCAGTAAGAAGTGACAGGGAAGTCAGTGAGCAGTATGTAGTGACAAGGAAGTCAGTGAGCAGTATGTAGTGACAGGGAAGTCAGTGAGCAGTATGTAGTGATAGGGCAGTCAGTGAGAAGTATGTAGTGATTTGGTGGTCAGTGAGCAGTATATAGTGATAGGGCAGTCAGTGAGCAGTATGTAGTGACAGAGAAGTCAGTGAGCAGTATGTACTGATAGGGTGGTCAGTGAGCAGTATGTAGTGATAGGGCAGTCAGTGAGCAGTATGTACTGATAGGGTGGTCAGTGAGCAGTATGTAGTGACAAGGAAGTCAGTGAGCAGTATGTAGTGACAGGGAAGTCAGTGAGCAGTATGTAGTGATAGGGCAGTCAGTGAAAAGTATGTAGTGATTTGGTGGTCAGTGAGCAGTATGTAGTGATAGGGCAGTCAGTGAGCAGTATGTAGTGACAGAGACGTCAGTGAGCAGTATGTACTGATAGGGTGGTCAGTGAGCAGTATGTAGCGATTGGGCAGTCAGTGAGCAGTATGTTGTGATAGGGTGGTCAGTGAGCAGTATGTAGTGATAGGGCGGTCAGTGAGCAGTATGTAGTGATAGGGCAGCCAATGAGCAGTATGTAGTGATAGGGTGGTCAGTGAGCAGTATGTAGTGATTGGGCAGTCAGTGAGCAGTATGTAGTGATAGGGTGGTCAGTGAGCAGTATGTAGTGATAGGGCAGCCAATGAGCAGTATGTAGTGATAGGGTGGTCAGTGAGCAGTATGTAGTGATAGGGTGGTCAGTGAGCAGTATGTAGTGATAGGGCAGCCAATGAGCAGTATGTAGTGATAGGGTGGTCGGTGAGCAGTATGTAGTTAAAGGGCAGTCAGTGAGCAGTATGTAGTAATAGGGCAGTCAGTGAGCAGTTTGTAATGGCAGGGAAGTCATTGAGCAGTATATAGTAATATGGCAGTTAGTGAGCAGTATAGTGGCGGGTTGGGGTGGTATAGTGGCAGGTTAGGGCGGTATAGTAGCAGGTTAAGGTGGTATAGTGGCAGGTTAGGGTAGTACAGGGCGGTATAGTGGTAGGTTGTCTAACAGTATGCGTTAAAAACAGGGGTTTAGTCTGCACGCATTTTCAAATGCATGTGTAAGCTACAGAGCCTCGCCAAGGCACCCTGGTATCTGTAGTTCCTATCACTAACTAATGAGCGACCCCACAGTGGTGGCACATGGGGTGGTATTGTGGCTAGGGCTGTATGTAGTGACAGGGTGCAGTAACTTACAGCATGGCTGGTAATGAAGACACCCTGGTTGCTGTGTTCTCTCCATCAGCTGTAGGGTCAGCCTGTGAACGAATCTTTGGGAGGAGTGGAGGCAGCCACCCCCCCGGCTCTGCCCACCAACTCCGGCTCTGGATCTTCAATCCTGAGGGACAATACAAACTGGATGACAGAGGAGAGTTATAGGCATCCCCCCCCCCCAACACACACACCACTGGGCCCCCTGCAAACTCGATGGCTAAGCATCAGTACATATTTGCAAAGCTGAAAGCACAGGGAAAGTGCAGGGGGCCCCTGGGCAGTGCCTGCTGATTAAATCGCCCATGTCCACCCCTCGGGGATGCTTAGTTCGAGTCAGTCCCCAATGAGAGCACCTGATAGGCTGCTGGGGAAGGGGGTGGATCTTTGTCTTCCGTGATGTGCTTCTTCATATCTTGCCTGTGACAGCTGAGCTCCTCCGATGTGACAGTGTGCGCCACTTCCGACATAACATCTGAAGTGAGAGGGAGGCCGCACGTGCCCCCCCCCCCTGGAGCATGGGTATGCCCATGCCCCTGAGTCAATACTTTGTAGAACCACCTTTCGCTGCAATTACAGTTGTCTCTACCAGCTTTGCACATCTAGGGAATAAAATTTTTGCCCATTCTTCTTTGCAGAATAGCTCAAGCTCTGTCAGAGTGGATGGAAAGCATCTGTGAAAAGCAATTTTCAAGTTTTGCCACAGATTCTCAATTGGATTAAGATCTAGACTTTGACTGGGCAATTCTAACACATGAATATGCTTTGATCTAAACCATTCCATTGTAGCTCCGGCTGTATGTTTAGGGTCGTTGTCCTGCTGGAAGGTGAACCTCCACCCCAGTCTCAAGTCTTTTGCAGACTCCAACAGGTTTTCTTCTAAGATTGCCCTGTATTTGGCTCCATCCATCTTCCCATCAACTCTGACCGGCTTCCCTGTCCCTGCTGAAGAAAAGCATCCTCACAACATGATGCTGCCACCACCATGTTTCACGGTGGGGATGGTGTGTTCACGGTGATTTGCAGTGTGAGTTTTCTGCCACACATAGCGTTTTAAATTAAGCCAAAAGTTCAATTTTGTTCTCATCTGACCAGAGCACCTTCTTCCACATGTTTGCCCCCACATGGCTGCTCACAAACTGCAAACGGGACTTCTTATGGCTTTCTTTCAACAATGGCTTTCTTCTTGCCACTCTTCCATAAAGGCCAGATTTGTGGAGTGCATGACTAATAGTTGTCTTGTGGACAGATTCTCCCACCTGAGCTGTGGATCTCTGCAGCTCCTCCAGAATTACCATGGGCCTCTTGGCTGCTTCTCTGATTAATGCTCTCCTTACCCGACCTGTCAGTTTAGGTGGACGGCCATGTCTTGGTAGGTTTGCGGTTGTGCCATATGCTTTCTATTGTTGGATGATGGATTGAACAGTGCTCCGTGAGATGTTCAAAGCTTGGGAATTTTTTTTATAACCTAACCCTGCTTTAAACTTCTCCACAACCTTATCCCTGACCTGTCTGGTGTGGCCTTCATGATGCTGTTTGTTCACTAAGGTTCCCTAACAAACCTCTGAGGGCTTCACAGAACAGCTGTATTTATACTGAGATTAAATTACACACAGGCACACTTACCAAATATTTACTAATTAGGTGACTTCTGGAGGCAATTGGTTACACTAGATTTTAGTTAGGGGTATCAGTAAAGGGGGCTGAATACAAATGCACGCCACACTTTTCACATATTTATTTGTAAAAAAAAAATTAAAAAACATTTATCATTTTCTTTCCACCTCACAATTATGTGCCACTTTATGTTGATCTATCATATAAAATATCAATAAAATACATTTACATTTTTTTGGTTGTAACATGACAAAATGTGGAAAATTTCAAGGGGTATGAATACTTTTTCAAGGTACTGAATAAGCCAACCGAAATCTATAAAAACATTACAAAAATAACTATTGAACAATTGCCAGGAAGATAAACATAATAATTATAGAAATGCTTTGGAATTAGAAAAAAAAGATAATGTACAAACACATTTATTGCAAGCAAGATCCCTGTGTATAGCTCACATTGCTCAATTAATGGTCCTGTTGTAGTAGCTTTCAAAACATATGAGAAGTGATCCTTTCTGCAGACAGCAATAACACAGGGTACCAGCAGAGGGTAGCAACTTGTTAAAAATAGATGATGATTGATAGAAATAAAATACAATGTCAGATATGCAGACTGGATTATATTCGTACAAACTAATACAGTTTAGCTATAGAGCTGCATTTTCCGACAATAACAAGGCAAAAAAAAGTCAAAGTCATTACTTTTGTAAAATATACACTGTACATATAATTGCCTCAATCCTCTTATTAGATAAGGCAGGGCAAAGGGCAATGACAAAGACAATGTGGTTATGACAATGCGAGAAGTGTAACTCATCACATTCAGACTACTGAAAGGAACAGAATGGAGTTTGAATTATTAGTATGTTCATTTTTTAATGTGAAGCATTACCATACATTTTTTTAACAATAAATACAGGGATTTAGCTGTTTGCTATATCATTCTTATACTATGAACATCTTGATGTGACAGTGAAAATATACATATATGATGTATATGTAAAGTGTGTCCCTGCTAGCATTTAAAGTGACCCTGTTTTTAAAATGCCTCTAAACTGTAAGAGAATTCAGTTAAGAAGGCAGTAAAGAGATTGACACATTAAACTCAAATTCGATTACTACAACTTGTCTCCTGAAGTCCACCTTGTGGACAGCCTTCCCAGAAGAGTTGAAGCAATATTGAACGCTACGGACTAATGCCGCGTACACACGGTCAGACTTTTCGGCTACAAAAGTCCGACAGACTTTCGACGGACTTTTGGCGGACTTTTGGAGGACTTGCGGCAGACTTTCTAACGAACAGACTTGCCTACATACGATCGCACAAAAGTCCGACGGATTCATACGTGATGACGTACACCGTACTAAAATAAGGAAGTTGATAGCCAGTAGCCAATAGCTGCCCTAGCGTGGGTTTTTGCCTGTCGGACTAGCATACAGACAAGCGGATTTCTGAGTCCGGCGTAGTTACGACGTAAAGATTTGAAGCATGTTTCAAATCTAAAGTCCGTCAGATTTGCGGCTGGAAAAGTCCGCTGAAAGTCCGGGGAAGCCCACACACGATCAGATTGTCAGCCGTATTTTGTCCGTCAGCATCCGTCGGACTTTTGTAGACGAAAAGTCCGACCGTGTGTACGCGGCATAAGACTGGGATGCCATTAAAATTCATGTGCGTGTAAAGGCAGGTGTCCCAATACTTTTGGTAATATAGTGTATGTTTCACTACCTCTTGATACTAAACTCAACCCAACAGACTAATTTATGCTGAAGTTTGGTATGGCAATTCCTACATATTTTCACTGATTCAGATTGGATCAGTGTAAGCATATGTATGTGTCATACCTGTGGGATCCTTGTGGAAGCTGGAAATCAGTGTAGTAGATACTACAGTAATCTCCACTAGCTTTCGGGTTCTGTGCTGAGCAGCTGCCCTGATGCTTACTGAACACAGGAGGTCACCCGCTCAGCACGTGCGCATTGAGAGAGTACTTTGCATTTTCTCAATTAATGCAATATGTTCTGTGGTTGGATGAGGTGGAGATTTTAACATCACTACCCTGCCTCTCCATCTTGTCTAATTGAGAATGCAAATTGTTTACTAAATGGCACATCCTCCTGTGTTCACAGTCAAGCAGGGTAGCCACTTAACCAGAGGCTAGTGGAGATCACCAGCTTCAATAGCAGGGCCCACTATGTCAATAGCAGGGCCTATTACAGTGATTTCCAGTTTCCACAAGGATGGGCCAAGTATGGTATACACATACTTACATTGGTCCAAGTTGTACCAATGTAACTATCTAAAAAGTGCAATACCTAAACTTCAGCTTTAAGGCAGAATGGGGCCCTAGGTTACGTAGAAGCTTTGGCTCTCCGATTCCTATTGACTCATCTTGATAAGGATTGCATTGAGCACAAAAAAGCGGCTCCATCTACATTGTCAGGTATGGTTCTTCCCTAGACCAACTGTCTACAAGTAGATCCTCCCTTACAAAGTGACAAGCAAGTGCACAGCTTTGGCCTATTTCAGTATTCCCTGGTTTATTGTAGAAGCATCAAGGTTATGTAGCTGGGCCCACTTCCAGGACAACTGGGACCTAAGCTCCTATTTTGTTTGTTTTGTCGATGCCAACCTTGCCCCACCGCCTGTCAATTACCTGTCAAAAGCCAGTGCTTCTCCTGCCCACTAAAGTTCTGCAATTGGACAGTTTAACCTCAGGGCTTAGGGCCACAAGGTGACAGAGCTGAATACCACCCCAATGGGGCGACACAAGGGCCAATCTCAAGACTAACATAGACACTTACAGGCATCACAAGGAGCATCTCTGTAGCTTATACATTATAAACATTTTAAGCCTTTTCAGGTTTACATTCAATGTGTACATTAAAGGGCAGATGCACTTTAAAAAAATCTAATGCTACAATAACCGGACAATATACTGAAATAACCACAAGTATACAGCTATACCACTTATAGAAGTAAAAAGAAGCACCTTGGAAACCCGAGCCTGTATGTATGGTGTGCTTTTTTTCCCTTTTCGTGAAATATATTGTGAAATGGGTTTGCACTTTGACAAATGACCTCTAGGGGGTGACTTTCCCAAAGCTTTGCAACATCAATGAACTTGCTTAACTTCAAACAGTCAATGGGCTAAAGGTGAACAAAAAAAATAAATTACCAGTAAGCTTCCATAATACAATGTAACTTGCATTTCTTTCTAATTCACAGAAGCAAAGGAAACCAAATTATTTCCCCCAAACCATCAAAAACTGACATGGGTATGTATCTTTTTACATTTTGTGTTATAAACAGTGACATTACCACATACCATTTCATTACATTTTACTTTCATTTATTTTTTTTATTTCAATTTTTGACATATAATAGTAGATAGATAGAAAAGAATAGATGAAAAGAATAGATAGATAGATAGAAAAGAATAGATGAAAAGAATAGATAGATAGATAGAAAAGAATAGATAGATAGATAGATAGATAGAAAAGAATAGATAGATAGATAGATAGATAGATAGATAGATAGATAGATAGATAGATAGATAGATAGATAGATAGATAGATAGATAGATAGATAGATAGATAGATAGATAGATAGATAGATAGATAGATAGATAGATAGAAAAGAATAGATAGATAGATAGATAGATAGATAGATAGATAGATAGATAGATAGATAGATAGATAGATAGATAGATAGATAGATAGATAGATAGATAGATAGATAGGAAGAAAAGAATAGATAGAAAAGAATAGATAGATAGAAAAGAATAGATAGAAAAGAATAGATAGATAGAAAAGAATAGATAGATAGATAGATAGATAGATAGATAGATAGATAGATAGATAGATAGAGAGAGAGAGAGAGAGAGAGATAGATAGATAGATAGATAAGCTGGCTATACAGAGAGCAGTTCCTGATGAACTGGATGAATAGATAGATAGGAAGAAAAGAATAGATAGAAAAGAATAGATGGATAGATAGATAGATAGATAGATAGATAGATAGATAGATAGATAGATAGATAGATAGATAGATAGATAGATAGATAGATAGATAGATAGATAGATAGATAGGAAGAAAAGAATAGATAGAAAAGAATAGATAGATAGAAAAGAATAGATAGATAGATAGATAGATAGATAGATAGATAGATAGATAGATAGATAGATAGATAGATAGAGAGATAGAGAGATAGAGAGAGAGAGAGAGAGAGAGAGAGAGAGAGAGAGAGAGATAGATAGATAGATAGATAGATAGATAGATAGATAGATAGATAGATAGATAGATAGATAGATAGATAGATAGATAGATAAGCTGGCTATACAGAGAGCAGTTCCTGATGAACTGGATGAAATTTGAGCTATGGGTGATTTTGTTGACACTGTCCCACTTGAGATTTTTTAATCTAAAAATCAAAGGAGCCGGGCAGAAATGTTTTGGCTGAACAATGGCTGCATTCTTTTAGATGGAGCCACTCTTCAGATATCCTGACAGCCGTGGGTGCCAGATGTTAGTATACAATAGCTGGCAAGGTGTAGCCTTCAACTTTACTGTTTAATATGGATGAGGGAATCTAAAAAGAGATCTTATAGTGTATGACCATAGGTAGAAAGAGGTAGAGAGATTGATAGACAGGTATTTAGATACTACATTTAGTTCTCAGTAGTGGCACCCTTTAAGTATGCAAAATCCTGAGACACTCCAGTCAAAAAGAGTACATGCTACTTATAAATGGGAAACGCTATTACTACCATCTGACCATACTTATTTTTACAATCATGATTTATTATAGACTTTTTATATCACTTTGAGAGGTCTAGGTTACCAACCAACACCCCCCACACCACGGTGGTGCAGCGTAATTTATGTATATATTTGTACCATGTGTCTCTAAAGAGCAATATTATTTATTCACTGTATTTTGATATGACTCAACATGTGTTTATGTACCAATAAATATTGATTTTCTTTTTATTACTGTATAGCCGTGTGCTTCATTTAAAGTCCCAAATTTACCCTCTCTTTTGCATTGTGCCAGAGATGGAGGCATATGACACTACCCAGTCACTGCCTCATTTTAAAGTGGAGTTCCACCCAAAAATGGAACTTCTGCTTTAAGGGTAGGTGACCCCCTGACATGCCATTTGGCATGACATTTCTTTTGGGGGGGTGGATACCCTCTTTTTGAGGGTTCCAGCTCCCACTTCCTCCCGGTGCACCGCGGCACCGCAAGGGAGATCACTTTTCCCTCCTCCCTCTCGGCAATCATCTGGGAAACATCACAGGTCCCAGATGATTGCCCGGCCAGTCATGGTGCGCCGCGCGGCTTGCGCATGCGCAGTGCATGCCCAGCTGTGAAGCCATAGCCGGGCGCCCACAGTGACTATGCCGGCGCTACAGAGAGGAGGGGGAGACGAGCGGGGTTTTTTTCCCTCGCATTGCTGGACCGTGGGACAAGTAAGTGTCCGATTATTAAATGTCAGCAGCTGCAGTATTTGTAGCTGCTAGCTTTTAATTTTTTTTAAGCATTAAATCCCATTCACCCCCCTTTCTTAATGAGTCCCCCCTATATGTCAGAGTCCTCTCCATATGTCAGAGCCCCCCTAATGTCAGTGTCCCCCTATCACATCTGATTCCCCCATCACTGAGTCTTCTGGTCACATCAGAATCCCCCCATCACAGATCCCCCTAAATCACAGAGCCCCCCTTCACACACTCCCTCATCACATAGCCATGCAATCACAAGTCCCCTTTTCACATCAGAGCCCTACCATTTTGCAGAGTACGGGAGGTCGAACAGGTCTGGAGAAGGCAGTTTTCTGTCCTCTCCCAAATGCTGGGGGCAGCCCTGCATACTACCTGCCCTGGATCAGCATCATATGTTGCCACGATAGAGGCGGGCCAGCCGCCAACACCATAGCAATGAAATGTACCATGCACCGCCCTAGAGAGTCATTGATTATTAGGGCTTCGGGCACGCTTTGTTAAAGCTCTCTGAATGCCGGTCAAAGCCCCTGTCACTAAATAAAATGGTTAGCTTACAGTCCTGTTTACACCTTGTGTTTGCTTTGCTTTGCTTCACTTCAAAAATTATAGCCCATGTTGCTTTATTGTTGCTTCAAAGCCTCCATAGAAGTCTATGATTGAAGCACCTACAGCCTTTGGTAAGCTTTAATTCAGCTTTAGCTTTGCTTTGTTTTGGAGGTATTGTAGGTATGAGATAATAAAGGAGTTGTAAAGGCAGAAGGTTTTTATCTTAATGCATTTTATGCCATAAAATAAAAAGCCTCCTGTGTGCAGCAGCCCCCCATGGCCCCTCTGATACTTACCTAAGCCCCATCTCTGTCCAGCAATGTCCACTAGTGTCTCGGTCGTCCAGGGCTCTCCCTCCTGATTGGCTGGGACACAGCAGTGGCGCCATTGGCTCCCACTGCTGTTAATCAAAGTTAGTTAGCCAATCAGGAGAGAGAGGGGGCAGGGCCAGACTGCAGCTCTGTGTCTAAATGGACACGGGGAGCTGCAGCTCGGCTTGGGTGCCCCCATAGCAAGCTTCTTGCTGTAGGGGGCACTCAACAGGAGGGAGGGGCTAGGAGCACAGAAGATGGATCCAAGAAGAGGAGGATCTGAGCTGCTCTGTGTAAAACCACTGCACAGAGCAGTTAAGTATGACATATTTGTTATTTTTATAGAAAAAAAAAATGAGGCCTTGCAAACGCTTTAATAAACACAGGGCATATGCAAAGCTAAATTAAAGCTTCAAAAAAGCACCACCAAAGCATCATCGAAGCACCACCAAAGCACCACCGATGTGTCAAAAATACATCAAAAAAGCATGTTGAAGCGGTAGGTGCTTTATTGTGTGTTGAAGTTAAAGCAAGTGTAAATGAGCCCTTATGGTGTTGGTGGCCACCATGGTAACTCATGTTGATACAGGACAAACTGGGACCCATGTTCATGGCAAACCAGGGGAGCCCAGTTGTCACACCAGAGTGCTGCAGCACCTCCGGTTGAGAAACTCACCTGCCGTAATAACTGCCTGCTCTTTGTTCTTGTTTTTTGCTGTAATATCATGTTACAAATGCAGTAATCACTACCAACCAAACATAGATGAACTGTTGTTGCTGCCATTAAATAAAACTGATAAATGTTGATTGAGTACGTATTTCTGAACATCATTTTCATTTAACTATAGTACAATTCAATATCCCTTTTTTCAGTGTTTCACAGTGCTTTAACAGTCCTAGCAGAAGTTATATAGCATCTAGTAATATTGCTGTCACTTATTTTGACAAAATTTAATTAAGAATTCATTTACAGAAGGCAAAGTCAACATAAGTCGCTTTCCTTATGCTTCTAAAAAACAAACAAAAATGAACAAGAGATTCCAGGCAACACATAAAAACCATCAACGAGCTGCTAAAATTATCTAGAAAACACTTCAGTTATGACAAAATTAGACAGTTAACATTAGTTTGAGTTCTCTATTACACTGCAGCCAAAATCCAGAGCACACCTTAAAGGTTTACTTTCTTAACCACTTACCCACTGGGGCAACTTTTACATTTTTTGCATACATGTTGAAATGTGCATTTTTGATAGAAACCACTGTAAACCCCTCCCAAGTGTAAATTTTCTAAAGGGAGAGACCCTGGAGAATAAGTTGGTGACAGTTGCATTTTGTTTATATTGTACAATATTTACACAGTTATTTATCAAACGCAGATTTTCAGGAAAAAATATGCTAAAATGAATTTTAGTGCAAACATACAATATTATATCGCTTTTTGGTAAAATATAAAAGATTGGGTTGCATCAAGTAAATAGATACCGAACATGTCAAATCCTAAAATTGCACATGCCCGAGGATATCACTGATGTATTTGATATAAATGATATCCAAAATTCTCCATAGGCTTGCCTCAAAAGCCTTTGCAGGTTATCAGTTTAGAGTTAATTGTGAATTATGGCCCTAGAATAATTGCTCTCACTCCAATGCTGGTGACAATTAAATGTGGCACAATTGATATTAACATATACAGTTGTGCTCAAATGTTTGCATACCCTGGCTGAAATTGTGAAATTTTGGCATTAATATTGAAAATATGACTGATCTTGCCAAAACACTGTCTTTTATTTAAGGATAGCAATCACATGAAGCCATTTATTATTACATAGTTTTATGCATCCTTTTTAAATCATACTGATAACAGAAATCACCCAAATGGCCCTGATAAAAAGTTTACATACCCTGGAATGTTTGGCCTTGGTACAGACCAACACTGTATCCTGGCCTAGGCCGACAAGGCCCAGGCCTAGGGCAGCACTTTGCAGGGGGGCAGCACTGACAGAGTCTCCGCCGGCTTGTGCTACACTGTTAGTGTAGCGCTAGTCTTATGGGGCGGACTGGGCTGCGAGGCAAATTAGTCTAGCGTCCCCATAAAGCGGCCGCACTGCTTCCGGTATGTGGGTGGCCGGCATTCTGCAACTGGGGGGGGGGGGCCGCTTCTAATTTTGACTGTCCTATCATCCTGGACCACAAACCTTCCTCACTGTGCTATTTGTTTTCTGCTGCACCATTGGCATGGTTATATCTTCTTAGTCCTCTTCATAAAATTATCAGAAATTTGTGCTTAAAGTAGAACTATAGGCAACACTTTTTCTTTTTCATTTTGGATAGAATAAGGGAGGGTTATAGCCCCTGTCAGTTTATTTTTTACCATCCCTGTCACATCGCAGAGCTTTCCCTTCACTTCCTGCCCCATAGCCAAACAGGAAATGAAAGGAAATCTTTGCAAATTAAGGGAATCTATTGCCCCCCCCCCCCCAGGCCGTCCGAAGTAGTGTCCCCACTCGAAAAATTCAGAGCGGGTCTTAAACAGCATGGGGTCTGGCCTTGACAGAAAGGGGTGGGTCATATTTAAATTAGGGGGTGCACGAGTTTTGTTAGGCCTATAGCAACACAAAACCTAAATATACTACTGGTACAGACACAGAAGGTGGCACACAGAAGTTAAAATTTCAATTAAAGGTTAATTTCCCACATTTGTGGCTTTTTAAATCACAGTTAGTGTCTGTGTATAAATAGTCAATGAGTTTGTTAGCTCTCACATGGATGCACTAAGCAGGCTAGACACTGAGCCATGAGGAGGTAGAAAAGAACAGTCAAAAGACCTGCGTAACAAGGAAAGATGGAAAAGGATGTAAAAAGATATCCAAAGCCTTGAATATGCCAGTCAGTACTGTTCAATCATTTAATAAGAAGTGGAAAATTTGGAGATCTCTTGATACCAAGCCAAGGTCAGGTAGATCAAGAAAGATCCACCTGACCTTGGCTTGGAATCAAGCTAAAAGACAGTTTTTTGGCATGATCAGTCAGATTTTAAATATTAATGCCAAAATTTCACAATTTCTGCCAGTGTATGCAAACTTTTGAGCACGACTGTTCGTGCTTGCCCTATGCTGTACTCTTTATATGGGGTATGTGCAAGAGTGACAAGGGTGCTAAAAAAAAAGAAAAAAAAACAAACTTAAAATGATATTTATTTTATGAAATTATTTTTAAACGTTATTACTATCATAAGAACAGGGGTTAACAAGCCCCCTATGTGACAGCATGGGCAGGTGACAGGTACTCTATTTGACCCTCAATGTCTCCCCTGCCCTCCCCAGATTGTGTTTGATTAGTTAGATCCTTGGCTACACTAGTCAAGGAATAACAGCTGTGAGTCTGACCCCATAAATTACGTAATACACATCACTTCTGGGGTCCGTAGTCGCAGGAGGGGCTGGGGAATGGATGGTTCTCAGGTCCCTCTTGCTCGAGGTGAGCACAGTGGAAGTGATCCTTTAATGTGATCCTTAATTGGTCATGAATAGTAAAAAAAAGTTTTGACTCTAGATAAAATTCAACAAAAAGTCAGTAATTCCACACTTATAAATATCTCTGTGGGGCTTCCAATCAAACAATCTGCATTTGGCAGTTTATGTGTCCACCTGAGACCCCTTCTAGTGGAATTAAGGACCAAAGGAAAAAAGCCCTGGGACCACAATACAGAGTGCTTCGATCCTCTCCTGTGTTGTATGTATTATCACCTGTAAGGAAAATGTTGTTATTGTCTTCTAAGTAGTTGGAAATGGCTCAATAAGTTGAAACAATGGTTGAAACAGAGAATGACATCTAATTATTAGCCTGTTTATGGTGAGCCTACAGCTGGTCATAAATGGGTAGAATTTCAAATGAAAATTCATACAAAAATGTTCAGAATATTCAAATGTTGTTTGAAAGATTGTATTTGCTTTTAACATTTGATTTTGGAATGAATGGACTTTATTGAATAAAAACCACATACACTGTTAGAGCTTTGTTCATTCGAGAAAAATTTTCAATCCTGCTCCTTCAAATTTTCTTGTCACTGCAGTCGAAACCGAACGTCGATTTGACCCACTACTGTTTAGAAAAAAGAACATTCTTTTCCTAAGAATTTTCTTTCAAAATTCTATCCATCTGATTTGATAGAATCTGATAGAATCTGATAAAATTTGATCCATCTGATTCCCCCATCCACACACTGGATGTGAATGGGGGAATCACTCCCGCTGTGCTATTGTGTTGTGACAGCAAGGAGACTTCCCCGCCCTCAGAATACACTGATCAGTGCTGCCTGCTGTAGCTCTGATCATTTGGGAAAAACCGAGCAGTCTGGATGGATCGAAATTTGGCTGGTCCCTGCTGAAAAGGCTGAATTTCGATACATATATGAACACCCCTAAGCCAGCCATACATGGATTGAAATTTGCCAAGTTCAGCAGGGACCGGCCAAATTTCGATCCATATATGGGCAGACTGACTGTACCCAAGTTGATTCATCAATTGGATTGGGTACAACCGGCCTGTCGGATTTTTCTGCATACGATTACTGCCAGTGGCTATAGCCGCTAGCAGTAATCATTGTATTTTGCTGACCGGGAAGGCTCTCCACGCCCCCTGCTGGCAGAATACAATAGCGCTGCAGGAGGCATTTCCCCATCAACACTGAATGTGTTAATGTGGAAATCAAGCGATTTTCTTTCCTTCTACCCATGGTGGAAGGAAAGAAAATCAAGTAATCTATCGCCTGCCTTAAGCCTAGTACACATGAACTGAATGTCGGGCAGCATCAACTGGTTCAATAGAAACCGGCTGACATTCATCAGGAATGTACTTCCGTCGGTCCCCCATTCAGCCAACTTCTGTCGAAGGGGCAAGACCAAAAAAGGTTTGCCGATTGGCTCCTGATCAGCGCTCTCAGCCAGTGGCTGAGAGCGCTGACCGGTGTGTTCTGGCAGAGGGTGTCCCTCTGTCAGAGCACAATAGCACAACAGGGAAGTTTGCGGTACTAACGTTGGATAGTTAGTACAGCAGCTCCTCTTGAGCTGTCAGGTTTTTTTCGTTCAGCCTCGTTGGAGAACGAAAAAAAACTACTAGTGTGTACTAGGCTTTAATCTCTTTATTTTGGACCTCTATTATAAATTTTAAGAAAATCTTTGTAAATACCCATTGTAGCTATAGAATGGGGATTACTGTATGACTGCATCCCAGAGACACTATTTCATCTCATACATACATAAACTATATACCACAGACACATTTGTCAGCCATTGTGGGCTTCATCTGACAATGGAATGGATTTATTAATCATTAACTATAGTGAGTCAGACTGAAGAAAAGACTCCTGTACAGCACCTAAGTATGAAGTCATTCAAAGCAGGAAACAGGTACAAATGTGTCACTGAACAAAAGCTTCTCTCATTACACGCCCAAACACATGGCACCAGACATGGACAGCCAGTTGTTTCTGTTGACAAATGCAGACATATTGATAGATGTTGCTATACTATATTTTAGCAATGATGACAGAGATAGTAGAACATATGATCTGATGGCAAATGGTGGTTAAAACATATTCAAAAGGAAAAACCTGTTTTCAAGTCATGTTAATGGTCATTTTCTTCTTTTATTTAGAGGTGAACACCAGCTAATATTTTTGACTTGGTTTTGGGTAGAGCAGGGAAGGGTGAGAGTTTATGTGAGGTTGGGGAATTCAGGGACAGAAGATGTAAAAAAACCGCAATAGATGCATTGAAATTCAGCAGGTTGAGCAGGACAGGCTGAATTTTGATTCATCTATGGGCAGGCCTTTTGCACTGAAGACAATCTATTGGTCGACTTCAGTACAACCAGCCTGTTGGGTTTTTTCATATGATTACTGCCACTGGCTATAGCTGGCAGCAGTAATTATTATACAGTATGCTTACAGCGGAGAAACCTCCCACTGTCAAAATACAATAGCGCAGAGAGAAGGATTACCCTATCAACACTGACTGTGTTGATGGGGGAATCGAGCCATGGTTGAAGGAAGGAAAACTACATAACATAGCGGCAAAAATAATTATTTGATCCCCTGCAGATTTTGAAAGTTTGCCTACTTCCAAAAAAAGGGTCTATAATTGGTGCATTTTAAATGATAGAGACAGAATAGCAACTAAAAATCCAGAAAAAAACACATGATACAAATGTTATAAATTGAGTTGCAGTTCAGTGATTAAATAAGCATTTGATCCCCTACCAACCAACAATAATTCTGACTCCCACAGACTGGCTACAATATGTGCTCATGTGGTACACAGATTAGTCCTGTCAATTTAGGAAGGTGCTCCTAATGACAACAATGTGTGTAAACACCTGTCCACACAATCTCTTTCTTCCATTCAAACCTCACCATCATGGGCAAGACCAAAGAGCTGTCAAAGGATGTCAGGGACAAGATTGTAGACCTGCACAAGGCTGCAATGGACTACAAGACCATCAGCAAGACACTTGGTGAGAAGGATAACTGTTGGAGCGATTATTCGCAAATGGAAGAAATACAAAATAACCATCAGTCGCCCTTGGTCTGGAGCTCCATGCAAGATTTCGCCTCATGGGGTAAGGATGATCATGAGAAAAGTGAGGGATTAGTCCAGAACTACATGGGAGGAGCTTGTGAATGATCTCAAGGCAGTTGGGACCACAGTCATCAAACAAACCTTTGGTAACACAATACATCGCCATGGATTGAAATCCTGCAGCACCGGCAAGGTCCCCCTCCTCAAGAAGGCACATGTACAGGCCCATCTGAAGTTTGCCAATGAACATCTAAATGATTCAGAGAAGGATTTGGAGAAAGTGCTGTGATCAGATGAGACCAAAATGGAGCTCTTTGGCATTAACTCAACTCGTCGTGTTTGGAGGAAGAAAATTGCTGACTATGACCCTAAGAACACCATCCCTACAGTCAAGCACGGAGGTGGAAGCATGATGCTTTGGGGCTGTTTCTCTGCTAAAGGTACAGGCCGACTTTGCTGCATTGATGGGCCAATGGCCGGGGCCATGTTGTGTAAAATCTTGGATGAGAACCTTCTTCTCTCAGCTAGAACACTGTAGATGGGTCGTGAATGGGTCTTCCAGCATGACAATGGCCCAAAACATACCGCCAGGGCAACAAACGAGTCGCTCAAGAAGAAGCACATTAAGGTCATAGAGTGATAAAAACAAAGGCAGAGAAGTGCCTCTAAGTGCAGTAAGACGTTGTATATTAATAGACCCCACAACAGGGCTACTTACAATAGATAGGTAAACAACAGGCACATCAATAAGTGTAGGTCCGGAACACCAGTTGGAGCGGGTCACGGGAGCTGCTGGTAACACCAGGTGGAGCGTGAAAGGAATCCCTGTATGGAGGAGGAAGCCGGCCGAAGTTCTTCTTGAAGCAAGTGGATTGCAGCGTACGCTGTCAGGACCAGAATGCAACACGTTTTGGAGCATGCGCTGTACCACATGGGGACATGGGCGCTCCCTTCTCAAGCAAATAACAACACCTTGCATATTAGGTATTATGACCAAGCTTCTGCTCCTATAACCTCCCTTTCTTAAGGTCATGGAGTGGCCTAGACCTTAATCTTATAGAAAATTTATGGAGGGAGCTGAAACTTCGAGTTGCCAAGCGTCAGCCAAGAAACCTTCAGGATCAATCCCTCCTGAGATGTGTGCAAACCTGGTAACCAACTACAAAAAATGTCTTACCTCTGTGCCTGCCAACAAGGGTTTCTCCACCAAGTACTAAGCCATGTTTTGACTGGGAAACAAACTGAAGTCACCTGATCCTGTGGAATCTTGAATCATTTTTTCTGTTCACCTATTGCTTTTATGGTTTCACGTTTGCTCAAGGATTTGGACTACACATTGGACAATCACTTATATTATGCAATCATTGCGGACATTTTTTGCACGTCAAATTAGGGTGTGCACATATTAATTAATGTTTATATCAAGGTTAGAGAGTCCTGTACCTTAGAATATTCACGTTTTTCATTTATAGTTTTTCGTTATTTGATTGATTTATATTATTTACATTTGGGTGGATGGATGAGGGTTGGTGTGCATCCCAGTACTTTTTTAGTGGAGCTGCACCCTAACCCCTCTCATTACTACCCTCCTATCACTTTAAAAGTTCCTAACACACACACTTAGTGAGTATTTATAAGATGTCACCTTTTTTACATGATTATTTTTGAGACCCACACTCCGATATTATACGTATTATAAATTAAGCTTGGGAGCTGAGCCGAAACATCTTAGAATTTTCTTTAATCTAGTTAGGGCCATATTGGGTAGCGCCAGTTCCCCAATTGCTCTAATCCAAATACAATTGTGTTGGTTCTGCAACCACTTCAAAAAGTATCCAAACCAGATGACTACCTGGAGTTTGCATCTTGCATGCACTTGTGTGGGTTTCATTGTCCCCACACATTTAAGAGCTGTGTAGGCATCAGAATTTATATGTTTGTGATATCTCTGAGCCAACATCTTACTCCAGAAAGTAGATACTGACCCTGGAAAGGGATTGCACAAAGATGTCTCTGTCCTGCTGGAGAGAAATGCGTGTGATGGCAGAGTTGAGGGGAGAATTGTGATCTCTTTGAGTACTAATGAATACCTTGGAAGCGTTACATGTATACATTATACTGCATGCATGTCCTCAACATGAAAAAATATATCTGAGGCAAGGTCCACTTTAAGACATGCCTTAAATAAAGAGGACTTTTCAGTAAGTTCACTAGTCATCAAAGTCAACTTTAAATAAAAAGTTGGTGACTAATAATAATGTAATACAGGATTCATATAGTGCCAACAGTTTGTGCTGCCCAACATAAAAGGAGACTATACAGCTACAATACAATTCAAAAAGGAGGGTTCAGGGATCCCTGCTCTTGAGAGCTTACAATCCAAAGCTGGCCATTTTTTATTTATTTTTTGATCAGCCAGCCAGCTGATTAAAAAAAATACAAAACACAAACAAATTCCCCCATCCACACAACAAATGAGGTGGATGGGGGAACTCCTCTACTGTCAGAATGCACTGATCAGTACTGCATCAATTAGCTGCAGCGCTTATCAAACAAGAATTTCCCAACATTCCCATTTGAACTCCTCTCTAGGAGGAATGGCCATAGATGGCATGAATTTGTTCCTTCTATGGCCAGCTTTAAAAGGGAGAGGAAACTGATAAAAAAATAGTAGCTGTGAAGGATTAGTTGATGAAGAAAGTAACATTTCAAATTTCAACCTTTAAACTTCAAACTTTAGGATAGGCTTCCCTTACGAGGTGGGTTTTCAAGGATAGGAGTAGGAGATAGTTGGATGGATTAAGAGTGCCAGTGAACTTAAAACTTTTGGATAGGCTTCCCTTAAGAGGTGGGTTTTCAAGGATAGGAATAGGAGATAGTTGGATGGATTAAGAGTGCCAGTGAACTTCAAACATTAGGATATGCTTCCCTTAAGAGGTGGGTTTTTCAAGGATAGGAGTAAAAGATAGTTGGATGGATTAAGAGTGCCAGTGGACAGGAGAGGCTCTGGAGAGGCAGGCATGGGAGGAGGTGACAAGGAAGCTAGAGAGTGACAGGTCTTGGAAAGAGCACAGAGGATGATTTGGGTGATATTTTGAGATGGGGTTGTGATGTAGCTTGGGGACTACTTACCTTTTTCCCTCATTAAGCTCATAATAATTATTGTCATGTCTCTAAACTCTGTACAAGTCAGTAAATACCTGGGACCTGCTAGTCCCCTTTTGAAAGACCCCCTTCCTGTTTCATACTGAACACCCTAGGCACAGAAGTAGATCCATCCTAGCATGGTCAGTTCATATCTTTGCTTCCTATCTGGTAGATACAGGACGATGTGCTTGTAGTCTTAAAGTCAGATTACCACTGACATGTCACCCGGCCAGCCCTTCACACTTTGAGTGAGAGTGGCCCCTGCTAGGAGTCACGCTGATTGTAGAGCAGTCTTTTGAGTCTTCACCCTTTGCTACAATTGAATGCAAAATTTACCGGCAAGTAATTTTTGCCATTTTATAGTCTATAACTTGTTTTTATATATGCACTCATCCGCTTTTAAAATACTTACTTGTAGATTCTGCCTCTAGGTGCTGTTGTAGATCAAGCAGTGGAATTGTTGCAAAACAGCTCCTGAAATTACAGGAAAACCTACAAAAGTCTATTGTTTTCAAATAATCTGAACAAAATGATGCAATTCCAGGTAAAGACAGGAAGAGTACAGCATATTCACTGCACAACACTATTAAACAAAGGGCCCAGCCTGCATATTTACTGAACAAATATAGCTGTATTGTGTACAATATATTTATAAATCTATATACAGAAACACTCTTCTTAAAAATCATTAAAGTGGATGTAAACCATAACCTAATTGCATTTAGTTTCCCATAGCAGAATGTATCATAAACCACTGCCTTTTTTGTGGATGCAATACTTCTTTTGACTTTTTTTACATACTTGGTTGCATCTCTTGTGTGCTCTTGTGTGTATGGTGCCACCCTAGGACAGGCAGTGTATTACCGGTGGGATACCCTGGTGAAAATAAAGGAAAACAAGCCTGAAAAAAGGAAACTAATGCTGCCACCACTGATAAGCAGCAATAAAAATATTTGCCCCTGGTTTTAAATACATGTTACATGTTGAAGCTTATATGAGATTCTACTGGTTAGGTTTAGGTATACTTTAACACACCCACCAATATTTTATCTATCTTAAGAATTCACATGTATTAAAAAAAATAAATACAATTAAAATAATATATACTAATATTAATGTTTAAGAGGAGCTGAGCCGTTTTAATCAACTTAAAGAGCTAAAATTAAGTTCTGCCTGTTAATAAATGATATTGTTGACTTCACAGACATCTATTATTTTCAGAATCACTAAGTATGATTGCTGGTCTGGTAATCAGGAGCCAATTTCAGGCAAAGCTAACCTTTTAAAATGTTTCTGCTCTACATTAGACACACACACACATCCATCTGTGCCCAAAAGATCAAAGATACATTTTCATGTTGACATACTGTAGATGAAAAGGGAAACTCTTGGCTTGGTCAAATAAACTTTACATATTGTTGTTTTTAAAAAGAGTAGCAAAGGTATACTCAAAAGGTTCAACAAATGTCTAAAAGACGTGGTTATTAAACTCTTTTTATTTGTTCAAAACAAGACACTATAAGAGCTTCCTGCCAAAATTAGCCTAATTATAAATTGTTAACCAAACTGGCATTTTTATTCAAAACATTAAAGAAAAAAATCGGTCTAGGCCATATTCTTGCCTGTGCTGAAACATACTAATTATAAATGTCAGTATGAAGTAAACATAATATTTATATATATACAGTGGCTTGCGAAAGTATTCGGCCCCCTTGAACTTTTCAATCTTTTGCCACATTTCAGGCTTCAAACATAAAGATATAAAATTTTTATTTTTTGTGAAGAATCACCAACAAGTGGGACACAATTGTGAAGTGGAACGAAATCTTTTGGATTTTTGAAACTTTTTTAACTAATAAAAAAATGAAAAGTGGGGCGTGCAAAATTATTCGGCCCCCTTGCGTTAATACTTTGTAGAGCCCCCTTTTGCTGCGATTACAGCTGCAAGTCGCTTGGGGTATGTCTCTATCAGTTTTGCACATCGAGAGACTGAAATTCTTGCCCATTCTTCCTTGCAAAACAGCTCGAGCTCAGTGAGGTTGGATGGAGAGCGTTTGTGAACAGCAGTTTTCAGCTCTTTCCACAGATTCTCGATTGGATTCAGGTCTGGACTTTGACTTGGCCATTCTAACACCTGGATATGTTTATTTGTGAACCATTACTTTGTAGATTTTGCTGTATGTTTGGGATCATTGTCTTGTTGGAAGATAAATCTCCGTCCCAGTTTCAGGTCTTTTGCAGACTCCAACAGGTTTTCATCCAGAATGGTCCTGTATTTGGCTGCATCCATCTTCCCCTCCATTTTAACCATCTTCCCTGTCCCTGCTGAAGAAAAGCAAGCCCAAACCATGATGCTGCCACCACCATGTTTGACAGTGGGGATGGTGTGTTGAGTGTGATGAGCTGTGTTGCTTTTACGCCAAACATATCGTTTTGCATTGTGGCCAAAAAGTTCGATTTTGGTTTCATCGGACCAGAGCACCTTCTTCCACATGTTTGGTGTGTCTCCCAGGTGGCTTGTGGCAAACTTTAGACGAGACTTTTTATGGATATCTTTGAGAAATGGCTTTCTTCTTGCCACTCTTCCATAAAGGCCAGATTTGTGCAGTGTACGACTGATTGTTGTCCTATGGACAGACTCTCCCACCTCAGCTGTAGTTCTCTGCAGTTCATCCAGAGTGATCATGGGCCTCTTGGCTGCATCTCTGATCAGTCTTCTCCTTGTCTGAGCTGAAAGTTTAGAGGGACAGCCAGGTCTTGGTAGATTTGCAGTGGTCTGATACTCCTTCCATTTCAAAATGATCGCTTGCACAGTGCTCCTTGGGATGTTTAAAGCTTGGGAAATCTTTTTGTATCCAAATCCGGCTTTAAAATTCTCCACAACAGTATTACGGACCTGCCTGGTGTGTTCCTTGGTCTTCATGATGCTCACTGCGCTTTCAACAGAACCCTGAGACTATCACAGAGCAGGTGCATTTATACAGAGACTTGATTACACACAGGTGGATTATATTTATCACCATCAGTCATTTAGGACAACATTGGATCATTCAGAGATCCTCGCTGAACTTCTGGAGTGAGTTTTCTACACTGAAAGTGAAGGGGCCGAATAATTTTGCACGCACCACTTTTCAGTTTTTTAATTGCTAAAAAAGTTTAAAATATCCAATAGATTTCGTTCCACTTCACAATTGTGTCCCACTTGTTGGTGATTCTTCACAAAAAATAAAAAATTTATATCTTTATGTTTGAAGCCTGAAATGTGGCAAAAGGTTGAAGCCACTGTATATATATATGGTAGGATTGCTTTTCACTTGGGGGATTGCTACAGACAATCTTAGTTATACAAATAAACAATTAATACTAGGTGCACCCATGACAAAGTATTCTCAACCCAGATAACAAGGATAACGTGCCACAAATTTGTGGCAGTGTTGAATTGTAAGTCTGTTAACTTGCTGCACATTTTCACTGGCAAGTTGTACACTTGCAGAGCACTTGAAGCACATGAAAATTCAGCCACAGTGCCCCCTGTGGTGGGATGACTATTCCACAACATAACTGAACCAGAACTTGCAGCAGCCTTGCAGAATGTGAGAGAGAGATAATAAGAGAGAGAGAGAGAAAATAAAGGCTCTTTTCTTTCAGACTCCCATAATTTATTCAGACTTTGGAATTAGATATAGGAAAGAAGGGGACAGAGCAGGATGAATCACTAAGTGTGTGCAAATTGGAGTTTGAGCTATAGGGATCTTTAACAACAGGTGAGGCTACCCTGGAAAACATATGAAAAGGTACCAAGATCTCCACTGCTGGGTACAAATGAAAACAAAAAATATTCTTATAAAATCCTTTATATTAATCAAAATTAAAACAAAATAAAGTTATATTATAGCCCTGACCATAAAAATGGAAAATAATGGCTTTGGGTAAACCTACGTTAAAGTGGCTGTAAAGGTTAAAAGGTTTTTTTTACCTTAATGCATTCTCAGCTTTCTCTGGACTCAGTGAGAGCAGGGGGAGCCATTTGCTCCTGCGGATGTCAATTAAATCCAGTGATGAAGAGAGGAGGTGGTGGGGCCAAGCCACACCATGTGTGCCAATAGATGCATGACAAAGAATTTCCAGAGCACTATGGGTTAGTTAAAGAGACAGCAAAGTGGAAGCTCTTTAGGCTGGTGTTATCCGTCTGAAACTTCCAACGAAGTCATCCTAAAAATTACTGCTCTCACTCCTTTATATGTTAAAGTGATTTTCAGGTTGAGTGAACAAATTAAAGCAGAGTTCCGCTGATTTTTTTTTTTAAAGTGAGCAGCTACAAATACTGCAGCTGCTGACTTTTAAAATATGGACACTTACCTATCCAGGGTGCCCGTGATGTCAGCACCCGAAGCCGATCTGTCCCTCGGCTCTCGGGTGCTGCCGCCGCCATCTTTCTGGTTGCGGCTTCACTCCCTGGGTCCCTACTGCGCATGCGCAACTAGTGCTGCGCGTTTCAACTGGTAACTGCTGTCTCCTGGGACCCATGTGTCTCCCAGAAGACAGCGGGGGAGGGACGGGAAGTGGCGTAGATACCCGCGTGTGGCGCGAGTATCTATGTCTGGAATTGGGAGCAAAATACCTGTATTAGACAGGTATCTGCTCCCCCCTCCCCCCTCCCCCCTGAAAGGTGCCAAATGTGACACCGGAGGGGGGAGGATTCCAAAAAGCAGACGTTCCATCATTTTTGGGTGGAACTCCGCTTTAAATAATAGGTGGTAAAAAATGCAGGCAAACAAGTGAAGGATGCCCTAGAGCTCCATCTTAAGGTTGAAATTAGGAATCCAAAAATATAATATATAATATTTCATATTTACCTGACCAAAAATAAACAATTTATTTATTCATTTATTTATGTAATCAGGGCCACAATAATGAAAGAAAGAAATGTACTGTATTTTGTACAAGGCAACTTTACATTCCCTTTTAATAACATCAAGGGGTTACCAATCAACATTTTCAGAAATTATCAGCACAGAAGAATAATAAAATAATAAATTAAAGTAGGGTAATAGGTACTTGTGCGCACACCAAAAATAGTTAGCCAGCAATATAAAAATATAAAGGAATATAAAAATATAAAAATATATATATAAAATAATGAAGATCAAATTAATAAAACTCAACTACTAGAAAAAACGAATAGCAGCCACAAATAATAGTGTTCACACACCTAAGAAAAATAATAAATTAGGTCAGCGCTATTCAGATATAGTAAGTAGATGTGTGCAATAAGTGTGGATATACAACACACAAATAAAAATATATAAAGGTGCTTACAGCACTGCAATCACCTTTATATACAGAAGAATGATAGAGATGGTATTTGCTATTTTGAGGTTTGAGGGTTTGAAATAAATCTCTGTCTTCTTTCCAGTAATCCTAATACCTATTTAGCAAAGTTTTGTGGTCTCAACATGGAAAATACAAAAGCAATACACCAAGCACATTTACACAATTATCTAAGATTCACTACGGTTGTTGTCATGTTTTACATGCATAATATAGAACATTATTACTCGCTCTTTTGCATAATGCCACTTTTGCATTTTAGATTTAATGGTGCTTTAATAAATCAAACCTGTCACGTTACCTTTACTTGGCATGTACATAATACCTGGCGAGCTATGTGAGCTGGCAGAGTGTCAAGGCTTTCCAAAGCCTATACTCAGGGTGTGACTTTGACAATGAAACACTTACTCAAATGATGGATTTCAATGTTGGGAATTGGGCAGCTCACAAAAGTATACATTGGCATTATTATCATTCCCCTGCTGTATTTGATTATTTGCTATTTAGTGAATTATTCCAAATCACTAAATGAAAATATCTGAAGAAATGATTGCATGTATCTTATATTAACAATGTTTGAAGCCTTCTGTATGTAAAATTCAATTTTTTTTATTTATTTTATGGGCCGAAAAATACTTCTATCTTCTGACTGGTGTTAGCAGTGACTTTCTGTAAGGTGTCTGGATGATAGTAGCACAAAAAGATTCATGGAAGGTGCAGATAATATGCTTTTAATAGCTAACTTTTTTTTATGAAAGGAGTGTGGCTGATACATTATTTCATACTTACGATGAGGATTAGAGTAGGGCTACAGTGGCCAGCACCCGGATTGTCCATGTATAAGAGGGGTAAATCTTGACTTGGAGTATGCTTTTAACATTTTTTTATTTTTAGTTTAAGATAGAGCAAGATAAGGTTACAACCTTAATTTGGTTTTTACTACTGTCTTTTTACTTCCTGTCTATTTAAAAAGAATTAGACAAAACAAAAAGGTAAATCTCCCAAGCAAGGACACAGAGAACAATAAAAAGTATTTTTTTTAATATAGTGAGGAGAATATAGAACATCTGTCAGTATTTTATTGCTTTCTGTGTCCACATGAGCACTATCTCCTCTCATGTCCTGTCCAGATATCAGAAAGGACAGGAAATAGAGAGACATTTTCTCTGTTGAGACATTGACAATATTTAAAATTAAATAGAAAGATCACCTCAACAAGGCCTAACACAGCATGTGAAACCAGACAGAGGTTCTAACCCTTTCCCACTCCAGTCAACCAAAAAAAAATGTTTTGCTTGGGATGGGACTTTTGAAAGTAAAGCATAAATGAAAGATCTGTATTTATTACTGTAATGCAGTCAGGCTCCATGTACAATAACTATACTCTTCAATCTGTGTTTTTTCATATACTAAGTGCTGCTGCCAGAATTAAAATACCCAGGGTTAGCAACATGCTGGAGAGCGGGACCCAACACAGCAGTCTCGAGCACTTACTTACACTGCTCCCAACATCAACACTCATGTTTTCACCCTCAAAATTATTTTCAGATTTCAGGGAAACCCTTCTAAAATCAATTTATTGGTGGCCCATGGGAATGATGCCCTTTACATTGGTGATCAGTTGGAAAAATGTCCCCCTTACATTGATGGTCAAAATGCCACCCTACTGAAAAAAATATTGGTCTCCAGAACAACATACTCAAAGTGGAGCTGGGAACTTTTAGACTTGCATGTTTAGTCAGATGAAGGAAAACTTCAAACTAGCTCGATAGATCTGGCAAAGCAGCTCCCAGACACCAGGACTTCCCTCATAATGCATCTGACAGTGGCTCAAACCACAGAAATACAGAAAGAAATGTCAGACCAAAACTGCATGAAAGAGTCCAAGATAATTTTAGTTATTATATAAAAACAGCCAACACATTTTGGGGCAACATCACTCTCCCCTCATCAGGGCTCAACACAGGATACAACTTGGATGGACTCACAGATCTATGAACCAATATTACACTTTCCGCATGGAAGAACAACATTAAAGCAGCTGCTGAACAGCAATCATTAGAGTAATTCTGCTGGCTCTGCCAAGTGGCTTTGGACCCCGAATTATGCAGACACCATCAAATGGGATGTCAATCAGCCACAGTTCAAGGAAATCCCTACCCAGATAGCAAGCAATTGAGCTGCAAGTTTGAAAACGACTTGCTAAGCTATTGCTAGACTTGCCAGGCTTCACAAGTTTGTTGCACAGTTGCAGCAAGTCCGCATTGCATGAACCCATCAACTTTCTTTTGCAAACATTCTGCAAGTCTGCTGCATATTCTGGTTCAGTTATGTTGTGCAATAGTCATCCCACCACAGGGGTCACTGTGACTTGCAGAGCTCTTGCTGTAGACTCACCACTGCAACTTTGCTCTTGCTAGAGACTTGCCATGCAAATTTGCTACAAAAGTGTCAACTAGAACTAGTGCTTCAAGTGCTCTGCAAGTGTACAACGTGCCAGTGAAAATGTGCAGCAAGTTATCAAGACTTACAATTCAACACTGCCACACATTTTTCACTAGTTATCCTTGTTATCTCTGTAGCAACCTCTGGAAGAACCCTAATTGAAAATGTCTCTCCTGAATTGCATTTGTTGTTTTGAAAATCTAGTATAAAGGAAAAGTGTTGGTGAAAAAAGCATTTAGGTTTATCCAGTCATGCTTTGCCTGGTAGCCTCCCTGGCGGTTTTCCCGAGTGTGGCTCAGGGTTAAATTTCAGCACCATTAGCGGTAACCCCGAGCCACACTAGGAAATAAAACCCAGGATCCTGGTGCAGGTTACTTACCTTGTCTCCAGGATCCTGCGATGTCCCCCCCGCGGTGTCTGCTGGCTCTGTCCTCCTCCCGAAGCCTCTCTGTGCCAGACTCTGTTCCCTGCGAGCGTTGCGACGCATGGGGGCGGAGCCTGGTGGCAAATTTAAAAAATGTAAAAATCATAACACATACAGTACTGTAATCTTACAGATTACAGTACTGTATGAAATCATTTCACTTCCCTTTTGTCCCCAATGCTTTGGCCCATGCCCTGCATGCAGTTTTATGTTATATATACTGTTCTTTCTGCCTGAAAACTTGAGATTGTCCATAGCAACCAAAAAGTGTCCCTTTACGTCAAAAGTGGCTATAGACCAGCTAGAAAACAGCGATAGTAAATTAGAACACTTGTAGAATTGAGCGATAGTGAATCGTGGGGAAACTCTTTTTTTATTATTATACTATTATTTTTTTAAATTATTTATTATATTATAATTTATGATTTTGTGTTTCAAACTTCATTATACACGGGATATCTACTAGACTCTTGGTGGACAGATCTAAGTGTGTTATTGCTAAGAATTACAGGCCTACAATATAAAACGCCAAATTTCTATGCAAAATAATTGTACCGCTTTGAGACGCAAAAATCTGAAATAATCATACCGCCAGGGAGGTTAAGTCTTCATGGCCCACATAACTGGGTGTGTGGAAGGGCCTTGTCCTTCATCTATAGTACATGCTTTGTGGTAAAATGTGTCTCTCTTTCTTATCTCAGAAAGTTGGGAGGTATAATATCCTCCACCAGAATCTTTTAGGATTCCATATTTACCGGAGCATCAGATGTGAAAATTCTAGTGGAAGCTGTAGCACATGAAGTGAGAGAATATAGGAGATTTGGGCTAGCAGAAAGGTCTGTTTAATATTTTTTCTATTACAGAAGCTTTAAAAACACACCTTCTGTGAGGAGGATTTCTCAACCACTACTGGACAGCTGTCCTGATGTATGCATGTATTTATTAAGCTGACCATGCATTGTTCATTTTTTTTTATTTCAGCCAGCCAGCTGAATGAAAAAACAACTTATTTCCCCATCCACACACTTGAGGTGGATACAGGAATCCTCCTGGCTGTGTCATTGTATGCTGACCAAGGGACACTCCAAACTTCAGAATACACTGATCAGCGCTGCAGCTGATTGACTGTATGCACTGATTGAAGCAGAATTTTACAACAAGCCCGTATATACCACCAACAATGTATGCAGTGCTGTACATAATGTACCTTCACCTCAGTACTTGCCCTTAAGGAACTTACAATCTAAGGCCACTATGGCTGCATACACATGGAAAACTATCAGTTTAGCAGGTACCAACCAACTTTTGGCCCATGTGTGCAGCTTTCTGTCCAACAGAAGCCAATGTCACAACCAACTCATGTGGAATGAGCATGCTGAAAAATCAGCATCCAATCAGTGCGGCACTGATCAGTGTGTTCTGGCGAGGGTAGGGTCGGAGGTGCAGTCCTCCTGCCAGAACAAACTATCTCAACAAGGAGATCTCTGCGCTAACTTCAGATGTGTTAGATCAGCGATCTGTAAGTTGGATTGAAAAAAAAAATAATAGTGTGTACCCAGCCTTACTTAGGTAAACATACACACTAATAGACAGGTGCCATCTAACCTACCAGCATATCTTTGGAGAATGGGAGGAAACTTACGCAAAGACAGGGAGGACATGCAAACTCCATGCAGATGGCGTTCTGAGCAGTATTTGGAAAAGGGACCCCAGTTCTGCAAGGCAGAAGTGCTAACCACTAAACCACTTTGCTGCTTAGTAGCTGACTCCGAAGCTACTGTAAGACTTATGCCTCACACACACGATTGGATTGTTGGCCAACAAAACCATGGAATTTTGTCCGAAGGTTGTTGGCTCAAACTTGTCTTGCATACACACGGTCACACAAATGTTGGCCAACAATTACGAACATAGTGACGTACTAGACATACTATGTGTTTTTTAAGCTCTTTAACGCCACTCTTTGGGCTCTATCTGCTAATTTTGTGTTAGTAGAAGTTTGGTGAGGGTTGATTTGAGCTTTTCTTTTCGCGTTTTTCATTTAGCGCTTTTCAGTTCTCGCTTTTCATTTCTCACTTTTCATTTTGTGCTTTTCAGTTCGTTTTCTGAACAGCCATTCGTCAACCAGACATGTTGCGGAATCAGAGAAGATAACATGTTATTTAGTTTGGCCTTGGAGTTATTGCTTTGACATTATGTTTTTGGTTGAATAATGATTTGATTTGGTATATTTTCTATATTTTTGGATGCATAGAATGCACTTTTTGGTTAAGTTCTATTGGCAGATAGCATGTCATGTTTTTTTTTTAATGCACAATAAAAATATTGTGTAGAATAATACTTGGCTATGTGTTTTACTTCAAATGACTGTTTGGGAGTAGGCCGTTACATTTTAAAAAATACAATGTAAAATTGACAAGGGACACCAACATAGTTGTATCTTTGATCTTATAAACTAGGGGTAATGGTGTTGTGGTAACTTGCACAAATAAAAAACAAAAAAAACATAATAATATTATTCTTGATATCACGAGAAAAAAAAAGCCTTTGAAAATTTGTTTGCAATAACCCCATCAGTATCACCAGCAAAGCAGCTTCATTATTATCCCATTAAAGAAGAAGAGAATTGTGCGCTGCATTTGGAGATTTCATAATTTGCCACGTCACGAATGTTAATTCTCCATTACAAACTCTAGTTTACAAGACCGATCGCTTCTGCTTCCGAGCATGCGTGTTTGTACTTTGGACTTTTGTCCGACGGACTTGTGTACACACGATCGGAAAATCCGACAACACATATTTGTTGGCAGAAAATTTGAAGACATGCTAGCCAACATTTGTTGGCGAAAAGTCCGACAATTGTCCGATGGAGCATACACGCGGTCGGATTTTCCGCCAACAGCCTGACAGCCAACATTTCCCGTGGGAAAGTCTGATCGTGTGTACTGGGCTTTAGGCCTCATGCACACTGGACATTTTGCTAACTTTTGTTTTGGCAAAAAATAAATAAACAAATAAATAACGCTTGTAAACTCACGTAACGCGTTTAAGCAAGCTCTTGGGCATAATAATTTATTCTGGCCATTGAAAAGAATTAACGCTCAAGTGCTAAATGCGTCAAATATTTTTAGGTGAGTGAAGCGTTTCTTCTGCCAAAACTCTGCTGTTTCTAGACGCACTGGCTGTGGTTTTTTTTTTTTTTTCTACCTCTAATTGCCCCTGCCTCTAAACTCCTGCGAAATGCCTATATGTGGTGTTTAGAGGCAGGAAAGGAAACACCAAACACCCCTAAGAGCACCAGAAAAAATGTCCAGTGTGCATGAGGTCTTACTTATTAGTCTCACTTTAGGACTGCAATACATCCAGATCAATAGGTTAGTTGTCTGTTAAAAATTGTTAATTTAACATTTTTTAGCGTTTTTCATGGATACAGCTCTAGTATTGTGTAATTGGCCAGTAAATGTGGCAGATTTACGTTAAAGGGAATCACTCAAAAAAAGAGCCCTTGGACAGCCATTATTTAACTAATTAAAGTAACATACTTTAATAGAGCCAATCAATATACAGATGAATGTTACAAAGTGATACTGAACTCATTCTGATTACTCCAAATAAATATCTGTCCTGTTTGTACAGAGAGCGGCATCTGCAGTTTCCTGCTGTAGAATGAGAGATTTAAAAACTAAATAAAAGGCATTACAATTGATATTTTTGCACTTCTTGTTATTCAGCAATGGCGGAACTCATTTAAAATGTAATGGTGATTCCTGCATTGCTTTAGTCTGCCTCAATGTGATCCTGGTTTACGTGTGACAGCTTTTCTTTAAATAACAAGTAAAGTGTTCCAGTTTTTATTTAGATGTGGTTGGATACTCAGTGAATAGTGAATAGGTAATGGGTCTTGAGGTGGCCATACAAGCTTCGATGTGATTATCTGATTGATATAAAATTTGATTAAAACTGTCAAATCGGCTAACAATTGAAAAGCCAAACTTTCCATGTGATCAATTTAGACTTGATTTAGATTGGATTTGATTTTCATTTTGTTTGATTGGGTTGTTGGCTTTTGGATGATTATTTGCGTGTATGGCCACTATTATACAGAGCAACAGATGATGGGCCTCAAGTAGAAAGAGCAAGGAAGCTACTTCTAACAACCCAGGACCCCTTTACCCACTAAAGCAGGCCATACATGGTCGAATTTCGAACAAATTTTCTTTTCGAAATCAGAAAGGTTGTTTTTTTTGTGATCCGATGGTGCCACCATTGATTTTCAAAATTCGGCCGACCAAGCCTTCAATTTCACCTCATGTTGCTACAGAAAAGAATTTTCGTGTCTGGGAATCTCCTTTTCGCTCTGTATATTTTCTTTTCATGCACATGCACATTTTTTATCCTATTACATTTTTCGCACGATTCTCCCATCCTTGATTAGAAAATTGTTCGTTTTTCAAAAAATTTCCAACAATAGCGTGCCCGCAGTTCCGCAGACTGAATGTCCACCGGTGGCCCGCGATCGTGGCACGGAGAGGCAGAACGGGGAGATGCCTATGTAAACAAGGCATTTTCCTGTTCTGCCTAGCAACATAACAGGGATCTACTGCTCCCAGTGATCGGGATCAGTGATCTCTGTCATGTTCTAGTGAGCCCATCCCCCCTACAGTTAGAACATGCTGAGGGAACACAGTTAGCCCCTTGATCTCCCCCTAGTGTTTAACCCCTTCCCTGGTAGTGACATTTACACAGTAATCAGTGCATTTTTATAGCACTGATCGCTGTATAAATGCCAATGGTCCCAAAATAGTGTCAAAAGTGTCCGATCTGTCCGCCGCAATGTCACAGTCACGATAAAAATCGCAGATCGCCGCCATTACTAATAAAAAATAAAATTATTCATAAAAATGCCATAAATCTATCCCCTATTTTGTAGATGCGATAACTTTTGCACAAACCATTTAATATACGCTTATTGCGATTTTTTTTTTTACCAAAAATATGTAGAAGAATACATATTGGCCTAAACTGTGGAAGAAATTTGTTTTTTTATATATTTTATATTTTAAAAATAGCTTTTTTTTTTTTCAAAATTGTCGCTCTTTTTTTTTTGTTTATAGAGCATAAAATAAAAACCGCAGAGGTGATCAAATACCACCAAAAGAAAGCTCTATTTGTGGGAAAAAAAGGTTGTCAATTTTGTTTGGTTACAACTTCGCACGACCGCGCAATTGTCAGTTAAAGCGATGCAGTGCCGCAAAAACGGGCTTGGTCAGGAAGGGGGTAAATCCTTCCGGGGCTGAAGTGGTTAAAAACATATCTACATCTAACTTCCCTATTGATTGATGATTCTGATGCTCCCTCTTAACAGATCTTTTTTTCAGATTGGGAATTCTTTGAGTGTACACATAGCCATTTGAGACCAGATAAGTAAACTGTGATCACTCTGTGCTTTGCTTTTATTCCGCTACAAAGGTCAGTGTAAATTCATGGTCAATAAATAAAAAAAAAATTAAACACAACTAAAAGCTGAAATCCAGAAAAAACAAAAATACTCCAGTGCAGAGAGGCTGCCTAGGCACTGCAGGGAATAAAAGCTTGTTTAGTCTAGGGGCAGCAAAAAGCACTTGTACTTACCCAATCCTCCACTCTTGTAGGCTTCTTGGATTGTAAGACCAGTCCGACAGCCACTTCTTCTCTAAGCTCCGGTGGTTGCATGCCTTCTGACGTCATTAAGACAAATGCAGAGTGCTTAGCCTTGAATTGGACGTGAGGACACCAAGGGACAGTTCACTGCCAGACCATAGGGGAGTAGTAGTAGTGCCAACTGCCGTTGGGAGTTGAGAACCGGGTAAGTAAAACTGCTCTTTGTGGTACCCTAGACCTGAACAAGCATTTTACCCAAGCAGTGTAAGGGCAGCCTGATGTACACCTGTTCTTAGGTCTCATTAAAGTATTTGCATTTAAAAAAAGTATATTTTATCAAATGAAAATTACTGTACGTGAACGAGGCTTTAGCATTCCACAATGTTCATAAATCCTTCATGTAAGGTATATATATTTATTTGTACATTATTGGCTTTTTAAAGGGATTCACACATATATGTCGTCCTTGTTAGTATTTTGTTCATGTAAAAGGTTTTAATACCTTTCCTGTCCTATGTGCCACCAACGCCCTAATAAGAATGCATTATACTCTTGACATATAACATCTATTAAGAAAAGACGCTACTTCCCTGAATCCCTACCAGGCCACTAACATCTAGAGGGGAAGGAATTCTTGATTCAGACCCCCTGCCCCATTAAAAGTAGAATTTCCATGGGTTCCTCTCAGGGGACAGGAGGTCATCAGGAGGAAAGCCCATGCTTTCTTTTTGTCTTTGGTTGGGCTCACAAGGCAATTTGTGTGGGTTAATTTACTAAAGGCAAATAGGCTGTTCACTTTTCAAGGGAAGTTGCCCTTTGCAAGGGAATTTTCTCCAGAGCTCAGGTATTGTGGTGAAATTTCACATCGTAAGGAATACCCTATCTTATGCAAGGAAAATAAAAATGTTGGTGGCACATGATTGGAAGACGGAAGTCATCAGAGCTTCACCTTATTCATTAAGCTCTGGGAACAATTCCCTTGCAAAGTGTGACTTCTCTTGCAAGGTGAACAATCAGTAGTAAGCAGGTAAGTAGTCCTTTTAACCATTTTTTATAATTTTACTAACATGTCAGATGTATCACTGGTGGAGCCAGTTTTTAACTTGTTCATATCTGTACTGATATGTTATCTGGCATACACCCAGTCTTAGTGTTTATGGTAGGGGCATTAAATGGCGACAGGGAATAATATAAATGGTTCCATGTACCCTGTACAGGCCTGTCTACTTTCCAGCACTTATTAAATATGATAAATAAATACAATGATGCTATAGCTGGTACATTTTTTTCAAACACGTGGCTGACTTCCAAACACATAAAGAAAATGTTACCAAATTCAATTTTGGTTTCCACCAATTGCATGACATAGCAACTAGCCTGGAGCAACAGACATTACAGGAAAAGTCATATAAATGTAAAATACTTAAAGCCCAACTCCAGGATATTTGCAATCCTCTCTGCCCCCTCAAAGGAATCGCTGGTATGGTAAAAAAAATATCCGAATGCCCATTTTACTTACCTGAAACCATGGTCACTTTATGACCCTTCTCTTTACTTCTCTTTACTTCCTAGATCCCTTCTTCAGGTGTCAACATCACTTTCTGCAGGATGTGGACATCTCCTATTTGTGCAGGCAACATTTCCAGTGCCCAGGTCTTCTCTTATAGGCTCCAGAGGTAGGGAAATTCATGGAGGCAGTGAGGGGACCAGTGCCAATAAGATAATTAGAAGGAAAAATGTCTGGTCCCCAGGGCAGAAGATTAGCTTGGCTCATATAGGAAACTGTAACTTTGATCCATTACACTCTGAAATGGCTTAGCAAGAGATGTTTGGGATCCAGACTCAAGTCAAGTAAAGTAATTGAGACAAAATGCACTTTTTCATTCTTCTCTGGTATGGGACTTTAACCTTCTCTGAAAAGTACCTCTATGACAAGCTTTAATCATTGCATTAATAATAGTTTTATTAAAAGTAAAACTAGACCCAACATGACAAATGTAATATTTTGTGGCTGGATTCATTATTTTCTGCAAATGCAAAAAAATAACTGTTGACCCTGTCAGAAACCTTGTGTCCTTGTAACTTCCGGTGGACTGGACTGAAACCCTAAACAATGCTATAATCTTATCAACATCCTCAGCTCGCTCTCCTGAACTGCATGGAAACTCCTCTCTATGTACTGGAGATCAGATGATAGAGGAGGTTTTTGTAGTCCAAATCAGAAAATCAGCCTAGGTGCTTCCATAGATACAATGCAATGAGTGAGCAATGTCATCCTAGTCTGAGAAAAAACCCCAATGAGGCCACCACACCTAAGCACTGGTAAGCAGCAATACGTTGTTTTGGGGTTTAGATATGATTCAAGTTTCAAATTTGGTTGTATATTAAAACATGTATCTTACATTGGAATATTATTATGTAGCACACTAAAGCAATACTCTTTTTTTTTTTAAGTTTTAGTTTAGTTTTTATTGTACGATAACAGTTTGTTGCTTGCGGTTTATTGACCAATGACTTAATTTTCATTCTACACTATGTTCACTTCAAATTTTCAATAAGGTCTAGGGGGAAATAAAAAAACAACAATTTCCACTGGACTGGATTGAGTAATTGAAAGTGTACACATGCTAGGGTGAAAACAACTTCTTTAGAAAATCTTCAACTACACTGCTGTGGATCAGAATGTTGCACTCCAGGGTTTGAAGAGACCTGTATCATTTAGAAATTGCAGATCCCAGTGTCCTCCAGTGGAGGGGAGGGGTCCTCATGTGTTTGGGTGGCATGGATTTTACCAGACCTGGCACCACATGATTGACAGAGTGTTCAACTGTTTTGAGACCTGAGAGTGGATTGTGTGGGGTCAGAAGCTATTGAAGGAAATTCTCTTCAGCCTCATGGAACTGAATACTGCTTAAGACAATAGGGGGATGGAGACATGGGGCCTGATTTACTAAAGCTGAACTCACACTGACGAAGATCACTCTCCCTTGCCAGCAAAATGATGCTGTCTTATTTGTACCTCCCTGCACATGTGCATTTGCAGGGCTGAACTTATCCATGTTTTATGGGCAATCTCTGAGATGATTTATTCAAAAATAAACATTTAACCTATGGTAGCATCAGAAAAATTTCCAGAACAACACATACATTTAAAATTGTATTATATACAGGTTAACAGTAAAATATAAAATAAATATGGTGAATAAATACATGAACATAATTCTATATTAAATATACATTTTATTTTTTTTTTAATAACTGAAAATAATAATAGCATTAGTCAGTATTAACTACCAAAAAAAAATCAAATTGCTATTGTTACCTATTTTATTTTATTAGCATATCTGTTCAGGTTTTATTCACTGACCGCTATTCATAAAAGGTGAACTTTTCAAAAGCTTCCTCCAAAAAAATGTCTGCTAGCAATGGTCAGGTGCAAACATAGGAGCACACACATATTTCCATGTTCATGAAATAATAAGGCTGGCACACATGTAGATAGCTGTGATGTGGGACATAGAAAATGCTCAGGTTATCTGAATAATATGAACATATTATCATGGACATGCATAGGGTTAGAACATGACATCACGCATATGCCAGACATTAAGCCACATATTGATAAAGCAGTGAATGTGACTTTCACTAAACATTCATGGGTAGGAAATCAATCAATGTCTAATAACACAACTACACCAGTGTTTGGTGAATGTCAGAATAATTGGTGTAAAAATGAGTGTTCAATTTAATATTTAATATTTTATTGTTGAAAACATTAATTCTATAAAAAATATGCTGCAAATTAGGTTATAATATTTGAAATTATAATAGAATATAACTTAAATATATTTCTTCACAATGATTTTTTTTTATTTTAAATAAAAGTGTCATCAAATGTCGATACATTTAATAATAGATATATGAGAGCATTTTAAAGAAATGCAACATTTTATACAAAAAATATTTTCTGTAAGTAAAATAATAACAGAGATTAATTAAAATGAAAATCCCAGTATTTATTTTCACCCATTACAGTGGCACATTTCTAAAATTAAACAAAGAGTAGCAATGGGGAAAGATCAACATTAAAATTATATTTAATAAATATTAAAACAATGATTTAATCATTGGATATCTGCTTACCTGTGTTTTTAAGGGGTGTACATCCAGTAAAAAAAAAAAAAACTTAAAAATTGGGATGTGTATTGGATTTTAGTGGGTTCACATTATTTTCTTATACGTGTGGATATGACACACATGCACACACATCGTGTAGAATTAAGGCAGCAAAGGTACTGTAGCATTTCCAGGGACTGGGGGCTCACTTTTGACCTTCATCAATCAGGCCTATTTATTCTTTCCCTGCATTGACAGGCTTAGCAATCAAAACTCACTGTTTAATATTTCTACCTGTTGTCTTTAGAATAGACAACCTGAAAATAAATGTACAACCACAATATATTGTTTTTATCTTTAAAAAATGAATCTATATAACGATTAATAATTTAACATCCATTAATGCAAATCACTCTTCCTTTTAAATATCCCTTAATTTGTGTTAATATTTTCAAAGTTGTTAGATTATTTGTTCTTCCCATTGTCCATGTATTTAAAACAGAAATTTAAATATCCTCTACATGTAAGACACACAGTATCTAATAGTATGAAATGCTCTTTGCTTAATTATTAAAGCTTAATTGCTATTTGCAATCTTTAAGTAAATAAGCACTATTACATACCACTAAAATAAGCATTATTATATACAAAAAAGTGTATTTATCCAAATAAAAAAAAAGGAGATGCCATTTCCAATGTTTAAATAAATAAGCATTATTATTCATGACTTTCAACCTTTCCAAATCTCAAAATTAAAAAAGCTAAAGTTCCTTTAGCTAAATAAAAATAATACACGAAGTGATAAAACTATGAATTGCTATATTTATTTTTAATATGGGGATGAGATATTTGATCAGTATAGCAATATACAATTATACAATATTATATTGTAAAATAATACAATACATTATTTAATTTTAACTTTTTATTACATAGCAAATAACATCCATCTCCAATGCCTAATTAAGTTGCACTAATTAGCTTTCAATAAGGTATTTCTCAATAATGAGCCTATCTGTGTTGTGTTCTTTTCTACTTACCAATATCCTATGCTTGGAAGGGCCAATCAGCAGCCAGACATCCAGGCTCCAGCAGTACGAGGGGCACAATTCAGCCTTCTCTATTGTGGAGGCAACTTTCCGCTTTCATAGAACAAAGTGTTATTATGATGCAATGTCATTTTCTCTGGGTAGAAAAATCCTTGTTTTATCTGTTTGTCCTTATTGGCATGAATTAACATGAATGCAAATGATTAAGTTTATTATTCCATTTAGTTAAAAACAAGTAATCGTGTAAGCAAGTTCAAAGGCGATTGGGGGAAGGCATAAGCTGTTCTATCCAGGTTATTGTCGGAAAATAAAGCATATGTATGTAGCTCAGTACAAAGATCAGGACAATGTGTTTCTATATAGGATGAACACACACTATAAATATATGGAGGTGTATTGCTGGGGAGATGAGTTGTGTTCATGTATCATATAGAAGAGAAATGAATCCTTCCATGGCTGCACCGATGACCGCTGACATGCAGAGTGTGTGCTATGTAGGACCTCCACGGTCCCATCCTGTCCCTTCCTCCCAGACTTCTCCTTAGTATTTCAAGTACTTGGATGTGAGCTGTGCAGCCTGAGCACGCTGCTATGAGAGTCCCTCACACAGAGAAATCCCAAGGACTCCTGTGTACATCATTACATGAAGGACCAGAGAGGCTGCTGAGGTTACCCACTACAACAGCACATACCCATTCACTATCTTCTCCTGGGCCACAGACCATCATGTGTGCACTCAATACACACACTGCATTGCCTTCTTCATAGAGAAAAACACTTCTTACCAATAGACAATGTAGAGAGACATGTGTGTGTGAACTACGAAAGAAAGAAAGAAAGAAAGAAAGAAAGAAAGAAAGAAAGAAAGAAAGAAAGAAAGAAAGAAAGAAAGAAAGAAAGAAAGAAAGAAAGAAAGAAAGAAAGAACGATAAATAGATAAATGTACATACAGAGAGAGAGGGGGGGGGGGGATATATATACAGTACCTGCATACAGATTAGATGGATGGATACACATACATACAACAAGAGAGAAGAAGAAAGAAAGAAAGAAAGAAAGAAAGAAAGAAAGAAAGAAAGAAAGAAAGAAAGAAAGAAAGAAAGAAAGAAAGAAAGAAAGAAAGAAAGAAAGAAAGAAAGAAAGAAAGAAAGAAAGAAAGAAAGAAAGAAAGAAAGAAAGAAAGAAAGAAAGAAAGAAAGAAAGAAAGAAAGAAAGAACGACATATAGATAAATAGATAAATGTACATACTGAGAGAGAGAGGGGGGGATATATATACAGTACCTGAATACAGATTAGATGGATGGATACACATACATACAACAAGAGAGAAGAAGAAAGAAAGAAAGAAAGAAAGAAAGAAAGAAAGAAAGAAAGAAAGAAAGAAAGAAAGAAAGAAAGAAACAAAGAAACAAAGAAACAAAGAAAGAAAGAACGACATATAGATAAATAGATAAATGTACATACAGAGAGAGAGAGGGGGGGGGATATATATACAGTACCTGAATACAGATTAGATGGATGGATACACATACATACAACAAGAGAGAAGAAGAAAGAAAGAAAGAAAAAGAAAAAAAAAAAAAAGAAAGAAAGAAAGAAAGATGCAGGCTGCAATAAAAAAAATATAGCAGATATTCGAGCCAAACGTAGAGAGAGAGTGAGTGAGATACACAGTACCTGTATATATGATTATATACAGTACCTGAATACAGATTAGACAAACCTAATAACGGGTAGGTAGAAGAAAGAAAGAAAGAAAGAAAGAAAGAAAGAAAGAAAGAAAGAAAGAAAGAAAGAAAGAAAGAAAGAAAGAAAGAAAGAAAGAAAGAAAGAAAGAAAGATACATGTACGAGAGAGACCTTAATACAGATTAATAGATGGATATACACATACATACAACAAGAGAGATAATCATATAAACACATAGATAGATAGATAGATAGATAGATAGATAGATAGATAGATAGATAGATAGATAGATAGATAGATAGATAGATAGATAGATAGATAGATAGATAGATAGATAGATAGATAGATAGATAGATAGATAGATTCTTCCGGCTGACAGAACTGGAGGGAAGTGAGATGAAATGGTACAATGGAATCTTGTATAGCAGACATGCCAGCAGTGACAATAGCAGTGTTCATCTCCTAATATCAGTTACATTGTAGTCTTCCTTATGACTGCTCACATCGTCACATGTGTTCTGTTACTAATGTCGCTACATGTAAAGCAGTGGAGCTTTCATTGGGCTCTTAATAAAGTAGCGGCATGAAGGAATTGTACCAAGTGGTTGTAGAGGGATCTCTGCAGACCAGGAACATAATACAAGTCGAGGAGGAAAGCGAGGTATTGGCAGGAGTCAGGACACAGTCTAAAACTGAGAGCCATGAAAGCTCCCAGCTTCATTGTATAGATTTGGATGTGTGTACGTATATATATGGAAAAGAAAAGAATGCGGTACCCAGGGGCTCCAGTCCTGACACCTGATTGATGGCATAGGAGTAGAAGAGGGCTTGTTCTGCTTCATCTCACCTCTTGCACAATCAATCGTAGGGTTGTACTTGAGGGATGTTAACAGCAGTATGGGGAGAACACAGCTCTCTCTCCTAAGCGCTGCCTTGCCTACTGAACAAGAGCTCCCCAATTGAAGCAAAATGATCCTCATGTACTAATATGAAGCACGACCACAAAGCAGCCGGCCATTTATACCAGCACTTTAGACAAAGATATTTAGTTATTCCAGGGTAGCAAGAGCACTTTTGCATTTTTAAGTATGAGCAAGCATGGTATAAACACATTTACAAGAGCAATTACTAAATACTTCTAAAATGCTCTAAAGTCATTGGGTTAACCGCACCACCTCTGCCGTGCAGCTCTTAATATAAGATTTTATTAGATTACTTCCAGGGAGGTGACCTAGCCAAAGATCTCCTCTTCCAGCACGTCTCATACTTCTCATTACTTCCACACAGACGATTAGGTGGGAAAAAGAGATAGATAGATAGATAGATAGATAGATAGATAGATAGATAGATAGATAGATAGATAGATAGATAGATAATGGATACGTTGATAGAAAGGTGTATATATATATATATATAATATATATATATATATATATATATATATATATATATATATATATATATATATATATATATATATATATATATATATATATATATATATATATATATATATATATATATATATATTGTAACTGTTATATGAATAATAGAAGAATAAACAGAGATGTTAGATATATATTTCAATGTTATCAGATAGTGAGATTGATAGATAAATACATAAATAGACAGTAGATAGCTACAAGACAAATAGATTATATTTACTATAGGTTACAAATAAAAACCTAGGGTGTACAAATGCTTAAACAAATATTAACAAAAAATACTTAATTAGCTCTATTAAAATTAAGGTTTAGAAAGTAAATAATGCAATTGCTACAAATTTACTGGAAATGTGAAATATGTTTTCTCTTATGTATGTATACTAAAAACCCAGATTATAATGTAGATGTGATTTGAGCCCGTTGGTAAAACATGGTAATATTAATTGCCCTTAATTAACATAGCGAGATGGATATATAGATAGATATAAAATAGATATATAGATATTTTTATATCTATATATAAATATTTAGATATATATTATTTCTATATATATACCTATATATTGTAGATATGATAGGTATGAAGGTATATGATACATAAATAGATAGATGATAGATATGTAGATAGATGATCCGTAGATGAATAGATAGATAGATAGATAGATAGATAGATAGATAGATAGATAGATAGATAGATAGATAGATAGATAGAAAGTACAAAACTATAGACGGTAATCGATAGATAGATAGATAGATAGATAGATAGATAGATAGATAGATAGATAGATAGATAGATAGATAGATGACATATAGTTATGTAGAAAGATATAGAAGTATGATTTGATTTATCAGCCAGTAAATGTATCCTTATTATGGGTGATGTGGTTGGATCAGGCCGGTGTAAGGTGTTTGCAGTGTGATCAGCATGTAAGCTAATTAGCAGCGCTCGGTGCGGCTCCATTGTCTGGCGTTCAGCGCTGGCCCCGCCTCTGCTGCCTAAAACCTGGCGCCTGGCTAAAACAAACGCAAAGAAAGCTCTGAGCTCCACTCAGCCCAATTAAGGCGGACTTCAGCCGCTCTCTTACGTGTACACCCAACAAGATCGGCGTTAAGGCAACACCAGAATATTTGGCGAGAAAAAAAAAAAAGAGGAGAGAGGGAGAGTTTTTTTTTTTCTCCCAGTCTCAGAAACATGTCGATGAGTCCCAAGCATACTACTCCCTTCTCAGTGTCTGACATATTGAGTCCTCTGGAGGAGAGCTACAAGAAGGTGGCTATGGAGGGCACTGGCTTAGGGGCTCCCCTGGCTGCCTACAGACAATCTCAGGTGTCTCAGCCTACTATGCAGCAGCATGCTATGGGCCACAATGGAGCAGTGAGTGCAGCCTACCACATGACAGCGGCAGGGGTTCCCCAGCTATCCCACACGACCATGGGGAGCTACTGCAATGGCAACCTGGGCAACCTGGGCAATATGAGCGAGCTGCCACCCTACCAGGAGACCATGAGGAATGGTTCGGCTACTGGATGGTATGGGACCAACCCAGACCCCAGGTTTTCTACAAGTAAGTGCAAACTCTTCTCTATGGCTGGGAGCGAGAATATATAGATATATATCTATATCATAGATATAGATACATAGATATAAATCGATAGATAGAAATATCTATCTATCTATCTATCTATCTATCTATCTATCTATCTATCTATCTATCTATCTATCTATCTATCTATCTATCTATCTATCTAATCATGTTCATACTGTCTACGGGTAATCGTTATAAATTCAATATTTCTTCTAGCAATTGTAGTATCAGTACATGTAACTTGGTGTGATAAGTACAGGGGTACGATAAATAGACAGACACCGTATAAGATGATGTGTGCAGTCAGACCTAGACCTATAGTCCTCATTTCATCTACACATATGGGGTTAATATACAGATCTAACTTTCCGTCCCTTGTGTTTTCTTAAATATATAGATTTTCTCTCTTTTCTACCTGTCATCTATCGATAGATCTTTAGTCTCATTTTAGTTCTCCATCTAGTGATTTATCATCTACTTGTCAATTTTCTTTCTTTCTTTCTTTCTTTCTTTCTTTCTTTCTTTCTTTCTTTCTTTCTTTCTTTCTTTCTTTCTTTCTTTCCAAAGTTCCAAGCCAACCGTTTTATTATAGATTAGCTCTAGATTAATATATATATATATATATATATATGTATATATATATATATATATATATATATATATATATATATATATATATGTATATATATATATATATATATATATATATATATATATATATATATATATACACTACCGTTCAAAAGTTTGGGGTCACATTGAAATGTCCTTATTTTTGAAGGAAAAGCACTGTACTTTTAAATGAAGCTAACTTTAAACTAGTCCTAACTTTAAACAAATATACTCTATACATTGCTAATGTGGTAAATGACTATTCTAACTGCAAATGTCTAGTTTTTGGTGCAATATCTACATAGGTGTATAGAGGCCCATTTCCAGCAACTATCACTCCAGTGTTCTAATGGTACAATGTGTTTGCTCATTGGCTCAGAAGGCTAATTGATGATTAGCAAACCCTTGTGCAATCATGTTCACACATCTAAAAACAGTCTAGCTCCTTCCAGAAGCTACAAAACTGACCTTCCTGTGAGCAGATTGAGTTTCTGGAGCATCACATTTGTGGGGTCAATTAAACGCTCAAAATGGCCAGAACAAGAGAACTTTCATCTGAAACTCGACAGTCTATTCTTGTTCTTAGAAATGAAGGCTATTCCATGCGAGAAATTGCAAAGAAATTGAAGATTTCCTACAACGGTGTGTACTACTCCCTTCAGAGGACAGCACAAACAGGCTCTAACCAGAGTAGAAAAAGAAGTGGGAGGCCGCGTTGCACAACTAAGCAAGAAGATAAGCACATTAGAGTCTCTAGTTTGAGAAACAGACGCCTCACAGGTCCCCAACTGGCATCTTCATTAAATAGTACCCGCAAAACACCAGTGTCAACATCTACAGTGAAGAGGCGGCTGCGGGATTTTGGGCTTCAGGGCAGAGTGGCAAAGAAAAAGCCATATCTGAGACTGGCCATTAAAAGAAAAAGATTAAGATGGGCAAAAGAACACAGACATTGGACAGAGGAAGACTGGAAAAAAGTGTTGTGGACGGATGAATCCAAGTTTGAGGTGTTTGGATCACAAAGAAGAACGTTTGTGAGACGCAGAACAAATGAAAAGATGCTGGAAGAATGCCTGACGCCATCTGTTAAGCATGGTGGAGGTAATGTGATGGTCTGGGGTTGCTTTGGTACTGGTAAGGTGGGAGCTTTGTACAGGGTAAAAGGGATTCTGAATAAGGAAGGCTATCACTCCATTTTGCAACGCCATGCCATACCCAGTGGACAGCGCTTGATTGGAGCCAATTTCATCCTACAACAGGACAATGACCCTAAACACACCTCCAAATTGTGCAAGAACTATTTACAGCAGAAGCAGGCAGCTGGTATTCTATCGGTAATGGAGTGGCCAGCACAGTCACCAGATCTGAACCCCATTGAGCTGTTGTGGGAGCAGCTTGACCGTATGGTACGCCAGAAGTGCCCATCCAACCAATCCAACTTGTGGGAGCTGCTTCTAGAAGCGTGGGGTGCAATTTCTCCAGCTTACCTCAATAAATTAACAGCTAGAATGCCAAAGGTGTGCAATGCTGTAATTGCTGCAAAAGGAGGATTCTTTGATGAAAGCAAAGTTTGATGTAAAAACAATGTTATTTCAAATACAAATCATTATTTCTAACCTTGTCAATGTCTTGACTCTATTTTCTATTCATTTCACAACGTATGGTGGTGAATAAGTGTGACTTTTCATGGAAAACACAAAATTGTTTGGGTGACCCCAAACTTTTGAACGGTAGTGTATATATATATATATATAATAAAAATCTCAGTCAAGTTTTTATTGCTGCTGGATCTTTACTTTTCTTTCTTTCTTTCTTTCTTTCTTTCTTTCTTTCTTTCGTCTAGCTCTAGCTCTCTACCTGTGATCTATCCATAAATCTTTCTAGCTCTCTAGCGATTTATCATCTATATGTTCCTTCTTTCTTTCGTTCCAAGCCAACCTTTTTATATTATACATTAGCTCCAGATAAATATTTATATAAATATAAAATAAACATCTATGTCAAGTTTTTTCTTTCTTTCTTTCTTTCTTTCTTTCTTTCTTTCTTTCTTTCTTTCTTTCTTTCTTTCTTTCTTTCTTTCTTTCTTTCTTTCTTCTAGCTAGCTACCTGTGATTCATCCATAAATCTTTCTAGCTCTCTAGCGATTTATCATCTACCTTCCTTTCCTTCATTTCTCTCTCACTCTTTCTTTCTTATAATCTAGCTATCTATGATCTATCGATAAATCTTTCTAGCTCGCTAGCGATTTATCATCTACCTATAGGTGTTATTTCTTTGTTTGTTTGTTCCTTTCTTTCTTTTTTTTCTTTCTTTCTTTCTCTCTAAGCCAACCTTTTTATATTATACATTAGCTATATATATATATATATATATATATATATATATATATATATATATATATACATACATATAAAATAAACATCTCATGTCAGTTAAGTTAAGTCATGTAAGTTATATCTTTCTTTCTGTCTCTCTCTTTCTGTATATATATATATATATATATATATATATATATATATATATATATACTTATCTATCTATCTATCTATCTATCTATCTATCTATCTATCTATCTATCTATCTATCTATCTATCTATCTATCTCTCTATCTCTCTATCTCTCTGTCTATCTATCTATCTATCTATCTATCTATCTATCTATCTATCTATCTATCTATCTATCTATCTATCTATCTATCTATCTATCTATCTATCTATCTATCTATCTATCTATCTATCTATCTATCTATCTATTCTTATGAGTTGTCCTGTGTTCTTCTTGCAGTATCCCGTTTCATGGGTCCCTCCAATGGGATGAATATGGGAGGTCTGGGTAACATGGGCTCCCTGGGAGATGTGGGGAAGAGCATGGCCCCATTGCAGAGCACCCCCAGGAGGAAGCGCCGGGTCCTGTTCTCCCAGGCCCAGGTCTACGAGCTGGAGAGACGATTCAAGCAGCAGAAGTACCTGTCGGCCCCAGAGAGGGAACACTTGGCCAGTATGATCCACCTCACCCCAACTCAGGTGAAGATCTGGTTCCAGAATCACCGTTACAAGATGAAGAGACAAGCCAAGGACAAGGCAGCCCAGCAACAGATGCAGCAGGACAACAGTTCATGTCAGCAGCAACAGTCCCCAAGACGGGTGGCAGTTCCAGTGTTGGTGAAGGACGGGAAACCATGCCAGGCTGGCTCTAATACCCCCACAGCTGCCCTGCAGAGCCACCAGCAACAGGCAGCCCTCACAGTAGCTACCAACAGCTTGGGGCAGCATCAAAGTCACCAGACAAACAGTGCGGGTCATTCTCCAGACATGGGTCAGCATTCCAACAGCCCATCCAACCTTCAGAGCCAGGTCACCAACTTGTCCCACTTAAACTCTTCCAGTTCTGACTATGGCACAGCCATGTCCTGCTCCACCTTACTATATGGTAGGACATGGTGAAAGAAACCAGCCTCAGTCCCTCTGCCCCCAAACAACCCTCCTCATCTCTTCAAAAAATGGCAAAAAAAAAGAAAAGAAAAAAACTGCAGTACTTTGGGGGGCCGGATTTATAAGAGGGTTTCACTGAGCAATCCAAAAAGAGAAGGGGAAGGATAGAGATAGTTATTAAACTGGATGGCTGGTAGTCAAAACGCCAAATGGAGAGAAGGATTGGACTTCAAATACTTTTTCTATGACCATCACCTGCCTGTACATAGGGCTATGCTAAAAGCTTGGGGACGATTCCTAACCCCATAATGACAATACTGTACCCTTCCACTAAAAAAGGGACAGCGGTTGTATGTTATTTTTTAAATTCGATGTGAAATTGTAATCTTCTCTTTGTTGGACTTGGCATATTTAGTTTTTAGTATTCTGTACATTTTTGGTTGTAAAGAAAAAAAAATTTCAAGGCAATCAAGATTTTTTAATAGAAATTCAACTATGGATGTTCATTATTTGAGAGCAATTTGTAAACTGGCCCCTCTTCATAATATTGGATGCTGTATCTTGCCTAGATATCTGGCTTCGATATAGATTATAACAAAACGAATCGAATAAATTATTCACATTTGAATGAAGCGGGTTTTTTCTTCTTTAACATAAATGCAAAAATAATGGAAAATGAGAAATGGTGTATTAACTCAGTATTAGATTAAAATAAATCAAATTTAATAATTTTAGAAAGTGCTATAGGCTTTAGGGTTTTTGGGTTTTAGGTCAAGGCCATTGACTATCACATTTTAATTGCTGGTCCTTTCACATACAAAAAAAAAAATGAAAACCTAAAAGACGGTATGTAATACAGAATTTATGTAATACAGAAGTTATGTAGAATTAAATTGCTGTTGTTGGCATAATTCCCGTATGAAATTCTGGCATATCACTTTTCAGACCTTTCTGAATCTATCTAATTTGTCAATTAATGAGACACATTGAAACTTATGAATTATTGAAGATCGTTAAATTGTACTTCTTTTTATATTATTTTTCTTCTATTTAAGCGCTTTGATCTGGGGAAATGTTATGCTAGACAGAAGAACCTACCCTATAGATGACATACGCATAGAAATAGATAACATAGGGTGTTAGGGTGTTTGTATGTGTGTATATATATATATATATATATATATATATATATATATATATATATATATATATATATATATATATATATATATATATATACATATGTGTGTGTGTGTGTGTATGATTCTTGATATGTGTGTGTTTGATATATGTTCTTAATATATTTAATATTCATATGAGAAAATAAAAGAGCTTTACTATTTATTTTAAGCATGATTCATGGAATTACCTGTGATATTTCTAATCTATTCACATCTGTTCTTCGATACAAATAACATAGCTGTATCAATCATTAGGTATTTGTATGATGAACTGTAACATTAAAATAAGAATAATTGCTAGTAGCTAAAAACAACTTAAAAAACAAGCAAAGGACAAACAAACAAGCCTAAAAAAATAAAATGTACTTGTTTTATGTAATACATAAAAATGTGTATGGAGGGGACTTAATTATACATGAGCATTTTTTGTACAAAGTCTAGACGTGTTTAGGAGAGTTTTATGTTTTTTTCTGCCAGTAAGCTCCAATCAGAAAACAGGGTTTTTTTCCTGCCTCTAACGTTGAGCTCAAAATATGCCTCTAATCGTCCTAATGTGCATGGACACATAGGATAACATTGCATTGCTTCTACAGGCAGAACACAAAACTCCTGTTGAAGCAACGTTTTTTATGCCAGTGTGCATGGAGCCTAGGAATGAGTATTTTTGTTTTATCATGGTGTCAGCACAGTCAATTAAATACAATTTGCATAGATTCCTTATTGGGTAGTTTAGCAGACAAGGTAACAGATGGATGGGGATATGAAGAAAAGAAAGAAAGAAAGAAAGAAAGAAAGAAAGAAAGAAAGAAAGAAAGAAAGAAAGAAAGAAAGAAAGAAAGAAAGAAAAGAAAAAAAGGAAGATGCAGGCTGCAATAAAAAAAAATATAGCAGATATTCGAGCCATATATAAATGTATATATATCTATAGATAGATAGATAAATATCTATAGAGAGAGAGAGAGTTGGTTATAGCTAATGTATAATATTAGGAAGTTTGGACCTTTGGATGTATGTATATGCACATGTATCTGTTGATGGGTTAGACACATACACATCACATAGACATATAGGCCAAATATATTTTGATGGATTAGACACATACACATCACATAGACATATACTGTAGGTACCTGTATCTGTTAATGGGTTAGACACATACACATCACATAGACATATATTGTAGGTACCTGTATCTGATGATAGGTTAGACACATATATGTCACAAGACCTATACTGTAGGTGTATGTACCTGTTAATGAGTTAGACACATTGCATAGACATAAATGCACATTTCCAATATTTATTCATGGGTTAGATACATACACATCACATAGACATATAGGCATAATTATCTGTTGATGGGTTGGATACATACACATCAAATAGACATACAGGCACGAGTATCTGTTGATGGACTAGACACATACGCATTACATAGACATACAGGCACATGTACAGTATTTATTAATGGATTAGATACATACACATTACATAGACATATAGGCACATGCACAGTATTTATTCATGGATTAGATACATACACATTACACAGACATATAGGCACATGTACAGTAATTATTCATGGATTAGATACATACACATTACATAGACATATAGGCACAGGCACAGTATTTATTCATGGATTAGATACATACACATTACACAGACATATAGGCACATGTACAGTAATTATTCATGGATTAGATACATACACATTACACAGACATATAGGCACATGCACAGTATTTATTCATGGATTAGATACATACACATTACACAGACATATAGGCACATGTACAGTATTTATTCATGGATTAGATACATACACATTACATAGACATATAGGCACATGTACAGTAATTATTCATGGATTAGATACATACACATTACACAGACATATAGGCACATGTACAGTAATTATTCATGGATTAGATACATACACATTACATAGACATATAGGCACATGTACAGTATTTATTCATGGATTAGATACATACACATTACATAGACATATAGGCACATGCACAGTATTTATTCATGCATTCGATACATACACATCACATAGGCACATGTATCTGTTGATGGATTAGATACATACACATCACATAGACAATAGGCACATGTACAGTATTTATTCATGGATTCGATACATACACATTACATAGACATATAGGCACATGTACAGTATTTATTCATGGATTAGATACATACACATTATATAGACAATAGGCACATGTATCTGTTCACATTTATTTGAAGGAACACTGCACAGGAAAGCACCTTGGCCATCCATTGCCATCTGCTGTGTTTAGAGCAGCCACTATAGTAGGTAATAGTGGCTTGCCTGTAATTGCTGGAATGATTATTTTGTACACGTACTTATCCTCCTTACAAAAGATTTCGTTTCCATTAAACCAACTCATTCTCATTTTGTCCTATGCAGGCTTTAGTTTGCAGTTTGCTCTCCTCCATAGAA